>OZ029915.1:14992711-15592711 GCA_964023275.1 Norana najaformis
TGTAACTCACTTTTCATTGGCATCGTTAGAGATCTACACAAACTCGTCCCAGAATAGCTCGCACCAGAATAGCGCTGGTTTCTCAGCCGTTCTCGGTAGCTGGTCCTCAGTTCACCTCGCACTGTCAATCCTTTTATGTCCTTCAGGTCTAAACTTAAAATTCATTAATTTCAACTTGCTTATCCACCGTCGCCTAACTTCTGGTTTCTGTGACCTACCGGAATTCGACATGGCGTCTCCAACGGACAAGGGCGGATCCAGAACTTCAGCATGAGAGGGAGCACTTGGCGAGGGTGGAGCGCGAGCCTATTCTAGGTCTTGGGCGGAGCATATTTAAAGTTTTTTACATTGTAGTGTAGCTCAGATTTTGCAGTTTGGTACACGATGTGCTGTACAACCTAAGAAAAGCTCTAATAAAATCTATTTACTTCTATATCGCCGTTATAACAATGCCCAAGACAGTAATCGATAGTCGCTTCAAGTTTAATCGCAATGAAAATCATTATCCTTATCCACTGAAGAAGCGAGGTCGAATTCCGATAGGTCAGAGAAACCAGAAGTTACGCTTCGATTGGTAAGCAAGTTGAAAGAGATAAATCTTAAGCTAAGGCCTGAATGACATTACAGAAATGACTAACGAATATAACTTGGCAGCGAATTCCAAAGCCGTAAACTAGCAACAGAAAACGCTCGATAATTCAGTACGATTGATAAACGAGCCACCCACTGATTAGATGTAAGGCAATCAAATTTAGGGAGTTGTTGGCTTGGGCCTATGAGAAGGAATTCAGAGTTTTAAGGATTCAGAAGAAGTTTATTATTAGGCATCCAATGTAATCTAATTATTTCTACAGCGCCGTTATCACAACATTTGCCCAATCGTAAGTCGCTTCAAGTGTAATCGTAATCGAAATCATGATCCATCGTATAAGCCAGGTTAGGTTAGGGTGGATAAGCAAATTGAAAGAGATGAGTCTCAGTTTAGACCTGAATGACATCAAAGAACTGACAGAATGAATAGAACTTAATAGAGAATTCCAAAGCCGTGGAGCAGCAACCATAAACACTCTAGAATCCAACACTGGCCTGGTACGACGTACAACAGTAGTCACAATGACAACTGACCGAATGCATGATTTGTCAGTATGACTGTTGAGATTGTACATTAGGGCCCTACCGAATCAAGTAGTTGCAAAGCAGGATTAGACGTGCAACTGTGGAATGAGAAGAATAGCTAGATATCATCTGCGTACAAGTGGTATGGCTATCAGTAAGTAGGGAACCGAATGGTCGTATACGGTGTAACAGAAGCTGACCCAGTACATAACCGTCTAGAATGCCACAATTCAAGTAGGCGCAGAAGTGAGTTTGCTGAAACGAACTCACTGAGTAAATGGTAACTGCACACGGTTTTATACAGCGACCGTATGGCCTCTACCCTGCTCATTTTTCAATGAATTGATCGGGCGAGATCCTTCACCACCGCTGTCCTTTTGAACGGGCGCCACTCCATTTAAGGTATCCGTGCATGGACCGTGCTAGCCCGAGATTAAACTCTGAAATAAGCCACGATTGGGTATACGAACCGGCATCCTCACGCACAGAAGGCACCTTGACTTAAGTTTTAACTTATGAGCCAGTGGGTACAAAGGTGCAGGTAAGATTCGAACCAGCTGAGAGCGGGACCAGAAACAACAAAGCAGTGTTTGAGGTGGTGAAGGAGTGTGCTATGATCCACAGTATCAAACGTTACAAAGTAGATCAAGAAGAATAAGAACAGTGTGTTTTTCTTGAAGTTGTTTGTACGTTTTATGAAGTTGATTATGTGATCGTGAACGGTAAGTAGTGCAATTTCTTGTCTTGTCTTTAGCCATCTTCGATCCAAAGTTGGGCCGCAGCATGAACCGTCGTCTCCAGATGTATCTATCTTCAGCTGCCCTCAGTATTATAACTGACTCATACATTGGTCCTGTCCAAGACCTTATGTTCTCAATCGAGGCTGTTCGTGGTCTTCCAGATGTTGTACCCTGCATTATTTCTTTCTCCAAACAGTCTCCATTTTCCCTCATAATATGATCAAAGTATGTCAACTTCCTTGACTTGACGTTACTTAACAGTTGGACGTTCCGTGCCGGTTTGTTCCAGTACCTATTCGTTGGTTTTCCTCGACATCCAAGAAACCCTCAGTATCTGCCTCAGTCCCTTCATTTCAAATCCATTCATCCTTATTTCATATGTTCCCCTGATGGTCCACCCTTCGCAAGCATAAGTTGCAACTGGCCATGTCAGTGCCCTCGGAAGTCTAATTTTAGTTGTAACTGATAAACATGACTCTTCCATAGTTTCTTCAACGTTATTACGATTCCTTTACCTTTGTTCAATCTACTCCGATTTCCTTAGTGCATTCTGCTTCCTCTGTGATGAGAGATCCTAGGTACAGGAATGTACCAGCTGTTCACCTTGGATCTTGATACAGCAGGTAGGACCATCGATTCCACCCTATCACCTTTGTCTTTTCGATATTAATCAACAATCCAGATGTCTGGCTAACCTGATCAAGGCGATCAACTAGCTCTTGCAGCTCAGCCACTGAACCAGCCAACAAAACAATGTCATCGGCATATCTAAGGTTGGAGACCTTCCTACCACCGATTTTCATCCCTCCTTAAAAACCATAAAGTGTTTCGCTCATGACCACCTCTGCTAGGATGTTCAATAACTATGGTGAAAGGACGCATCCATGCTTTGACCCCTTTTCGGATATGGAACCATTCATTGTCACTGTGCACCTGCCATTTTAGCAAGTTGTTTCTCGTATAGCTTCATTAATTATTTGACGAGATATAGTGGGTATCCCATTTAAATCATTGTCAACCAAAGCTTATGATGTGAGATAGAATCAAATACCTTTCTGAAATCCACAAAACACACGAACAGAGGTTGCTGGTGCTTCCTTGTATGTTGCATGAGGATCCGAAGGTTAGTGATCTGATCTGTTGTCCCTCTTCCTCGCCGGAAACCTGCCTGCTCCTCCGCAATCTCACTTTCTGTCTTCTTACGAATCAGCTGCAAGATGATTCTGATCAGTATTTTGCTTGCATGTGAGACCAGAGCAATTATTCTATAACTTGTGCACTGTTTCTTGTCATCTTTCTTAGGAAGTGGTATGAATGAAGAGTGTGTCAAGTCCTCAGGCCATTCACTAGTTTTCCACAATGCCGTACAGATCCCGTGCATCCTGTTCTTTGCTGTTTCACCTCCCTCTTTAAGAAGCTCTGCTGGGACATCATTGGGGCCTGTTGACTTACGACTAGCGGTTTGCCGCATAGCACTTGCAACTTCACATCGAAGGAGGCGGCTCTGGTTCATAATAGCATAGTATTTCACTTTCTTCTTTGTCATTATGTAATTCTTCACAATATTCACGCCATATTTTTGCAATTCTATGCTTGTCGTAATCGTAAGCTCGAGATTTCTACAGCGTCCATCGAAAGCCACATCGCGAGAACCAACTAATAATCCACAGGCGCTCAAGCAAAACAAAATCCTCTCCTCCTCCTCCTCCTCCTCCTCCTCCTGCTCCTCCTCCTGCTCCTCCTCCCCTACTCCTCCTCCTCCTCCTCCTCCTCCTCCTCCCACCCTACTCCCCCTCCTCCTCCCCCCTCCTCCTCCCCCCTCCTCCCCTCCTCCCCTCCTCCCCTCCTCCTCCTCCTCCTCCTCCTCCTCCTTCTCCTCCAACCGAAACAACTATCCAATTACCTCTCCTTTCATCAACATCCAAACGTATCAACAACCAAACACCAATCATAATCCATAATTCTTAACCTTTAAAAACTACAATTGTACAATTACATACTAAACTCGAATACTTATCTTACTATCTTCTATATTAAGTTAAACGGAAACTCTATCATATATCTGTCTATCAACAACTAATTCGATACAATAAAATATACCAGAGACATTATTTAAACGTCAATTCCTACGGTTAAATCTAGACCTCATTTTAAATCGTAAAGCTCCTCGTACAGACGGATTAACTAAAACGAATGGTTGCACTGCACATGTCCTATCTTCCTGGTTTCTTAACACTGAACACAAATCTAAATGAGCCAATAGATGACTGAACGATAAAAGTTTCTGGTCTATTCACTGTGTGACACCAGAATGTTGTACTCGACTATGCGACGAAAACTGTGCAGAGCTCATTGAGTCACTTTCTCATAAATTTGTACTCACATGCGTCCCAATCAACCGACTGAAGTCACCGACGTTCGCATTTTCCGTTCTCCTCCGCTCCTCCTTTGGCTCCGTGGCTTTCGACGAGCAGGTCACAGACTGAACCACCACCGGATACACTGCTGCCACTGGACGAATTTCGAGCCGACCATCGTCACCCCGACCATTTTCTGTAGAACGAGCGTCCCGTCGACGAACTTCTTCAACCGCACCTCCCCAGCGGAAGACCCTCTCGTTCCAAACTTCGTTTCGTCTTGCCCTGCAGACCGAACTCTGTCAAGTGGGCGTTACCCTGATGAAACCCAGTCGAGCGAAACTCGTTGCACCGGACACAGCTTTGCCTCGACCACTCCTGTCGCAGCGAAAAGTCTCTCGGTCGAGCGCCCATCCTTCACTGATTGTTGTTCTCTTCTCCGTCCACCGACTTCTTCTTTCACCGTCTTCTTCTAGCGCTTAGTCGCTTTCCACGTCTCCGTTCACCGACTTCGTCGTCTTCCACCGCCTTCTTCCAGCGGTTTGTCGTTTTCCACGTCTCCGTTCCCGACTTCATCTTCTTCCACCGCCTTCTTCCCAGCGCTTCTACTCGACGAATCCTGTTCACGACGCCAATTATGTCACGATGCCGAGTCTCATAGAATAGAAGCCTTTATTGTTTAATTGAGGCGTTACTTCGACCGAAATAAAGTTCGACAGCAGTTCACGGCAGTTCTGCGCAGTCAAACATCGACTGTCTCTCTGTGTGTCTGTAACGGTCTGATTCCAGTCTGGCATCGGTCTAAACCCAAGAGTCACTTTCCCCCCTATTTAACGAGTCTGACAATCCCTCGACAATCCCTGGTGAATCTGTCTGGCACTCTGTCGCATCAGGTGAGTGTCCAAATTTTCCCGCCGATGGCGCAATTCCAGCTACCATCAGTGAACACCAGAGGGCACCACCGGACGCACGTGCTGACGACGACGACGACACGTGAGGTGAGGAACGTGACACTGGGTAAATAAGATGGTAGGTTCCCTTGTCTTTCCATCTCACAGTAGGGAATCCTTCATCCAGTAGCACCAGAAATGCCTTTCCCTCTTCACAATCCGGCCGTTGTCACTAGTGTTCTCCCGTCCGTTTTGCTAAAAGTCCCGCTGCTGCCCGAGACTTCGCCGCCCCCGTTGGCCAACTATTTCATCGTTCTTGTTGAACCTACCCACCTCGCGTAGCGTCCTAGGCAAAGGCGTCGATCGCATGAATGCCCACGAGGCCCGGGCCCCGGCAATATTTTGAGCATGGGGCCCGGCCACTGGTTGGGCCCCGGCAATATTTTAGCTGTAAAATTGGTAAGAGGCAACTGTGGACTGATAAAAGTTCATTCAATCATTCAAAGCATTTATATAACGCCTCCTCAAGTACTATACCCAGACGCATCCCGGTCCAGCTCTGGCGAAACAGAAGTTTTAACTGATGGTGAAAAGTGTATCTAGTATCCGTAGTTAGGACACGTAGATTAAGAGGGAGGTCATTCCACCGAGAAGACGCGACGTTGCATTATTGTAGAGCGCGTAAAAGGAACAATTTCGCTTTGGGTAGTGGAACGATTTCCGCATCCAGGAAAACTGGAAACGTTTGTCACGCAATAAGGTCATGCGGTGTAGGTCTGGCGATATCAGTTGGGGCATCACCCCAACTGACATCGCCAGACCTACACCGAAATCTTAAACTCAATACGCTGCGAAAATGGAAGTCAGTGAGTTAGATCACACATTTGATGCGACACAAGGTCAGACTTTGAAATGCCACCAAAGAGCCTTGCAGCCACACGAAGCAACCGTTCAAGCTATCCAATGCGCCCCAAAGGCAGTTTCGCATAGATAGCAATATAGTACTAGTCAATCCTGCGGCTAATCCGATCTGCAAACGTCACCATAGCCCGCTGCATTGTAGCCACTGCAGCAGGGGCACCAGATGTTAAGCAATGCACAGGCCTATAGGCCTGAATATCATCAGCATAGAGATGGCTCAAAACACCATTGGAGGCCAGGACAGCTGCAATATCGGCAGTGTACAAGATGTAGAGCAGTGGGCCAAGAACAGAGCCCTGAGCTAGGCCAAAGGGAGTGGCAACCCAGCAAGATCGAGTAGACTCAACGACAGCGCAGGACGTACGCCCATGCAAGAAGGATCGAAGCCAGTCAAGCGACTTGCCAGAAACACCAAATGAAATGAATAATCACTAGCCAGCGCGTAATCATAGTCTCCCAGTATTCACACTCCTTCTCCGGGGAAGCTGAATGCATTGCTCTGATTGAATGAATCTAAGACGCCTATAGCGTCTCTCAAGCCATCTGGATTGGCGACGCAGAGAACGGCATTCTCCGTCGAACCATGGTGTAGATGGCTTACTGCGTATTGCAACAGGACGGTCTTAGGGGTTGTGATCTTGTCAGAAAGAACCGCAAGAACCTGTCGGGAGGGAAAGTGTGTAATGAAGAGCTAGGTAATATATTGCATTTTCACGATGGAAGATCCTGTTTACCGCTTGCCATAACAACCTAAAAGAAGAGCCCACAGAGAGGTATATTTCGCAGACGAGACAAATTTACGGACATTAAACACTGGCGCCTAAACGCATAACAGATGAGAAGGTAGTTGGACCCTTCGTCAACACCTTTGAAGCTTCGAAGCAGCAATGTCTGAGTTGTATCAGGCCTGAGAAGGGTGTGCTGCGACTGTCTTTGACTTAGCAGGAATGATTCTTAACTGTAGGCCTACTATGTCTCTTACTGAATATGTAAATGGAATATATTTGACGTCATATATTCATATTCATGACATGTGCAGAATTACACGTTACGATGTTATCTTTGGCAAATGCATTAATTTCCGGTTGGCTAGATTATTATAACTTGCTTCTTACTGACCAGTATCACAAAGTCAAACTGTACAAACTCCAGAGTTCTGAATTCATTGGCTAGGGTCATAATGAATAGGCCTACATGTAGAAAAGAGCAGGTAACCTTTGTGCTTAAATCAATGCACTAGCTTCACATTTAGGAAAGGATCTGCTTTAAATACAGGCCGATGGTATGAAAACATTAAATTGTAGCCAACCACAGTACTTAAAATCAATTCTTACTCCATAGGCTTATCACTCTTCAACTGACTGCAAATTGTTTGGTTGTACTAAAAACTAGAACTGTTTTCGGTAAGCAACTTTTTGGTTGCTGTAATACCCTCCTCGCATCTGTTCAATCTGCTCAGCTTTTTGTCATTTCAGTCTCAGCTCGACTCACCTTTTCAGCTGGCTTATCAACTGTAAAAAGGGAGATTTGAATGAATGCTCAAATTGGAGAGGCACCATTCTACTGTTGATTCCTGGAAAGGTCGTGGCCACAGTGATGTTGAATCGTATGAGGACTGCTGCAGACAAAAAGCTGAGACAAGAACAGGTGGGGTTTAGACCACGGCAATGCTGCTGTGGGCAAATTTTCACACTTAGATAAATGAGAAGACTCTAATATTCACAGGCGCTCAGTCAAAACAAAATCAATAGGCAAAAGGGTTCGGTTCCAGGTCAAGATCCAGGAGTCAGGCAGGCAGACATCAGATGGCTACAGTGGATGGTGCTTAAAATTTAAGCGAGAGGAGAGATAATGGGAAGAGGAAGAATCAGGATAAGATTTTTGGAAATGTTTTCAGTTTTGAGTGAAAGACTAGCACAGAAATTGCTAGAGGTGAAGTGTTGGCGAGTTCATATGATGGATAAGATTACTGACGTAATTCTGGCAGGAGTTTATACTATGGCTATGAAGCGATTTCCAAATTTTAATGAGGTGATGGGAGGGTGAAGAAGGGTTTGGACAGATGAGGAGCGGGTTGAATGGAGTGGTTGGATTGTAAATAACTGACGTTGAAGAGTTGAAGTGTGTTACAGGTAGGACTTTGTACTCTATTCGTTCTGTATTTTAAACCAGTGAAGTGATTTGAGAACAGGAGTTATGTGATGGTATTTGGGAGTTTCGGTGACAGCACGAGCAAGAGCATTTTGTGAGTGGTATTTGAGTCTGTACTGTTCTTCACACAGGAGCCTAACATTAATGACTGGCGGTTAACCAGAAGACACCAATTTCTAAGAAAATGTTCACTCAGTGATAATGCTATTGTCAGTTATGTATATGCTTTTCTCAGCCACCTGAATTGAGCTGTTCTCATAGGGTTATGGCTGTGGCAACTTCTACTATAACAATACAGGCAGGTCTGCTGTTCTAAGTATATGCTGTTTTTTTATTTGTTTTTTTGTGTGTGTTTATACTACCAATGTTTGGTGAATAAAAGATTGATATTTATATTCAGGAAAAGTGAATTGCAGTAGTCTAGTTTTGCATGGACTATGTATGGAAGTGGCAATGGCAGATGCAGTTTTGAAGTCAAGCATAGGGCGGATTCTGCGAAGGTCGTGGAAAGAGAAGACTGAAATGGATGAGACATGGAATTCATATGGACAAAGATAGGTGAGCCAATCGAGCAATGAACTGGATTCCTTAAGAGAAATGGAGGAGCAGAAGACCAAGAAAGAACTGACAAGAGACCATCAGAAACTACCTTGTCTGTTTCGAGATGTCGTAAGATGAGGCAAGAAGACTGGCGGTCGACAGAAATGAATAGAGAAGCTGCATTGCCCGATGTGCAGACCTGCACAGGAAGGACTAAGTAATCCACCTTAGGCTATCTCTGCGGACCTACCTTCTGGATATTGACCTCATTACAGCTTGATTTTGATGTGCCATCGGTTGATGCCTTGTGCATTTGACATCAGCACTATAGCAGTTACTAATTAATAATAATAATTATTACATATATTATTCAATTTAGAGTACTTCCGGGAGGTTCTATATAAATTCTGCATGACAATTAAAATTTAAAAGATTGGCTTGTTTTAATTAACATGTTCCAAATATTCAGCTGTTCTGTCTTAGCCATCTTGCCTACTATTACCTTCTTAGGCTGCATATTTTATCATTTCCCCAAAATTGTACACTCAAGTATTTCTAAAATGATACTTAAAAGTTAAGTACAGGGCACCAGCTTATTCACAAATGTTGTCACGTTGAGGGACTGTCCAGCTATTCTGTGTGCATTATACATTATAGACCACACCTTTAGGTACACTGCTGGACAATCATTGTCTAGGATATAATTTCTATGCAGATGAGACCCAAATCTACATTTCATTTGACAGTTTGTCTTGTCACTCATCTGTGCAGCTGTTGTCTGATGCCTTTCGACCCGGCTTCTCCAACGGTATATGATTTTTACTCCAATTTTGACTTGATGCAACCATCAATTGATGCCTTAGAGCATAATGACAGCGGCGCTAGAGAACTTGTGATAAGCAGACTGAAATGGAGAGATTAGCGAGTTGGAAGATAGGTGGGTTTGCATATGATTCAAAACTGCCCGTTCAAGAATTTTAGATACAAAATTTAAAGTTGAGATGGGTCTGAAATTATACAGGTCACCCAGGTCGACAGAGTTTCTTTAGCAGAGGATAAACTACGGCATGAGCAAAAGCAGATGGAAAGATTCCTCAAGCAATGAGAAATTGATAATTGAAGTGCTGGTTGGACCCAGGACATCAAAGCATTCTTCCAGAAAAGAAGTGGGAATGGTGTCAAGGAGAGGAGTGGTTACAGTGGGTTGTGTTTAGATTGAGAAATGTGAAGGCAGCAGATTGGATGGATCAGGGTAAGATTTCTTGAAAGGGTGAGACTTTAGTTTAAATGAAAAGGTTGAGGTGATGGATAGAGGGCAGTATGCTAGGCTGTAAAATGGGCACCTCCCACTATCTAGACCAAAGTTATGCCACTGGCAATCAGTTCCAGCAAGTGGGTGTTGGTACTGCTCAATCTAAACCTTCTCACTGCACTGCTGGGATCCCACAGAGGTCTGTCCTCAGCCCTGTATTATTTACAATCATGATTTCACCAATCAGCCGATAGCATATCACATTGAAGTCGTTACAGTAGTAAGTTAATGATACTTGGCCTTATACTGCTCTGTCACCCAATGATCAGTCTGGGAAGGTAAAATTTGATGAATGCCGCTCTTCTGGGCAAGCTTGCATCTGACTCAACAGTTTGGCCATCAACCCAAATAAACCTCATGTTTGGCTCATGCCATCGGCTGCATTCTCTCCTTTCTGACTCCAGGATTTACTTTGCTGGCACGGCACTGCTGTTAATGCTATCAAATACTGTTAAAACGCTTGGGGTAACTGGGAAGAGTACCTCACATTTCAATCCCGCATAATAAACCCATGCAAACCTTGTTTCTATCACATCAGGCAATACATCACATCAGTTCAGCTCTTATCAAACCATAGCTCTAGTCTCCTCTCACCTTGATTATGTCAACTTGGTTTTAAATGTATCTCCAACACTTGAACTCAACAGGCTTCAGTGCATCCAAAATTCCCTAGTTCATGTGGTGTTGTGGGCACGTCGTTGTACAAACTCCTTAACACTACACACTCAGCTGTATCAACTACCTGTAGGATAAGATTTCAACTGGCTGATCTAACCTATAAAATCCTTACCATGAGCACTTCAAACTACCTTTAACAACAAGTCTCTCCTTATGTCCCTCCCCTGCCTGTGATCTTTGGGTACAGGTCTTTTGGCCAAGTCACAATGCAGAACTGTCATAGGTTCTCGCATATTGCACACTATTGCCCCAAAGAATGGAATTACCAACAATTTTTCTCCAAAACTCAAACTCTTTTATCCTTCAAGAAATGCCCTAAAACTGACTATTTCTCCCTGGCTTTCAAACATATGGATACCTAACTGCATTTCACTTGGCGACTAACTGTGCCTCAGATTCACATTTCTGTGTGACTTTGTATGCTGACTCGAGTCATCCAAATGTACTGAGAAGCTAGACAAAATAATGTATGTTTGAATGTAAGTATGTATGTATGTATATACATATGTATCTTGATTGTAATTGTAATTCAGAATTTATATAACACCACTTCAAGATAGACTCATCAGAGGCATCTTCTGAGAACCTATTCTGTTTTCTATCATGGTGCAACATGCAAAATCTTGTTAACAGTCTACCATAATGTCTTTGGGAAAGCAGAATTTCAGAGACCAGAGTAGTCAGACAGGCGGATTTTGTTCATAGATTTATTAAGAGATTGTATCACCACACTCTCAAATGACAATGTAAAATACATACAATTTCCAGATATAAACTTTTAACAGTGGTACGGCATTCATCACAGCAATATTAAGCCATGAGTTAATTCTCAAGTGATATAATGAAAAGATCTGTTTTCTACCACTTGCCAGAACTATAAAAGCTAATACAGTCAATTTTAAACAAAATAAATGAAAATATCTGCAGAATGAAAATTTCATTCTGATTAACTAGAATGTTTAATCATCAATAGAGAAGTTAGTTAAACACATAAAATGCTATGAAGTAATACAAAAAACCTCAAACTTGGCCAGACAGCCTGTTAAATCTAAAGGCTAGTCACTATTGTTGCAAGAGTTCTTTCACAGCAGTGACAATGTGACGAGCATTGATTCCAAACAACTCCAGCAACTCTTCTGGCTTTCCACTGCGAGGGATACCAGACACAGCTAGACGCTTTACAACAATACTGCGCACACTGGAAACAGCTGCAGCAACAGCTTCACCAATTCCACCTGTAAAAATAGAAATAATAAAAGAAGTTAGCCTGCAAGTAAAGCACTTAAACCTGACTTTCATATAGAAAGTTAGCGAGTGGGCTGTTGCTGTTAGACTGGTGAATATAAAAAGGCTGAAGGATTTCAACCAGGTATAAATCAGTCCACAGGAGACATTGCTCAACTGGGACAGTGGTTTTAGCAGTCCATAATGTCACTGTCCACTAGGGTGGCCCTAATTTTCTCACTTTCGAAATCTGTAACTCTCGCCCTCTCAAATGGTTTCATTTTAGTAAGAAGATGGCAGCGCACTCGCAAGATAGCCTAGTTAGCCCTGCAGAAAGGACAGAAGGAAGTAAACTATCGTCAGAGAAGCAGGTCCTTGGCCACTTTATGCATTGCCACAGTGTACTAAAAGAGGATATCCAAACGGCAGTGACCCACACCATACAGCGAGTCGAAGATTTCTGGTTCCACTTTAGAATTCCAACCAGACATCACCAACACTTGATCAAAAAGCTCGAGCAACTACTCCACGAAAGGCAGGGGCTGAAGAAGAGTCTTCAGTTGCAGACTCAAACAGCCAAAGAAGCTACATTTTTATACAGGATCGAGGAACTGTTTGACATTCCGCATGTTAACGCCATGTAGATCATCGAGAATCAAGACAAGCTCTTCCTCGAATCACAGCGGAAAAAGGGACAACCAGGCAGTGTGTGGGAGAAGTCAGCAAGGCGCTGCTCCAACAAAAGCAGAAGCATATGGAGAAAGAGATGTTGCAAAGGAGGCAACAGCAATCCCAACTTCAGAAAGATGCCCTTTTGGAGAAAGTTATGTGTGAATGTGAAGATCAAGATCCATGTCCCAGTATGAGTACTCCTAACCTGCCACGAAAACGAGGATGCCAAAGTGTTACATTACCAGAACTGGCAACTAGGTTTGATCGAAATGGACAGAGTGATAGGGCTGCCATGATGATGATCTCTGAAGCGTCTAGGATTCTCGGACAAGACCCAGAAGCATTTGCACTTAACAGCTCAACCATCCAGTGTCTATGCTGAAGAAACTGAAAAGCATCAGCTGCTGGCACTGTACAGGTATTCAAACCAAACACTATCTGGACACTCCACTGGGATGGCAAGTTGATATTTGATTTGACAGCGAAAGAGAAAGTGCACAGGCTGCATATTCCGGTTTCAATGATGGGAAGAAGAAACTGTTGTCAATTCGAAAGATATCCACAGGGATTGGCCAAGCTGTAGCCGAAGCTGTCCATAATGGAATATGAGAATGGGGCCTGAAAGTCTTGGTCCGGGGCACGTGTTTTTCTCTAACACTGGCCGACTATCAGGTGCCTGCGTCATTCTGGAGCAGCTACTGGGCTGGTCTCTTCTACTCTTCGGCTGTCGACACCATATTATGGAACTCGTATTGGCTGTCACCTTTGGGCTATGTATGGGGCCTAGCCACGGACTAGAAGTCCTCGTCTTAAAACGGTTTCAAACACAGTGGTCATCCATCGACAAGGAAAGATATGAAGATGCCTTCTTCAATGATTTCGCCTCATATGAGTTCATCGATGTCCAAGAAGAAGTCATTGTATTTTGTGAGCAGCAGCTGCAGGATCAGCAACCCCATCAGGACTACCGCATACTACTCTAACTAATGCTTCTCTTTTTGGGAAGAAAGCCAAATCATGGGACAAACTTCCGAGCCTCTTAGCCGATGCATCAATCTCGTTGGATGTCGAAAGGAGCATACAGTATCAAAGTCTGGCTCTTCAGGTCGCAGTTCAAACTGTAGGCAAGAGAATCTCTGGGACTGCTCTTTGACAATCGGTTGTTTCGATCTGTCTACTGGGATGTTCAATGTTATGAATTTTTTACTGCCTGAATAAACAATGCTGAAATGAATTAATGAGTCTGTGCAGGCCATGAGATTTCAGTCATGCACAATCAAGACAGGAACTTTAAAAAGAATGAAAAGGTTTCAGAGAGACGTTCTTCACATATTCTCATTTCCTGTTTTTATATTCATTATAGTTTCTGGAAAATGCCAAATACACTGTTTCAAGATAGGTTTTCTAAGCCAACCAGAATTACATGTAAACTTCAAGCAAGTCTGTACATATGAATAAACTTAGCTGAGCAGCACATGTCTCTGACAATCGTTTATAGGGTTGTTTAGATCTATGTATGAGAACATACAATAGAATGAATTGTTTGCCACCTCAAGTGATGGTGTTGAAATGAATTAATGAACCAGTAGCCCAGCAAAACCAATGGTCTTCTGTCATATTGTACACTGGACGTTTAGTGGAATGAATTGCTTCTTGCGTCAGTGGATGGTGAAGACATGAACCTGTACAGCAGCATGCTCTTTGCTCTTCAATACAATTAGAAATTCATTTGCCTGTTTGATGAACGAGGTTCAACTGTTTTCAATGAACACCATAAAACTGTCATAAAACTGTCGAGGTGTGGAAGACCTGAGAGAGTAGATGGTGGTAGCACCTGAGAGTAGTTGTATCCCTGAGGGTTACTCCATCAACCTAGTAAACGAGGCAGTGACACCAATGATGTAGCAAGTCATACATCATTTAGGTTTTACACAATAAAAAGTAAAAATTGTGAAATTAACAGAGGGGCCATATGATACCAGTCATGCATAACACTGGCCAACAGAAAAATTTTTTTTTCTTGTTGCCTTCGGTTTTAGACCTGTTCTTGGGGTAATTTTGGGCGCTGATTCAGAAAATGTCATTGGATTGAGTGCATCAGGTCTAGTTTCTGAGATATCATCGATTTTGTAAAGAAAACCCAGTCCACTCTTTAAACGATGTCTTTGGCAAAACTAAAATGTCATAATAAGCTTTATTTATGGCTAATTATAATTCTTGCTGATTCATATAATGCCTACATCCTTATAATGTAAAATCAGCATATCTTGCCGCGTGCTGAGATATTGCTGATTCAACGAAATAACTATTCCGTAGCCTACAGCTTACTCAGCACTAAATTCATGGCCTCATTTAGAATTTATTTGTGCTTATACAGCGTTTCATGGTTTCGAACTATGTAAATAGATTATGCTGAAGTCAGCATTTATAGCCTATATAAACCGCCTCCTGAAAGCTAGAGCAGCCGCAGTCGTCTTAGGGCATATTAAGAGTTGGTCGCAAGAACAATCTGTGTAAATAACTACATGTTCTTACTATTTTTTAGGTTAGTCATTTAATTCCTCAGATGCGAACATCCTTAAGGTTATGGCTACTTCCAGACGGAGCTGCATTAACCATCCAGACATATTCTGCTACATTTGTGGGGAATACACACTAAAAGCAAACAGGAAACCGATTTCTGAGTTTGTAAAAAGAGCATATGTAGGTTATTTTGGTGTCAAACTTGGAGATCAAGATAAGCAATGGGCTCCTCATACAGTATGCAAAACTTGTATTGAACAATTGCGCCACTGGACAATTGGAAAGAGAAGCTGCCTGAAATTTGGTGTACCGATGGTTTGGAGGGAACAGATAAACCACTTCGACGACTGTTACTTTTGTATGGTTAATATCATAGGCATCAATCGAAATAATCGTCACAAGTTGTCTTACCCTGATATACCTTCAGCCAGGAGACCTGTTCCGCATTCGGATATTGTACCAGTTCCACCTTTTCGCGAACTACCTCAGCTCTCAGACGATGACACTTGCATGTCCAATATCGGACAAGATGACGAAAGTGAAGAAAGTGGGGGCAGTGACAGTGATTTCCAATCAACTTCACACAGTGAACGCTTTGACCAAAAAGAGTTGAGTGATCTGATCAGGGACTTAAATCTTTCCAAAGAGTCCTCTGAATTGCTTGTGTCCAGACTAAAGGAAAAGAATGCACTTCAGCCTGGAACGAAAATTACAATTTATAGAAACAGAGAAAAGGATTTGCTGCCATTCTTTACCGAAGACAACAACCTAGTATTCTGTAATGACATCAGCAACTTATTGAAGAAATTTGGTCTGTCGGATTACAGCCCAGATGAGTGGCGTCTTTTTATTGACAGTTCAAAATGTAGTCTGAAATGTGTGCTTTTAAATAACGGCAACAAATTTGGTTCTATTCCAATCGGTCACTCCACCAGGATGAAAGAAGAGTAAAATGCCATCTCTTTAGTACTGGAAAAGATAAAATACAAAGAACATCAATGGGTAATTTGTGTAGACTTGAAGATGGTAAATTTCCTCCTTGGTCAACAAAGTGGCTACACAAAGTATCCCTGCTTTTTGTGTCTTTGGGACAGTAGAGCCAAGCATGAACATTGGACAAGAAAAGATTGGCCTTCGAGGAAAGACATGGTGGTTGGAGCTCAAAATGTAATCAAGGAATCTTTGGTGGCACGAGATAGGATCATACTGCCACCACTACATATAAAGCTAGGCCTGATGAAACAATTTGTCAGGGCTTTGAATAAAGAAGGTTCATGCTTCGAATACATAGTACACAAGTTACCAGGAATTACAATGGAAAAATTGAAGGCTGGAATCTTCGATGGTCCACAGATCAGGCAACTTATGAATGACCCACTTTTCATACCATCAATGAATGAAATCGAATCTTGTGCCTGGTCTTCCTTTGTTCTTGTAACTAAAAATTTTCTTGGCAACAAGAAGGCAGACAATTATGCACAACTAGTAGAGGATATGCTTCTTCATTTCAACAAGCTTGGCTGCAACATGAGCATTAAAGTCCATTATCTCCACAGTCACTTAGATCGCTTTCCAGAGAATCTTGGTGACTTCAGCGAAGAGCAAGGTGAAAGATTTCACCAAGACATCAAAACAATGGAAAATCGATATCAAGGAAGATGGGATGCACACATGATGGCAGACTATTGCTGGAATATCATGCGCGATTGTTCCGGCAGATGCCACACTCGGAAATCGTACAAAAGGAGCTTCTTCGGTGTCGAATGACTTGAAATTTTTATAACAAACTTGTTCTGTTTGGTATCATATAAGTACAGTTTCAGGTACTACCATTTTCTTTTAAGTATTTGTATTATTATGTTTATTTAGTGTATCACATAATAAATTGAGCACTACATAATTATAGCTATAGCCTTATGTTTTATGGGCGAGCAGAGGCAAGGACTGGTATATGGCATAATGTTCTATATCTCGAAAACTAGACCTGCTGGGAGAAAACTGGTGCCTTTTCTGGAATCAGCAGGTCAAATATACCCAGAAACAGTTCTAACATTTGAGGCAACAAATTATGTGTTGGCCAGTGTAATCAAACCATGAAAATTTTTAAGGGATAAAAAATGTTTGAAGAGATGTTCTTTAGGTATTCTAATTTTCTTTGGCTCCATTCCAGTGTTACACCATCAATGCCAACAGCGCTTGTCATTTTTCTTTACAATTGCCTCATCAGGTTGACTGTCTCCTCTGGTATTCTGTGAGACAGTAGTAGCCTCCAGATGGCACCACAACCTACTGAATCAAAGCAACTGCAGACCTGGAAATTGAAATGAATAAATTCCAAATGGAACTATGAATTGGTAGAAACAGAACGGGCATGTATCCAAACCTGATGACATGTGCCAAAGCCCTTCTAGCTTTCACGTTTAGCCACACGCAACCATTAACTTATTAACAATATGGTCCCCCCAAACTGCAAGGGAAAATTATGTGCTGCACACCCAGCAGAAATTATCCAATAGAAAACAAGTAATCAGTGAGTAACAGAGGTTTTTGAAAATACTTTTATTTGCTTACCTAAATTAACAAAGTCAGGTTTGTGCTGTACATATAAGACTGATCGAGAAAATGTTCTCACAACAAAATACCCTACACCACACAAATTCCTGCAGATGTGTTTAGAAACAAATAGTGACTTGTGTCAAACTGTCTTTTCAATTTATGTTTCCCTCTCATCCACATTTTCTGCACATTGTCTGCATGTGCCTCAGCTAAGTGGCACCATTCTTCAAGTCCAAGCATCTAAATTTGAAACTTTGATGGGCAATGAAACTTTTCAAGCAATCATTTGTTTGGATCTATGAAGTTGTGTTTATGCACAACAACAAAGCAAATGAATATGCTGTATTCTGAGTTTTTCCAGAATTTCACGAGTTCTTCTTCTGCCAGACTCATACACTTCTGTTAGTGAATTCTCACTTACTTATTGGATATTCACTGAGCACCTGTGATTAGACTGGGCTGACGGTGGCAGAAGACTGGAGGTCGCTGTCACGTGGCATGTCAGGGAATGCACGGACAACCTACAACGAGGAATATGAAGTACCCGCATCCGGCTGAAAACCAAACTCCTTTTGAAGGCATAAATATTATCTGATCACAAAAACTGTACTAGGCATAAAAGTTGTAATCAAATATTAAGTTTACCTTCAGGATAATGATCTTCCACAACCAGTATCCTGCCTCCAGTTTTTTCAGCACTGAAGATAAGAGCTGAAGCATCAAGAGGTTTGATGGTGAAGAGATCTAAGACACATATGTTGATTCCAGCAGCTTCTAGTTCTGTTGCAGCTTTTAGAGACTCTTCCAAAGTAACACAGGCACCGACCACAGTCACCTGGTCATTTGCACTCTGGCGCACAATCTACAGTAACAAATCAAACAATCTGATGTTTTAGTAAGGTAGATGAAACATAGGAGAGAAAAGCTAAAACGAGTCCTTGTTCAGAATATATTTTGTCAACTAAGGCAGAAATATATTGTTAACCCTTTGCCTGGGGAAGCCATATATAAACGTCATAGCAGTAGCCTTTCAGCAGCTGGGGAAGCTGTATATATATATATGTCCAGCAAGGCATTGATTTTTGTTGGCCTGGGGAAGCCATATAAACATGCCTTAGAAGAGTGGATTATTTTAGATAGCTATTCTGTAGCGTTAAAAGTGTTCTAGGTTAGGTATTATATAGGTAGGACAAGAGTTATCCATTAGTAAAGGCATTTTTTGACAACATTCAAATGTCATGTTAGCGTTCTTCGAGAAAATACTCATGGCATTAAGAGGTCATAAGCAAACAGCAGCAGAGGTTTTGGAGGAAATTTTTGCTTATGATAATTTGTCATTGTGTCTGGATTCAGAAATTGATGAATTGGAATTTGAAATCGACAGTTTAGACGGCAACAACAACACATGTAGTAGCAGCAATAGCATGGGTACAGACTCAGAAAATGAAGCTGAAAGTGCTAATATTGGTCCTGCTGACTTGTCTTTCTCGACAAAGAAGCCAGTTTACAGCAGTGAATCATTCAAATTCACTGGCAGTGCCGGTATGAAGTTTTGGTTGGATGAAACTTTACAAGAACTTGACTTTTTGAAACTGTTTCTAACAGAAGAAGCGATCAATATCATAGTCACAGAAACTAACTGATATGCAGAACAATATCAGGCCAAGCAGGTGTTGAAGCCTCAATCTAGAGTTCATGAATGAAAACCAAATGACAACAGCAAAATGCATGTTTTTCTCTATTTACTAGGAATTATTCAAAAACCTGAAACTGGGCAATATTTCAGTCATCAGACACTGCTCGACACACCAATCTTCTATCAGACCATGACAGAGTTGTGGTTTTCCCTGCTCCAAAGATTTCTACATTTTGTAAACAATGACTCATTTGTTGGAGGAGGAGGGAACAAACAGCAAACCTTGAAACCCATTATGGACAAATTTTGTGAAAAATTCAGAGAAGGTGGAACAACTGATTAGATTCCTGATAGAGAGGTTAGCATTGATGAAAGTCTTATGCTTTGGACAGGACCGCATGCTTTCAAACAGTACATTCCAATCAAGCATGCTCGGTTTGGAATCAAGTCATATAAACTAGAAGCTAAAAGGGGCTATATATTGGATTTCTTGGTGTACTCTGGAAGTGACACTGATTTTGATCCTTCACTTTCTAATTTGCCTCATGCTGTTATGTCGCTTGTGCAACCACTGCTAGGTAAAAGTTGCTGTGTTCACATGGATAATTTTTATTCTAGTCCAACATTGTTTGACAGACTGATTGCTGTGCAGATGACACAGTTGGAACTGTTCGACTAAACAGAAAATTTATGCCAGCTCCACTTACAATTGCAAAGCTAAAAAAGGGAGAGAAACAAACCTACTACTGTGAATAGGAAAGACAAGACGTCACTATTCTGGGCACAATACACAATGATAAATTCATGGAATTTGAAATGCACCAAGGCAAGAAGCAGAAACCCTCCATCATTGTCAAGTACAACCAGAATATGGGAGGTGTTGATCTTAATGATCAGTATCTTGTGAGCTACCCAGCAGCTCGTAAGCTAAAAAATATTATATAAAGCAGCTTAGGCACCAAATGGACATGGTAGCTTTCAATGCATACGTACTGTACGTAAAGTGCGGCGGTAAGAAGAGCATCAAGCAGATCATAGAGAAATACCTCCAAAAGCCAGTAGTTCATTGGCTCACATAACGTCATTTCCGTGAACTGGAACCTCCGACAGAAAGCAAGGCAGCAGCTGTTCGTTGCTGTAAACTGTGCTTTACTAAAGTTATTAAGATAGGAAAGAAACTTAGAAAGGAAACCAGATATTACTGCCCAATGTGTGATGTTGCACCATGCATTGTACCATGTTTCAATGATTATCACTCAAAAATGTAGCATAACTATTTGTCCTGAACAGTGAAAACGAGACTTGTTATGAAAATTTTTATGTATTTACTCTTGAATTACTAGTACCAACTCAAACATAGTTGTCAGAATAAAGAACGCTGAGTAACTAATACGTGAAACAGCATCATACAAACATGTTTTTCAGCTAAATTAATTCCCCAGGAGCTGGTTGCTAACACATATGCTATTCTCCAGTTAAGGGGTTAAGTGTGCCAGTAAGGGCAATCTCAGCTGAATGATGTTTACAATAAGCCGACTGAAAAGGACTAAAATTCGGAGAAGATGTTATATACCCCTGAAGACGAAGGAGAAATAGGCGTTCAAGCAGTTTAGAGATATTATTCAGATTGGAAATAGGTTGGAAATTAGCCAGACAGTCCTCATCAAGAGCAGTTTTAAATGCAGAGGAAAATGGCCTTTGCAAAAGGAGAGATTAGCCAGGTGAGCAATAACGATGGAAAACTCATCTGAACAGGATTTAATAAGGGAAGTTGGAATGAAGTCGAGTTGTGATGTTTTAAAGGGAACATAAAAATTTCCAGTGAGTCTAGCAACTTCCTGTACTGTAACAGAAGATAAGGTACAAAACTCATTACCAGTATGTCTAACATCAGGAAACAGGTTTGCCCTGTCTAAGCCAGATCTACGCCTATGTTGTCTTCGAGGTCACTAGATACACTGCAAGAACTGTTCGAAGAGTGAAGCAGTTTCTTTATAATACTCCATCGGTCTTTAGAAGTTTTGGCAGAACAACTGTCAAGATGTTATGAATAGTTTGTTAGACACCTAGCATGCTCTTCGTTAGGCAATTCGATCCCTTTCCTGCTGAGTTTCTTCCAACAATGTTCTAGATGATGACGATCAGGCTTGGCCTCTTTGCTTCAGAAAAGCCATTCTTTGATTGGCTTGGCAGGTCTTTAAAAGCATTATGAACAGGTGCAACTTTATCCAGATCATTCAGAACAACATTAGAGAGTTGCACTACAAAAGCACCTTCGGTTTGGGCTGGTTCTGAAAACAGTTCTGTGTTGAACAGTGCCTGCTTAAACTTGACTGTGTTGATCTGCTTGATTAGGCGATATGAAAGAGCAACTGGATGGCTCGACATAGCCACTGCTACTGCAGCAGTAGTCAGAGATGCAGCCAGCATCACTGAACTGGACATTTCCTACCACTGCAGGATTATCAATGATTAATAGATCCAGCAGATTTCCACAGCAAGTTGGAGTTGAAAAAGGCTGGTTGAGATCGAATGATATTAATAGATCATCTAATGTGTGGTCAATATGATTTCCATCACTGCCCAGACAGTTAAAGTCACCATAAATGAGCAGACAATCGATCAGTTGTACTGGCAATAACTGTAGAAATCATGTTCGAAAATTTGTCATAAAAGGTATGAATGGAACTTGATGATGTTGTGGTCTTACTGAGGAAGAAATTCGGCAAATTCTTGGCGATGATCAAAGAGGATGAAACTATAGCTACTCGGACCAAGTGAAGCTCATATGATGACGGATGAAAAAAGGATGGATGATGACTTGAGTAGCTGAATGGTAGATGACTGTGCAACCATCACCCTGGCCAGGTCTGCTGTCAACTATGCCAGTGAACGTGTAGAACTGAAAAACATTCAGGTGGTACTCCTTGCTTAATACAGGTCGGTGCATCAGATGTAATCCATGCCTCAGTTCTTGAAAAAATGTCCAGAAGTTCATCGGCTATGTTACAGTTAATAGGCTACATAAGCTATACTGGCTTTTAGTTCCTATATCTCACCACTGAACTGTGAATTTTTTTGAAACTGTTCAAGCTAGGTGCAGATATTACTTTTCTGGTAGCCAGCTCCAGTGCTCTACAATCCTCTGGCTGAAGAAGAATTTTCTAATGTCCAATAGCACCCAATCACATCGGTTGGAGAAGGGACCGAAGAAAGCTGCATTGGAAAAAGAAATGACAGAGGACAAAAACTCATGGATTTTTGTAAAAGACAAAAGTTAATTATAACAAATACCTGGTTCCAACAAGAAAAAGGACTAAGGTATACATGGAAGGCCCCAGAGGATGCTGCCCTATATCAAATGGACTACATAATGGTAAAACAAAGATATAGAAACAGCATAAAGAACTCCAGATCGCTACTGGGAAGGTATGCAGACATGGATAACTACCTGGTAGCCATGACGGTCCATCTAAATTAAAATTCATCAAACAGGAAACAAGTAAAGAAATGGGATCAGGAAAAATAAAGACTAGGAGTAAAGAACTACTGGAAAAGATTGAGGAGCATATAGTAGAAAGAAGTACAGTCACGACAGAAGAAAGATGGAGAGGGCTGAAGAAGATTATTACTAAGGAAACATTAGAAATCTAAAAGGACCATCTCCTCGAAAGCCATGGATTATGACGGAAATGCTTCAGGATACAGAAGAGAGGCAAATAAGAACCTAGAACCTAAAAGAAGCCGGTCAGACGATCTAGAAAATTTTGACCCAGACGATCAATGCAGATCTTCAGTTGCTGAAGTTTGGGCCACATACAGCCAGGAGGCGAACCCAGTGTGGTGCTTCCTTACTTTGAATCCTTGGTGATGCAAAGAAGTTATGTAAATAGCTACAAAGACGAGTGTGCCATGCTACAACATAGAGCTCATATTGATTGTATCTAACTCAAGCATCTGTCCACTCGTATGACTAATCTAATATTTAGGCTTGTTCATAGACAGTCACAGAGTTAGATTTTGATTACATATATTATCAAGTTATTCTTCATAAATGTACATGACAACTATGCAGTTCAAAATGCTTAGCTACCTTAACTAAGGCCAGCTAATCTCTAAACTATATAGACAGTTTATTAGACTTCTCTTCCCACTTCAAGATCTGTCTTGGAGTTCAAATTTCTTCTAGTCCCTTGGATGAAAGTTCACAGTTTGGATTCTTAAGTGAAACCATGCGCTTTTCCTTTGGCTTTCGATGTGATTCGAATATGGCAATGCTGGCAGACGGCTTCTTCTCAAACACAGTACATCAAAGACTGAAGATTAATCATCCCAATCGTTTCTCCTGATCAATTCACTGACCCTCTGACTTCATTCGATGACAGTTACACCGACTTTTGATAAGTTAAACAAGTATAGTTCAACTAACTCATGTTGTGATGAAGATTCGCAGTTCCTACAGCCACGTCTTGGCTACGGATTACATCCACAGTTCGATATTCGACCGATTCAACGAACTTTCAATCGGTGAGTCATTGGACTTACTTTGTCGCAATTAAGACTTGATTATCTGCGAGTTACACAACAATTAGTTACCCTTAAATCACTGGAAAACTCAACTTTTCCATACAAGTAATGTGAAGGCAGTTCAAACAGTCTTAACAACTCTCTTGCTCAACACAAGACTGTTGGTTTTCGACATCCTTTCATTTAAATACCCGTCATAGATCGTCTGCTCAAAGCTTGATTGATACATCATACATGGCGAAAACGCAATTACCCAATTTCGTTTCCATGGTAAACAGCTGTTTTTGAAATCAGTGGTGTCCTTCAATTCTGCAGATTCACTGACTATAGTATCCTCATTGATCATTTGACTTGCACAGAAATGCTCAGTCAATACAATATGAACCTCCAGCTAAACTAACTAAAACCTAATTATTTACCTAAGCTGGCCATTTATTAATAATAAAATCCTACCTACACCACAGCTGGCCGGCTAATCTTAAGTCTGAAATCTTATTTTGCTACTCTATCTAATCTGTACACTAAACTCAACATTAATAAGTATGTACACAGCATACAAGATAATACTAATCAAATGCACAATAAATGAAGTTTTGCTACACCCAGAACTGTGACAGTTGGCAGAAAATTGTGAAAATGGCAACACTCCAGAGAGAGGTATGCTACTGATGATGATGACGCATACAGCAATCACTGTGTCGGTGTAAAGCTCTCTGATTAAATCCACAATCCTCTGGGGTATCCTGAAGGAAGTGAGCAGGTTCCAGAGAGCAGTGCGGTCTACAGAATCGAAAGCCACCTTCAGATCTACATATGCAATCACCAAAGGTTGCTAGTACTCCCTTCTTCAAGGGAGTACTAGCAACCTTTTCAGCATGAACATTTGATCCACTGTGGATCTACCAGGAATAAAGCTGCTCAATACCCATGAATTGTATTAAGTGATCCTTAATCCTTGCTAGGATGACACCTGCAAAAACCTTCCCCGGCACAGATAGAAGGCATTACAGTCCAGGAGGCTACCTTAACCCTTGTAGAATGGCATCCATTTTACGAAACATGTTGCAACATGTGCCTGTGAGAGCACTCTCAGTTAATGATGCTTATGAGAAGCCGACTGAAAAGAACCAAAGTTTGGAGAATATGTTACATGCCCCTGAGGACGTTCTAGCAATAGGTGTTCAAGCAGTTTAAAGATATTATGCAGACGAGATATATATATCAATAATTAGCCACACAGTCCTTATCTAGATCAGGCTTTTTTAATAGAGGTATAATGACAGCAGTTTTCAAAAGCAGAGGTAAAACAGTCTCTGCAAAGAGAAAGCCCAGATGAGGAGCGAGGATGGAAAACACCATAAAAAAGGATTTAGTAAGAGAAGTTGGAATAAAGTCAAGCTTTGATGACTTAGGTGGAACATTTCCAATGAGTCTTGGAACTTCTTGTACTGTAGCTGAAGGTAAGGTACAGAACTCTTCACCAGCATGACAACCATCAGGAAATAACCCACATGTATGCTTAGACATTGCATTTTTAGGTATAAATTTTAGCAGCAAAGAATTTAGAAAAACATAGACCCCGCCTTTTGTCCTGAAGGTTGTTAGTCACTAGCAACAATTGTTTGGTGAGCAAAGCAGTTTCTTTACAATGCTCCATCAGTCTCTGGCAGTTCTGGTAGAGTCCCACTGGTTGTGGTAAAACTGCTGCTGAGATGTTACGGTTTGTTTGACACCCTGCAAGCTCTGCAGTAGGCAATTCTGTTGTTTTCCTGTTGGGATTCCTTCCAACAATGTTCCAGACAATAATGATCTTGCTTGGCTTGCTTTGCTTCAGCAAACAGCATTTTGTCATAGGCTTGAGAGTCTCCTAAAGCAGGTGCAAATGGGCGCAACTTTATCCAGCTCTCTTCAAACAACAGTAGAAAGTTGCTCTGCATAAGCTGTATGGGCTGGTTTGGTGAACAGTTATGTGTTGTTTAGCATCCATTCACACTTCAGTGTGTTGATATGCTTGATTGGGTGACACGAAAATGCAGCTGGATGTATCCATTTCAACTAATCGAATCTAAAGACTTCTATAGCTCCGTTATCATCTTGTCCAAAGGATCAGTTGACGGTCACTTCAAGCGAAAATCACAATCAAAACATAACCCATTGTAGAAGCCAGGTCAAATTCCACTAGGTCAGAGATAGGCCACTGTAGCACTGATGATACAGTGGTTAGAGATACGGCCAGTGTCACTAACCAGGCCATTTTCAACCATTGCAGGATTATCAGTGATCAACAAATAAAGTCAATTCCCACATGATGTTAATAAATCATCAAAGTCATCATCGACCTGATTTCCATAACCGCCTAAACATTTAAAATTGCAACAAACAAGCAGATGATCATTGAAAGTAATTATGGTGATTTTAAGTGTGGAATGGTAGATGGCTGGCAGACCATCGCCTTGACCAAAGCTGCCATTGGCAGGCTGCCGCTGAATGTGCATAAGGTGATACAGTTCGATGCATCATGTGTAAAGTGAGTCACAGTTAGAGAAAAATTTCACTTATTCATTGGCTATGATGTTATGTACAAACATAACATGATGCACAGCAAGCAAAATGTTCAGGTCTCTGAACTTCAAAGGCCACAATCAATATGCTTTCACTGTTTCACAATGGTTCAGGGCCAAGTTCTTTGTTTCCAAACATAGCAAAAGCACTAAGTGATCGATCCTCTCTTCCACAGCAAGTAAGTACCCAATTCAAAACCACTGGAAAACTGTACAGAGATGGCAGAGGGCATCGAGCTTTTTTAAATTGTCGACCATTACTTGAAAATATAAACTGGTGTAATTACACCTGCACACTTATCAACTGAATTCCACCGAACATCTGAATTACAACATATATTCCAGAAAGCTTCAGTCTCTACACATAATCCAATATTATGGTCATTAAATCTGTACCAAAAAACAATGTTAGACTAGTTAAACTGACTTTGAAATAAATAAATAGCCAGTAACAAATCTGAACAGCTATCTTGACATCATTTAGCAAACAACTTCAAAATGACCCCAAATTGTATGATAAGGAGGTTCTGATGTATATAAAATAATTTTGTACAGTACAGATAGCCATCTCTCACTCAAGGTAGAAAAACAGGAAATTTTAATGTACAAAAAATTTGCAGTTTAAGAACGGGTGTCAACAGCAACATAATTTAAATGGCTCGTGGAAAATAGTAATAAATTAAACATTAATACTTGCACTGGAGAGCAAGGGTCTTAAAATAAATATCAATAAAACAGAGACCATGGTAAGTTCCAAAATGGATGAGACACTTGTGGTCAAGGACATTGCAGGAAATGCACTGAAACAAATAGAAATCTTTAAATATCTTGGGTCAATAATAAATGCTAAGGGAGGATGCAAACATCATGTTTAGAACAGGATGAAAGAAGCTTGGCAAAAATGGAAAGACCTATCGGGTTTATTACGCGAGGTCAAAATGCTGGTTCAACTCAAAGGAAATGTACACAAAACAATGATAAGACCAGTGATGATATATGGAGCCTGGAAACTGATGAAAGAGGAGAAGCTGCTGGAGAGAACAGAAATGAGAATGCTGTACTGGATACTTGGAATCTCACTGAGACAAGAAAACAAAAGCGTATATCAGACAGATATTGGGAGTGGCACGTATATCGTACAAGAAGCCAGGTTGAGATGGAATGGTCATGTGATGAGGAGAGAGGAGGAAGACTGCATTAAAAGAATTATGACAGTAGAAGTTTACAGACGCTGCAGCTGGGGATGACAAAAGAGATGGGGAGGAATGATTCAGCAAGACCTAACGTTCTTCAGATACTGGAGATAGAAACAAATGGAGAAGAAGGATCTATGTGGCTGACATAGGAGGGATTAATTCCAGCCAGAAAAAAAGAAAAACAAGAAGAAGAATAAGGCAGATAAAAGCAATAAGGTTTTCGAAATGATGGATGTCTAATTTTTCTTATATTCATATATCATTTCCATTGTGTTCCTGTTAACACTCATTCTTAAACTGGCAAACTTTGTACAATATTTATGATAATATGGGATAAGCACGTCATACAAACATGGAACAACCCAAAGTGGTATAAATCATAAAATTTAAAGCCAGTAAGTTCTCCTTAGAAATTTCATAACAGTACATCAAATAAATTTACAAAGTCCAAATATATTAAGATTATTCTAAATTTTTAAGTTACAGAACAACAACCTTAGCTTTGCCAACGGTAAACTCTTCGTTGTTACTGTAGATGACAGGAACATTTGGTCGGCTGGTTCGAATGTAACATGAGCCTTTTGTATTAGCTGCAAGCTCTACAGCTCTCTCAGTGGAAACAGCATCGCTTGGATAAAAAACAGTGCATCCAGGGATGGATCTGAACATTGCCAAGTCCTCAAGCCCCATCTGTGAAGGACCATCTTCACCTTAAAAACAATTACATCATCTATTAATAAATAATAATAAGCAATGTATATAATGCCAGTGTCTATGCCCAGTGCACAAGGCAACAACCGATGGCATCCTAAGGTGTAAGCCAGCTGAAAAATAAGTCTTCAGTTGAGATCAAAATGACATGCGAGATTGAGCAGAAGAATAATAGATGCAGTTATGCTGTTCCAACATTTCAGTCAAGCAACAAAAATCTCGTTCCAGTTCCAGTTTTTGTCACAACCAGAGAAAGACAATCAGATAACCAAGTTGAACAGCAAATTAGTCTGACAAATGAGGACTGAATGAGCTAATGGTTAAATCTGTTGTAGTTCCGTTCTCAGCCTTCCTCGTTCCGAGATTCGGCTGCATCATGCACAATGTTCCTCCAGTGTCCTCTGTCCTCCACCAGCCTGAGCATCTCCTCCATTGTTAGCCCAGTCCATGCCCTGATGTTGCCCAACCAGTTTATTCTCGGTCTTCCTCTTTTCCGTCCTCCCGGTATTGTGCCCTGTATTATCTCCTTCTCGATGCATGTTCCCTCCTTCCTCATGATGTGGCCAAAATAGATCAATTTCCTTTTCCTTACTGTCTTCAAAAGATTCCTCTCTACTCCAGCCGCTTCCAGTACCCATTCATTTGACCGCTTTTCCATCCACGATATTTGCATGATCATTCTTAGACATTTCATCTCGAACGCTTCTATCCTCCTCTCTTCCTCCTTCCTCAAAGTCCAACTCTCACATCCGTATAGTGCCACCGGCCATACTAACGTCCTCAATAGCCTCATCTTTGTTACCAGTGATATGCCATGACTTTTCCATATTTTTTTAAGATTTGCAGCCATTGCATATCCCTTTGCAAGTCGTACCCTTATCTCTGCTCCACAATCGCTGTCCCTGTCGATCCTCGAGCCCAAGTACATGAAAGTATTCACCTGCTCCACTGTTTCCTGACCTATGCTGATCTGACACCTGGTCTCTGCTGTTGTCATGACCTTTGTTTTATCCGTGTTAATCCGCATTCAATATTTCCTTCCTGCTCTGTCTAATCTCTCAACCAGTGTTTGTAATTCCTTCTCAGATTCTGTTATTAGCACTTTGTCGTCTGCGTATCTTAAGTTTGTCAACCGCCTTCCCCCTATCTGCACTCCTCCGTCAAAACCCTCCAAAGCCTCTCTCATTACCCTCTCCGCCAGAATGTTAAATAAACTTGGAGACAACACGCATCCTTGTCTCGCCCCTCTCCTGACTCTGAACTCTCCAGATAGTGTTCCTGCCACTTTGATCCTTGCGTTTTGTTTCTTGTACAGCTTGGATAACAGCTTTATTATGTGTCCAGGAAATCCCATTTCTATCATTGTTGTCCATAATGTTTCATGTGCTATTGAGTCAAAAGCTTTTTTGAAGTCTACAAAGCACATGAAAAGAGGTTGTTGATGTTCATTTGCCTTTTGCATAACAATTCTCAGATTTGTTATCTGGTCTCTTGTCCCTCTAGCCTTCCAAAAACCCGCCTGTTCTTCCGCCACTTCTGCTTCCGTCTGATTCCTTATTCTTTCTAAAATGATCCTCAACATAATCTTACTTGCGTGTGCGACCAAGGCCACTGTTCTATAGTTTGTACATTGCCTGGCATCTCCTTTCTTTCGTATGGGTACAAAAATTGAATCCGCCCAATCCTCTGGCCATTCTCCATCTTCCCATAGTGCTGTGCATATAAGATGAAATCTGTCTACTGTAACTTCTCCTCCGTATTTAAACAGTTCCGCAGGTATTCCATCTGGCCCCGCTGATTTCCCGTTCGCACACTGTTTTATCGCTCTTGCTACTTCTGATCTTAAAGGGGGTGGTTCTCTCTCGTATTCATTCGTGTCCTCCTTCACCTCTTTGTCATCGTACAGTTCTTCGCAGTACTGCCTCCAACGTTCAGCAATGCCTTCAGTGTCCGTAATGTATTCTCCATTTTCTGCCTGTATGCAGTGTATTTTTGGCTGGAATTTGTTTGTAATTGTCCTGACTGTTCTATACAGATATCTACTGTTCCCCCTCTTGTTCTCTATTTCCGCCTTTTCACACACTTCCTCCAGTTGTTTCTGTTTGTCGTTTCTTAGATGTCTCTGTACCTCCGCCTTCAGTTCTTTATACTCTTCTCTGTCCTTTTGCTTGGCTTCACGCTTCTTGTTGATGAGGTCAACAGTTTCTTTGGTGATCCATGGCTTCCCTTTGTCTCTCCTCCTGTAACCGACTATTTCTTCGGCCGTAGTGAAAAGTATGTCTCTTGTTTCCTTCCACAATTCGTTGGGTGACCTTTCCTCTATTACCGTGTTCAAAGCTTCGAATCTGTTTGCTACTTCTATCTCATAGGTGATTTCCTTGTTTCCAGCTAGATCCTCTACATTCAGTCTTTTTATTACCTCTTCCTGCTTTTTCCTTCCTAATCTGATCTTCAATGTTGCCACCAGCAAATTATGATCTGAATTGCAGTCCGCTCCTGGGTATGTCTTGCATTTGTTGATGCACGTCTTCCACTTCTGGTCGATACCTATGTAATCAATCTGGTTTTTTGTTCTTCCGTCCGGAGATGTCCAAGTACTTAATCTCCTTGGATGTTGTTTAAACCATGTATTGGCCAGACCCAACTCCTGTTCCATACAGAAATCTATTAGCCTCTCCCCTCTCCCATTTATCTCCCCCAATCCTTCTCCACCCGTTACTGGTTCTATTCTACTTTTTCCCACTTTAGCATTGAAATCTCCCATTACCACTGTAATGTCTCTTTTTGGAATGTTTTTTCGCGCTTTTGCCAGCATCCGGTAGAACTCCTCAACTTCATCCTCCTCTCCATCTGTTGTTGGCGCATAGACCTGTATCATGCTTATGCATCTTGGCTTTGCTTTTAATCTTACCACCAAAATTCTGCTGTTTATTGTTTCATATCCAATTAGGGCCTTAATCCTGTTTTTCTGTATCCAAACTCCTACTCCTCCATGTCCTTGAGTCTCTTCTCCTGAATATACAATCATATGTCCCTCTGACGTAATGAAGTGTCCCCTGCCTCCCCATCGTACCTCTGCCAAGCCACATACCTCCATCCTCAATCTCTCCATCTCCTTACCAAGAACCTGGGTTTTTCCCAGTTGTATCATACTTCGCACGTTCCAAGTGCCTACTCTCATCCTCTTCCTGAGTTGAAAAATGTCATCATCCGACTTCCCTCTCCCTTCAATCTCCTCTATCCCTGTATTACCTCCTCCTCTTCTTCCAGTAGCCGACTTTCCGACCCTGTCCTGGTTGCTCAACAGGGGACGCGAACCTTGTGAACCCGGGCGTCGTCCGAGCCGGTATGGATTAAGTTTGGATTCCATTTTTCATGATGCTGTTTGGGGATAAGATGGTAGGCCCCCTAGTCTTTCCATCTCGCAGTAAGGAAGCCCTGCTCCAGGTGTACCGGAAGTGCCCTCCTGTCTCTGTAGACTCGTCGTTGTCCCTTGTGACAGGATCTTCCGCCTAATCTACTGAAGTCTCGCTGCTGCCCGAGACCTGCCGCTCACGTTGGCCAATCTTTCAGAGTTCCTGCTGTTGTAGACAGCTTACAAAAAAGTTGCGGTTGTTAATCATCAAAGTAAGTGCAAAAAATTGTTTGCAGGTGTATAATCTTGTTGGTTATAACTCATTAACTATAATAGATGGCTACTAACATTCATGAAGAATGTTGGTAAATTTCTATATCTAAAAAGCTTCCTGACTTGGGATAAGAGAACAGGCGAAGAACAGCAAAAGCAGGGCAAGTAAAAGGGGTTCCAAGAATATCTGGAGAAGCAGAGAGATTAATGAGCAAACCATTGTGAAAATCATCAAACATGTATATAGAGTGTGCTTCTTTAATGCCAGCGAAATATGGACTCCACACAGAAAAAACGAGGAAAAGTTCCTGGCATTTGAGTGCAGATGTTATAGCAGGATCTTGCACATCATATGGTAACAAGACAACACGAACATGCACAGCCATATAGTGCCTCTTCATTGAAACTCATCAGAGGTACTCCCAACCTGACAACAGTCAGAGAATTGCCAGCAAAGTAGAGGCATATAATGGAGAAGCTCATGTTGTCTGTTAGTAGTAAGAGAATGGTCACTTTAAACTCACCTCCAAAGAAGGGTCATTTTAAACTCACCTGAAAACAAGGGTCACTTTAAACTACCTGAAAATAAGGGTCACTTTAAACTCACAGGGGTCACTTTAAACTCACCTCCAGACAAGGGTCGCTTTAAACTCACCTCCAAAACAAAGACGTGTGTCAACTCACATCCCAAACACTTGTACATTTATAATAAATAAATATAATTTAATAAAATATTTAGTAAAAGATTGTGTGACATTGCCTAAATATAGTAAGTTTCATTATAAGTGGTATATAGCGCGATAAACGTGATAAATATAAAGGCCCTATAAAAGTAATTATATGAAAGAAACGAATTCCTTTAGATTCTAAATTGTATAGATTTCATTGTTCTGAAGGGATGGTGCCTTCATTTGCTCGGTCTCTGCCTATACACGTCTTGCAGTCACGCACATACGCGCATTTCGATATAATCAATATATATTGCAATAAATACAATAAATATGAATGGTCTATAAAAGTAATTAAATTAGTTTGGAAGGAGAATTGAAGTCCTTTAGATTATTATTCTTTTGAAGCGATGGTGCCTTCATTTGCTTGGTCTCAGCCTATACTCGCATTCACGATATAAAATCGACTGACGCGTTGACATTATTACGATAATGGAGCTATAAATGTATCTAGATTAGTTTAGAAGGAGAATTAAGTCCTTTAGAATGTTATTGCTTTGGAGCAGTTGAAGCCTGATAGTACACCAGCATTATTCTGTGCCATTATGAATGATTCTGTCCCAATAGTTGATTATCTACTTTCGTGTGGGGCGGATGTAAATAGTCAAGATCGTAATGGAATGACGCCGCTCAAAGATGCTGTTGGGTGGGCAGCTTTGATATTGTAGTTTATCTATTGCGATGGAATGCACGGATTGATCCATCCTTTACACGCACAGACGGTACGCCATTCAAACTTGCCAGCGATCGTCGATTTTATGACATGGGACGTCTGTTCCTCGATGCAGGCGTTCTAATGTCTAGGGAAGATTGGTTCTTCAAGAACCAACTTCCCGACAATGTGAAAACGGATCGTTGTGCAATGCAAGAAATAACACAGTTCGCAAAGCAGGTACCAACGCTGCAGTGAATATGTTTATTGTGCATCAGGGAGTGTCTAGGATGTAGCTTAAATATTAAGTTAGATACCCTACAACTCCCCAAAGTCCTCATATCAGACATTAATAGTATAGTAGACAATTATTTCTATGAACCTGAATATTCTAGACAGTCATTCTTATTTTAACTGTACCACAGTTGATATTGAGAATTATCGGTTCTCAATTTGTGTATTTGGTTTATATCAAAGATGTGTCATTTCATTGAAGATTAATGTATTATATTTCTGGACTTTAATTGACATTATATTTGAAGATAATGTATAATTGATATGAAGATCTATTTGTCATCTAATTAAAGATTTTATGCGACATTATTTGTGTTAAATAATGATATAAAGCTAACTAAGCTGGAATCATGGATGTCTTTGGATATAATTGATACATTCAAAGGTCGCAATCAATCCTCACTCAAGTAAATTACTAAGCAGTTCACTGTCTCCTTCTCTCCATCCTCCTCTTTCTCATTCTCTCTCTCTCACTCATCCTCCTCTTTTTCAATATGTGGAAAAAAGACCGAATTAACGTTTGAAACACATGAAGTTCAAGATCTCGAATAATGTTGTAACTGAGGCAGGCATAGGATGTGATAGAGAGCATGGTTGATCATTCCTTACAGCTCGCTTGCTTAATATCTTGGTAGAGGCAAGTGGTGCTTTTGGAAAACTCGCATGAACGCCGCATGCGGTATGAGCATTCTGTTAAATGATGACTATAATACGACATAAATTTAAAGTTAAAGTAATAAATTCGCTATACCGCTACAAATATAATCCTATAATAAAATCAATTGTTGAACTTACACGGTATGTTCTCAGACATGGTTTCAAACATATATGGAGCTGTGACAGTAGTCGAATAAAATGAACCAGCGATTGATGCTAGCGACTTTATTATAGAGCATCTGTCAATTAAATATGGTTGTTACCTTGTCCGCTACAGCGCTTTGATTGACTAAAAAGAGGGTGGTCTTTGTCACAGGTCGCTGAACAATGCGTAAACAAAGTCTGCGCCATTACGGGCAAGCCGTATCTAAGCCTTGTTGTACACTTCAACTACACCGCCCTCCATGAGAGTCTCTGGCCAATTAATACTGTGGCATAGACTCCACCTTAAGCTCTGCTGTTCTGGTGAAAAGGGCGCTATATAAATCAGAAATTAGGCGGGGAAAGTGATAAGAGAGAGAGATAGACACATATACAGAAAGCAAGACAAAGACAGTTCAAGTGTAAATCATCAATAATTGAAAATATTGTCTCGCCTTCTTTGGAATCGCATGAATTCGACATGTTCCTGCATGTGTATGTGCGCTGTTATATGTATATATGTATCATTAAAGACACATCGTTTCAATACAGACGTTTATGAATTATCAAAGAGTAGGTCCAAGGATAAGCCAATAAAGTCCCAAACATTTCACAGCTGCGGATCCCTCCATCGATAGCTTAATAGCTTGAATTCATTTGTTGACATCTGTATCGACTGAAAATATTTGACTGCCAGTCAATCGAATATGGCAGGGAGCAGAGAAGTCTTAGCGCGTATTTATGGATGTTGTGTACGATTTTGAACAAATAAATGGATAAATTGAGAAAGAGAGAAAGACAGAGAGAGAGACAGACAGACAGATAGAGACAGACATACATACAGATAGAGAGATAGAGAGACAGACAGACAGATAGAGAGTGCAAATCAGTCCTAATAATTGGAAAGATGAACTCGCCCTCCTACTCCTCCTCCTTCTTCTTCTTCTCCATTTTTCTCTCTTGCTTAATACAATTAAGAATTAAATTGGATAAGTCGATAGAAATGTAGTGATACAGAGACACAGAAAGAGAGAGACAAGATGGGGCGAGAGAGAGAGAGAGAGACTTAAGATGTATGGAAGTCGCACGACTTCTGCTAATGGTATTCGCGTATATATGACTAGTGTTTGATACATATATATATATATCTAAGTAAAAGTCTACGGATATAGTAAGAAGACAAGATTAAAGATCATAAAGATTGTAAAAGCGTCTTCGTAGTCTAAAGAGGTCAAACGGCGTGAATAATTGAAACACAAGCGGGACGTGATATGTTTGAGTGCAACTGAATCGTGTAGTAGCGACGTTGTACGATGCCTGTTGGTGGTCGGTGCAGGCGAAGAACGACAACGCGTAGACTAATAAAACAGAGTGCAAAGGTCAGAAGCGAAAATCTTTAGATTCAACCGACTTCGAATCATTCGCTCTCGATTAACGAAAACAATCTTTACAGTTGCCTTCGTCTGAGAATCTGGTCTCTGTCACCATGATACTTCCGTACTTCAACTCATTCCATTTACGTCTATACGAACATTTGCCTGCTTTGAGCATTCTAAGTTTCAAAGTTAAAACTGATGCCGAATGGCATCAGAACGTTCGCTAAGTCGAGAAGAAGCGAACCACTGGAGAAATTGAAGAAACGTGTTAGTACAAGCTGAAGAAACGAATCTGGGATACAAAAGATGTAATAAGAGTGTCTGTAAATCAACGTGACATGCGTTAGCTGGCAAGAAAATTGATCAAACAGATGATAGAAAGGATCCAATGCTGAGTATTTAAATTGAACAAAACCGATCGTAAAACTAACTCCGCCACAGGGGACTGCAAGCCAGCAGTCCCTTGCGCCGGTCCTAAGCCCGGATAAAGGAGGAAGGTTTGCCAGATGGGTGTCGATACTCTGGCAGTAAAAACCAAGACGATTGAAATCTGATGCCAAACAAAAAGGATGCAAGTACATGCCGGCTCGGACGTCCCCCGGTAAAACAAGGTCCGCGAAACCAATCGAGCGATCGGGGTTGGATCGACAAATTAGCTACCGAAAGAAAAAGTCTGAAGCCCGCAAGAGAAATGATATCGGTGGGCACATGGAATGTCCGCACCCTATGGGCGGCAGGGAAGCTGGAGCTGCTGGAAGAGGAAAGGTCAAGATACAGATGCGACATACTTGGAATATCAGAGATGCGTTGGACACAATCAGGCGAGATGAGGAATGGAGGAATAATATGGTCTGGAGATCCCAGCAGACATAAGGCAGGAGTGGGATTTCTGCTCAGCAAAAGAGCCAGAAATGCACTCATCCGCTACAGACCCGTGAACAAAAGGATGATGCTGGCACAGTTCAGTGCACAACCATTCAACATAACAACAATTCAGGTTTACGCACCAACGGCTGAAAGCAGTGAAGAGGAGATTGAAGACTTCTACTCAAAGTTGACAGAGCTGATAGGAGAGGTACAGAAGAAGGATACACTCATAATTGGAGGAGACTGGAACGCTAAAATCGGTACTGATAGAACGGGATGGGAAGGAGTTATGGGCAAATATAGTTTCGGAGACCGGAATGAAAGGGGTGAAAGACTACTGGAGTTTGCGGTAGACAATGACCTGACCATCTGCAATACAAGATTCCAACAAAAACAATGTCGAAAGTGGACATGGCGCTCCAGTGATGGACAAACAAGAAACATGATTGATATGATCTTAATAAGACGAAAGTGGAACACAGCAGTTCAACTATGCCGTACTTTTCAAGGTGCTGACATAGACTCGGACCACAGCTTGGTCATGGCAAACATCAAACTGAAGCTAAAGAAAAAGCATAAGCCATGCTTTGTGAAGCGAAGGAACATTGAAAGACTGAAGGAGGAGTCTACCAGGATCAAGTACCAACAGGCGCTAGGAAGGAATTTAAAAGAACTTGAGAAAGAGCAGAACTTGGAAAGCAGAACAGAAAAACTAACTGCAGCTATAAACAATGCGATAGAGGAGGCGGTTCCGGAAGAAGAAAAGATCAAGCAAAAGTGGATAACACAGGAGACATTGCGGTTGATACAGGAAAAGAGGGAGCTAAAACTCAAAAGAGACACATCACAGGTAGCAGAACGGAAATACAAGGAGAGTTGCAAGAGGGTGAGGAAGGCAGCAAGAGAGGATAAAGCACAATGGTTGGAACAGCAATGCAGGGAAATTGAAAAGAACTTTAGAGAAGGCAAAAGCAGAGAAGTCTACAAAATGATAAGAAATGTAAACAGAAACTGGCAACCGAGACTCACAGCAATAAAAGACGAGAAGGATAAAATGCTGACAACAAAGGAAGATATAATACAGCGATGGACGGAGTATTGCAGTGAATTATATAGCGAACAGCCAAATCAAGATCTTACTAGAGAGGTAATAAAAGAACTAAAGGCTATCTCCCCTCCGACGACGGAAACAAACACAGACATATTGTTAGAGGAAGTTCAAAAAGCGATAACAAGGTTAAAAAACAATAAAAGCCCTGGTAGAGACAACATCACGGGAGAAATGATCAAGCATGGAGGAGATCTTCTGTTGGGTGAAATCCACAGGTTATGTAACATGGCATGGGAGCAAGGACAAGCACCGGAAGAGTGGAAGAAGTCGATATTGGTAACAATCTACAAAAAGGGAAGTCCATTGGAATGTAACAACTACCGCACCATTGCGCTGATAAGCCACCTGGGCAAGGTGCTGATGATGGTATTGGCGGAAAGATTAAGAAGCCAGATGGAGGAATACTTGACGGATGAGCAGGCGGGATTTCGGAAGGATAGAAGCACGATACAACAAATCTTGGCTTTAAGACTAATAGCAGAAAAAGCAAGGCGAAAGAATAAAAAGGTATACAACTGTTTTGTAGACTTTAAGAAGGCATTTGACAGTGTAGACCAGAACGTGACATGGGCCGTTCTACAATCGTATGGGGTTGACAACAAACTGATTCAGTTGTTACGAGATATAAATGGTACTTCACAAGCGGCGGTCAGGACATGTGGCAAGTTTGGACCGTGGTTTAGAACCAACAGGGGTATGAGACAGGGCGATCCAATATCGCCCATGGTGTTTATAACAGATTTGGAAAGAGCAATGGACAAGGTCAAGAGCAAAGGAATATCAGTTCAGGGAATATGCATAAACAATTTACGTTTTGCAGATGATGTGGACATATTGGAGGAGGGACCTACAGAGCTGGAGTGCACAACACAAATGCTGAATGAAGAAGCAAAGAAATATGGACTGTACATGAACTTTGATAAGACAAAAACAATGGTATTTGGCGACAAAAATATCACCCAGCAGATAGTGGCTGAAAGAATGCAGCTGGAGAATGTAGAGAGGTTCACTTATCTTGGAAGTAATATGACATAAGACCTAGATTGCAAAAGTGAAATAAAGATACGAATAGCGAGGGGAATAGCAGTGTTGAAAGCAATGGATAAAACTTGGAAGAGCAGAGCAATCAGCATGAAAACAAAACTGGACGTATTAAAGACATGTGTATTTAGCACCATGATGTATGGGTCCTGACAAAAGACTCACGACGGAGAGTCTTGGCATTTGAGAGAAAATGTTACAGAAAAATCCTAAGGATCGGATGGACTCAGAAGATTAGGAATGAAGAGGTTTACGAAAGAGTGGCTATAACCGAGAATCTACTGCAGAAGGTTATTCAGCGAAAACTTGGATTGTTTGGACATATCTGTAGAATGAAGGATGACAGAAATATTAAGACTCTGATGTTTGGAATTATGGAAGGTACGAACAAAAGAGGCAGACCACATCGAGAGTGGGTGGATGACATTGAGGAGTGGTGTGGCGCGGACTTGCAGAGACTGGGACATGCGGCTCAAAACAGAATCGAGTGGAGACACATTGTGAAACGGGGATCGGACACCTACGGGCATTGAGCCCACGGTTATTGATGATGATGATGATGATGATGATGATCGTAAAACTTGAAGAATTTATCTCTAAAGACTATGCTAAACATTCTCATTCTTCTCCTCCACCACCTATTTCTCTCCTTCTTGCATCTAGCACGTGTTAGGACACACATGACACCCGTTGATCGACGTATCACCAACCAATAATTCACATCAAGCGGTATAACATTCTCCATGGAAACTGGATTATTGTTGTGGAATTAATTTAGTTAATTGATTAGAAATGCTCGTTGTTTGCCACGACGAATCGTTCGCAACTTGTGGTCTACAGGCTTGAGGGCCTGGTGCGACGATGCATCCGTAGATCTAACAAAAGAATGTTTAAAGAAAGCTTCGCATCATATATTGTGCGGAGAAGAGTATGCTATTCATTCTACTCCTCATTCTCCTTTTCTCCCTCCTCCACCTTCTCCTCTCCCACTCCCCCTTCTTCTCCAGCTGTCTGTTATTAATTTGTATACAGCTTAGTTTGTCAACGTTAATTTGGTCATCATTGCTGTGTCTCAAGTAATAGACGCTTATTTTTACGTTTCAGCACGTTCTGGTTGTTCAGTTGTAACAATATAGGTCTAAGTTTCCACTATAGCCATCTTTTAGCACTATCAACACTTGATCCTTTCTCTGCTGATGTAATGTCTTCCAGACTTGAATATAATCTAAGCTAATTAAAGACGAGAGAGATAGATAGAGAGAGAGAGAGAGAGAGAGAGAGAGCGAAAGAGAGAGATTGAGAGAAAGACCGCAAGCGAGATAGAGAGAGCGAGAGAGAGAGAGACTTAAGATGTATGGAAGTCGCACAACTTCCGCTAATGGTATTTGCGTATACGTGTATATGCATATTAAGGTCTTGTACGTGTATGTGCATGCATGTGTGCGCGCGTGCGTGTGTACGTATGTGTGCGTGTGCCGGCTTGTGCGCGTGCATGCGTGTGCGTGTATGTTTCCCCATATGTGTGGCTAAGAATGACTGTTCCTTTAACGGCAACGCAAATATCTGATGGTAAATCGAGTGTAATTATAATCGCTACGTAGTAATTGAACGTCTGACAATGACAGTTGGTGAGTGGGGTGAGAATCGTTTGCACCTGTTAAGCAGCAGAATTCGCAACAAGTTTGAACTGGAATTTATTTCATTTGATCTATGTATCGAAAGCAAATATTCGATCAACTGTCGAGCGAATATGGCCCTTGTAACGGGGAGTGTAGAATAGGGAGTGTGTGCATTTGCTCGTACGTCTATTTGTCTATACGCATGCATGGTTGGTTGAATGTGTACGTGTGCACGTGCATATGTATGTTTGCCTGTCTGCACGTGTGTCTGCGTGTATGCATCAGAATTAGGCCGTAAGGAGGAAACCTGTATGTTTGTCTATTTGTCTGAGTGTGTCTGTGTGTATGCGTCAGAATTAGCCTGTAAGGAGTAAACCTATATGTCTGTCTGTTCGTTTGTGTCTCTAAGGGTGTGTGTCTTCGCGTTTGTCTGCGTACATGCGTTTCTGCATCTCTCAATGATTTTCCATTTGCATGCGTGTGTGTGTGTTTGTCTGCTTGTATTTGCATACCTATGCGTGTCTGCGTGTCAGTATAAGACGTGTTTAGGCAGAGCCCGAGCTATTGAAGACGCCATCACTTCAAAACAATGAAATCTATACAACTTTAAATCTACGGGAAATCAATTCTTTCTCTTCCATCTAATATAATTTAATTACGCATACAGGCAAAGGTGGAGATATATAAATACACACACAGTCATATTGGTAAATGTGCCTGCTCGTGTAGTCGCCTGTGTGCGCGTGTGTTTGAGTGTGTGTGTGCGTGTAATCGTCAGTATTAGGCTGAAAGGAGTAAACCTGTATGTTTGTGTATTTGTCTGTAAGAAGTAAATCCGTGTGCATGTGTGTGTGTGTGTATAATTGCCTACATGTTTGTTTCCACATATATGTGCACCAGTAGAGACGTGTATAGGCAAAGACCGAGCAAATGAAGGCGCCATCGCTTCAAAGCAATAACATTCTAAAGGACTTCAATTCTCCTTCCAAACTAATCTAGATACATTTATAGCTCCATTATCGTAATAATGTCAACGCGTCAGTCGATGCCCGCAATCAAATTTATATCGTGAATGCGAGTATAGGCTGAGACCGAGCAAATGAAGGCACCATCGCTTCAAAAGAATAATAATCTAAAGGACTTCAATTCTCCTTCCAAACTAATTTAATTACTTTTATAGACCATTCATAATTATTGTATTTATTGAAATATATATGGATTATATCGAAATGCGCATATGCGCGTGACTGCAAGATGTGTACAGGCAGAGACCGAGCAAATGAAGGCATCATCGCTTCAGAACAATGAAATCTTTACACTTTTGAATCTAAAGGAATTCGTTTCTTTCATATAATTACTTTTATAGGGCCTTTATATTTATCACGTTTATCGCGCTATATACCATTTATAATGAAACTTACTATATTTAGGCAATGTCACACAATCTTTTACTAAATATTTTATTAAATTATATTTATTTATTATAAATGTACAAGTGTTTGGGAAGTGAGTTGACACACGTCTTTGTTTTGGAGGTGAGTTTAAAGCGACCCTTATCTGGAGGTGAGTTTAAAGTGACCCCTGTGAGTTTAAAGTGACCCTTGTGAGTTTAAAGTGACCCCTGTTTTCAGGTGAGTTTAAAGTGACCCTTTCTTTGGAGGTGAGTTTAAAGTGACCCTTTCTTTGGAGGTGAGTTTAAAGTGACTCTTCTCTTACTACTTCTGTTCCAGAATAAGTGGCTAACCATGGCAAAGCTACCAAGTCGCATTGTGGAAGCACAAGATAGGAGGATAACCAGCTGACCCTGTTGTGTTGCAGAGTGAAAATATCTGTGGCTAGGTACTGATGACACTTAAATACACCTCACTCTTACTATAATACGCACTGACAAAATGCGAATTACAGTATAATGTGGCCACAGCCATGGACAGCAAATTTACTTATACACAGATGTGTGATCTTTAGAAGAAAAACTCATATAGCATCTGAAATGGTAAGGCCTATCCTAATGGAAGCACTGCTCTTCTTATATGTTGTTCACCAAGCTCATAGTAGGTCAAGCATTTGCCAAAATAGTCATCACATTGCTAGAAGACTTAGCCAGTACAAAACTTTCCAAGGTACATGTGAGATTCATTCTAACTTGTGTTAGTTGCGTAGCCAAAATAATTTAAGTTTCTAAAGACATAAAACACTGAACAATGCAATGTAATGTTTATTTTCTTTAAAATCAGGTAAACAAATTTCAGCACAAAGGAGAGCCTACTAGGTGCAGGAGCGGCTGGATGCAATCAAAGGTCAGAAGCGGTGAGAACCATGCAAAAATTAGTAACATCTTGGCATTACTGATTGCATATCTTCTGGATGGCTGAAGAATAATAATAATTAGAAACTTCTAATGCGCTGGTGTCTAATGCACAAGGTGTCAACTGGTGGTGCACCAAAACCAAGCCAAAATCAGGTCAATATCCAGACAGAAAGGCAGACTATGGTGGGTAAGCAATTTGAAAAAGGTAAGGTTTTAAGTTCAGAACAAATTTATAGAAGCGACTGAGCAGAACAAACAGACACAGGGAGGAAGTTCAAACATTTAGGTCCAGCAACCGATAAGCCTGTTCACCAAGAGCAGTTCTAGTCTTCGGTATGAAATAATGGTAAGTCTGAGAAGTAAGTATTGCAGTAGGCCATAGTTCAATGTTTTATAAACTTAAGTCGCAGTTTGAAACAAATCCTTTGCTGAACAGGAAGCCAACGCAAAGATTTAAGTATAAGAGTTACAAGCTCATGTTTTAACCCTTACCCGACGAGAGAATTTTTTCTGCCTAGGCTCTGATGACGAGCGATTTTACTGTAAACGCCCTATCAATTAAATAGTTTTCAACTGGTGATATCTCGGTAAGTTTTTGACCTACAGACATAAGGCTAACATCATTCTTTAGCATTTTATCTCTTCTTCTCATGCATCCATCTAGTATTTGGTACAAAAATTTTGGGGGTACTTAAATTTGGCCCAGAACTGTACACCCCCATTTTGTTTACTGTTTTCATGTTCAAGCCCCTATAGAAAATATTTTCAGTGACAATATATGTAGTGTCAGCTCAAAAACTGTGCAGAAATCAATACCAGAGAAAACCAAAAGAAATTTTTTAAATATTTTCATAAATGAAGGAAATACAACATTTTTAGTATGTAGACAGTAGTCGTAAAAATTGAAAGAAATAGAAGAAAATGCCTGAAAAGTAAGAAATTCTAAACTTATCATATCTTGGTCAATTTTGGATGTACAGACATGAGGTTAACATCATTCTTTAGCATTTTATCTCCTATCCCCATCCATCCATCTAGTTTTTGGTAAAAAATTGCTGGGGTACCCAAATTTGCCCCCCAAAACTGTACCCACCGCATTTTTTTACTTTTTTCATGTTCAACACCTTATGGAAAATGTTTTCAGTGACAACATATGGAGTGTCAGCACAAAAACTGTGCAGAAATCAATACCATACAAAACCCAAAAGAAATTTTGAAAATAGTCTGATAAGTGAAGGAGATACAATATTTTTAGCATGTAGGCTGAAGTCGTGAAAATCGAAGGAAAAAATAAGAAAGCGTCTGAAAGGTAAGAAATTTTTCACTTATCTTGGTCATTTTTTGACATACAGACTTGAGGTTAACACCATTCTTTAGCATTTTATCTCCTTTTTCAATCCTTCTGTCCAGTATTTGAAACAAAATTTTGGGGAACTCAAAGTTGCATACCCACTCTACCACCACCCAAACACATGCACAGCAATAACATCAACAACACTGCAACATGCATAACAACAGGGCAACAGCAGAAACATTACAAGAAGCCAGGCACTTGGAGAGGCAAACACACACTGACGTTTATTTCCTTTTCAAATATTTGGTGACTCTGAAAAGAGTAGCTTTTATGAATGCTTGAGTGCGCTGGACCGACAGTGGATGGTCACCTTGAAGAGGGCTGAAGCCTCCTGGATCGACTCCTTTTTTTTCAACAGACTGGACTGAACAGTTCGAGGAAGACAATTTAGAAGGAAAATTTGAACAGTTGTTTTGATGTGTTATACTGTTTACCTTCCTTACACCCCACAGGCGCTTACTTATTTACTCAGTACTGGCTCGTGGAACCACTATCTGATTTGCTCGTGGTAAACTTGGAAGCATCCAACCTTGCACAAAGCAACTTTGCATGTTTCACATTCATACTGTGTCTTCTTGGAAGAGGGTAACCATTTTCTGAGTCAGCAATGGTCCAAATTTTAAATCCCCATTTGGTTGCTTTTTGGGAAAATACTGTTTGAATTGATATCTTCTCTTGAACCCAACTATTTACTCATCAATGCTCAGATTCTTCCCTGGCTTGCAAAACTCTGAAAATCTAGAATTGAGGTGATCTACCAGAGGATGAACTTTATACAATGGATCATAATTTGAATCATTCCTTACAGGAGCCTGGGTACCGTCTGCCAAATGAAAGTACCAGCTCAAGGCCACGAACCGATCCCTTACAATGGTCCCTGAAATCCAGAGATCACTGAGCAAAGTATCAGTTGACCAGTAGGCATACAGCCGTGGTTGCATCTTGAAGCCCATCACAATGTTGGTGCTGACAAATGCACACATCTCTAAAGGAGAAGTAGGGTTGCATTTTGTTATGTGGATTTAACCTGCCTGCTGTGCACCTGACCTACTCTGCTCAGCAAACAGGTTGGTCTGTACAGCTAGCACATCAAAAAACTTTTATCTAAAAAGTTAAGAAACGTTCAAAATGGTGTAACATGGGCTGGTCCGCCACGAAGCCTGTAAATGGAACAGTTACGGGTGAAACTGGAAAACCTTATACCTGTTCAGTCCAATCTATATCACCCAAGTCATCAGCCTGACCCAGTTTGACAGTCCGATAGCGTGTATCGGATGCCGTCTGAAATCGGAGTCGATGTCAGAATGTCCTTCAGCCAAAGCCACTTTGTCTTCCTCACTGGATGCACCAAACAGGTTTTTATTGTCAGATGAGTCAAAACTGTCATCATCTGATGCAAATTCATCAAGAATATGCCAAATTTTGTTGTCAGTAAGACCACAACAAAAACACGCCGCCATCTTGGGTTACTTAAATTCGTGATTTAAATGTCCGATTCGATTGGTTGATTTTCATATTTATAACCCAATTCTAAAAATATCTTCCACTTATTTCTGTGCTTAATTATATTATCTTGGCCTAAATGATGTCAGGTTTCAAAAATATAACGTCTGCGGTAGGACAAGAGCCAGCCGTCTAGCTAGCAGTACACGGCCAGTGCACTTTACTGCACATTCGTCGTGACCCCTATAGTGCACTTTACTGCACACTCGTCAGGATTGGGTTAAAGTAATTGTTATGCCTCTAGTGAAAGAGTTCTTAACTCTTTGGAGTTTCTGCATGTTTTACTTTGTGATACCAGTAATAAGCAAGTTAAAATAATCAAGGTGACTGGAGATCAATGCATTTCCCAAGGATATTCTAGAAGACATAGGGACACAAATATACATGTATGATGACTTACAAATACCATTTACATAGTTTGTGAGAATCATAGTTGAATCAAAAACAATGTCCAAGTCACAAGCAGCAATCAGTTGACTCAACAAATGAGTCACCCAGCTTTACAGATTTAAGCCATTCAAACTTCTTAACCCTTAGCCTGTAAGAGATGCAATTTTGCGAAATGGGAAAACTTTCCACGCGCGCCATAGTCGCAAATTTGTGACATTGTAGGTAGGCTCACTAATGCGGCTGGAAGTTAAGGAACGAGAACTCGTCCTACATAAATAAATGCACCGTTAAATAGGGCGATAAACTGGCTATGATTTTCCCATTGGTTGTTTGTATACATGTGGGATGGTTGTGGAGATAATTCAGACGAAAGTTGAACATATTCTCATGATTATTTACAAGCTATATCGATTCTAATGGCGAGCAAAGACAACTTTTTTGCGTGTAATTTTTGAAGATTCAGACTTGGAAGACTTTGAGGGCTTTGATACGGCTACTTGTAGTATGATTAGTAGCATTCATATTAGCGATCTATCGGACATTTTCAGCTAATCGGAGGATAAAATTAGGGTTAGTAGTGCTACGTTGGCTAGGCTGGGCTTTGATGTTGCGTCAGCCTATGACAAAAGTTGGTTGAAAGATTTTACAGAACACGTGGGCTCGCTTGTTCACAACAAATGATTCGACTGCATCTGAGATTTTTTTGCACTTTTTCTCACCCAACTTTTTGGACCATGTAGTTAGTGAAACAAATCGTCTTGCCAACGAGTGCATTGAAAACAAAGATCTCAGACCACATGCGCGAGCCAACAGATGGATTGATGAAAGCGAGGGTGACATGCGGGCATTTTTGGTGCTTATCCTCAGCATGGGACTCGTCAAACTGCCCAGTTATGAAGACTACTGGACAACCGACAACATCTTGGAGATGCCTGGCCTTTGATCCATCATGACACATAACAGGTTTGAGTTGATCTGACATAATTTCACCTCAATAACAATGCCAACTGCTTGCCTTCTGACAGCCCGGCCTATGACCGTCTGTACAATACTCACCTCAATACCACCTGGAAATCTGCATATCATCCAAATTGTAAAGGGAGTGTGGATGAAAGTGTGGTTGCATTCAAATGCTGCACAAATTTGAGCGGATATAAATCAAACAAGCCACATAAATGGGGTTTTGTCAGAGCGCAAGTACCGGTCATATGTGGAATTTAGAAATGTATACTGGTCGGAAGGCAGAGGAGGAAGTTGGCATGACAAAGAAGGTCATTCTTAGCTTGTGTAACACAGGACACCACATGTACATGGATAACTACTTCAGCTCATCATCACTGTTTGTTGAGCTGAAAACTAACCAACTGGGTGCTTGTGGAACGCTGGGGACAAATTGAATGGGAGTGCCAGAAAAAATCAAAAAAACCAAGTTGAAGAAAGAAGGTCCTGCTGTGATGGAGAGAGATGACGATGGTCTTCTTTACATCTCTTGGTTAGACAGGAAGCAAGTGAACCTAATTTCATCTATTCACAATACTGTAATGTTTCGAAAAACTGTCCGCACAAAATCCACAACTGATCACAAGTGTGAAGTTGACAAGCCGGCTGCTATAGAATTGTACAGTCGTTACACGCAAGGTGTTGACCGCTCAGATCAGCTCCTCTGGTACAGTTTGAGCAGGCACAGACAGCAGAAGTGGTGGAAGAAGTTTGATCCCACAAAATTCCGTATGAATGTTGTACAAGGGCTCCTTGCTACCTAAGTGCGACCAGTTTCCAGAGTTGGTCACAGGTCATCCCATCGGCCACCAAGTCAACTGATTGAGAAACATTTTGTTGCAAACATCACCAGCACTACCTCTGGTGGAAAACCCTCACGCCCGGATTGTGTAGTCTGTTCATATCGGAGTGTAAAGCGACTCCAGACTCAGACTAGTTGCAAACAATGTGGAATACCAATGGGTGCAGTACCTTGCTTTGAACGAAACCACATTCTGTTGGATTACAAGGCAAAGTGTACTGCAGAGTACGACATACACTAGATATTTGGAGATTGTCCTCCCAGAATCGTTCAGTCGAGTCTGCTGAGAAAGAGGATTGATCCAGGAAGCTTCAGCAGTCTTCAAGATGACCATCCACTGTTCATCCAGCACATTCAAACTCATAAAAATGGTTCTTTTCAGAGCCACCAAACATTTGAAAAGGAAATGGCCTGTTTGTCTGTGTGTGCCAGGCTTGTTGTAATATTCTTGTTATTGTCATGTTGTTATGCATTTTGCAGTATTTTTGATGCTGTGGTTGTACTGCTGTGAATGTGTTTATGAGGTGGTAGGGTGGGTAGGCAACTATGAGTTCCCACAAAATTTCTGTATCAAAAACTAGAGGGATCGATAGAAAGAGAAGATAAAATGCTAAAGAATGCTATAAAGAATGCTAAAAATTACCAAGATCTAGTAAGTTAAAAATTTCTTACTGTTCAGACATTTTCTTATATTTCCTTCGATTTTTATGACTACAGTCTACTACTAAAAATACTGTATCTTATTTATGAAAATATAAAAAAATTTCTTTTGGGTTTTGTCTGGAATTAATTTCTGCACAGATTTTGTGCTGTCACTTTATATGTTGTCACTGAAAATGTTTTTCTATAGGGGCTTGAACACAAAAAAAGTAAAAAAGTGGGGTGTGGTAGTTTGGGGCATTTTGCAGTATTTGAGTTCCCCAAAAAATTTTGTATCAAAAACTAGACAGATGGATGGTAAGAGGAGATAAAATGCTAAAGAATGATCTTAACCTCATGTCTGTAGGTCAAGAACTGACTGAGATATCACAAGTTGAAAACTATTTTAATTATGGGGTGTTTTATCAAAAGAAATCTGGCGGAGGCCAGAATAAGGCCTAAAACTATCTGGCGGGCAAAGTGTTAAGTTTCTGTTGAATGTCCAGTAGCAAAAACGCAGTTTTTGATGGGTTAAGGAGGAGTTTATGTGCCTTCATCCACCTGTCAAAAGAAATGTACATTTGAGTATCATCAGCACAGAAATTATATCCTAGTGAATGATTGTAGATGCCATCTTGTGATCTTGGCTCTAATAAGGTGAATCCCTAACTTTGGACTGGTATGTAATGAAGTGACATGAGTCATGCCTTGGTGTATGAACAATGTGAAGCTTAAATGCAGCTAACTTTCTGAAGGACTAAATTGTTGAGAGTTCTAGAATGAAAATACAAACTCTGCCTAATGACATTAAAATGTCTCCAACATTCAGGACTTTCATATCTATGGGATGACATTGTACATCTCTCCATCAAATTCACTCAGCTGAACAATGAACATGCTAGCACTGGATTCACCTTATTAGAGGGTCAAGCCAAGATCACAAGATGAATCTATAGAAGATTGCACTAAGCATCTGCGAGATATTGTGCTTGAAGTCTTGGGAAAATTGCCCTAAATATTCCAAACAGCAATGCCACTTCTTTGCTCTCTTCCCTTCCAAAATATAACCATGTGCGAAGTTCGACCGATCCTACATAGTATTAGTGACCATTGGAAATTTTGTAAACCACCCATATTGTGAAGTTATGGTTGAAGAGAGAGCAGTGGTGTATTCAAAAACAGTGGTTTTACCTAACAAACCGGCCATGACAGACCTAATAATAACTGAAGAGACACTAATGACTATATGTAAGTAATTTATATTTATTTCAAACATTGGTAGAATTTAAAAACACAGTATCATGAAAACCACATGCCACACCATCACATTTAACTTGTCAAATCTAAAAAAATTAAGCACTGGTTGTTGTGCCTTACCTTTTCACAGTCCAGTGAGCCATGGCAATAAAACTGTTTCAAAATTACTTGCTTCTGAGTGTTTATAAGTGACTTACATACAAACCCATTTGAGATAAATCCAAAGCCCCAGCCATTAACTAACTTTATGTATGAAAGGAAGTTGTGATAATTTAACATACTAACCAATGGAGATGCCACAATGAGAACCACAGAAATTGGCATCTGTCTGAGAAATTGCTCCCATTCTCAGTTGATCAAATGCACGGGAAAAAAAACAGGCAAAAGTACTTGCAAAGGTAACAGTTCGATTACGTGTGGCACAACCTATTGCTACACCAACAAGATTCTGTTCCGCAATAAAGCATTCAACAAACTGCTTGGGATTGACCTCCTGTAATAAATAATCAGCAGATAACATTTAGACAATAACTGTACTGGGCCCACTTCTGTTTACATTATATACCACTCCACTCTGTTCACTTCTTACTGGTGATACCCAACTCTTCCTTTCATTTCATAGTTCCATGACTAATTCTGGCCTCCAACTACCTGCTTCAGTTTTTGATGATGTTCAATCTTGGATGGCTAGTAATAAACTTCTGAATATCTTCTCCTAGGTACAAGCCGTCAACTGCATGAATTTCATTGCCTTACACCTGTTCGGTCGGGTGGCTTACTTATCACCACACTGAATGCGCATGCAGTTTGGGCATGGTATTTGATTCCATCACGTCATTTTCTAACATGTTCAGACCATATGCAGATCAAATCAATTTCAAATACGAGAAACGAGACACATCTCTTTCAACTTGCTTACCCACTGTAGCCTGGCTTCCCTGACGGATTATGATTTTATAATGCAATTTTGACTTGAGGCGACCATTGACTGATGCCTTGGGCATTATGACAAACGGTGCTATAGAAGCCTTTAGATTAGATTAGATGCTGAGCAGACTATGTAACAACCTAGGACGTTGTTTTCACATATTTCTCTTACACCTCTATATAGATTGACTGACCCTTTCACAAATACACGTAATAAATAAAATAAACATGTAAATCTGTCAGTGTAAGTAATGCATTTGCTAACAGGGGTATAATTCTGTAAAAATGGCTTGTGATTGCAATCATTAGCTAGCAGTTCATCATGTGCAAAAAACTACAGATCTTCCAAATCAAGCAACAAATGTAACAGAAGAATATCTGACCTTGAGCTTAATAGAAAAAGTAGAATTTTTTGTGTCTCCATCTAGAGCTAAAACTCTGTTATTATTCTTGCCAAGTTTTGCCAGACCCGTTCCGTAGGCAACACGAGTAGCAACCTGTTACAAGGAAAATGTTTCTTGTGCAATCACAGCAACAAAAATTATCTTTATGTAATCCAAATCAAAACTAGTAAACTTCTTCAGGGCAAGTATGCTGTGTAAAACTCAAGCCAGTCACGAAGAACCAATGAAGATGAGAATGCAGCTGCCAAGAAGTAGACTTTGTATGACAGTCAAGGAAGAACAACGAAGAATCTATTATAATCGAATAGCAAGGTCATCAAATGCACAAGGCAACAAATGTTTTCTCATATAATTAACCCTTTAAACATCACCAAAAAATCAAGAATAAAACTAGAGCAACTAGCAGATTTTGGAAATTAATTGCACTGAAAAGGGTACAAAACATACATTTTGTATGTACAACCTAATTAACAACTTTTAAGATAAATGATATCCTTCTTAATCCCTGTATATGCAATGGCCTTTTTTAAACTCTGACTGTAGCTTTGGCATGACATTGCATAATTCCAGTAGTACATCTGATAAGAGAGGGTGCCAGCACTGCTTTGTGGAGCACTGTGCTCCTGCTGTCTACTCTAAATTCTATTTTCTCAGTCCAGTCTACTATTATGTTGATCTACCTGTGTTCACATTTTCAGCAAACAAGGTGTGATCATTCCTGTCTCGTTTATCAATCCCTTAAATCGCCTCAAGTCACTGCTGATACGTAGAGCATTGCGTTTCTGCTGTCTATTTTAAAACCTTTTTCTCAGGCTAGCATTCATTTGTGTTTATCTATCTGGGTTCACATTCTCAATGAATCAAGGTGAGATCATTCTTGTTTTGTCCATCCTAACTTTACTCACCTCTACGTTCCCTGCAGGGTAAATTTTATTTTTCTTTTGGCTTCCTTTGTGGTTTACCCACCACATCTCTTTCCAATCCATGTCACATCTCCTTCAGTCTGCCATCTCTGCATAAATCATGTCTCCTCTGGCTCTGTTATTGCCTCTTCTAAACTGTAACTTTACATTAAATCCCTTCTGTCCACCACACCTACTCTCCAACCCAGCTTCACACTGTACACCACAACTCTGCAATGCAATCATTTAAATTCTATCCCCTGTTCCGCCTTTCTGACTCGATGTCCGTCGATATATACATCTGCCAAAAACCCTCTAAAAATGTTGTCAGTAATTTTACTCTGTGGTATATTCAGCCCAGCCCTTGCCCACAAAGCCACTCAAAACTTAAATCCACTTCTTTTTCATCCATCTCAGCATCAACAAGAAATTCCTCCTGTACTCTCTCAACGTTCGGTCACCACTTAACTCTAAAAATTCTATCATCCTTACAGATCTTGCCTCTGGCTGCCAGTCTTCTGATTTTACTGCCTTAACTGAAGTATGGATCTCTACCTTCATCTACTAATGCCCATCATTCTTCCTGGTTTTTCACTGCACAGTGCACCTTGTTTAAGTACATCCTTCAAGTCTTCAACAACACTTGACGGCGGCATCACATTCAATGGTTCGTGAACCAGCTGTTGTCCTTGACGTCTCTCATCATAACTTTCGTTCCTTTGAATGCGCTTCTATCACCCAAAAGCTCGCTTCAGTATTAACAGTGTTCAACATTCATCACTCTCAAATTCTCTTCTGATGTATTAACTGTGTTTAACATCTAGCGTCCTTCTACAGCATCTAGCTATTTCTTCAAATCTTCTGTCTTTCTGTTCCCCCTTCTTTCACTTGCAGCCACTACACCTAATGAGTTCTTGCTTACCAGCGACTTCAACATTGACGTTAATAACCCATCTGACCCTCTTGCTTCTCACTTCCTGAATCTTCTGTCAACACTCAACCTTATCCAACACATCAACTCCCCAACTCAAATCAAGAATCACTCTAGATCTCATTATCACCTTCTCTACTTCTCTTGTATCTCCTAATCTGACTCACTCTTATCTCAACATCACAGATCATTTCTTAATCAATGCAGACCTGGAAATAAAGCCTTTTCCTCGCCCTCCTCCATCTTCTCAATCTTTCCATCAGATCGGGTCCACTGACCATCAAGCCTTCAAGCAAGACATCATCATCTCCCAACCTGTTCTAAACCCTCCCTCTTCGTGTGATGTTCTTCTACCTTGCTACAATACTACACTCACCAACTTCTTTGCTACTTGTGTGCCACTCAATACCAAACACATCACACATGGAAATAACTTTTGGTTCACTTGTTACCTTCAAGCATTTAAATCCTTTAGCAGATGTCTTGAACATATATACAAATGTACTATTGACCCTCTAGCCGAGGTAAATGCACTTACTATTCTTAAATCTGCCACCAACAAATGCCAAGAAAAAGTATTACCCTTCACTTATTCATCCAGCTCATCAAACCTCTCTGGAAATCTGTCAACTCTATTCTCCATCGTAAGTCTTCCTCTCCACTCCTAAGCTCCTTATCTCCTATCTTGCTGATGCTTTCAACTCATTTTTCTCGGATAAAATCTCATCCTTTTGCTTGTCATTGCAATCTCTTTTTCACTCACTTTCCTCCTCAGTCTCTTCAACACTGATTCAGTGCCTTCTGTCAATCCTACTCCCCCTACCTTGCAGTCATCTCTCAATTTTTCTTCCACCCAGAAGTATCACACCTTCTAAACTCTCTCCCCCAAAGAACAATGCAACTAGATCATATTCCTATTCTCTTCTCAAAGACTGTGCCTCTGTTCTAGTTCCTATTATCACAAAATAATGAATAATCAACCTTTTTCTCTCTACTGGTTATTCTCCCCTGCCTTTCAAATAGTCTCTTGTCACTCTCCTTCTAAAAAAAGGAACTCTTGACAAAGAAAACCATCCAATCTCCAATCTTTCTTCATTACCTAAGCTAACTGAACACAACGTCCTTTGCCGGCTGATATTACGATTAGCTGCTATCTTCTCAATAACCTTTGAAATAAATGCAAGATCAGCGATTGCTCTGTAGTTATTATACTTATAAAAATATTTATGCATTATCATATATCCTCACATATTAATTTGTCATTCAACAGGACATTTTTGTGGTAGTAACTTCATATTCATTATTTGTTTTTGTATTCTGCCTCAAAATGAAATTATTTGTTACTTCTCTAAAAGGTAATGGAATCCTAGTGTCATCTCAGGTTAAAAAACCTTAGTAAGTCTTAAATTACTGCAGTTACATTACTTAGCCTTAACTTGTAAATGGTAAAAAAATAAAGCACTCTAAATCAAATCAAGCTGGATACCTTTTCTCCCAATTTGTAATTAGGTGGGTCAGATAGCTGAAGCTTTCCAAAGGCCATATCTTGCAAGCCATCCTCTGGCAAATTTGGAGTAATGCCATGCGCATCAAGGTTACAAATCTGTTTTTCAATCAGTCCCAAAAGTTCTTCAGCTTTAATGCCAATAGGCTTTCCATGCCAGTCCTCTCTGTCTTCAATACCAGGAAGGCCTTTTCCTTTATATGTCTTGGCAAGTATGCAATTTGGCTGTCCTTGAACAAGTGAGGCTTCGTGAAAGGCCTTACAGAGTGCCTCCACATCATGCCCATCAACAACAAATGTATTCCAACTAAAAATGAAATAAGAACAGTAAAATAACTGCAGGCACTGAAATACTACCCATGTCTAATCATCAACCATGAATGTACACTCTCTGATACCTGAAGATTTCATTCACTAAAAATGCCATAAAATGTGTCTCCTCATAAATGATTATTCAAACGAAAAATTTTTGCATAACGGTTATACCCAACTACACCAATGATATGCTGGGTGCTTATATGACATTAAAATTAGTTATTAAAATAAACAATGATTCAAACAGGAGGCCTTCAAAGGGCTATTTGTATATGGTTCTGGCTCTTTATTTATTAAAAAGCCAAATTTATGAGCCTAACACTGTTCTATACTACCATTTTAACGACTGTAAACTTGAATTATGTGCAGAGACTGGTTTTGGAACATTTGTTGTTACTTGAAAAATTGCTTGAGTTTAATTACTAAATGCACTGTGTACAACTACACCCGTTTATCTGTACAAGTAATGGTCGCCAATTTAAACATGCTCGATCGCCCTTAGCCGTATTTCTCCAGTTTTCTGATCGTTCTGACTTGGGTTCTTACTGGTTGTCTGTTTCATCCTGAGAACAGACAACTGGTAATGTTTTTATCTAGTGGTGCTACTGCTGATCATGTCTGGAAACACTGAACTCAACCCTGGACCATTGCAGGGACATGTAAGTAAGGCAACATACTTCGTCACTGTAAGTTCGAGCTCTGAATGTTCATTCTGCTGTGCATCATGCTGCAATTATATCATAGCTGATGAACATAAGGACGGTCAACAAGTGGCCATTATAATACTTTTGAAGAACACGATCAGTGTAAGGTTTTAAAATTTTTGTATTTAATAACTGCACTTTTACACAAGTCTTTGTGTTGTATTTAAATAAGTGAAGCATGATATCTTAACATCTCCGTTGTGGTTAGCTGATGTTGGCTTTGTTCCATGCAACAAGCTCCCTCCACTTCTCTATAATTGTCTTGGTATAGCTCCACAGTAACCCAGCTGGCACACTTTAGTTTTCTGTGCTCATGAGTTGCCCATGAACTGAAGATTCTTCGCTTTTCTTCTCTATTTAGGTCATGTCTTCACACCTGTTGTATGGTTCGAGCTGTTCTGGTTTTCTAGTGACTTCAATTCTGTCTCATATTATGGGTGCCTCATTACGATGTTTGCTTTGGTACTGTATTTTGTTCATCCTGGTCCTGCTTGCAAAATCTGGCGAAGACAGGTCTGTCACTTTTACACATGAGTCCTTACGGTTTGGTCTATTTCAGAATTTGGCTCAAGCTCATTCATACTATCTGATTCCCAGTACTGCTTATTCAATTCAGCCATACGTTCTGCTACCATGCAGTTCCACCAACATTATTTTCTGTCGTGGGTTAAATGTAAATTCATGTAAAACATCTTCCAACGACATGTAATGGGTTGTCTATGTATTTGTTTCTGTTGCTTCTTTTGGCTGGTGATGTTGAAATCAATCCAGGACCTGCTAGACTTAAAAATTTGGATATTGGTCTATTAAACATTTGTTCCCTTCGTAGTAAAGCTGCCGTCCTTCATAATTTTCTTTGTGAGAATTCTTTACACATACTTGCTCTTACCGAGACGTGGCTCCAGCCTAGTGACACACCTGGATTCATTTCTGATCATACTCCCCCAACCTTCACTATGCTGAATGAGCCTTGGTGCAGTGGCAAAGGTGGAGGGCTTGCCTTTCTTTTCAAGTCATACCTGCCATTACGTAAATTCATTTTGCCTATTCTTACACCCAAGTCATTTGAGGTCCTGGCTGCTACGCTCATTTCTGGCAACAAACAGGTATTACTTGTAAATATTTATCGTCCCCATCCCTCTCTTTGACTGATTTTCTTAATGAATTCCAGTCACTACTTGAATATTTGATTTCCTCTCCCTCTGAAATAGTTATTATGGGTGACTTTAATATTCATACTGATACAGCTGGTCGTTGTTCCTTGTCATTTCTCGATATGTTAGAAGGGTTTGACATGAAACAACTTGTTACCTTTCCTACATATAATAAAGGCCACACCTTAGATGTTTTGATAACTCGTTCTGATTCAAAATTGCTTCATTCTGTCTCGCCACTTGAGTCGTATTTATCAGATCATATTGCAATTTCCTAAAAATTTGACTTCCCTTTTAAACCGCCCTCAAATTACAAACTATTAAATTTCGTCCTTGGCATAAAATTGATTTAAATAAGCTGAAGCATGATATCTTAACATCTTCGTTGAGGTTAGCTCCTGCACAAACTGCTAATGAACTGGCTATGCAGTACCAGTCTACTTTATCTGAGCTTCTTGACAGACAAATTCCTTTTAGAACTAAGAGAGTAGTAGAGCGCACACCACATCCTTGGTTCAACTCTACCATTTCTGATGCTAGGCGTCATAGAAGTCAGTTAGAGCGTTGGTGGCGCCACTCTCGACTTCCCTCGGATCTCAATAGGTTTAAGCAACAGTGTAAACTTGTGCACAAACTTGTTTCTTCGGCAAAATCAGAATATTTAACTAATTTAATTGCTGAAAGTTCTGCATCTCCAAAAACTCTGTGGATGGCTTTGAATAAATTACTACACAGAGAGAAGTTAAATTTATCTTTTGGCATGTTCTGTGCTACCCAACAGATAACCAGTAAATCGATAAGATTTCTGGTATAAGGCTGAAATTTAATGGTTATTCGGTACATGATAAATTTCTTCTCCTTGGTTCTTCTACTCCAATCTTGGATTACTTTCTGCCAACAACTCTTGGGAAGGTTCGCAGACTCATATTTTCTTCACTCGACAAAACCTCTCTCCTAGACACCATTCCCACTTTTTACCTAAAAGAATGTTTTGATGTCCTGGGTCCAACCATTACATCAATTATCAATTTCTCATTGATTGAGGGATCCTTCCCATCTGCTTTTGCTCATGTCATAGTTCAACCTCTGCTAAAGAAACCTTCTCTCGACCCAGGTGACCTGTCTAATTACAGACCCATCTCAACTTTGAATTTTATATCTAAAATTCTTGAACAGGTAGTTTTGAATCGTATGCAAGCTCACCTTTCTTCCAACCCACTAATTTCTCCATTTCAGTCTGCATACCGTAAATTTCATTCAACAGAATCTGCCCTGCTTGCTGAGATGACTGATACTGCTCGTGACTTGGGTGTTGTTTTTGATTATACCATGTCTCTCACAAACTATGTAAATGGTATCATGTGTTCCATGGATAAGGGTGAGGTGACAGCACTTGTTCTCCTTGATTTATCTGCTGCCTTTGATACTGTCGACCACTCTCTCCTTTTGCATCGTCTTCAGCACTGGTTTGGAGCTTCTGGTCCTGCCCTACACTGGTTTGCTACTTACCTCAGCCCTCGCACTCAATCCGTATATTTCAATGGACATTATTCAGCTAGTGCCTCGTTGACTTGTGGCGTTCCGCAGGGTTCTGCACTTGGTCCTTTTTTGTTTACATTATACATCACACCTCTTGGTACTCTGCTAGACAATCATTCACTGGGATATCATTTCTATGCTGATGATACCCAAATCTACATCTCCTCTGAAAGTTTGACTTGTCACTCGTCTGTGCAGCTGTTGTCTGATGCCTTTTAAGAGCTGCAGTCTTGGATGGCGGCTAATAAACTCCTCCTTAACCCCTCAAAGACCAAATTTCTACTACTTGGCACTCCTCAGCAACTTAAGAAATTCGAATGGCTTAAATCTGTAAAACTGGGTGATTCACTCATTGAGATGACTGATACTGCTCGTGACCTGGGTGTTGTTTTTGATTCTACCACGTCTCTCACAAACTATGTAAATGGTATTTGTAAGTCATCATACATGTATATTCGTGACATACGCAGAATTAGGCATTATGTCCCCATGTCTTCCAGAATATCCTTAGCCAACGCATTGGTCTCCAGTCGCCTTGACTATTGTAACTCCATTCTTGTTGGTATCACTAAGTCAAACATGCAGAAACTCCAAAGGGTTCAGAACTCCTTGGCTAGAGTCATAACAAATACTTCTAAATATGAGCATATAACCCCTGTACTTAAATCTTTACATTGGCTTCCTGTTCAGCAAAGGATTTGTTTCAAATTAGGACTTACAGTTTATAAAACACTGAACTACGGCCAACCACAATACTTGAAATCAGTCCTTAATCCCCAGACTTACCATTATTCTGCAAGGTCATCTGACTGTCTTTCTCTGGTCATACCTTGGGCTAGAACTGTTCTGGGTAAACGAGCATTTTCGGTTGATGGACCAAAATTCTGGAATTCCCTCCCTGTCTGTTCGTTCTGCTCAGTCGCTTCTGCTCAGTCACTTCTGTCATTTCGTTCTCAACTTAAAACTTACCTGCTTCAAATTGCTTATCCACCATAGGCTGCCTCTCTGTCATGCGGACTGACCTTCTGGATATCAACCTGATTGTGGCTTGGTTTTGGTGTGCCATTGGTTGAAGCCTTGTGCATTAGACACTGGCGCATTAGAAGTTGCTAAATAATTATTATTATTATTATTGTAATTAATATTTAATCCTATACTGGTCAGATTTTTACATTAATTATACACAGAAGTAACTGTTTCAGTTTTACTTTGTGTCAGAAGACGACCACTCTGATCCCAGTTAATATGATATGAATACAAACTGAAATGAATACCTAGAATAATTGGAGTCCTAAATGTGATTACTAACATTAAATCTACACCTAACTTACTAAATTATAATTGATTTTAACTCATTTTTGACAATGAGCAGCACTTAAACAATACAGACCAGAAGAAAAGACCATACACTCAATCATACAGACTTTTGGCACTGTAGGTCAAAATAGTTCAAACATTTTGGAGAAATATTATGTTCTACTAGTCTGGAAAGGCTTCTTCATGGTCATCATCATCAGCAGCATCATCATCATCAGCAGCAGCAGCACAGCACCAGGCATCATCATCATCATCATCAAAAGTGTGGCATAAATTTAACTCTTAACTGACGAGATAATTTTTTCCGCCTAGGCCATGATGAAGAGCGATTTTACCTGAAAACACCGTATTAATTAAAAGTTTTCAACACTGACATTTGTTTCCTTTTCAAGTATTTGGCAGCTCTCAAAAGAGCCATTTTTATGAATGCTTGAGTGCACTGGATGGTCACCTCGAAGATGGATGAAGCCTCCTGAATCGACGCCTCTTTCTCAATAGACTGGACCGAACAGTTCTAAGAGGACAATTTGGAATGGACATTTTAACAGTTGTATCGATGTGCTATATTGCTTACTTTCCTTACACTCCACAAAACCACTATCTGATTTTGCTCGTTGCAAATGTGGAAGCATAAAACTTTGCACAAAGCAACTTTGCATGCTTCACATTCATACTGAGTCTTCTTGGGGCAGCCTTTGGGAATCTTGATCTTATTCTCTAAACATAAGATGCAAGAGGGGAAGTAGGGTTCCATTTTATTCTGTGGGGTTTACCTGCCTTCTGTGCATCTGACCTACTCTGCTCAGCATGCAGGCCTGGTCTGTTCAACTAGCACATCAAAAAACCTATCCAAAAGCAGTTAGAAAAAGTTCATAAATGATGCATCAGGGGCTGGTCCGCCACAAACGCTTGTAAATGGAACAGTCAGGGGTCAAATGGAAAAATCTTATACCTGTTCAGTCCTGTCTATCTCGCCCAAGCCATCCACCTGACCCAGTTTGACAGTCCACTAGCATGCATCGGAAGCTGTCTGAACTCGGAGTCGATGTCAGAATGTTCTTTAGCCAAAACCACTTTTTCTTCTTCACTGGTAGCAAAAAAATGGTTTTTATTGTCAGATGAGTCAAAACTGTCATCATCTGATGCAAATTCATCAAGAATTTGCCAAATTTCGTCGTCAGTAAGGCCACAACAACACACCGCCATTTTGGGTTATTTAAATTCGTGATTTAAATGTCCGATTTGATTGGTTGATTTTCATGTTTATGACCGAATTCTAAAAATATCTTCAACTTATTTCTGTGCTTAATTATGTTATCTTTGGCCTAATTGATGTGAGGTTTCAAAAATATAACGTCTGCGATAGGCTGGGAGCTGCCTACATAATAGTATTCGCCCACTACCATTTACTACCATCTCGTAGTGACCCCTATAATATGTACCATTCACTACATACTCGTCTGTATTGGGTTAATAGTGTGATCCTAAGAGAAAGTGAAACAGTGAAGGTTGCAAAGCCCACTGTTTGGAATGGATCACAGTAAACCGACTTCTCATAAGGGATTGCTGCCCCGTTGGAGGGAGCATAAGTGTAAGTCATTGCAATAAAATTCTACAACTGAAAGTTACCCAAATGCCTTAAGTCGCTGTTCATAAACATCCATTCGATGTTGTAGAGAAGTAGCTTCACTCTGTCCAAGACGATTGATGTCGAATATTGCTACCAAGTTATCTAGTTGATAGTGACTTGCAAAATGCAGAGCTTCCCACACTGATCCTTCAGCACTTTCTCCATCGCCCACCAAACAAAATACACGGTACCTGCACAATATATCATTAAAAAAATTACATAAATAATTCAAATCATGTGAAAAAGTGTAGAGCATGGAGAAAATTTTATGGTGTTTGAATTTCAATAAGTCAAATTTTGTAAATCAAATCATTTACTCAGTTAAAATTTATAGGCTATTACCCAATGTACAGCCCTTATAAATCTGGACCTTCCCACAACCTGGATGCATAGAATCATATTGGCAGTCATTACAACATGCATACACTGCATTCTGATCACATGCACAAATGCTTACATAGATGCCTATATGCCACAGCACATCCTGTTATATAAACAATAAGGCTTGCACAACAGTAGTGCTAAACACAGTAAGTGACACTGCAACAATCTCAAGATTTCGCACACATTCTTGTCTATCTATCTTGGTATTTATTTTCCTTCTAATCAAATGTAATGATTACTATAGAGCTAATTATCATAATAAACATCAATGGTCTGGAACCATTGTAGAAGTCCAGTCAAACCCAATAGGTCAGAATGGCAAAATATGGTTGGTGACATGAAAAATGCCACACAATATAAATGTGCAGCTATAACAAATGAAACCCGCTACTAACATTGAAAGGATCGTGATCAAACTGAGGTTTGTAGATGCACAATAAGATGCTACTACATTCACTGCATGCTTCAGTTACAGAAAAGCAACCCTGGGTTCGAAAGGTTTTTCAGTAACGCACACATTCAACAGTAAGCTTTCACCAGAGCAACCAGATTCCTGCCTTGCAGAAATTATGCCTTTTTGTGTATGATAATTTATGCATCAGACAAGTGGTAGGTTTAAGAATGCCTGCTTTTCATAAGAATTTTATACTCACGATGCTTTATCAATGTATTTTCCAACATATGCCATTCCTGCAGCACAACTCAAACCTTGACCCAAGGACCCAGTTGCAACATCCACAAATGGTAAGCGCTGAATCAAAGAACAACCTCAAACAGGTATAATAATTATTGTTAATGATTTTTCTACCTCCATGCAAAACCAATTCATTAGGTTTTTAAAATGTTTAGTTTAACCCTTTAACAACAGCAGACATTTTTTCACCTACCCTTGGCAAAAATAGTTGAAAAATAAAAACTTTTTGAACTTGTGATATCCCTGCCAGTTTTTAGATAGATGAACATAAGATAAACAGCATTCCCGAACCTTTTTCCTCCTCTTCCCATCTGTCAAGTTTTTGAAAAAAATTTGGGAACAACTAAGTTACCCCAAACTGTACCCAATTTTCAGTGACAACACGTGATCTAAATATATTAAGAAACAGAGGAGATACAAATTTGTTAGCATCTAGACTGTAGTTGTAATTTAAGAAAATCAGAGGAAAGAGCCTAAAAGTAAAACAGTCTTGAACTTGTGATATCTGTCAGTTTTTGACATATACATATAATGTCATTCTCGTCTTCCCTCAGACCATGCTAGGTTTAAGCAACAATGCAAACATGTACAAAAACTGGTTTCATCAGATAAATCTGAGTATTTAACTAATTTAATCACCGAATGTTCAGCATCACCAAAAACCTTGTGGTTGGTCTTAAATAAGTCACTGTGTTGGGAGAAGTTAAATTTGTTCCCTACTTTGCTCCACTTGCCAAGAGGTTGCCAGTAAATTCTTGACCTTTTTGCAGATAAAATCTCAGGTATAAGGCTGAAATTTGTTGGTGCATCTGCATTAGATAAATTTCTTCATCCTCAATCCTCACCTCCTCTCTTAGATTACTTTCAGCCTACAACTCTTGCAGAGGTTTGCACATTTATCTTTTCTTCTCCGAACAAAAAAAGTTGTCTCCTTCATTCCATTCCCACATCTCTGTTGAAGGAATGCTTCGATGTTTTGGGCCCAATCATTACATCAATTATCAATTTCTCATTGCATGATGGCTCCTTCCCATCTGTTTTTGCTTATCCCATGGATCATCCTCTGCTAAAGAAATCCTCTCTTGACCCAAGCGAGCTGTCTAATTACAGACCCAACTCAACTTTGAATTTTGTATCTAAATTCTTGAACGAATAGTTTTGAATTGTTTGCAAACTCATTTATCTGCCAACTCACTATTATCTCCCTTTCAGTCTGCATACTGTAAGTTTCATTCAACAGAATCTGCACTTCTTGCCGCTGATGATGACACCATGTGCTCTATGGATAAGGGTAGGGTGACAACACTTGTTCTTCTTGACTTATCTGCTGCATTCGATACAGTGGATCATTCTCTCCTGTTGCATCTTCTTCAGCATTGGTTTGGAGTTTCTGGCCCTGTCCTGAATTGGTTTGCTACTTATCTTAGTCCACGCACTTATGCAATATATATAAATGGTAATTATTCATCCAGTGCTTTGTTGACATGTGGTGTTCCACAGGGTTCTGTGCTTGGCCCTCTTTTGTTTTTGCTATACACTACAGTACATTGTTAGGTACACCACTAGACAATCATTCACTAGGATATCACTTCTATGCTGATGACACTCAAATGTACTTTTCTTTTGACAGTTTGTCTTGTCATTCATCTGTGCAGCTGTTATCCACTGCCTTTGAATAGGTGCAGTCTTGGATGGCAGCTAATAAACTCCTCTTTAACCCATCAGAAACTGAATTTATGCTCTTGGGAACTCCATGGCAGCTTAAGAAGTCTGAATGGCTTAAATCTTTAAAACTGGGTGATTCACTTGTGGGGTTGGTTGAACCTGCTCGTAACTTGGGCGTCATTTTTGATTCTGCTACATCTCTCACCAAATATATATATATATATATATGCATATTTGTGACATACACAGAATTCGGCGATATGTCCCCATGTGTTCATGGATATCTCTGGCAAACAGAATGGACTCCAGTTGCCTTGATTACTGTAAATTGCTCCTTACCAGTATCACAGAGTCAAACATGCAAAAACTTTAAAGATTACAGAACTCTTTGGCCAAAGCCATAACCGTTACATCAAAATACGAGCAGATAACCCCTGTACTTAAATCCTTGCGCTGGCTTCCTATTCAGCAAAGAATTTATTTTAAATTGGGGCTTATAGTTCACAAAACATTGAACTCTGAACAACCACAACACTTAAAATCAGTCCTTACTCCTCAACTCATCATCATTCAACCAGATCATCTGAATGCCGTTTTCTTGTTGTGCTAGAAACTAGAAGCGAGCTTTTTCAGTTACCGAAATTTTGGAATTCTCTTCCTGCATCAGTGCATTATGCCCAATCTCTTATGTCATTTCGTTTTCGACTTAAGACTTATCTTTTACAGTTGGCTTTTCCATGATAGGCTGCCTCTCTGTCTTTGTGGACTGATCTGGAATGTTGACCTGAATGTGGCTTAAATCTGATGTGCCATAGGTTGATTCCTTGAGCATTCGACACCAGCACTCTAGAAGTCTTTAATTAATAATAAGGTAAACACCATTCTTCAGCACTTTATCTCCTCTTCCAATGTATAAATCCGGTTTTTCAATAAGACATATTTGGGGAACCCACCATCACAAGCAGCAGATGCTATCATCTTCTAGCTCTGTGCCTATGTCTGACTCTGTTCACCTCACTCGCCCAACATCAGACTCCCATGATCCAGCTGACAGGTTTTCTTTGTTACAACAATCAGTACTTCTAACCGCAGATGACCACTTGTCTCCATAAATCAGCAAATTTTCTAACCATAGTAAACGGTGCTTTGCCATCTTGGCTCATTTAAATGTCCACTTGTAGCTACATGCTGCCCAAATTAAATGTCTGTTTTGATTGGTCTGTGTTTATGGTTTGAGGTGTTTTCCAGGGGATCCAGATGTAATCTAGCTAATAATTATATGAAGTGGCCTAAATGACACAATGTTCTAAAATTATAATGACCATGATTCAATAGGAGGCTACAATACGATAAGGCCCATCTAGTACCATTTGCTAGTTTTCCAGACGTATCTCAGACTAGGTTCGCAATCTGTCATCACTGTCAGTCCAGTATTCGCTCTGTTTAGGTTGCTTTTGGAACTTGCCTGAGCCACAGCTGGCTTCACCCTGGCCTCCGAAGCAGCGAGGTTATCGAGGATATGGACTCCCTGCAAATCTTTGCCTTTTGAGCGATCGCATTAGGTGATCCTTCTGTAGGACCATTATGGGTATGACCATGTCATAAATGCGGCTCCCGAGTGTGGTGCTCATCGCACGGCCCGACCAGTTCCCACTGTCGGCCTACTGAAGACCTTAAACATGTTCGCTGTAAAAGTCAACAACCAGACAGACAGCAGGGACTCATCTCTTGCACTTACTCCGAGTCTTCGGAGAAGCATCAATGAATCACTGTTTAAAGCTCCATGCCAGTTGAATACCACTGCGCCAAACTCCCACGGCCGCCCTGCCCTCCGTAGGTTGCTCTAATCCAGTCTCCTCTTAAAGGTACCATTCACTATCTTGCAATCGTTATAATGGGTTAAAATATTTACTGGAAGTCACATGAAGAACCACATTATAACAAGTTCAACTTGGAGTAACTGCAAGAACTGTATTTTCTATAGGTGGATTAATTTCATGTTCCCGTGTTATATCATAATTCATGTTGCAATGAAGCATGTTATATAACACTGTGTAATAAATTTTTAATTTTGGTTTGTTCCAGGGTTGGTAGTGCTATTTCCTAATTGCCTATGCCTCAAAAGTGTCGAAAATGGCAATTATTCCCCAAAAACTTTGCTTTTGTGACCAGAAGAGTGATATTCTGAAATTTAACTATTTTCCAGAACATTCAAGACGAATTCAGTATTGAGTGAACTTGGAGTAACTGCTAGAACTTTCAAGAATATTCTAGAATGTCCGAGAACCTTCTGGAACTTTCCAGAAATATAAATAGCAGTATACATACAGTGGCCTTAAGCCCACCAGTTCAGTTTAGCTGTAGCTGCCTGAGTGGATACATATCTGAGACGGCATTAAGAGGCTGCAGGTATCTGGCAGATGCACTATGCTAAGCCTGCGGTCAATTTATCAAGAAAAGAGCAAAAAAGTACTTAGTGGAAGCATCTACTAAGATACGCGAGGCTTACAAGGCATATTTCGGCATGCCTGTCAGGGATCAAGACAAACCCTGGGCACCTCATTTCACCTGCAAATCAACAATTTCTGCAAACAAATGCCAGAAGGTAAGATGGACAATTTGCAATTGATACTTGCTTAGATGGCGACATTTTACGTTATACAAGTTTTAAAAGTTTGAAGGGTTGTAATTCAACAATTTCTGAAAAATTTCAATGTCACTGAACAAATATATCATCTATGAAATATGCTGCAAGAATATCTTACACATTAGTCATAGGTGAAATACATTGATTTTGTTATGATCACAATTTGATTTTGTTCTTTTGCAGGGAGGTACAGAAGGCATGACAGCCATGAAGTTTGCTATCCCACTGACTTGATCTTGGTCTCACCAAGTCAGATGCCAAGCTGAGCTTTTGACGTCTAGGCTCAAGCAGTGGAATTTGTTGGATGAAAGTGTGCAAGTCACAGATCACCAAGCTTTTTCCAGCTTCTTCGCTAGTCAAAATGGGCTTTGCTTCTGTCACAATGCGACTGGTCTGTTCGAGACAATTGGAATTGACTGTAACCCAAACGAGTGGCGTCTCTTCACTGAAGTTCATCCAGGAGCCTCAAAGCCATGCTGCTCTGTAACGGGAACAAGTATCTGTCTCTTCCTCTGGATCGCTCGGTGCACCTCAAACAGCATTACAGCAGCATCAAGAGCTTGCTAGATGCCTTGAATTATGATGAGTACGGCTGGAAGGTCATCAGAGACTTCAAAATGGTAGCATTCCTGATGGGTTTTTCCAAGGCGGTTTTACCAAGTTTTCATACTATCTTTGTCTTTGGGACAGCAGGGACAACAAGGACCACAGGCAGGACTGACCACAGCATACTGAGTTCTCTGTGGGGAGCAACAACGTGAAGTGGGAGCCACTGGTGGACCCCAGAAGGTATTGATGCCACCAATGCACATCAAATTGAGCCATATGAAACAATTTTTCACAGCTCTAGATAAGGAGTCAGCAGGCTTCAAGTACCTTCAAGACTTCTTCCCTAAGCTGTCTAAGGCAAAGGTCAAAGTGAGTGTTCTTCCCTAAGCTGTCTGAGGCAAAGGTCAAAGCCAGTGTCTTCGTCGGACCACAGATAAAGAAGATCATTGAGTACAAAGAAATCCCCAAGAAGCTCACTTGGAAGGAGAAAGCGGCTTGGAACAGCTTTGTCGCAGTGGTTAGGGCTTCCTTGGCAATCATAAGACCGAAAACTATGTGGAGCTGGCTAAGACTCTGGTGAACAACTAGGGCAAAATGAGCTGCAGGGTGTCCCTCAAAGTTCATATCCTTGATTCTCATCTTGATAACTTCGAGAACATGGAGGAGCAAGGCAAGCGCTTCCACCAGGATATACTGGACTTTGGACGTCGCTACCAAGGACAGAACATGATGGGAGACTACATTTGGGGGCCGAGTCGTGAAAGTGATTTACATTATAATCATAAATCTCGAAAAACTACTCACTTCTAAATCCTTTGTGCTCATTTCTGTATAACTGTAGTGTAAATACATGTCAATTTTAATTCATGTTGTTTTTTCTGACTTTATGTGAACGAAAAGACACAAATTCACCCAATTTTTCATGGGAAATAGATAAATTTCACAATATCACTGTCCTGGTCACAAAAGGAAAGTTTGTGGGGAATAACAGCCATTTTCTATATTTTTGAGGCATAAGCAACTAGGAAATAACACTACCAAGGAACAAAAATTGTGTTACACAATGTAATGAGTCTCTTGTGTAGTTGGAACTTATATTCGTTTCACCTTTCCAGGTGCAACCACTGTCTTGCATGGTCTTCCACTTGAAATAATCAATCCTTTTACTAGTCCTCCATTGGAAGACAGTTTTACTTTGATCTCATCTGCAGAACAGCTAAACAGCATCCCCTGTTCTGCATAAGAATGGATATTTCCCTTTAACATTCAGCCCAATTCCACAACAAGTTAAAAGTTAAAACAAGTCATCATCTGCATGGCTAACATGGAATAAGCAGTAGTCATGTTCTTGTGCGTTGAAAAATTATACAGTGGTACTTTAAAAATGAGTCAACTTCATTTCCTAAAAGTTTGTACAGTCTATCTAGCACTGTAAAACTGAGCTATAAAAGTTACTACAAAGCCAAAAGTTGAAAGCACTGCACTCATTCAAAAAAGAACAGTATATAAGTACTTATGTTTGGAAGATGAATGCCAGCATAATGCTGTCTAATATGCCAGCTATATTGTTAGTCTTTAATAAAAAAAATATTTATTTAAATTTGTTGAAATTTGTTCATTATTACAGTGCGGACAAATTAATACGAAGTCATGAGGGACATGCCTTCGAAACAGCACATAAACCAGTTTGCGCGTTAAGTGGGACAATGTTGAAATGTATCTCCTCTGCTACTCGGTCACTCACACTCCCCTATCCCATGCTGTTCCATCCAGCCAAGCTCCTCCTTGCCTCTTTGCAGGGCAGATGGTCTGTACCCAGCTGGCTGCCCAACCAGCCAACCTCTCTGCCGTCACGCTGGTCAGGCCATACCTGCCTTGTCCTGCTGATTCCCCCTCCTAACCAGTTAAAACCGGTTCCAGCCAGACTTCCTTGTCCATCCCTCCTGTCCTAAACAGCTCCCTCCCATGGTTGTCACATGCATATTTATTTAAAAGACACCCTCCCGCTTGTATGACTAATGTCAAGTTTGGGAATGAATGGAATGTTACAGGTGCCAGAGTACAGACCATGTTCCAGTGATTTAATTAGCCTTATTCCCGGTAGTAAATCAGTGAGCCCATAGATTTAGCACTACATTGCAGATGTTGTACAATGTGTTATCCGACACGGCATCTTAACTTAATAGCTTTGGGGGACATACAACCACTTTGTGTTATGCAGAATCACGGGTAAACCAGAAGGGCAATAACATGTCCACACTGTAATTCTTTACAAGCAACATTAACTCTGTTTTGTTAACTCTGTTTCATTCACTGACAGATAAGTTTTTGTTATTCAACAATATTCAAATTTTTGCACATTGGCCTTAAAATTTATGTACAAAATTGACACTGCAAATTAGCAGATTCACTCAATCAGTCTTCCTGTACTCTCCAAGGCCATATTTCATAATTTTAAAGCCCTCACTAACACAGCTGGGAATTTGTTAGGTCTTCTTGTGCTAGTGAATTGCCCACTAGCTGAAGTCCTTGCTGTCTTATGAATACATCCTATCTTCATTTTTTAAGCTCACTGGCGTTTTTGCTTTCTTCTGTATTTCTGGTCACCTATGGCCCAACTGGCAACCTCCCCAAGAGCTGTGCTAAAATTTATTTCATTGACTGTTCTTGTTTGCTGTTTATGCATTGCTTCCACACCTTGTGTTAGTCAGCCACCAGTATTCTGTCATTCTTGTCAACATTTCAAACATACTAATGATGCTTTTTCCATCTATTGTGGTCCCTCTTCATGATTATTTTTCACTGCCAAACTGATTCTCCTGCAAGACTGGACTGTCTTGCTTGGCAAAAAGTCACAGTCATCATCTAAAAACAATAACGGTATGCAAGTGCATATCCTCATTCTCATACTTCTTCTTGCTGGTAATATTCAGTCAAATCCTGGCCCATTGCTCCAAAAAATCTTAAACTTTTGGCACCTGAACATTGCCTCTATCTGTTCCAAAGCACCCAAACATCCTGGTAATAACAGTTGCTTTAAGTAGCAGCAAAAATGTGCCAAATTCTGATCACACCGTAGAAGTGCTGCATTTTTAAATGTCACCCCTAAATATTGCCCAATTTCAAAGATATTTTCCAGAGTGTTTTCTCTACATATGGCACAGATAAAACATCAAAGAGAAAAAGAGAATGAGAAGCAACTATTTTCTAGTAAAATCCTCAGCAAGCGTCACTTTGTAACTGAGCAACTGGTTGCAGCATTGGATCAAACTAGTTACTGACACAGAAGCACCACATCTGTTGCCTGCCAATGCTTAAGCTCTAAGTTCATGTTATACCATGGATGTTATAGCAAGGGTGCAATGTAGTGATACAAAAGCAGATGCAGGCTAATGTTCAGGTACTAACGCAATCATCGTCTGGCAACACAACAATTACATAGGCACTATAAAAAAACAACTGCATCACATGATTGCACCTGATGTAATCTCATTTCCGGATGTGCTTTTTGTCACCTGAAGCAAGTACAGCATAAACAAAACAGCACTCGAATAGCATTTAAAAGATTGCCATGTCAATAACAGAAAGGTTTTAAAAATCCCCATTTCCAATCAATTTAATAAGAATGCAATAAAAAATAAATTGTGCATGTTGGTTCAGACGTAGTGAAATGACAGTTAATGGTTGTGGACTATTCCTCATTTTAGGGTCTGTGCATGCATCTGTGGGTTAAATGTGCGTGCAGATTATATGCATGAAAATATGATATTCATTTATCTTGATAAACATGAACCACTATCCTGAAAAGATTGCCAAAGTCCTCAGCCATGGATAACTGTCGGAATTGTGAGCTTTAGTCTGTCCTCAGCTCTGCTGCCTGCATCATGACCATCTTTCAAGAATTCTTACATGTTTAAAATTATCTGCTGAGATGCTGTACTAATTCCTGGTTGAGCACAGAATTAAATTCAGGATCCTCATCAAGAGTGGCCCACAATAGTTGACATGCACTGTTCCCACTAAACTTCGTACAACTTATCCCATAGCACACACATGCTAAATCAACCAAATATAATTTCCTCATAAGTAATGGTAGATAGGTCAGGAATTTTAGGTCAGGAGTGTTTCTGAGCAGTTTCCTTAAGGGACACTATGTAAATGTATTAAATTACATTATAAACAGGTAATCATGTTTGCAAGAACCCAGCTCTGACTAGCAAGAAGCCAGTTTAGATGAGGGAAAACCACATATAATGGTTGAATTGAACATGAACATTGGCTGAATTTGAATGCAGAACATGAATTGTAGGTGTATTTTGCAGTATTTCCAGGGCTTTGATGACATACAATATTTTGTTGCTGAGGCCCTGCAGTCAATAATTCTTTTATGGTAACATATCGCAGATGATATCGCCTTGCTGGACAGCACTAGGAAAGGCATGAAAGAACTAACATCAGGAGGAGGAAAGAACTAACATCAGGAGGAGGAAGCAAAGGTGCGACTCACTTCTTCTGGTTCTCTGTCCTCAGGTAGGTTCAAACATCCGATGACGCCACTCCTCTCGGTGCTGAGCTCTTTCTTTCAATCTGCTGTACCCGTCCATCATCATCCAATCCAGCAGCATCATCTGGGTCTTCCTCTTGTCTCCTCCCCTCCATTCTGCCCTCAATTACGGTTCTCAAGAGTGAGTTCCCTCTAAGTATGTGAGCAATCCATTTTGCTGTCACCTCTTTATTGTAGCTATCATAGATCTTTCTTCCCAACTCTTTTCAGCACCTCCTGGTTTGTTATGTGCTTCATCCAACTGACTTTTTCCATCCTGTGCCAAATCCACATTTCGAAGGCCTCCAATCTCTTGATGTCCTTCTTTCTCATGATCCATGTTTCAGATCCATACAACACTATGCTCCATATCAGAGTTTTAATCATTCATTTCTTTAAGTTCTTGTTCATATTTCCTCTCAGCAACTCTTTGTTTTGAGAATGCATCTTTGTCCAATGCTATTCTTCTTTTAATTTCCTTGTGGCATTTTGCATCTTGCAGGACAATGCTCCCCAAGTAGCAGAATTCCATTACCTGCTCTATTTCCTCTCTGTTGATGTTTATTCTTACTAGTGTTTCTTCTCCTTTGCTTATCCTCACTACCTTGGCTTTTTTATATTTATGGTGTGCAGACGGTCCATCATTCTTTGCAGACCCTCCTGACAACATTGCTTAGTCATCTGTGAATCTTAGAGCTTTTACCAGTCTGCCTCCAACCTTTATCCCTTCTTCCACATCTTCTAGTGCCTCTCGGTTAAGCTCTTCTATGTAGATGTTGAAGAGTAGTGGTGACAATGGGCACCCTTGTCTCACTCCTCTGCTTAGTTTTCCGGGTTCTGAATATTCTCCATCTATTCTGATCCGTATTTTGTGACCCATGTATAGATTTCCTATAAGCCTTCATACCCTCCAATCCACTCCCAATCTTCTGAGTGCCTGCAATATTCTTCTCCAGTCGACTCTGTCAAATGCCTTTTCATAGTCCACAAAACATATACACACATCCTGGCCATGTTGACAACTCCTCTGTCAGCATTCTTAAGGCTCCACTAGCATCCCTTGTTCCTCTGCCCTTACTGAATCCACAATGGTCATAACCTAACCAAGACTTTGACTGCACTCTCTTTGTTAGAATTTGTAATATAATCTTTGAAGCATGAGCCAGGAGATTAATAGTTCGGTTATCCTCGCAAGCCTGGCATTTGGTTTCTTTTTGAGTGGAATCATGATGGTCTGAAAAAGTATTCCAGCCATACTCCAGTTGGGTATATATCTTGGCAAAGCCTTACTAACTCCATCATTGCTTTGTCACCCAGATTTTTTAGCATTTCTGCCTGTATGTTATCTAATCCTTCAGATTTGTAGTTTTTCAGTTCATTAATGGCCACCAGCACCTCGTCTTTCAACACCTCCGGACCAATGTCTTCCGTATTGTCCAAGATGCAGTTCTCCATCATGTCTTTGGGCTGCTTCCGCTCATATACAGGTCTTCTATGTATTCTTTCCATCTGCCTTTGACTTCACTAGCCTCAAGCAGAATTTTGCCTTGTCTACCTCTGATTGTAATTCCTCCTCCTGCAGTTGATTTCTTTGATATTTGCTTTACCCTTTCATACACCAGATCTTATCTTCCATACTGCTGAAATGATTCTAGGTCTTTACACTGCTCCTCCCACCATTTTTCTCTGGCTTCATCTGCTGTTCTTCGTAATTTGTTGTTTAATCTTCTGTACTCCTGTCTTGCCTCTTCTGTGCTCTGTTGCCATTTTCTTTACACTTCCATATCCAAGAGCATCTCTCCTGTTATCCATGGTTTTTGAGCAGGTGGTAGCTGATTAAAACCCACAATTTCTGTCGCATTCGTAATGATGGTGTTCATCAGCCTGTTCCATCTTTCTTCAGTTGAGGTGCCATCATACTCTTCTAGATGTTCTTCTCTCTTCTCCATTAGTTCCTTGTTCTTCATTCTTAATTTTTCCTTGTTCCATTTTTGTCGTAGTTCACTTTTTCTCTTAACAAATTTCAGTTGGAGGTGGACCTTCATGGCTACTAAGTTGTGGTCTGTGTCGGCATCAGCTCCTGGTATTGCTCTAGAGTTTTTGACGCTGTTTCTGAACCTTAGTCGATCCATGATATAGTGCAGTTGGTAGCGTGCTACATCTCCCGGTGCTTTCCACGTGTATCTGCGTCTTTTCTCGTGTCGGAACCAGGTGTTTGTCACAAACAACTCCCTTCGCCTGCAGAATTCCACTAGTTTGTCTCCTCTGCTGTTTCTTCTCCCCAGACCGTATTTTCCAGTATATCTTCCGTCTGCACCCTCTCCAACAACTGCATTCCAGTCTCCCATTACAACTGCAAAGTCTGTTCCTTTAGTTCCATCCAATGCTCCCTCAATCATCTCACTATCAATCCCAAAAAGACCAAATTCATGAAGATAAGAAAATGGAATTAATGACAAGGAGGTTGAGATAGTGGGTGATTTCTGCTGCCTCAGTAGCTTAATAACAATAGACAGCACACAGCTGTGTGACAAGAAGGTAAGGATACACATAGGAAAGGCAAGTGCTGCTCTTGGAAGACTTGAAAAAATATGGAAGAAAACTATAAAAGAAAGAACAGGACAGGAGGATACAGAAAATATCATCAGAAAGGGAAGACTGAAATGGATGGGATATGTAATTCATAGGGACAAAGATATGCGAGCCAATCGAGCAACGAACTGGATTCCTTAAAGGAAACGGAGGAGGGGAAGACCAAGAAAGAACTGGTCAGAGACCATTAGATATGACCTGGCTGTAATAACATTATACAACCATACTCAAATATTTTTTATTAAGAAGAAAGCTATTAAAAACAAAAAAACTTACAGGTGTTGGATGACCTTCTAGATCCGAATCCAGCTTACGTAAATTAAGCAAGTCTTTTGCTGTATACAGCCCAACTTCAGTCCAGGCAGCATAAAGGACTGGAGCAGCATGGCCCTACAGCATTCATCACATATTAATGTACAAGATTAAGCATGTCAGTAATCACCTATTATAATATCAGATTAAGTGTGTCTGTAAATTAGCTGGTAATGCTAAATTATCATTTCAGCATTGAGGCAACTCTTCATGAAGAAAAGAGGAAGTGACATAGCAAAGGCAGTCTCAATAAGACCCTTGTTATGACACTGAAAGTAGATAAAGAGAAAGGAAGAAGGGAAAGGAAAGAAAATAGATGGAATGAGTTAGGACACATCTTGTTTTCTGCAAAGTGCAATGTGAAACCATAGTGAGAACTCACTGAGAAAGAAACAATACACAATAAAGAAATTTTTGTTTTACTTGGATATTTAATGCAAGCAGATACACTTTTCCATACTAGATTTTGTTAAGAAAGGCAGTGAGTAGATGGCAGAAAAAAAATCTCATAAATAACTTCGAGATATCTGTACCAGTAAAAAGCATACAGAAATATGAAGTCGACACTTTGTAGCAGCTAATGCAGTACAATACACAGCTGTTTAACCAACTAACGGCTTGGCACACAATGAAAAAAGAAAGATTAGTACAGCGAGTTTCTGTTCCAAAAATCACACATGTGCATAAGTAAATTTGGGATCCATAGCTGCGACCATTTTATTCCTGTTATTCCATGTTATTACATAATTGCATGTTAAAGCGAGGGTCCAGGATATATTTCTCACTTTTTAGATTGAAACAATGTTCCATAAATAAAACTGTACAATGACCATTAATTTATCCAATTTCTGAATAATTCGTAACTATTGAAGCAGTTTTCCATGCAGTAGCAGTACTACAACCTGTATTAAACAGGCATAACTAAATTTGGTCTAGGATTTTTATCTCCTTTGCATAGTAAATGATTAAAACTAAAACAATTGGTAAAATACCTTTGACAAAACAAATCGATCATTACTACAATCCTTTGGTTTCTCAGGTTTGTACTTCATGGCATAGAAAAACAGGGTTGATATGATTTCCGCTGCAGAGCAGCATGAAGTGGGATGGCTAGAAAAGGCAAAAAAAGTAGTTTTAATGAAAAATGCTGAATCCACAAACTAGTCACTTAGAGATGCAGTAGTCAATTATGGTATACGGCTACAAAACAGATGATTGTGTCTCTATTCTGCAACATATGCATGATGTATTCATATGGCTGAATTCTAATGCAGAAACAGAATGCTGTCTTCTGTCTATTAGTCAAGTCCTTTCATAGGCCTCTCATGTATATTGCATCACCCTGGCAGACATTGCATAACCCATACATACATCTTGTGGCATTGCACTATCCTTACAGACATTGCATAACCCTTACATACGTTACACCTACAAGGGCAGGCATCAAACTGTCAATCAAAATCAAACAGGGTACACAGTCACAATAATCAGCAGTATACAGCGTACCACTAACTGCAGATTGTTTGCTTAATGTTCAGTAGTTACTTTCTCGGTGTAAGTAAGTATTAGACATTTTAAAATGCTAGCTTAAACTTACCAAATGGACACAATCTAATAGTAACAAAACATGACTGCAGTTTTGTACAAAGACTGAGAAAAATGTGAAAGGCAACATTTTTCCAAAAATGTGGCCCAAAGTTTCTCAGCCTGCTCTGCCATGAATTCGGCCCGGCAGCTGGCCCAGTCTGGCCCAATGCTCATCTCTGAAGCAGATAGTAAGCTCTTCCAGAAATGGTAGTTTCCCAGCCATGGCCTTCATCAGCTAATGCCACCTCCTCATGAAGACAAGTACATTCTTTATAACCATAACAATATACTCTTTAGGTTTTATGCTTTTCTGCCACCAACAATTAGAAATAAAATGATGAAAAGTAGTTTTGTGACCATATGTATCTTTACTTACATTACGTTGTGCAAGTCCATCAATTATATTTGCTCAGGTTGTAATCTATTTAATTGTTCTATACCAAGTAATGCATGTGCACTTGTCAGATGCAAACAAAGGCTACTTACTTAGTCAAAGGCTACTTACATAGTCAAAGGCTACTTACTTAGCTATACAATACACTTGTACAGAAGAGCACACCAAGAAACAAAATTACATAGCTATACCAATGCAAAACTTCAAGCCCCATATTTGTGGGTCATACTCTGCTATAGCAGGTCAAAGGCAACTCAAAAGGCCCAATCACCCATTTCAGTCTTAGTTGGTAAAACAAAAAAAATCTGCAGATGTTGATGAGCAATGCCACAATCTATAAGGGTTATCAGATAGTGCAGTCAACTGGACCTCATCCAGTCTGCAGCGTCGCTAATGCAGAAACCACGGCCAAGATGTTTGCAGTATATAACAAGAACAGACCATGGACAATACACCAAAATATAAATTTGGACAGCAGATGAGACAGTTGTCACCTGTATCAAATGCAGCAGACAGATCTAGAAGAGAAAGAAGTATTCCAGAATACTGCCATCAGTGTGTCAGACAGAAAATCTGCAAGAACTATTTCTGTAGAGTAGTAAGCACATCCAGCCATTTGTCTGTCAGGGAACAACTTGTTGACATTGAGGCAGTTAACAGGTTGCCAGACTACTACGCTTTACAGTATCTTAGAAAGGATTGACAGTTTTAAGATTGGCTGATAGTTTCAAGCATCTAGCTCACTTCTTCTAATCAAGGCAAATTTCATTAAACCATAGAGCAGACGGATGACTCATTATAGCCACACATCCCAATATGATGGGAAAAAGTCAATTCTGCAAGCGATATCTTGCAGTCAAACTGTAAACGACTGTGTTTTTCCTTTGCTCCCCTTTGGCCAGACAGCTCAGAGAGCTCATTGCTAGCTTTGGTATGCCAAGGTGCTCTCATCAATGCACAAACCCAAAGATGCACACCATTCCCATTTGGTGTCCCACAGGGTTTGGTGTTTGGGCTGTGTATTATATCCTTTACTGACCTGACCTGATCTAAATCATCACTGCTCTGGGAATGTGGGTCCATCAGTATAGCAATCACATTCATTTGTACTATATCTGCCATCCTTATGCTGCTTTTTCCAGCTTTTTTGTAGCTGAATTTCAGACACAGATTTCTTCAAATCGGCTTTGGCTTAAACTGACAAACACACAGAATATATTGCTGGTCACATGCCAGGCACAGTCAAATAATCAGGAAGGTATGACAAAATCACAATACTGGACTGGGAGGCATATCAGTTTGGAACAGAAGTCAACTGGGCCATGACCAAAATCCACTGACTTAGGGCTATCATGACTTGGACCTAGACTCAGACTAGAAGCCCTAACTCGAACACTGACCTGGGTTCTAAGTCACAATTATATAAAATAACTCTGTTGATAATATGATGGAAAGTAACTCATACACTCGTTTACTTATGTACCTGAATTGAGTAATTTTCATAAACCAAAGAACAGATAGGGTATCAGTGTCTATGCTACAAGACAACTTAATCTTACTTACTTTTCTTTGAAGTGCTCAATTTTGTGGTTTTAGCTTCTGGAAATCATAATTGTTATAATTAAATTGTGCTCATAGTTTGAAGTTTGTTGTTCTTGGAAATCGTAATAGTTACAATTAAATTTTGTCTGAGGTATCAAATGCAAAAGTTCTAGCTTATGCATAGAAGGATAATAATTTTCAATGATAAGAAAACAGGTGCTTGTGCATCATAAGGTCATTGGTACAATGGAACAATGTGAAAATTTTTACTTGGCATCTTCAGTGATTTCGAATTAGTGACAAACTCAGGGAGTTTTCTGCTTTTCTTCTGTCACTGCATAAATTGTTTAACGAAGTCTGGTAAGCATATAGTACTGTTTACCTTAGTTGGAATGTAAATACCACAAACTATTAAGTGTGCAAACTTGTTATTGGCAACATTTCAGATGATTTGCCACTATTAGAAAATGACATTTGCAACATATTCTCATGATTCCAAGTATTCTCATGGTCTCTACATTTTATGGACAAAAATATATATGGTGCTGCGGGGTGGCACGTGTGGGCAGGGAGGCTAGAATGCTAGCTGCAAGGTGTCACCTGCAACAGATGTTGCAGAGTAGGAGCGCCCCTTTTCAGGCAGGAAAGTGTTAGTTAAACTCAGTTCAGCTTTTGGTGTTTGACCCTGTTGGTCTTTTGAGGCTTCGTCCTCGTTGGTTTGTGCTAGCGTTCTGCCGGACTCATGACATGTCATTTTGAAGTTGATCGTTTTGATGTTTATTCTGTCTCCCACCGTGGATGACCTCATCTTGTGAAGTTGATGCTTTGTTCTGATGTTCTTTGGACCACCGTTGTTGTTTTCTGAGTACAAGTGAGTCTCATTTTTGCTTGTACATATATGCCATTTTAAACTACTGTGGGTGTTTATTACTTACCCTAGACAAATGTGCAACATAGGTAACATATTTCTGCATTTGATAACAAGACATTGATGTCACAATGGTATTTCACAATTTCCGTATCTAATAAACACTAAGGAATGTATTTCTGAAATAAACATCACATGATAAAATCCGTAAAGCATCAAGTTTGCTGGCAACATGTTTGCATCACGCAGGGCCCAGTCCTTCAGCCCCTTCTTTATATACGTTTCATGGCTGTTTTAATTCAGCTCATCACAGCCTTCAGTATACTGATGATGTTCATTGTTTTCAATCTGCCATCTATCTAACATTGCACAAGCATTTTGCACATGCACATCGTTTTGGAAATATAAGCATGGATGTCGCCAATCAGCTTCAAATGAACCAGGCCAAAACACAGTATCTATGGCTGGGCACAAAATCGACAATGAACACTAGTGTCAGGATTCCCTGACTGCAGTAAACAGCTCAACATCAAGTGGCCTTGCCATGCTACCAGATGGTGAATCATCAGTGCCTGACCACGTCAATTCCCTCTGCTGAAACTGCTTCTATCAGCTGAGTCAGGTATGCGTTTACTAAGGTTTAACCTTTGTTCAATGCTCCCATGAGATGGAACAATGCCAATGCAAAGATTTCTCTTGCATTATGTTGACAAAGCCAGTTCTTCACACTTACAATTGAATCAGCATTTGGAAATCTCACAATTGATAGTACTATCTTTTGAAGCTTGTTTATAAATATTATTATTATTATTATTATTAATATTTTTCATCCAAGGTAAAAATGATCCCTCAGGAACTAAAAAAATTAAGTTAGGAGTATAAAATGATTCATCTCTGAGAAATCAGGCCTTGTCCCAGTAGTTTTCACAGCTGCCTGAAAATGTGCCTTCGAATCCCATGGCACTGTGGCGCTGGACACAGACGGGGAGGTGTTGCAAAAAGGAAGTCTCACGGTCAACTCTGCAGACTGCTGAAATGCAACGCCCCAACTCAAACAAATTCCATACCCTCACTATCTACAGGACCAAGAGTCTCAAAGGCAGTGGGAACAAACATGTGGGCTGTAGGTAGCAGAGCATATTTGGCAGAATTAAGAACTGCTGCCTGTTCAGCTGCATAACATGCTGAAATCGCTGTCTGCAACAAGTAGGAGGTGGCACAAGTAAGGACCACTGTAGCATCTCAAGTCATATATTAACCAGCAGCCCAAGGAACAATTGTACCCACATCGGGCCACTTTGCCATTGGTCCACAGAAGACTCGTTGGCTCCTTCGTGCTTGGAACATCTATACGCTGGAGTGAGCACCTTGATATCATTTATGGCATGATGGCAAATAAAGCATCCCTTAGATAATTTACAAACTAACCTGTGGTGTCCATCTGGGCCAACAGCATCACCACATCGACATGTATGGAGGCAACAAAGGTCAAGGCCTAAACAAAGACCAACTGCCACCCCCTCACCACCTCTAAACAGAGGTCACAAATGGAATTGGGAGAGCACTTAGCCAATCGCCAGAATGAGGAAAACAGACAGCAGTCAACTTAGCTCAACCCACAGGGTTTCTGGTGACCAACCTGACAGCTTACCCTTCTCTACCAACTGAATGTCCCATGTACCCTGTTTAGCTGGTAGAGGATCTAGGAAAGCTGGAAAAGTGTCTTGGCGTGCCACCAGATTTCCCTGAAGTAATTGTCTGAGGCAGTGGTGCATATGGCCAAAAATAGCAAACTGAAGTTTCAGAGAGGTCGCATCTGAGGCCACATCTCAAACCCAGTCCACCATCTTGAATAGGGAGTTAGGCCTGGTGGTCATTCAAACTAATGTTGGTGATGCATTCAAGCATGACCTTGGCAAGAGGAACAGCGGAGAACATGGCTAATCTTAGGATCCCCAAAGGAGACTTTAAGAGGGTAAAGCTGCTGTATGGTGGCAACTGGCACAGATCATCAATGGCATTCCCTAGGGCCAAGCAATGTGCCAGCAGCATGGCATCTAGAACAGAGCCTTGAAAAAGACAAGCTTCCAAGAGAGAGTAATTTATGATAAACGCATTGGAATTCTGAAAATAGAGGCTTATGAGGAGCCAGTGAAGGAGAATAGTACTCACATTTCTGCAAATTCAGATGCAGCCAAGCTAAGAATTTAAGGAAGGTAATAGGGCAGCATCCTTTTCAACAGTCTCTGGGCTGCCACCCAGTGAGAGGTTGTCCAGATAACTGATGCAAGGGTCAGATAGCACAGGTTGAAGAGGGAGACAAAAAAGAAATGGGACCAAGAGGAACTTCCTGACGTGGGCCTGTTTCTGACCAAATGGAGAAAGAACCAAATTTCAACACAAAGGCAGATATAGAAGACTGATGAACAAAACTGAAAATATCAGGTACAATGTTGTAAGCAGATTTGAGCATTGCGCCTCTACATAGGCTGTCTAAAAGCATTTACAAATATATGGTCTGGGGCATAGCAGTGACATATTTTCTTGCAGCATGGACTGCTACCTCACATCTAGCTGATGTAGCAATGCCTACCTGCAGCAGAGCAAAATATGAAGTCAGTTTGCCAACTGCATATTTGTTCACACACACAGCATGCTGATATATAAATATGTTTGTAATAGCTAGAGATTATGACATAAGAGTGTGGGATTAGGATCAAGACACCCAAATGTAATTTGCATCACAATTAGCCCTTGGTATGAGGAGCATGTGGGATCAATTCCAATCAATTCTAAGAAGGAGATGTTGATACTACAGCACAGGTAATCTGCAGTAAGTTTGTGATTACTATAAAATCATGAATTTCACCGACATGGTTTGGGGATAAGATCAAGACACCAGCACACAGTTTGCACTACAATTAGCCTTCGGTGTGAACATGTGGAGTCAGTTCCCATCAATTATGAGAATAGCTTGCTGATATTACAGCATAGATAATCCGCAATAAAAGTTTGCGAATATGAAACAATTACGACCTTCACTGATGTGGTTCTGGGGTATAGGATCAAGACACCAACATGTAACCTGCATAACAACTAGCCCTCAATATGATGAATTCATGTACCAATATTCAGCTATGTCATTTACTGCCTATGTTGACATTTTGGTGTAAGAAAACACCCCCCGACAGGCTACTGTGGACTATAAAAATGCATCAGCAAGTTAGATCTACTGAACATTTTCAAAAACTCTTTCTCATTGATCAGTACTCATAAGGCATAGTCTCATGCTATTACTAACATTTATATATCATCACCAGCATACAAAACAACTGTGATAATTAGCTTTTGAGCAATGTTCGCCCTTCCATAAATCTGAAAGGGAGGGAGATACTCTGATAGTAATTCCATTTTTGTAATCAGCACAAGAAACTTATAAGAAGCTGAAAATTTCAGGCTTCTATCCCTTTTACTTCTGGATTTACAGCAAGTCAAAGATTGTGAATCATTCAATTTTTTGCAGTCACAAAAACGGCCATTTTTTAAGATAATAAAGTAAAATTTTCTTAAATTCTTTATATAGAAAATGTGTGTCAAATTTCATTAAAATCTGAGATGGTGTGGTGTACAATCACCTTAACACTAGATGATTTGACATGGAATGACCCTAAGCACAATAAGGATGCTACCAAAAACCTGGTGGTGGACGCAGAAGGTACAGACAGAGGTAAAGAATAAGACTACCTTTAAAAAGGGGCAGGTAGATTGTCAAAGATGATGCTTTAAAGGCAACATACAAGATAACATGTAAGGAAGCAAAGAAGGCTGCAGCAATATCCAAAAGTAAGGCATTACAATAGGTATAAGAAGAACTTAATACCAAAGGCAAAGATATATAAAATAGCAAAAGCAAGACAAAAAAGTAAACAGGATAAGCAATCAGTCAATATAATTAAAAATAAAGATGGTAAAATGCTAAATGAGGAGGATGCTATCCAAGCCAGATGGAAGTCATACTTTGACGAATTACTAAATGAAGAAAATCCAAGAAAGAAAAAAAAGAAGAAAATCCTCCTAGTAGAAGCAGTAGCGCTACAAATACACACACGGGCGAACGATGACAAGCCGGTCAGTAGAAGCCGCGTGGTCCCAGTAGAGCCAAACAGGCACTGCTGAGTAGCTGGAGTCCTGTGCATGCATGGCACGGGTTGACCAGGAATGACGGCAGCGACCGCAAACAGGCAAGTGGGATATTCGCTGTCGTAATGGTCAACAAAGCAGCTGGAGTGAATGGAGTATGTATTGGTGATCAAGCCAGTAGGAATGATGCAGCATCACGTAAACAAAGCGTAGAAGAGCGTTGCTAAGTGACACCATTGTGATGTTATAACTGCCTTACCAGAATAGCTTGCAAAGTTAAATTCCGTTCAAAGTAGCACAGTTAAGATGTTAGAAATTAAAATCCTTCAAACGCCTGAGCCTAACTTAAACTGTAATAAAGATATTTGAAGTCCAGATATTATGAGGGAGCCGCTGGGTGTCAAAAACTCACTCACAAACCGTCAAGATTTATAAACAAATTTAAACTTACGGAGACATAAAACAAGCAACTAACTCGTTGAATGATGTGACGTAACCCCCTTGAAGTGTTTCAATGTTGAGGGCATGCTGTTGTACGGCATATATGACGTAATCTCAAGGTGCAATATCGACATTTTGTAGCAAAATGTTTGATCAACAGTGTTGAAAAGAAAGTCGCATGTGATGTCAACATGTTTGATGCCACACACATGCTGAGATCAGCATGAAACGCTGTCACACAGCAGACCATTGCTAACAGTTTCACCAAAGGCTGGGTTTCAACCGTCGATGTGCACTGGTTATGACAAGTTCAACGCTGCTGTCCAACACGTCAGGAGATGACAATGACAATCCGGAAATTGACCATCCATTACCACAGCTGTTGGCGAAGGACACCACGCTGACTGACTATGCCACCGTGGACGACAACCTGTAGACATGTAAGCTGCCGTAATGTCTGCATCAGCGGGCGTTGACAGTGCTTTGTCAGCTAGTTGCACTGAGCCGCAAGGCGATGATCGCGAAGACGACGTTAATGCTCTCGATTTGCTGACGCTGTCCGATGCGATACTGGCATTACAGACAGCATGGTGCTACCTTTACACTCTGGATGACAGCAACGCCATACAACAGCATGCCTTCAACATTGAAACGTTTCTGACTGCTGGTCAACATCAGATGCAACAGATGACTATGAAGGACTTCTTCTAAGGAGTTTAACATTAGCTTATGAATAAGCTAATAAAGAAATAAAATAGTTTCATTGGTACTGTCAGTGTCCGATATGCATATAGTAAGCCTATGCGCAATGTACTGTACTGACTGGTGGGTTTGATTACAAAGGACCCCGGAAATAACGGACGTTTACAACCGGTCTGCAGAAGTCCATTGTAACTAGTTTTACTGTAGTGAAAAAAATGTGTGAAAATAGTGTTTCTTCATACTTGGATATGCTTTTATTTTTACACTTTTACTTTTACACAATAGGTTGCAGGTTTAACCCTATATAACAACCCTAGTCAAGTAGTTTGCACAGATGAGCTTCAATCACCAAGCAGTATAATTTAGTACTGGCGTAAGCTGGGAAGTACACGACAAATCATGTGATGCACTCGCCCTACATCCAGAACCTTGGGATTCATTCACTTCTGACTCAAGGACATAATAAAAGGAAATGAGCGCCTCCCTACATTCCACATGGGACAGGGGAGCTTTACTTTTTACACAATAGCTGGAAGCAGTTTGAAATTTTCTGGTAATTGCCTAGGTGAATAACTCATGATAGGAAGCATTGGCTGGACAAGTTTTGTGCCATGTAATGTGAGACAAAGTGAGAAAATAGCATTTCTCCATATTTTGGTGTGAAAATAGCATTTCTACACATTTGAGCCTTTGGAAGCCCTTACACAATAGCTGGAAGCAGTTTGAGATTTTCAGGTAATTGCCTCAGTAAATAACTTATGACAGAACACTTACAACACCGGTAAATGTGTATAAATAGCTTCTTGCGATCGCCCTACTTAAAAACAATATGGTCTCTGCAGAGTAAAATTAGTGTGCTGACACCCACTGGAAGTACTCCCAATTAATAAATGACTAATCCGTAAGTAACAGAGTTCTTAAAATACTTTTATTGATGAAAGAAATCGTAGAGTAACACAAAGGTATCAATAAATTAAAAAATTGGGTAAATTTCTGTGATGTACATAAGAACATTTGTGAAGGATTTCTTGCAAAATGCATTCTGCCAGACGAACTCCTGTAGAAAGACTGGAAACAAATCACGACTTGCACCAAAACTGTCTTCTAAATTTTCATTCGTTATGCATCCATATGTTCTCCATGTTTTGTGTGTACATCAACGTCTTAAGATCTACAAAGTTGCTTTGATGCACAACAGCAGACTGCATGACAATGCTGCCTTCTAAGTTCTCCAGATTAGAATAAGCACTCCATCCATTGGATATGATATGAGTTTCCTGAAAGATGTATGATGGTACAACATGATCAGCTATGGCTAACCATGCTTGAAATGGGTTTTCCACCACAAATAGTCCAACTGTTAAGAAACCTCTACAGACAACAACGCGCTGCAGTCAGGACAGATCATCTCGTGTCTGCATGGTTCAGTGTCAAAAAAGGAGTCCGGCAGGGATGTAATCTTTCACCCTGTCTGTTCAACATATTGGCAGAACAAGTGATGCGGAAGGCACTATAAGGATATAATGGAGGTTTCAGAGTCGGTGGCAAGATCATCAGCAATCTCAGGTACGCAGATGACATCGCCTTATTGGCCACATCACCAGAACAACTGCAGGAGTTAGTAAACCGTGTTGAGAATGCTGCGAATGAGTATCATATGCGGATCAATGTGAAAAAGACAAAAGTGATGACAAATACAGGCAAAGCACTTGAGACCAACGTGGTTGATGAAAGACTGGAGAAGGTGGACTACTTCATGTACTTGGGGGAGCAGAGTAGCAGTAGATGCGGACTGTATGGTTGAGGTGAAATCGAGACTAGCCATGGGAATGGCAGTCATGGTTAGGCTCACAAAGATGTGGAAAAACAAGTCAATTGGCATCAAGACCAAATTACGCCTGATGAGGGCCTTGGCACGGCCGGTGGCGACATATGGGTGTGAGGCCTGGACATTAAAGAAGGAAGAGGAGAGACGCATTCAGGCTTTTGAAAACAAGTGCACCAGAAAGTTACTGCGGATTGCTTGGATGAAGAAGATGACCAATGAAAAGGTGTACCAACTGGCCGGGGTGCAAAACGAGCTGCTGGGTCACATTAGGGCGCGCAAGTTGCGTTATTTCGGGCACGTGATGAGACATCCTCAAGACACCATCGTGGGCAGTGTTATGATCGGTCTTGTTGAGGGCAACCGAGGCCGCAGAAGGCCAAAGATAAGTTGGATTGACGACATCTCGGCTTGGACTGGCTTTTCGGGAACAAGGTTGTTGGATGCTGCGTGCAATAGATGGCTTTGGTTGAAGATGGCCCTATCATGCAGTCAACCGTCGCGACGCGACAATGATGAATTGACATGACATGACATGAAAGATGTATTGTAATATTTTGCCTTCCAGGGTTGCAGCAGTTCAACCTGCTACTGGAACCATAAAACATTTTCCAGACACATCATTCTGAGTCTGATAGTTACGGATGACTCACTTACTTATTAACTGGTAGTGTTTCCGGTAGGTGACAGCGCTCTAATTTTTCTCGCACTATATGCCTGTCATGAAATAAAGTCTTCCCCAAACAGAGCCCCCCCCGGGCTGGAATAATGTCTCCCCGGAGACTCTGTTTCGGAACAAAGTCTCCCCCATTAAAATGAAATCTCCCCCATCTACAATACAAACTCGCCCCCATTTAAAAATGCCCCCGATTTTTGATTCATTTAAATTCAGATTTAATATATACAGTATTGAAATAAATGGCTTCTGTAATGTTGTGTTCATTCATCTGGATATTGAAAATGCTTTATAGCATTTGCCCAGTTAACATATAATAACACTATAGGATATTGAGCGTTGGCGGTATTGGAACGCAGCGGAGAGTTTAAGTAAGTCTTTGCATAATTAAGAAAAGGCCTTTGTTTACTATAAGGAATTAGACCATAAATTACTGTAACTAATTAATCTTCTTTCAGAGCCAATGTATATTAATTACATAACGTGAATCCAGATAGCCCTGACTTCGGAATAAATCTTTTATAGATAATCCACGTTCCCATTCATTGGTACTGGCTTCCTGATACCAGTTAGCTCTGGCTTCACTGTGATTCTTTAAACAAGGACAGAAGATTATAAAACAAGTAGCCAGTGCTGTTTATTTTAAAAAGATGGTTTGAAGAAAGGACACCGATCAAGTCTCGTAATTCAGATAAAAGAGATGAGAGATCACCCTCCATTTTGTTAAATGGTCATCAACAGGAGAGAAAACCCTGCACTCAAAGAAAAGAAAAATGACCGTAAACTTTGAAACTGATAAGAAACTTGTTCTGTTGGATGACTTGTCAGCTGCTACAATAGCATCATGGGTTAAGAAGTTCAATTTGCACAAGCATAAATTTACTTTCTGGCGAGTGGTTAAACAACAAGGTGATGGATGCTGTCTACCGACTAATCAGTCAACATTTGGGTGATGAAATGGGAAGCCAGACTATGCTGTTGCCCAAAGTTGACAGTGGATTTCGACCAATCATTGGGGAAGGAATCCAAATCATTCATGACAGTGATCACTGGGTGTTAACAGCATGCTTCGTCAATGACGTGTTGTATGCTGACTCCTTGACTGACGGAATTTCAATAACATGAAAAGTCAGATGCGCCAGTTGTATTTCTCGCATCTTACTAGTAGTGGCATTCTAAAAGGCAAAATTATCCTCTGTCAACGTCAACCAAATATGTCTGATTGTGGAGTGTATGCTGCAGCATTTTCTTTCCAATGGGCACTTGGTTCAAAAAACCTGGTTGCTTCATATAATGTCACAGCACTGCTGCATACACATCTAGTGCGTTGTCATGAAAAACAGGAAGCAGCACAGTTTCCAACTGTGCCAATTCAAAAACGAGGGCGCCAAAAAGGAGATGACTGTGAACATTCTAGATCAGGAACTAAAATCTGCAAACATTATCACTTGACTGATATATTTTGTTTTACTGCATTTTATTTTTAAGCTTTTAACAAACTAGTTTAAACAGAAATGTGACTGCAAATAGTCTCCCGGGTGAGAGTTTATTTCGAAGGGGGATGAAATAATTTCTCCCTCCAAAAGACTCTGTTTTAGAATATAGTCTCGGGGGGGGATTTATTCTAGAACAGATTCGCCGGGAGGAGAATCTGTTTCGAAATAGATCCGCCGGGGTAGACATTTTGAGGAGGAGGTTCTGTTGCCGATCATCGGCCATGTTGTTTTTAAGTGGCCAATCGCGAGAGACTGTTTCTGTATGTTTATCAGTGTTTCTCCGTGTTTGGGCCCCTTTACACAATAGCCGGGAGTTCACCATTTGGATATATCTTCTGCGGCGGAATATCAGCCACTAGACAGAAAAATATTACTTATGGATTAAGTATGGAAGTTGATTAAGTATGGAAGTTGGCATACTTATTGTATCGGGGACCGCTCTACTTTGGGCTATTTTGGGCGTGGCATTCGGTCTGGCATCTGTCTACTATGATTGGTTGTAGTTGTGCTAAGGCCAATCTCTTCAAGCTAAACACTATTTGCAAGGATCAGTTAAGCGTTATTCAATTTTTACAAAGCCGAACTAACCCAAAGTGTAACCCCAACCCTTATTTAACAGCAGGCATTAGAATCCATGTTTATTTAATTCAGTCAATGACGGAACATTTACAGAAGCCTCGCTTATAATTAATGTCACTGCGGTGGGCGACGCCAAAAAGCAACGGCTGAAACAGAGCGGTCTCCGATACTTATAAGTATGCCCAACCGGAACAGGGCAATGGTCACTCACCCAGAGTTGCTAGCATTTGTGGCTCGAATGGAATGGATTCTCAGCTTATTTGCAATGTCCTTCAACGCCTGGATGTATTTTGAATCAAGTTTGTGATAATTAGCCATTGTCAGGATTATTCTACTAACTCTCACTGCTCCCAAATAAACGAGTCCAATTCACCCTCAAACCTCCGCTCTTACGAAAAGAACTACGCTAAACACATCACGCGTGCGTTGCACAGAGGGCACAGCCCATAGATTTTGTCTACACAGGATGCGCCACTTTCCTGATTGTTTTGTTGCTAATTTCGGTAGGTGTCGCTTAAAAATTAGGGCTTCGTATAGGATTTATACTAATAGTTACAAATGTAAATGTATCGGTTTTATATAGCGACCATATGGCCTCAACCCTGCTCATTTTGCAATGAATTTATCGATACATAAGTATTTCTTCAACACCAACAAGCGAAAGTTTAAAAACTACAGACTTCAATCTGCTGAGTAATAGAGCACATGTTTACTCTGAAATGTAGGTTATCATGGACTAGTGCTTGTTTAAAGTCTGTATCGGTTTTCGGCTTTCTGATTTGTAAAGTTTATTTGGTGGCGGTTTCGTTTTTTTAAATATCGCAATAACGCTTTCGGTTTTTATGTGTTCTCTATGCTTTAAGCCCGACTTTGCTGATGTGTAGAGTAGAAAATTTTGGAACTCCCTTCCTGTGTCTGTTCGTTCTGCTCAGTCGCTTTTGTCATTTCGTTCTCAACTTAAAACATACCTTATTCAAATTGCTTATCCACCGTAGGCGGCCTCTTTGTCCTGTGGACTGACCTTCTGGATATTGACCTGATTGCGGCTTGGCTATGTTGCGCCATCGGTTGATGCCTTGTGCATTAGACACCGGCGCATTAAAAGTTTCTAATTATTATTATTATTACACTTTTCAACTGTACTGTGCAGTGCTGTTTCACTCATGACTCCACAACCTCCCAAACTCGATCCTCATTATCTGTCTTTCAACACACATCAGAGTCTAAAATATTACACCTGTTAAAATCAATTCCAAACAAACAGTGCGAACTTGACCCTACACCCACCTTCTTACTGAAAGACTGTGCATCTGTCCATGTCCCAATCATTACCAAAATAGTTAATCTCTCTTTATCTACTAGTAATATCCCCCTCCTTTCAAACACTGTCTTGTTACCCATCTTCTCGAGAAATCATCTCCAGACAAGGAAATCCTTTCGAACTACCGGCCTGTTTCTAACCTGACTTTCATCTCCAAATTAACTGAACGGATTGTCCTCTCTAGGATCATTGAATATTCAGCTTCTAACTCAATCCTTAACCCGCACCAGTCTGGTTTTACTAAACGCCACTCAACCGAAACTCTGCTGACATCTCTCTACAACAAGCTTGTTTCTGCCATTTCTCATCAACAGGTTTCTTGCCTCTGTCTCCTTGATATCTCTGCAGCCTTCGACACCATAGATCACAATATCTTACTCCACCGACTTTCAACCTGGTTTGGTTCTGCTGACACTGCTCTCCTATGGATACAGTCTTATCTCTCCTCCCGCTCTTTCTTTGTTAAAACTTCGGAAGCCTCTTCTAAGTCATGCCCTCTCACATGCGGAGTTCCACAAGGTTCCGTTCTTGGACCTCTTCTGTTTATCCTCTACACTACCCCACTCAGTTCACTCATTAAAGCATCCTCCGTTGACCATCACCTCTATGCTGATGACACCCAACTATTCATCTCTTTCTCTCCAAATTGTTTAAATGAGTCTACAGATCATCTTCTTTGTGTGGTTAAACAAATCTCCTCTTGGATGACATCTAATCTCTTATGCCTGAACCCATCTAAAACCGAATTCATACTTATAGGCCTACGTGACCAACTCAAGAAAATTCCTGACCCCTCTGTCTCGCTGAGCCTGGACTCTGCCTCCACCCACACCTTTAATACAACTCCTCTGTGGAGGTAGGTCTTGGGAGTCAGTACAGAGTTAAGATAGTGAGGTTGGTTGAAATGTAAAGTCTTGTATACAATTAGTCCAATCTTGAACATTATGCGCTTTTCTACGGGCAACTAATGCAACGATTTTAGGATTGGTGATATGTGATCATATTTCGAAGTTTTAGTGATAGCTCTCGCCAATGTATTATGAGCTCTTTGAAGCTTCATCAAATTAGCTTTAGAAATGCCAGTAAGAAGCGAGTTGCAATAGTCGAGACGGCTGGATACAAGGGTATTAGCCAAACAGACCAAGGCAGAGAAAGGAATGTGTCGCCTAACCCTACGAATATCACGAATGTGGTAGTGGGCAGACCTACATATAGAATTGATATGTTCATTGAAAGACAGATTGGACCAAATACAACACCCAAATTGCGGGATGAACTGTTGCGTTGTAAGACAGAGATGCCTAGATGGACGGAATTCAAAGAATTAAATTTTGTCAGTTGCTGTGAGGTTCCAAAAAGGAGAAACTCAGTTTTCGATGGATTGAGGAGCAGTCCATTTCTGCCATCCATGACTGAACTTGATTAAGAACGTCAGATAATAGAATGATAGAGCTGGATGAAGAGGAATTATCAAAGGAAATGTAGAGTTGAGTATCATGAGCATACAGATGGTGCTTCAGACCACTTTGACTAAGTAAAACGCCTATCGTAATCGTAATCTCGAGATTTCTACAGCGCTCAACGAAAGCTAAGTCGCGGGAACCAGCTTATTCACAGGCGCTCAGTCAAAACAAAATCGATAGGCAAAAGGGTCAAGATCCAGGAGTCAGGCACTCAGACAGTCGGACGGCTACGGTGGATGCTGTTTGAAATTGAAGCGAGAAGAGAGATAAGAGGAAGAGGAAGAATCAGGATAAGATTTCTGGAAAAGAAGTGTTTTCAGTCTTGAGTGAAAGACCTGCGCAGAAACTGAAAGAGGTGAAGTGTTGGTGAGTTCGTATGATTGACCAGACAACTGTCGCAATTCTGGCGGGAGTTTATTCCAGAAGGGGTGGGGCAGCTATGGCTATCGAGCGATTTCCAAATTTTAAGGATGAGGTGACGGGAGGGCGAAGAAGTGTTAGGACAGATGAGGAGCGGGTTGAACGGAGTGGTTGGATAGTAAATAATTGACGAAGATAGGAGGGTTGGGAGGATTGAAGTGTGTTGTAGGTGAGGGATAAGACCTTGTACTCTATTCGTTCTGGTATTTTAAGCCAGTGCAGTGATTTGAGAACAGGGGTGATGTGATGGTGTTTGGGGGTTTTGGTGACAGCACGTGCGAGAGCATTCTGGATAGTGTACAAGGAGAAAAGCACGGGGCCAAGAACAGAACCTTGAGGAACACCACAGGTAAGTGGTATCTGGTCCGACATTGCACCACTGATGTAGACAGATTGAGTACGAAAGGCGAGATATGATTTGAACCAGTTTAGGACCAGACCTGATATACCAAACCAGTGCTCAAGGCGATGAAGTAATATAGCATGATCGACAGTGTCGAAGGCGGCAGATAGGTCAAGAAGAGCAAGTGCAGTTACTTTGTCATTGTTCATGCAGCAGATAATGTCATTTTGGACAGAGAGAAGAGCTGTCTCAGTGGAGTGGAATTTGTGATATGCTGACTGGAAAGGGAGGAGTAAGGAGTTTGAAGACAGACGTGCCTCCAGTCGACATTTAACAACGAGTTCAAGAAGTTTAGAGGTAAAGTTCAAGTTTGAGATTGGTCGGTAGTTTGACATAGTTTCAGCATCCAAAGATGGTTTCTTCAGCAAAGGACGGACACTCGCAGAAGAGAAACATGTTGGGAAGGAGCCGTCAGCAACTGACCGATTGATTAATGTCAAGATTGTAATTCCAAGCACATCAAAGCAGCTTTTGAGAAGGTGGGTGGGAATTGCATCCAGGAGGCATTGTTTGTCAGGAGAGGAGAAAATAGGCGACCCGATTTTCACCCAAGGTTGCTGGAGCAAAAGAATCAAAAGTAGGCGGAGGATGATCAGGATGAATACCAAAAACAACGCAACCTTCTCAAAACTTTAATTGTGTTTCACTCCAAGATGCAAGTCCAGAACAACCATACCAAAGTCGGTTTCGTTACAGAGTTCCATCAATGACGATATAATCAACAAGTCACTGCAGTGTCACCTTGTTACTGCGAACTTAAACTTCACATTAACTATTACGCGCTACAACGCGACAACTGAGCTACGTCAATAGGGCGACTACCATTTTTCCCAAGAACAAAACCACTGAAGCTCCACACGCCGTCTATACCACTATATCACTACGCCTTTATATATAAAGGGATCTAGGCCTAAGGGATCTCAGCCTAAGGGATCTCAGCCTAAGGCCCAGTAGCGATGCCTCGATATACTTAAAGACTGCATCTACCATCGCCACATCCATAATCCATGCAAAACTTGATTACTGTAATTCACTTTTCCTCAATATAGACAAAACCCAGATAAATCGCCTTCAAGGAATTCAGAATGCTCTCGCTCATGCCGTCACCAAATCTCCCAAATACCATCACATCACTCCTGTTTTGAAATCACTTCACTGGCTTAAAATACCAGAATGAATAAAATACAAAGTCTTATCCCTTACCTACAACACACTTCAATCCTCCCAACCCTCCTATCTTCGTCAATTGTTTACAATCCAACCACTCCATTCAACTCGCTTCTCATCCTTTCTAACACTTCTTCGCCCTCCCGTCACCTCATCCTTAAAATTTGGAAATAGCTTCATAGCCATAGCTCCCCCACCCTTCTGGAATAAACTCCCACCAGAATTATGACAATTATCTGGTCCATCATACAAACTCACCAACACTTCACCTCTTTAAGTTTCTGCGCTGGTCATTCACTCAAGACTGAAAACACTTCATTTCCAAAAATCTTATCCTGATTCTTCCTCTTCCCCTTATCTCTAGTCTCGCTTCAATTTCAAACATCATCCACCGTAGCCATCCGACTGTCTGACTCCTGGATCTTGACCTGGAACCGAACCCTTTTGCCTGTTGATTTTGTTTTGACTGAGCGCCTGTGAATAAGCTGGTTCCCGCGACTTAGCTTTCGTTGAGCGCTGTAGAAATCTCGAGATTACGATTACGATACGATTACGATTCTAGCAACTGTTCTTGACATGGCATCTTTGGACAACCTCACTGACTTGACGCAGCACTCGTGAATCAGTTGGCGCCCTGCGCTTAGCTTTAAAGTAACGCTTTAGAAATTTGGGGTTTACGAGATTACATACAATTACGTTGGGCAAGTTAGTAATTGCAAGAGTCCCCGCAATATAATTTTCGCCAATGTTCGCGGTTTTATTGAGATTTGTAACGATTAATCAAATCGTTGTATGGATAAAACGTGAGCATACTTAAGCCCAATACTGTTTTAAAATCCTCGTCTGATTTAGAAGCAGTCACTGCTGCTTTTAGAAGAGGAAGGGTACAATAAAACTGATTGAAAAACCTTACAGGTTTTTGTAAGCAAATCATCTTCTGAAACAGTAGACCCCAAAAATGTAGCCTATTTCGAAGCTGTGGGAGTTTGTGTCAGGTTGATTATGTGGCATCTATAATCTCGTAGAATTTGTACTATTCACATTGTTTAATGAGTTGAATATTTGTAATGTGTGCATAGTACAGCTGTGTCCGGATTATTGTTTAATCGTTTTGACTCATTCACCATGAGCGATAATATAGTAGACGGTGAACGTATCCAGAGTTCAGTAGGTCTGTTTAAAGACGAATTGTTCAGCTGCTTTCGTTTGCCCGATGTTTATGGTCAGGCTCAAGTGTTGGACTTGTTCATAACGGGAAAGGCAGCCAAAAGATCGAACCAAGGTGAGTCATTTAATTCTGAGAATGAGCAACAAGAAAAAGGAAGTTTCTTTCCAGATAGGAAACGATTGCTTCCGAATTACGACTACGTTTTTACGATCTACCGTTTTAAAAAAGCTATTCTAAAATCGGACCGTTTTATTGGGATCTTGCACTACCAGAGAGGGAGTGAACTCCTCTGAAATCAAATGAGAAGCGGATTTCAGCAGAGGGTGTAGCTTAAAATTTGTTTACTGTTTATACATTCACACTTTGAATAACCGTCGCAAATCTAATAAAGAAATTGCGCAGATTTTCGAAAATTATACTGCTGTAATTATTGCAGCTACCAGTAAATCAACAAAATGCTGAAAACGTGATTTTAAATAATCAGTGGGTTAAATTCAGCTCTTGCCTGCCTACGGCCAATAAGCTATATAAATAATATGGCCTCCTCAGACTGGGAGAGAATAGAGCACTGTAAGGGCTAATATTGCAACACATTCTTCTGGAAATTTATATCCTTTCTGATGGATGGCTACTTTATTCCAGGTTGGAAAATGGTATTTTATGCATTCTGTTGTGGTCCATGAACAGAACTTTGTAATCTGATCAGTGTTGAGGCATGCACACAAAGCATGGAGAATACGTGAATGCGATTTGTTTCCAATGTATCTGCAGCAGTTCTACTGCGACCAGTTTGACTCTACTGAAACTGCCAGAGACTGATGGAGCTTTGTAAAGAAAGTGCTTAACTCTTCAAAGGTTCCTGCAGTGACTGTAATGACCTGCAGGGCAAAAAGAATGAATATCTTTTAAGCCTAAAGTAAAAGGCTATAAATTTGCATTGTATATTTGCTATCTTGAGATTTCTAGAGCGTAAAGTGTAGAGGATAAACAGAAGAGGTCCAAGAACAGAGCCTTGTGAAACTCCACATGTGAGAGGGCATGACTGAGAAGAGGCTTCCTATGTTTTAACAGAGAAAGAATGGGAGAGATAGGACTGTACCCAGGGGAGAGCAGTGTCAGTATGACCAAACCAGGTTGACAATCTTTGCAGTAAGATGTTGTGATGAATAGTATCAAGGAAGCCGAGGCAAGAAACCTGTTGATGAGAGATGGTGGAAACAAGCTTGTTGTATAGAGAATTGAGTAGGCTTTCAGTTGAGTAGGGTTTCAGGTCAGTTCAGACTGGTGTTGGTTAAGGAGGGAGTTGCAAGCTAGATAATTATAATAATTGATCCAAGAGAGATCAAGGCATTACTGAAGCAAAAATTTCCAGTATTACCTAATGTTTCTATCAGATATAAGCTAATTTAAGGTGATGTTTATATACTTTATTGATGTAAAATAATTATGCCACATAAAGTTATCTATGGCAGTTATCTACTCCATTCGTGCCCAAAAGCGGCATATCAGAAACAAAGGCTACAAAGTATTTACCAGAATTGATTAAAAATCGCTTTCACTTCAAAACAGGATTTTTAATTAAACTCAATTTCCAGATCAGGCATTCCGTTCCTAAACACAAATACACAGCTACATAAATATGTACTGAAATTTTGGTCACAAAATACCATTTAAGTTTAATGCACCCCTCACCATAACACAGTGTTTGACTTAGATCTCAAATCCTATGTTGTTGTAAAAGAGCAGTGTATACGATAATGGTTCCACAAATATTTCTAGAATATCTTAGATTGGTACATGGATGTAGTCACTATTATTATAATAAAAATTTGTAATTTATTTTTATTTTTTTATTTATTTATACAGAACACTTATATAGCGCCCCTTCAAGAAGGCTACTCAGAAGCGCTCCCAAACCAACCTCAGCGAAAGAGAACAGTCTTAAGAGAAGAATAGAAGATAGAAGTAAAGTCCCGGAGTAGAAGACGCAGAGTAACAGGAAATCCATTCCAGAGGGTTGGGCCAGCAACAGAGAAAGCACAACGCTGCATGGTCGAGGTGCGAGCGTGAGGCACTAATAGATTACCACTAGCAGCGGAGCGAAGAGAAGCACGTCCCAAATTGAACCGGACAGGTAGGCAAAGCTCCCTGAAGTAAGAGGGGGCAATACTCAATAAGGAGTTCCAAACAAAGACGATAACCCTATAGTGGATGCGCTGACTCATAGGAAGCCAGTGCAATTCATCCCGCATGAAATCAGAGACGTGACCAAACCTAGAGATGCCACCAGTAAGCCGTGCAGCCGCCCGCAACACACGATTCAGGCACAAAAGCCGTACATCAGGGAGTCCTACATATAAGGAAGAGCAGTAATCCAACCGACTAGTGACAAATGCTTGAACCAGAGTCTTAGTTGAGGTGACTGAGAGAGAATGTGAGACAACACGATGTTGCCGTAGCTGGTAGTACCAACTACGACAAAGACGATGTACCTGAGCCTTAAAAGAGAGCTCCTGATCCAATGCATGCAGTGTTGCAGAGGAATGTGAATATGAGGTGTGGTTAGTCGGTCGTGAGGTGAAATTCAGTTAGATATCCAGATGTGTAAAAGCCAGTGAGAAATAGTGAGTTTTCAGGCATTTCTTCAAGGAAGAAAAAGAGTTTGAGCTTCAAAGAAACACTGATAGTCAGTTCCATTCCTTGGGGCAGCAGTGTGGAATGCTTGAGAGCCCATGACAGTTCTGCATCATGGCTCAGCCAAGAGACCCATATCCAGAGATCGCAGGCTGTGGGAGGGATGTAAAGAGAGACTAGTATTTGAAGGTAGGTAGGAGTGCTTGTGGTAAGGATTTTATAGGTCAGACAGGCAAGTTAAATCTTATCTAGAATTCAACATGAAGCCTGTCAGCTGGCTTAGTAGGGTTAAGTGGTTTGTTCAAGGTGGCGCTTACAGCATCACATAAGCCAGAGAATTTTGGTTGCATTGAAGCCTGTTGAGTTCAAGGAAAACAGATATTTGTAAAAACTGATTTATCAGGGTTAACGGCCAAACCATTGAAGCAGAACCATGCATGCACAGAAAAGAGTCAATCTTCAAGTTTTACCTTGCTAGACTGATTAGTGGGCAACAGAGCAGTGTGAAACTGAGTGTCGTTGTATTATTGATTTGATTAGATCGCATTCCAAAATGCCTGCCATTTTTCTTTATTTGTGTGATATACTTTACTGTACTGGCCACAAGTCTCTGCTTTCTCAGTATGAGTGGAACCGATTAAGTTCAGTATTTGTGTGCCTTTGTGAGGTAATTATAGGCGCTATATAAGTATTCAAATACATACTTACATACATCATGCATGCATGCATACATATCATATTATCTCGGGTATAGTGCGCACTTTTTTCCCAATAAAATCTGCTCAAAGTTTGGGTGTGCATTATACATAGGAATAAAGCTCTAAGATATTTTTGGCAAGTCCGATTACGCGTGAAGACCGCTTTTGCACTAAACAAAGGCAACAGAAGAAGTCTACATCAGCTGAGTTACCTTATAGTTTATTATAGTTAATTTATTTAACTTGCATTTAATAGGTTAATTTTATAACAAGATTTTAAAATATTTGTCTAATTTTAATTCAAAGTGCATAGCTATGTTTGTGAAAGAAAAGAAAACCATGTCTCTGGATGTTGTTTATTTTATTCCATAGATAAAAATTTGTACTAGAGCGGTCAGGCTGCAATTAAGTAAGTACAATGATTGTTCAAATCCACAAAATTCTTCGTCGCCGTCGTTCGGGTTAAATAGTTCATTTATTTCTTCAGTTGTTGAACTAGCTAAATCGGTTTCATCCGCGTAAAATAAACTGGCGTCGTCATCGTCACTTTCGGAGTCATCTGTTGTACCATGAGGCATTGTGGTCTATTTAGGCCCATCACGTACGCCGCATTTGGCGACATCGGACCACATGGCATCATCTTGGCTCCCGTCCATGGCATTTGATATGCAGCATTTTAAAAAACCCTTTACAATTAAATTAGGGTCTATGCCAGATTTCTTTGATCCACTGTGTAACTTCTAATATTGTCAGCGCATGCATTCGCCCTCCTGCAACACTGCAGGTGTGAGCGCCATCGACAAGCCATTCGTTCCATTTATGCCTTCAATGGTTTGTTGACGGACACATCCAGTGGCTGCATAAGTTTTGTCATTCCGCCTGGGATGATGGCCAGTTCCATCCTGTCCCTTTGTAACGCTTTTTTTACCCCAGGCGTGCGATGACAAACGCATCCAATATTAACAAAGACCGTTTTTTGATAAGCCCACCAAGACGCCAACTCAAGACTGTTTTCAACCAGTATACCACAGTTGCTTGTCCATCCATCCCGATGGGTGGACTCGTACATGAATTCCTCTGTGATGTCATTGGCGTTGCCCTGTTGCCGGCGCTCTTGAAGCCACTTTAGTAGCCGCTTTTCTGGCGTAGGGTAAGCAGCTGAAGCCATGCGGCCTGCTTCTTTTGAGGTGGGCATTTTTCCGAGCTTTTCTTTAGTTTTGCACCATAAGCGAACATTTGATTCGTTGACGTCAAATTCACGGCTAGCTGCCCTATTTCTGTTTTCTTTGGCATAACGGACTATGTGTAACTTTTCGGCCACTTTGTATGCCTGTCGAGATTCCATGTCTTTAAACCTTAGAAATATGAAAAAATTTAAATATTTAAATCAAGAATGTTACTTATCGTTTATAGTATTCGATTAGGTATTTTATTCATTGAAAGTACTTGTTACGGATAAATTATAGTTTTTTATGCTTTCCGAGTTATTCAATAAACTTTAACCATTCTGCTTTAACCCAATTCTTGTAAATATTTTCCGTTGCTGCAGCATGTGCCGTCAAGATTCCATGGCTTTAAGCCTTAGAAATATGAAAAAGAAAATTTAAATGTATAAATTAAGAATGTTACTTATCGTTTACCGGTAGTCTTCGATTAGATATTTTATTTATTGAAAGCACTTGTTATGGATAAATTATAGCTCTTTATGCTTTCCAAGTTATTCAGTAAACCTTAACCAATGTTCTGCTTTAACCCAATATTGTTAAATTTGCACAACCTATCAATAAAATTCCGAGAAGACTCTACTGTAGAATTTTTTTATTTACCTGAAAGTCTTTGGTACACATGCACTTTTCAACAGCTGTTTTCAACCGTCGCTCATGCCAAAATGATTGCAAAGGACGTAATTTCGCTTAAGCCGGAACTTCTGCGACAGGTCTATATCAAATATTTAGAATCTAATAGTTTTATAGCGCCTATTCTAATGTTACTGACTTCGCATTTACATTACATGGGCACGCAGAACTTCGCCTGCACATTATACATAGGTAATAAGATTTTTACATTAGGATAAATTTTGAAATTCGGGGTGCACATTATGCCGAGATATTATGGTACTGTTACAAGTCAGAAAACGTGTTTCAGCGACAACTGAGTTTACACGGCTTCAACAGGTATTAAAAACCTCGCTATGAGATGCCCCAACTCATAACACACATCAACATAAAACTTCCCATTTCATTTATATGGTTTTAAACTTCCTCCAAAACACACCTTCAAGCACTCCTTCAATGGACAGGTGCATGGGTATGCCATTATCTGACCCAAGCAATCTTCCCTCTTAACCTTTTCTCCTTCAACAGACAGGTGCATGAGCACATGCTATGAACAGACTATTGCATGGGCACGTGTCTCCTTCAGACCCAACCAACCTTCCCTTACACATGTGCCCTTGCAACAGTGTATACATACATACTTACATATATACATACATTTATACTTACAGACACACATGACAGACACTGTGTAAATTGGTGGTGTAATTAAGTGACTTGCATTAATTCTGCTTGAACAAATTGCTTTAAAATGTACTTGGTTAATGTAAATAGATGATGTATTTGTTAATTATTGTTAATAAACAATATATCCCTGAAACAAACATCCGTAGTTGAATGATTCATGCTTAGCTGGAGAAAGTCTCCAGCAGGCACATAGAAGGCAAACATTGAATTCCGTCCTCTTGTGCATTGAACTCATATGTCATCTTACAAGATCTAAGTTATTATCTGACTTAAGCAGCCACAATCTGTTTTAAATGCTGCAACTCAGCTGATTGGCAGTATATCTAGATTTTGGGCTTATATTCAGTTTATTGTGGGAGAAACTGGACTGGTTACATATGCAAAAAGGAATTGAGTTTAAGATGTTAATGTTGATGTGCATTTGTCTTGAAAGCTATGCTCCCTCTTATCTCTGAGAGCTGTGTATGTCTCGTCCATCCCTGGCCGTAGATCTATTTGCTCGGCTGCACAAGGTGATCTGATTGTCTCGCTGACCTGAACTTCACAGTCGAGCATAGAAGCTTTGCTGTGGTTGGCCTATTTTCTGGAAGTGACTCATTGATAAGTAAATTCTTATGGGTATGTTTTACATTACGGTTCATTTTTCTTCTGTGATGTTTTAGGTAGCCAAGTATTTGTCGTTTATCAGGATTTACATATATGTGGAGCATGCAAGAAAGAATTTTTTAATGTACTTGATTTTCTGCACCACAAAACAGAGCGTAAGTGTGAAATCTTTTTCACAGAAGATGTTTTTAAACAGTGGGAAGTAAATTGGTTATGCAAGTGTCAGTTTTCATGACGGTTGGGTAGCTTCGCAGCTTAGTTTCTATTCTCATGATAATCAGATTGCTTTTTGGATTTTTTCTTGGTACTAGCTCCAATGACTAATGAAAATAAATATACAGTATCAGTTCAAAACATGGCTGTTTTGATTAAACGGGGTGATAAATTCAACTGATAAGTTTATTGAATTTTTAAATAATGATTCAAAAGTGACATTTCAGATGGTTGAAGCAGTCAAAACACAGGATAACACTGGACGATAACCTCACATATTAGCCCCACATAGCAAACCTTTGCATATCTTGTTTCTATCACATCAGGGTAATACATTACATCAAGTCAGCTGTGAGCAAAGACATGTCATAGACCATAGCCTATGCTCCTGTCTGCTCTTGCCTTGATTATGCCATCTCAGTTTTGATAGGTATCTAAGATCTTCAACTCAACAGGCTTGAATGCATCCAAAATTCCCTGACTCACATGATGCTTTATGCATCTATGCATGCAAAGTCCTTCACCCTACTCTGTCAGCTGTATTGGCTTCCTGTCTCACCTATAAAATCCTTACCACAAGCACTCTTACCTACATTCTCCACATAACCATCCCTGCAGCCTGTAATCTTCAGGTATAGACCTCTTGGCTGAGCCATGATGCAGAACTCACATGGGCTCTAGTGCATTCCATGCCACTGCCCCCAAGGAATGGAATAGACTATCAATGTGCAATGTGTCTCCACAGCTCAAATCTTCCTTCCTTTAGAAATGCCTGAAAACTCACTATTTCTCACTGGCTTTCAAACATTTGGACACCTAACTGTATTATCACCTGTGTATTATCACCTGGGCCCTTATGGACGAAGAGAGCTTAAGCTAGTCCAAGACTAGTGCTTACGCCCAGATTAGCTAGTCTCTGTCTATCGGCCTTCAACAAGTGGTATGCATGAGCTTAAGCAAGAGACTAACAAGTCTGGGCTTAAGGTTAAGACAGCACCAAACAGAAAGTAGATGACCAGGACCGGGATAACCATGACTCCCTGGGGTCTCTAATGTTGGAAAATGATGCTACGTAGAACTCTTGTACACTGCATTGATGTCAATTCCGGTTTCTTTAATGTTGGAAAATGATGCTATGTAGAAATCTTGTACACTGCATTGATGTCAATTCCGGTTTCTTTAATGTTGGAAAATGATGCTATGTAGAAATCTTGTACACTGCATTGTCAATCCTTTTCTTCCTCATGTGTAACCTAAAGAGAGATTATTTCATATGTATAAATTTTATATTAAAACAGAGTTCTTATATTGGATTTTGTTACTTTTAAGAACTGAACTTTTTTACTGTCACCTAAAGTAACTAAAGATATATATCACTGTTTAAGTATTAACATTATAATAATAGATATTACCTGATCGGTGACAAGATAACTAAAGATATGTACTACTCTATAGGTTTATAAATTACACTGTTGTATGGTGCCTCCTTGTCAGTGGCATTATGTTCCCTGGTGTTGATTGTCCAACCCTCCAGTTGGAAAACTGACACCTTTCTTAGTTTTTGTGGGGTTATGTTCCCTGGTTGTTGGTTGTCCAACCCCGTAGCTGAGAAACCTACACCTTTCTTAGCAAGAGGATTTTTCTTTATAGGCAGTCAAGGGTCATGTGTTTATGGGAATGATAGGCGCATCAATTGCGATTGCACATAATATTTATTAGTCCACAGAAAGGCAATAAAAGTCATAAACATGAATTACAACACAACAAAATTTACTGTTTTTAAATTTGTGTTTTGTGCATCGTAATTGTAATTGTAATTTGAGATTTATAAAGCGCCTCTTAGAGGATAAACTCAACAGAGGTGCTTCCGACCCAAAAAAGTAAAATCACTGTTGAACAGTACAGTCTTCAGGTGCCTGTGGAACACTGAGAGAGGGAGAGAAAGGAGCTCAAGTCGCAATTCTCGAAGGAGACGATTCCAGCAAGTGGGACCAACGTAGGCAAAGCTTCTGGACTGGGCCGCAGCGGTTCACGTGCGAGGGGCAAACAGGAGATCTTAAGTAAAGATCTTAAGCAAAGGGTGCTACGGCCCGGCAATGAGGAGACCAAAGTGCAGAAGTGAATGAGGTGAAGGGGAGCAGAGCCAAGAACACAAGTATGACGAATGGTGTGGAGCTGACGAAGATGGTTAAAATAAGAACGAGAGACACTGTTAACATGAGCAGACAGGGTAAGCTCCCGATCCAGTACAACCCGCAGATCCTGGACCATAGCAGAGAAGAAGATATCCGGAAATCTCTGGCGTAAGGAGGAGAGATTAATCTTGGCAAGCTGCACGCAGCCACCAAGCCAGATGAACTGGGTCTTGTTACAGTTCCAACAGAGGCGATTGGAGGACTTCCATAGGTCAAAGACAGAGGTGGCATTGAGAATCCTCTGGACAAGGGCAGGGGCCACCTCTGCCGGACGATGGGCATAAGCCTGGGTGCCTGCATACTGAATGATGGCAACATTCTGAAAAGGAGTGTTATAGGCTTCATTGTTATTGATTGCATTGCTGGTTGCTTTAGGAATAATAAATGTATTAAATGTGCCTGTAACTATCGATGTTGATGACTTAACCCAATACAGACGAATGTGCACTAATGTGCACCATAGGGGTCATGATGAGAGTGCAGTAAAGTGCACTGGGTGTGTACTTTTAGCTAGATGGCTCTTGGCCTATTGCAGACATTATATTTTTGAAATCTGACTTCATTTAGGCCAAGATAATTTAATCAAGCACAGAAATAAGTGGAAGATATTTTTAGAATTGGGTCATAAACATGAAAATCAACCAATCAAATAGGACATTTAAATCATGAATTTAAATAACCCAAGATGGTGGCGTGTTGTTGTGGACTTACTGACGACGAAATTCAGCAAATTCTTGATGGATATGCATCAGCTGCTGACAGTTTTGACTCATCTGACAGCAAAATCCAGCGAGGAAGATAAAGTGGCTTTGGCTGAAGAACATTCTGACATTGACTCCAATTTCAGACGGCATCTGATACACACTATCAGACCGTCAAACTGGGTCAGGTTGATAACTTGGGTGATGTAGATGAGACTGAATAGGTATAACAAATTTTCCAGTTTCACCCCTAACTGTTCCATTTACAGGCGTCTGTGGCGGACCAGCCCATGTTGCACCATTTTTGAACATTTTCTAATTTTTTTAGGTAACAGTTTTTTGGTGTGCTAGCTGAACAGACCAACCTGTTTGCTGATTAGAGTAAGTCAGGTGTACAGTAGGCAGGTAAAATCCACAGAACAAAATGCAACCTTCTCCTTCAGAGATGTGTGCATTTGACAGCACCAACATCATGATGGGCTTCAAGATGGAACCATGGCTGGTCATCTGATACTTTGCTCAGTGATCTCTGGATTTCAGGGACCATGATAAGGAATCGGTTAATGGCCTTGAGCTTGCACCTTCATTTGGCAGACAGTACCCAGGCTCCTGCAAGAAATGGTCCCAATTATGATCCACTGTACAAAGTTCATCCTCTGGTAGATCACCTCAGTTCTAGATTTTCAGAGTTTTGCAAGCCAGGGAAGAATCTGAGCATTGATGAGTAAATAGTTGGGTTCAAGAGATTTTAATTTAGACAGTATTTCCCCAAAAATGAGGATTTAAAATTTGGACCATTGCTGACTCAGAAAATGGATACCTTGTTCCAAGAATACTCAGTATGAATGCGAATTTGCAGGACAAAGTAACTTTTCGGAGTATGCAAAGTTGGATGCTTCCACATTTACCACGAACAAAATCAGATAGTGGTTCCACAAACCAGTGCTGAGTAAATAAGTGAGTACCTGTGGGGCATAAGGAAGGTAAGCAATATAGCACATCAAAGCAACTTTAGACAGAAGTGTTTCCTTTCTTATGGCATGCTTAAAAATTAAATGGTTTGTCCTGGTTCATGTTCATTTCTGTGTTTGTTTGACTTCATTAAATATACATACTTGAGAAATGGACAGTGCTGCTTTACTGTCACGTGAAGCATTACCTGACCCTGACAAATCATGTTGACCAGTGACAGCAATGATTGGGGTACAGCTTCTCATTTAAATTACTGGGAAAGGATTCATTAAACTCAAGGTTATTTTGAAATAATTCACCATGAATTAGTTTAGCTGTGCACATTAAATGAATAGCATCTGCATCAGGAATTTTAGCTCACTTCAGTGCTAACCTGACATTCTCCTTGTAAGTAAGTCAGACTTCTTTAACCATGATTAACAGTGATCATACATGGTAAATTGCACAGTAATCTCGCTTTGAAAGGAGTTGCATGTGGTCTGTCTATCAGGATCATGAAATATGCAGCTGAGTCTAAAAATATAAATGTTAATTACTTGACTAGACTTAAACACTGGAGTACTTGCATTGCTAGCTCTAACATCTTAAATATAAAAAATTACTTCTGCAAAAACAATAGATTCCACTTACATGCTGTACATTAAGTTTTCCTTTCAGCAACCCCATGTGATGTTTCTGCTCATGATGATTTGCAATATAGACAGAACAAACAAGTGGAGTGATATTTTGCTTCAGTTGCAACCATGCCACCACTACTCATCTTAGCAAGCAGCATATGATTGTGAATTTGTAAGCGTGTCACAGAAAATCAGAATCAGAAATCTTAGACCTGTCCAATTTTACATCTGATCAATGTGTCCAGCACTGCAACTTTGTGGGGGCTTGAATGAAAAGAAATGTCATTTGTGATATTACTTTGTGCCACATTAACTTCAGTTTCCTTTCCAGCACTTTCTGGCCCTTCCCAGTTTAGTGGCATTGAATCTATCTCTGCACATTTTATGCCAGCAAGCATCAGTATCAGATTATCTTCTTTGTGAGTCCCTCCACAAATTCTAGCAAAAGTGATGCTTGTAGCACCTATTTGCATATAATAGTAAGGATTTTGGAAGTTAAGTGCTTGAATTATTACTAACTGTAAATGGTATTTGTAAGTCATCATATGTGCATATTTGTGATACCGTAAAATCTCGGGTATAGTGCGCAGTTTTTTCCTGAAAAAAGTCTGCTGAAAGTCTGGGTGCACATTATACATAGGAACAAAGGACTTAGATGTTTAGATAAATGCTGATCATGCGTAAAGACTGCTTTTGCACTAACCAAAGGCAACAGACGAAGTTTACATCGGCTGAGATGCCTTACATCTTATTGGTTTAATTCATTTAACTTGCATTTGGTAGAGGCTAATTTTATAACTTATGATTTAAACATGTTTATAATTTAAATCAGTGCATGGTTGTGTTTGAGAAATAAATGAAAAGAAAGCCATGCTACCAGATGTTGTTTATTTCACTCCATAAATATAATTATGTGTACTAGAGCGGTCAGACTGCACGTGAGCAAGTACGATAATTATTACGTGGGAATGCGGAACTTCACGTGCGCATTATACATAGGTACTAAGATTTTTACATTAGGATAAATTTTGCAGCTTGGGGTGCGCATTGTACACGAGTGCGCACTATATCCGAGATAATACGGTATACACAGAATTAGGTATTATGTCCCCATGTCTTCAAGAATATTGTCGTGTCATTGGATTGCTGTGATCATGTTTGGAATTGATCTGAATGGTTCTACAACCATGACTCTAAGGCATTTCTGTAGATGCTTCTAAACAAGTGCAGTATCATTACTTTTGCTTACTTTTTCATAAGTATATCAGTATTGGTGACCATAATTCTGATACACAGGTGGAACTCTATCAGTTGGTACATGTATTATCCAGCTACGTTAGCATAATTCATATACAGATGAGTTTGTTAACTCCAACAGCAGTTAGGCTAGCGAGAAACTTTTGAAACGTTCATAAAAGGCATTTTTAAAATGTTCAGATAGGGCTGGTATGTGTTATATTGATTTGGTCACACAATATTCATCTTTTTTATCTGATGTGCAATATTTTTTGTGAAATTGTTTTGTAGATTCGCTTGGAAAAGATCTTTTTAAGTGTGAGTTGTGCAAAACTTTTGTTGCAAGTCAAGAATTGCTGAAGAAGCATTATGACATATATCATCAACTGTTGTGGAGCTGTTTACCCAAGTTAGACCAAAATGGAGATCTACCAGTTAAGGAGAATAATAGAGCAAATGGTAAATCGAATGAAATAAATCAATTAGAAGCAGCTTTTCAATCATCATCGCTTGCAGGTTTGTCAGGAAATAAAACAAAACATAAGAACTGTAAAAGAAAGAGCAAACTACAAGTTAAGCCAACTTTAGCAACAGAAAATGCAATCCTGGAAGAAGAGGTTCTTGATCAGACAACTTTATTTGAGAAAGTTTTTCCAGAGCTAGAAGCAAATGAATCTGAAAGTGTTGTGACACCTGAAAATGGTGAATCTAATGGAAATGATGCCAACTTTGTCCAAAATGTTGGTAGTGGTGAAGAAGAGAGTGGAACTGAAGAAAGCTGCTCTGATCTCAAACTTGAAGGTGGTCAAATAGAACAGTTTGATTTCAATTTCTTATTCGTAACTGATCTTAATAAAGCATCACGTTTTAGTCATACCAGGTGCTGGCTCAAGTGTTTGCATTGTGAGTATAAAACTAGGAAGCACTCTATGCTCACAAGTCACATGATTAATATTCACAAGAATATTGAAGAAATACACCAAACCATCAGCCCTCTTGTCACAGAAATAAATCTTTTACAGGGACAGAAAATGATGCGCATGTCAGCCTATGAGGCTACACTTGGTACTAGCAGTCGAAACCTTCGATCGAAGCATCCACAAAGACTGGAGCAGCAGAATATTTCTGGCACTTACCCATGTAGCATTTGTGGAAAGATATTCATGAGGTTTCGGTATCTACGCAAGCACCAAGAAATGCACCAGACTGCTGAGAACATGTTTGTGTGTGATGACTGTGGAAAATCATATAAAAATCGCACCTATTTGCAGGTGCATCGCCGAGTTCATCTTCAGAAGAAGGAATTCAGTTGCAACCAATGTAATTTTGTGTCCAACATTAATGCAGCAATTCATGCACACAGACAAATTCACAATTCCGGTAGTGTTCTTTGTGATATTTGTGGTTATGCTTACACAGATCGTTCAACACTTGGAAAACACAAACGAGTACATGATTTAAGTCGACCCTTTGCATGCAGCTTTCCTGGTTGTAAGTGGCGATTTAAAACAGAAGTCATGTGCCGTGCACATATTCGAGCACATACAACTCAAGGTAAATTCCGCTGTGCAGACTGTGGATATGTATTCCGTCACAAGCATCACCTTCAGAGGCATGAGCTTCGTGTGCATAGAGCAAAAAGTGTGAATTCACAGCCACAAACTATTCCATTATGTGCCACTGACCTTAAAGAATTTTCTGTGGAAGAAGATTTGAAGCACTTCCTTCATATTACTGACTCAGGAATGCCCCATGTCCTTCCATCTGATTTGGTACCAGATTTTAACCATCAAAGTCTGATAGACCTTGAAAGCTCGAATGATCGCCCACAAGCATACTCTTCTAATAACCCGGCATTGGTTAACATGGACTATGCACTGCTTAACGTAGAGGAATTGAGTTTCAAAGACGATGATGGAAAGCAAATTTTAATCCCAGAACTCGAAGTATTTAACTAGGAGTATATGCAGATGATGCAGAACATCAGTGCTTTGAAATTATTCATTATTGTTTTCTTTGAATATTAAATTGCTTTCTGAAGCACAAGAGACAATTTTTCTGTATAGTTTTAGTAATTATTATTGGACTGAACATGCCATAAATATTTTAAAATCTGATAGATATTCAAGGCATGATGATGATGAGTTCTATGCCCAAAGGCAGGTCCATTGGCTTTATGCCACTCTGGAACAAGATGAGTGAGGTGGTTTCCCATTGCTTTCTCACCGACAGTTGTGGGTGAGCAACTTGTCCAAGGATGCTACACAGTGGCTTGAGGCAGATTCGAACCCACGACCCTCCAGTTAAAAGGCACAGACCATACCACTACACTGCGTCTTACTATATTCAATATTCAAGGCATATGAAACTGAAATATGGTGGCTGCTTGGTGTTGTTGTTACAACACTGACACGTGCATTGAAGTAAAGTGTTGAGTCTGGTTGATGGTTGCGTGGACGACTGTATGTAGAAAACTACACAGCCTTGTGCCACCCATTGTTGGTAATTTGCACTGGTGTAATTATCCCTAAATTGTGGTTATCAGGCACAATGATTCACTAATATATCTCATTATGTGTGCTTAACTCCCCTTGTTGCATATCTAGGATCCAGTTCAAAGTTCTCTCATTGCCAGATGCCTTTGAAGTCAGCTATGATATCCTGTACCTAGCTTTTTTGGCCCTGTTTTATGGCTCTTCTGATAGTAATGATATTTTTGTATATCACGCTTGGACTTTCGAGACATAACATAGGGTTTTTGCTGTGGTTGAACCTTTACTGTCCTTTACATTCATGATTAGGTTACAATAGCTTGCCTATTTCCACATGGGCTGTCATACCAAGAGCACTTCTGAGCTGTTTTGTTCCATATGAGGTGGATCATTCCATGTCAAATCAACCAGAGCTATATGCCACACACCATTTCAGATATTTACCATATTTTTCCATCACTAAAACATGATGAAAGTTGAAATTTTTGGAAATATCTTGTTATTTAACCGAGATTAGAGTTTTTGAAGTTTTTTACATGAAAGTGAATCTGCATGATTCACAATGTTTTGAGTGGTTTTAACTTGGAAGTAAAAGGGACAGGACGTTGAACGATTTGATACTTAATAAGTTTCTGTTGCTGTTTCATAAGATAAATGTTTTATGAAGAATCAACACTGTGAACATTTTTCCTAACTAATTTTGCTGATGTGCATCATGGATAATGAAGATACTAAATGTAGTTTTATTTTATTTAAACTAAGTCACCTGTTTGTTGTTGTTCAAATAATACTATATTGGTGATGAAATTTATCAGGTCTGCATTTTATCTTATGTTTTCCTTTCAGGGTGGGCTAAAGTAGGGTGTATGGGTATCACCAGAAGTTCATTTTGACAGCAAATTACACATTTTATGCTTGGCACATGCTTTTGTCAAATGCCAATGGCTAGTTTTGTTGCAATTTTTGTGTTGGTGTCTTCGTCTCATCTCATTCAGCCACCTGGGTGAAGTTGGCCAATGTTACCATATCACAAGCAACATTTTGGAAAAGATTTGAATTAGTTTTGCCAGGCAAATAACATTTATTTCACACACTTTAAGCCTATTTTGCTTTTTATATGTAAAACACCTGTAAATATAATAAATTTTGTAAGAAATTGCCATATTTTAAATCCAAACTCTTCTGTAGCTTATATCTATCTTGACGACCCTGGAGATGAAATAATCCTTGCCAGGAAAAATATAAAGAACCAAGATACACTGACCATATATGCACCATTTGCCACTTGAGTAAAGTATTGGTGACAATGGGCACCTTTGTCTCACTCCCCTACCGAGGTTTCTGGGTTCTGAATATTCTCCATCGATTCTTATCCATATTTTCTGACCCATGTATAGATTTCATATAAATCTTCTATCCCTCCAATCCACTCCCAGTCATTTGAGTGCCTGCATTAGCCTTCTCCAGTTAACTCTGTCAAATGTGTTTTCATAGTCCACAAAACTTATCCTGGCTGTGTTAACAACTCCTCTCTGTCAGCATTCATAAGGCTCCAATAGCGTCCCTTGTTCGTCTGCCCTTTCTGGATACAAACTGTTCATCTCCTAAACAGTCAACTGCTTCTGTCTTTGCTTCCACTCTGTTAGAATTTGTAACATAATCTACAGGTAAGGTGCAAACCAACGGACAGCAGGACTAGACAGACCAAACCACTGTTCGAGGCAATGAAGGAGTGATCAACAGTATCAGAAGCGGCAGATAGATCAAGGAGAATAAGAGCAGTTACTTTTCCTTGGTCCATGGAGTTGATTATGTGATTGTGATTATGTGCAAGTAGTGTGGTTTCAGTGGAATGATACTTGCAGTAGGCAGATTGGAAGAAAGTTACAGGTTGTGCGATGAAAGGTGATTACTCAGACAAATGGCAACTACTGTCTTCAGAATTTTTGAAATAAAATTGCGATTGGAAATTATACAATAGTTTCATCCTATTGTAAAACTTTTGCTCCAAAATTTTCTTCAGTGGATCCGATTACACATATGCACAGACATAGAGCTAGGGCATTCTCCAGAGACAACATGCACCCTTGCCAGGGCAGTGTGAGAAGTGGACAAGGGACTGCTAGGGTGTAGCCTGTAAGCGATGAATTTAGAACCAAGGTGGCCACCAGAACGTGGTAAGCCTCATGAGGAAATCTAGAGACATTGTCGACGTGATGCAGAGAATAGCAAAAAACATTCTGTGCCTGCAGGAGACTAGGTGGACAGAACAGGAAGCTAAAGAACTGGGAGATGGATTTAAGTTGTTGTATAATGGAGGTAAAGACAAGCAAAATGGAGTAGGATGATACTAGATCTGGAGCTCAGTGACAGACTCATGCCGATAAAACTAGTTAGTGGTACAGGGACATTTATTAATGCAGTCTCCAGATACGCACAACAGATCGGATGCACGCAGGAGAAGGATACTTTACTTGAGGATATGAAGCATTGAATAGAAATATCCCAAGCACGTAGCAGTAGAAGCAGATATGAACGGACATGTGGGAACAGATGCTATGGGTTATGAGGGAGTACACGGAGGACAAGGTTTTGGCAATAGATAGGGGAGGGAGAAAGATTCCTGGAGATGCTGCAGGGAGTGGATTTGGCCATTGTTAATACATACTTCAAGAAAATAGAAGAGCATTGAATAACATACTACAGTGGAAGATGTGCAAGCCAGACTGATTACTTGTTGGTGAGACGGGAGGACAGAAAAAACGTACGAGATTGCAATATGATACCAGGACAGGCAGTAACCAGCCAGCATAGAATCCTGGTCATGAATATATAGGTGCAGATTTGACACCAGAAAAGAAAGAAGATCAAACAAAAAGAACATATTAGAACATGGAAGCTGAAGAGAGATAAAAGAGATGCCTACAGACTGGAAGTGCAACCACAGTTTGTCGAAAGAGAAGAAGGAACATGGTATAAACTGAAAACAAGCATGATAGAGGTAGCAAAGAAGATATATGGCACAACAAGAGGTCAGAAGAGACAAGAACAAGAAACCTGGTGGTGGACAGAGAAGGTACAGACAGAGGTAAAGAATAAGAAGAATGCCTTTAAAAAGTGGCAGGCAGATTGGCAAGATGATGCTTTAAAAGCAACACACAAGATAACATGTAAGGAAGCAAAGAAGGCTGTGGCAACAGCCAAATGTAAGGCATTACATTGTGTATGCAAAGACCTTCACACCAAAGGAGAGGCAAAGATATATAAAATAGCAAAAGCAAGACAATGAAATAAATAGGATAAGCAGTCAGTGAACATAATTAAAGATAAAGACGGTAAGATGCTAACTGAGGAGGATGCTATCAGAGCTAGATGGGAGACATACTTTGATGAAGTACTAAATGAAGAAAAATCCTACGGAGCAGCTAGAGAAAGCCATCCCTGTGGCCGGACCAGAAAATGAAATTACCCCCAGAGACCGAGATAGCACTTGAACAGATGAAAAACAACAAAGCACCAGGACCATCTGGAATGACTGCTGAAATGTTTAAAGCACTTGGATATGATGGGATTGAATGGCTATACATCATTTTAAACGACTTTATGAAACATGAAAGGCTGCCACAAGACCTGGAGGAAAGTGAAGTAGTAGCAATATATAAACAAAAAGTATTGGAATGTAGTAGCTGCAAAGGAATTAAGCTCCTGGAAATTGGACTGAAAGTGTATGAAAGGGTGATCAAAGGGTGCATTAGGGAACAGGTCAAGCTACATGATAACCAATTTGACTTTAGACCAACGGATGCAGTATTCATACTGACACAGGTGCAGGAGAAAATATTAGAAGGAAACAAGAAGAGAGTTTAAGGAAAAAGGGAGTAATAGAGAAAATAGTGCGACTGGTGAAATTAGTGTACAAAGACGCACAAACGTCAGTGAGGAGCAATATAGGAAACAGTAAAATTTGAGATCCAAGTGGGTGTACATCAGGGATCCTGCCTGAGTCCTCTGCTGTTCATCATAATAATGGATGCCATTTGAGAAAACATCAGAAGTACCATGGGATATATTGCATGCTGATGACCTCATAGTGGCAGACAACAAAGATATGTGTGTTTCACTGATTGGCAGAGGGCACTAGAGAGCAAGGGTCTTAAAATGAATATCAGTAAAACAGAGACCATGGTATGTTCCAAAATGGATGAGACACTTGTAGTCAAGGACATCACAGGAAACACACAGTAGACAGAAGGTATTATTATTATTATTATACTGACACAGTAGTAGTACACCGTGGTGTACTAAATCTTGTTGTTTGAAGCTAGTCATTAGGAACGATAGAGCTGTTGCCAATGCTTTGAAGATAGCTTTTGCTCGGTGGTTATGTTATGTAGGCCAAACATGGTCAGGTCCTCGATCGTTGGTTCAGCGCCGGATTACGTCGAGCTCATCACGCCGATTGCTGATCAACCTGGCCAACAGAGACTATGATCAGCAACATATGAGCATCTCACTTTACCATGTTCTGGCATGATGGCCCGGGCAGGCCTCGCCTTCTCCACAGTGGGGCCATCTCTCTGGAACACTCTTCCACCAGACATCTGATCTCTTGCCTGTTCAACAGATCAGGAAACATTATCTGCCCATCTCAAGACCTTCCTCTTTAGAGACCATTAGGTAGCTGTGCTGCAGCGCCTTTGTGAGTTACTTAAAAGGCGCTATAAGTTTAGTGATACATACATACTGTACATACATACATACATGCAACACTGTTATGGAAATGAAAAGTTATGGTGTAATTGAAAATGCACAGCACTGGACTGCACTGCAGTTAAGCACTCATCATTTCTTCTTAAAGTTTGTCTCAGAGTGGAATTTGTTCTATATTTCCTTCTTGTTTGGATTGCTACTGTAATCAATTTGGCATTTTGGAGTCATTTACACGAGTTTGCTGTGGATGTTGAGTTTTCGGACAGTTTTTTCTGCTTATAATTAAAGCTTTTTTGACCTAGGAAAGTTCCATCTCTACTTACAGGGATGAGACGTTCCACATGGACTGTCACGGCTCACACCCACAGACCTATCTATGATTGAAAGGCAAGAGGCTTGGGAATGGTCTCAACCATCTACCAGAAAGGGATTTTACCATCACTCAATTGGCTGTCTGTCACAGATCAACCTTGGTGGCTTGAGTAATGTTCAGATGCAGCTTCTGCTAGCACCAGTGTGGGATGGAGTTAGATGGTGGCACTGTTGTATGCTGCTGACACTACTGCCCACTAATGTTCAACATCTTTGACGCTGCTCAGTCCAGGCACTTTGAACACTTTATCTATCAATTCTAGATTGAAACCCATTTGGTTGGGGTCAGCATGTGAGCACAAGCCTGGTGAAGTTTCTAATTCTCTTGGCATTGCTAACTGATGAACATTTTATTCTTAATTTTTTGCTGCCTAGTTCTGCACATTCTGTTGGTTCTCTAGTGTTGTTCAGATCTAAGCTTTCACCTAATCTGTTTCGGCTTGCCTACCTGCTATAGCGCGACTTCTTGTTTCTCTGACTTATTGGATGTCAATCTGGCTTCTGCAATGGATTATGATTTGTGACTATGGCTTCACTTGAAGCAACCACTGACTGACGCTTTACACTATAGAAGTCATTAGATAAGAGTAATGACACTCTTCTTGGAAAATGTAGTGTATCTGATACATATATGTATTTACAGTACAAAACACTTAATGTGAAAATGTTTAACATGAAATATTGGTTATCACAAAAAGGAGGCTAAGTCCATTCCAGCGTCGATAGTTTTTAATGTAAATTAGTTCCTTTACCACGAAACTGATAACATGAAAATATTGCTTAGCAGGAATAAATGTCAGTCCTGTGGAAGAAAATGCAACATAAAACCATGGATAACATTAAACATTGATTTATTTTCAACATCCAGCTCCGTTCATCCAATGTAAAACAGTCGTATTTTATTTCAAGTAGTACTTTGAGGCATGTGCACTGGTAGACGTTGAGACATTCATTACAGTGCTGTGACATTTGGACCTACACCATTTATAACTTTGCCCGCTCACAGCATCAGTGATGGCCTCTGCATTTGTGGGACAATACTTTTAGTGTACAACAGAATATAAACTGTAGCATTAATAGTTTTAAAATACTACATAGACTGCAGCAGATGTTTGCCATCTGTGGCCAGTGTCAACGAATCTGGGCTCCAAGATAATGTTATTCTTTGTTATGACTCTTCTTTTGAAGCATGGCAATCTTATCAGTGTTGGATTTGAACTTTTATTAACTTTTATTTTTAAAATGGTATCTTTAAATTTTTTACATACAAGGTTATCTTTTATTATCTTTTAAATTAATGACCACATAGGGAAAAACAACAAGAATTTGTGCAGTCTTGTGTAGTTTGCTTTCACCTAATCTGTTTCGGCTTGCCTACCTGCTATAGCGCGACTTCTTGATTCTCTGACTTATTGGATGTCAATCTGGCTTCTGCAATGGATTATGATTTGTGACTATGGCTTCACTTGAAGCAACCACTGACTGACGCTTTACACTATAGAAGTCATTAGATAAGAGTAATGTACACCTTTGTGAGCGTGATGATCCGACGATACTTTGCATGCACAACAGTAACTGCTTATATTTAAACATATTACAAAGTTGAATTGAAAAAACGAAATCTGGTTAACATGAATTGTTCACATTAGTCCCCTGCATTTCATGTTAAACAATTGCACTGTTTCTGAACATTTTACAGCACTTTTCAAGAACACCTCAAAGGTCACCTGATTCATGGTGAATGCAGCTCACACGAAAACATTAGTAGAAAGTTTATAGGAACTTCAATTTTTGGCACTTATGTTGATGGGTTAAAGGTAAATGCTTTGTTAAGGAACAGTTTTTCATTGCCTAGTCGATAGATGGCATGTTTTTTATAATAATCAATTAGATCATCCAATGCATGAAACTTCAGCTGACCAATTAAATAATTTCCACTGTCCACTTTTATTCTAAAATGTTTGATGCATTGTTTAGTCTTCAACGTTAGAGTATATTCACCAACCTGCAAACAAAATAAAACATATAAAAAATTTCAAAGTGAAATGCAACAAATAGAGGATTTGATGTAAGAATTAGTGAAAAATACGTCCTGTAAGGTTTTTAAAATTATACACAGATATATTATGGATTGAAGGCACTGAAACAGCTTTTGGACATAAATGGTACTGATGTACAAACTGTCTCAAGGTATTCAATATAAACTGAATTCAATTACAACATCATATTCTTTTCTGTGTTAGAAGCAAAGATTCTGTCCCTTTGTAGGTGGACATGATGCCTCCTTCATTTTCATAAAATTCTCAAGTGGGGTAGAACAAAGTTTACCAGCTTCTTATTTAATACTGTCTTTTGGGTGTATCTCTTTTAAAGCTGGTATTACTGCCGATGTGATATGCTGCCGACTGGGAATTGAATACTATAGATTTAGTACAGTAAAAAGTTTATGAAATTATTTATTTTCCACTTTAGATTATGGTGATCCACATTTAATTATGAGGTGTTCGACCAAATGGCATGTTAGTTGCATGTTTTCTGACGGAGTGACCATATCTCAAATTATCAGATTGTAAGATGCCACTGAAAGCTGATCAGAGGACTCATTAATAGTTCTGCTTCGTTTATATTCTTCGTGTTTTGCAAATGTTCAAATGCCTATAACAAAACGACATGACCTTCAGAGTTTATGCTTACTCCACAGAAATTTTAAACAAAAATTAAATTCTGAATTTCAGATATAGACAACACTGTGGCCATATTGTAATTGTAATTTGAAATTTATAAAGCGCCTCTTAGAGGATAAACTCAACAGAGGTGCTTCTGACCCAAAAAAGTAAAATCACTGTTAAACAGTAGTCTTCAGGCGCCTGTGGAACACTGAGAGAGGGAGAGAAAGGAGCTCAAGTCGCAATTCTCGAGGGAAGCGATTCCAGCAAGTGGGACCAACATAGGCAAAGCTTCTGGACTGGGCAGTAGCGGTTCACATGCGAGGGACAAACAGGAGATCTCAAGTGGCCGAGCGAAGGGTGCTATGGCCCGGCAATTAGAAGACCAAAGTGCAGAAGTGAATGAGGTGAAGGGGAGCAGAGCCAAGAACACAATTGCGCATGAGGGAGAGGATCTTAAAGTGGACACACTGTTGGACGGGGAGCCAGTGAAGAGTGTCACAAATATAAGACGAGATGTGGCCATACTTTGGAATGCCCCCTATGAGACGAGCAGCAGAGCTGAGCACAGATTGTAGCTTAGCAGTGTTGGCAAGCGATAGGCCAGTAAAGATGGCGTTCCCAAAGTCAACCCTGGTGCAAATGAGGGCATGGACTAGAGTGGAGATAGTGTGAAAGGAAAGAGTACAGCGAATGGTGCAGAGCTGACGAAGATGGTAAAAACAAGAGCGAGAGATGCTGTTAATATGAGCAGACGGAAAGCTCCTGATCCAGTACAACCCCGAGATCCCAGACCGTAGTAGAGAAGGAGATATCTGTAAATCTCTGGCATAAGGTGGAGATATCAATCTTGGTATATCTTAAAGTTCAACACCGGGAATGTCAGAATGCAAGGTCCAGATTTGGTCATTTCTAGCTTATAAAATATCCCAAATACCGTATATACCCGAGTATAAGTCGATTCAAGTATAAGTCGAAGTGTACTTTTTTGAGAAAAAAGCATCCAGAATCGACGGCTCGAATATAAGTCGAACCCATATATACAGCCTCATAATATAGGCCCGTCCATACATTACGTATGCAAAGAAAATTATATTTTCATACCCATCATATATTTAACAGAGGGAGCTTTCTTCGGCTAACATGCAGAGACTGTGGGGAATATAATTATAAAGGGCAACTATACGAATATGGGTATATATGTATCCATTCCATATTTACAAAACCATATGTACAAAAGGTATATGTATATGGTTTTGTAACTGAAGGAACTAATTTAGCGGGTCGGCTTACACCCCTTAGTAGTGCCTGACTGGTCAAAGACGACATCCAGATGGCGATGGCAGTGATGTGAGGACGAATTTTCTGACCTGCATTCCATTAGTTTTTCAGGGTTCTGTCAAATCTTGCTATAGATCTGTGCTTTTATATAATGTAATAAATTCCATCGGACGACTATAGGATAATACAGTGTTATAAATAGGCTAATGTGGAAATTTATTTTGCGTACGTACACATTTTGTCGAGACCCACCCCCTCGCCATACGCACCCGTACGCAAAATCGCCTAAATCCGATCACCCCCTCCCATCATTGTGTACGTAATATATGGATGGGCTCTATACAGAATTTCTGGAAAGAGTTGGTAGGAAGTGAATTGAATCGCCGGGATCAATCAAGAGGACCAATCGGCATATTGCAAGCAAATTTCACTATAGGCCTATAAATAAATATTACCAAGTGCATTTACAATGGCAAATAATTTGCAATATTCAAATAACAGAATGGAGTAAATTATTTCATTTCGGCCAGAATCAATTGTCTTTAATCTCTTAGAAATATGATCTCTGCAATCGCTTCTTATGAGACTCCCCATGCAGCGACTTTCCCCTTTCAAACGGTTTATCAGCTAGGCTCACAGCCCGACTCCCTCGTTTTGCACACATCTCTACACCTATGTTGGAGGTCTTACTCTTGCTCGACATTACTGCGCGTATCCACGATATTTGATTTCTTTTGGCGGAGGTCTCAGCAAGCGATAATAAAGGACATTGTTTTCGATGCATGAAATATATTGTAGAAGTACCGGTATATAATAACATTGTTATAAGAGAAGAATATTTCGTTTTGATCTGTATGTAGTCAGTAATTTGTTGAAATGTGATTTTTCTTGAAAAACGATATAAAAAGAAAGACAACTAAAATAAAATGAGCGTTTATTTTTTAAGGCCATTTTCGTAATGCTGAATATTCGGTCCGAAAATCTTCCGTCTATTTTGTCTCTCGAGTATAAGTCGAAGTCCTTTTTTGGCTACTTTCGGTTTTGAGCAACCATCAACCTATCTGATTTGCTTTATTGTAGTGTCACTAAATAAACTTTTTATTGGTTGAGATTTAAATATCTCGAGCAAGTCTAACATTTTTAAAACAAGTTTCAACACCAGTGCTATCCCACACAGCAATATAAATAAATTTGAAATGCATATAGCTCACCAAGAGAAGCTGGAAGTGCTGTGATTGTTTCAACTTTCAGTTGGGAGGTTTTACACAAACGGCAAGCACGCATCATTTCTTGCATCTTTTAAAATTTAAATAGCATGAACACAAAATTCACTACTGCATATTTTCCTATAATACTTTTTTATACTTATACTGATGAGAAACAAAGGACAAAATGCACCAAAAACCAGCTGTTGCATGCCGCTTTGAGACAACTTTTGATAAACAGCAACCAGTGAGTTATTATCATGGTACAGCTACACAAGTGGCATCAACATGGTGACAAGAAAGAACTTTCGGTGCAACTGCACTTCCAACTTCCAAGTCACCCGTTCTTATCATATCAAGCCAATTTTGTAGCACAAGAAAACAGTCTGTGCAATACTTATGAAGACCATTTGTTCAACATAAACAATTTTCAGCTACAAGACAGTTTAAAAAAGGCCAAGACATGTCCTCAAGCCTGAGACATCAAAATGGTCTCAAGACCAAGACTAAGTCTCAAGATAATACAGCCCTGGTTTAGGGCAAGGGTAGAAGCCATCCTGTGCTAGGTAGCCAATACATTTTATGTGCTGTCTTGAAGGAAAAAGGGGTAAAAATCAGGTGAAAGGTCTCTCCATGTATTCTGAGCTCAAAGGACTGACAGTCTTAGTTTCATTTCCATTCATTCCTTTCAGTCAACGGCCCATTCTGCCCTGAATAAGGCACATCTTGGGATTCTGAAAGGTGCCAACTCTAGCAGTGTTTTTTTGGTGAACTTTGTCTTGTAGCTCTGTATCCAACAGACAAAGCTAACTGACTGACTGTACGTATGTATGTATGTACATAATTGTACTGCCACCTATGAAAAGGAACCACATGGCGGTTTTGATTTATTCATACCTCTATAATCAGCAAAAAAATCTGAAAAGAATGGTGTATAATGTTGTATAATATTATGGCAGTTTGTGTAGAATTTAGTACATGCTGTACCTGAAAGATGTAATTTTCAGTAAAACACATTTGAAGTTAAGAAAGCCCTGTAGGAAACCAACTGTTGGAAGTTTTACAGCTTGCAATGTTAGGCTTGCAATGTTCCATTGTCATGAACGCTGTGCTAGATTGATAGGCGGAGGCGTCCCCTAGCAAATGATAGGCGGAGGCGTCCCCTAGCAAATGCCAGTGAAAGCCCAATTTCGATATTTTGATGGGTGACCATGTCCAGAGGCCTGTATCTCAGTAAATAAATCTTGCATTGTGGTCCCTTTTCAAAGGCGGCTGCACAATTATGCATGTATGCAGACATTATAGCACCTTTTAAGCACCTCACAAAAGCATTACCTGAGCTAGCTTAAATGATGTTAAAATTATTAAGAACAAAAAGTTATTTAATAAGCAAACAGTGCTCAAAAACTAGATGAGTCAACACTGCACACAGATGCACAGAGCCAACCAACAGATTCCCATCCAGAGTTATTAATAGACATTACATTTATCGTAATCGTAATCTCCAGATTTCTACAGCGCTCAACAAAAGCTAAGTCGCGGGAACCACCTTATTCACAGGCGCTCAGTCAAAACAAAATCGATAGGCAAAAGGGTTCGGTTCCAGGTCAAGATCCAGGAGTCAGGCAGTCAGACAGTTGGACAGCTATGGTGGATGATGTTTGAAATTGAAGCGAGAAGAGAGATAAGGGGAAGAGGAAGAATCAGGATAAGATTTTTGGAAAAGAAGTGTTTTCAGTCTTGAGTGAAAGACCTGCGCAGAAGCTGAAAGAGGTGAAGTGTTGGTGAGTTCGTATGATTGACCAGACAACTGTCGCAATTCTGGTGGGAGTTTATTCCAAAGGGGTGGGGCAGCTATGGCTATGGAGCGATTTCCAAATTTTAAGGATGAGGTGACGGGAGGGCGAAGAAGTGTTAGGACAGATGAGGAGCGGGTTGAACGGAGTGGTTGGATAGTAAATAACTGACGAAGATAGGAGGGTTGGGAGGATTGAAGTGTGTTGTAGGTGAGGGATAAGACTTTGTACTCTATTCATTCTGGTATTTTAAGCCAGTGCAGTGATTTGAGAACAGGGGTGATGTGATGGTGTTTGGGGGTTTTGGTGACAGCATGTGCGAGAGCATTCTGGATAGCTTGTAGGCAGTTTATCTGGGTTGTGTCAATATTGAGGAAAAGTGAATTACAGTAGTCAAGTTTTGCATGGACTATGGATGTGGCAATGATAGATGCGGTTTTGAAGTCAAGCATAGGACGGATTCTGCAAAGGTCGCGAATATGCATAAAGCAAAAGCAGGAAAGATGGGTGATATGATCAGAAAAAGTAAGGTTCTGGTCGAAAATAACACCTAAATTACGGACAGAGGAGTTGTATTAAAGGTGTGGGTGGAGGCAGAGTCCAGGCTCAGCGAGACAGAGGGGTCAGGAATTTTCTTGAGTTGGTCACGTAGGCCTATAAGTATGAATTCGGTTTTAGATGGGTTCAGGCATAAGAGATTAGATGTCATCCAAGAGGAGATTTGTTTAACCACACAAAGAAGATGATCTGTAGACTCATTTAAACAATTTGGAGAGAAAGAGATGAATAGTTGGGTGTCATCAGCATAGAGGTGATGGTCAACGGAGGATGCTTTAATGAGTGAACTGAGTGGGGTAGTGTAGAGGATAAACAGAAGAGGTCCAAGAACGGAACCTTGTGGAACTCCGCATGTGAGAGGGCATGACTTAGAAGAGGCTTCCGAAGTTTTAACAAAGAAAGAGCGGGAGGAGAGATAAGACTGTATCCATAGGAGAGCAGTGTCAGCAGAACCAAACCAGGTTGAAAGTCGGTGGAGTAAGATATTGTGATCTATGGTGTCGAAGGCTGCAGAGATATCAAGGAGACAGAGGCAAGAAACCTGTTGATGAGAAATGGCAGAAACAAGCTTGTTGTAGAGAGATGTCAGCAGAGTTTCGGTTGAGTGGCGTTTAGTAAAACCAGACTGGTGTGGGTTAATGAGTGAGTTAGAAGCTAAATAGTCATTGATTTATTTATCATACATTTAGAATTTAGAATTCTTTGACCACATAGTGCTGAAGAGGAGTGACGACAGGCAACAAGACTTGCAACATATGAACCCCAGTGCCAAGCAGGTCTTGAAGGACAAAATTCTTTAGCAGCCGTTGGTCATAGAGTCTTATAGAGTCTCTCTCCACTGTAGAACAGTTAGCACCAATCTAAGGACTCTCGTCTTTTCCAACTAGAGCTTGACACTGTCCGGCTAGTAACCTGAACCCCCTCAGGGTGGACAAGTTGCATTGCAGCACAAGAGACTTTGATAATAAATATCTGAACACCATCCAAAGCACTAAGTAACGATGGTAAAGTAAGTAAGTAAATAAGTAAGTAAGACATCTGTTAACATGCCACAGCAGAGAAACAACTCCAAGAATACAGACTAAGCCACATTAGAAGTCTGAACAAATGGAAATTATTCAGCAAAATCTGCATGTGACTAAATAATTGATCATCAGCACTTTAAATCCTTATCACCACCCTGGACTCTAGAAATTGGTGTCTCACTCAGGTTGTCAATGTTTACCATCCTCCCTCTTTCCACAGAATTTTAATCACTGCTTGAATTCCTGGTCCCTTCTTCTGAACTTGATACAACAATAACTTAAATATGCACAAGGACACTCGGAAAATGCTTAAAAAAGAAATTCTGAAACTCCTTTTCGGCTTTGATCCTATGCAGCACATCTCCTTTCCAACACAAGACATGGATCACACACTTGATCTGCTTATAACCAGGTCTAACTCTTCCATTGTTAAAAACACATCTCCTTCTGAGTCATATTTGATCACATTACCATTACTGTGAAATTTTCTTTCAATCATAAACTGTCTTCCACTTACTCTTTCATTACTTACAAACCTTGGAAATATCCTCACCTAACCCTGTGCTCAAGTCCAGCACAGCCAGCCACCAGGTTAAACTAGATCCACAAAATAAAACTAAATTCAACACTATCTGACACACTGGACAGGCACTTTCCCACTAAGTTTGGTTACTCTGTATGTGATAAATTTCTTCATCCTAGTTCTTTACCTCCTCCTTTCTTAGACTACTTTCAGCCAACAAATATTGCAGAAATTCACAGATTCATCTTTTCATCACCTAACAGAAGCTCTCCTGTGACACCATTCTTACATCTCTTTCGACAGATTGCTTTGACATCCTGGATCCAACCCTTACATCAATAATCAATTTCTCATTGCATAAGGGATCCTTCCCATCTGCTTTTACTCATGCCATGTTCATCCTCTGCAAAAGAAACCTTCTCTCGACCCTGGTGATCTGTCTCAACTTTGATTTTTGTATTTAAATTTCTTGAACGGGTATTTCTGAATTGTATGCAAAATCACCTATCTGCCAACTCACTAATATCCCTATTTATGTCTGCATACCACAAGTTTAATTCAACAGCATCTGCCCTTCTTGCTGTTCATAATGACATCATGTCTTCTACAGATAAGCATTTGTTCTTGATTTGACAGCATTTGTCCTTCTTGATTTGTCTGCTCTTTTTGATTCTATGTGCCATTCTCTTCATTTGCATTATCCCCAGCACTGGTTTGGGATTTCTGGTTCTAACCTACATTGGTTTGCTACTTATCTCAGTGCACACACTAAATCAACATATTTTAATCTATAGTGCTTTTCTTTTATATGTGGCATCCTACAGAGTTCTGTGCTCATCCTCTTGTTTCCATTAGACACCACACCGCTAGGTACACTGCTTGACAATCATTCACAAGGATATCATTTCTATATTTCTCATATTTACATTTCATTTGACAGTTTGTCTGGTCACTCATCTGTGCATCTGATTTCTCATATTTACATTTCATTTGACAGTTTGTCTGGTCACTCATCTGTGCATCTGTACACTGCCCTCAAGGAATTGCAGTCTTGGATGGCAGCTAATAAACTCCTTACTACATCAAAAACTTAATTTCCACTACTTGGCACCAAAATAATCAAAAAGAGATACATAAACATGATTCAGCCTACAAGGTCCCCTGTACAAACTGCTTATTATATACAATGACAATAACATACAACAGTTACTCTGTTCTTAATCTATCAGGACAAGCATGAAGACCTGTCTCTGACCATTGCAAAAAATTAGCAATCAGCGGCCTTCTCAGTTAGAAAGAATGATGCTCAAAGCTCCTATTTCTGTGAGAAGCGAACATCAACGCCTCTGCATAAAGATCTCTGCTGTCCCTGTACACTGTACCTCGTACAACCTCTTTGGGTAGGCAAAGTGCACCAGCCAGCCAATACATTAATGCCCTGTGTCACATAAGTATGCAACAGCACCCACAACCGGCATGTGAATGTCAGTCCTTTACATCTAAATTAGACTTCTGTGTCAGTACATCTGAACAACAGCCATACAATTAGTATTCGGAAGTGTGCCAAGTCCTAACACACCAATGCAACCTAACAAGTAGTCTGAAACTGGTCAAGACCTAACTACTGTGAAGAGCTCTCAACCTAATTTTAACTGGACTTGCCAAAAATACACTTCCCCATGGCATGCGGCATCAGGCCCACATACCAGCAGTACATCAAAGGCTCCCACATCCCAGGGTAGTGCAGTGAACTAAGGCCCGTGAATCGAGGTCAGGTTATGGAAAGCTAAGCCATATGGTCTGCATACCTGTCACACGATCAATTTGGGAAATTCCCCAGCTAGAACAGAATGACAACTTGATTATACAAAACAGACATTAGGCAATGCACACATTTAGATATACTTGATCTATTAAACTGGTCTGAATCAAACCTAAATCCATTGACCAAATGCGTTACTAAAAGACCACTGTGCCACACATGTTAATGCAGCGACATAAAAATTCCACCAAGGAAATGTTATCACTTGTGGCATACGACAGACCCAAGATGTGCCTTATTCAGAGCGGCTGGGACATGCGGCTCAAAACAGAATCGAGTGGAGACACATTGTGAAACGGGCATCGGACACCTACGGGCATTGAGCCCATGGTTATTGATGATGATGATGATTATTCAGAGCAAAAGAGGTCATTCACAGAAAGTACCATCTTTTCCAGACTATAATACTCTCCTTACTATAAGTCACAATGACGTAAAAGTGGCAAAGTTTTTTAAAGTCACCTCATAGGTTGCATTGGTGTATAGGACACACCCATTCACAGATTTCTGGTCAGAACATGCATATCTTTGCTGGACTCTCACTTGCCAATATTTCCAAGCTTCAACAGAATCTGCCCTACTTGCTGTTCATAACGATATCATGTGCTCCATGGATAAGGATGACAGCACTTGTTCTTGATTTGTCTGCTGCCTTTGATACTTTGGACCATCCTCTCCTTTAACATTGTTGCTAGCACTGGTTTGGGGTTTCTGGTCCTGCCCTACATTGACAAGTTGTGTATGCCAGGTTCAGTACTTGATGCTCTTTTTTACATTATACATCACCCCTCTAGGTACATTGCTGGGAAATCATTCACTAGGATATCATTTCTATTCTGATAATACCCAAATCTACATTTCATTTGACAGTTTCTCTTGTCACTCATCTGTGAAGCTGTTGTCTGATGCCTTTGAGATGCATATTTGTGACATATGCAGAATTAGACATTATTTCCCTATGTCTTCAAGGATATCTTTGGCAAAGGCTTTGGTCTCTAGGTACTTGTGATCTTGCTCTGGCCAACCACAATACAGTTATCATTCCTCAAACTAGTCATTATTCAACCAGGTCACCTGAATATCTTCCTCTGGTTGTGCCAAAACTATAACTGTTCTTGGTTGTTGGACATTAATTTTGGAATTCTCTTCCAGCACCTGTGCATTATGCTCAGTCTCTTGTGTTATTTTGTGCTGAACTTAAGATTTACCTTATACAATTGGCTTATCTGCTGTAGGCTGCACCTCTGTCTCAGTTAATTGACTTTTTGGATGTTGACCTGAGCATGGCTTGAATTTGGTGCATCATCGGTTGTGACCTTGTGCATTAGACACAGGTGCAATAGAAGTTTCTAATATTTAATAATTAATGCACAAACTATAAATGGTTCTAAATTCTTTGGACAGAGTGGCAGAGCCATAAAAAACCCAAAGTACCAGCATATTACATCAATATTGTACTCATTACACTTCTTGCCCATCAAGCAAAAAATTCAATTTAAAATCTGTCAAATAGTTCACAAGGCATTACAGTTACTAGGCAAGCTGGGAAGACGCTATGCAAGATGGCAACTGAGTAGTCACCCTGTGGTTAAACCAATGTGATTTTAAATTAATTTTCTTGTAATGGATGTTCCACAACTGTAAGTTTGTTTGACTGAATTTTATTACTTGATGTACTGAACAGTACTTTTTGTTTTTTCTACCATTCATCTTAAAAAATGCTAAAAAAGGACCGAAAACAGATGACCTTGTTGAACTGATGTTAGATGACTTTGTTGTTGATGCTCTAGTCTCATGCCTTACAGCCAATATAACACCCTGCCTAGAAACACTCTTTCCTAGCCTAACATTGAAGTTTATGGCTACACTCGAGAAGACTGTAGAAACAATGGCTAAAGGATGGGTGGAAAGCCATAGGAAGCCCTTGAATAGTGAAACTTAAAAACTGATGGAGGAAAATAGCACCTTAAAAACACGGCTGGAAAATCTGGAAAATTTGTGAATTCATGGTCTTCCTGAATCTTCGTTTGTCAAGGTGGCATCTGGCTCTGGTCCAAGATCTGTTAACAATGACTGTCACTGTACCTGATGATCCTGCAGGCGTATCTGCCGAATCCTATCTATATACAAAACACACTGTCATCAGCTTCTGCTGGAATCTACTTGGGGTGGAGATTACCCACAGCTTACAGAATTCTGTGGTGTCAAAAAGACAAACACTGCCCCATCACGGTTCAGTTTGCTACACGCCAGGTTTGCGACACAGTCTATCATGCATGAAAGGAATTATGCAGTAACCATATGTTTCCAGGCAAGGCCGTTTACATTAACGAGCATTTCACAAGGCAGAATGCGGAGATCTTTGCTTGTGCATGAGCTCTTCTCAAAGATAAGAAGATTGCCTGAACCTGGATGACGAGTGGCATCTGTATCAGATGAGTGGATTCGTCAGCTGACAAACCACAAAGGATTCTGTCTCTGAAAGATCTAGACGAGGCCTAAATATATGGATCATCTTTCCATCTTATTCAGGTGCTCATACTCAGTGCTCAGTTATAAAAAAGCCGATTTACTGAGCTTTATTACATATTTTCTTATTAATGTCTCTGGTCATGTATTTTCAATTTTTGTTATTGTAAAAAAATCTCATCAGCCACCATCATTTAGACATAAGCAATTGAACCAAATATGTTAAAAAATTAACGTTCTGTTTGTAACAGTCGTGTTATTAGTATCCAATTCGCTAAGTAACACAATTTTTGTGCCTTGGTAGCATTATTTCTTACTTGCTTATGCCTCCAAAGTATACAAAATGGCTGTTATTCCCCACAAGCTTTGCTTTTGTGACCAGGACAATGATATTTCGAAATGTACCGATTTCCAATGAAGAAACGGGCAAATTTGCGTGTTTTCATGCAAATAAAGTAAAAAAACAACATATGAATCAATATCAACATGTATTTACACTACAGTTATACAAAAATGACTACAAAAGATTTAAAAGTGAGTAATTTTTCAAGATTTACCATTATACTGCAAATCACTTTCACTAATCAGCCCTCAAATGTAGTCTCCCATCATGTTCTCGTTATACTGCACTTGGTAGCGAAGTTCAAAGTCCGGTATATCCTGGTGGAAGCACTTGCCTTGCTCCTCCAAGTATGCTTCCAAATTCTCCTTGAAGTTATCAAGATGAGAATCAAGGATATGAACTTTGAGGGACATCCTGCAGCCCACTTTGCCCTAGTTGTTCACCAGAGTCTTAGCCAGCTCCACATAGTTTTCGGTCTTATGATTGCCAAGGAAGCCCCTAACCACTGCGACAAAGCTGTTCCAAGCCGCTTTCTCCTTCCAAGTGAGCTTCTTGGGAAATTCTTTGTACTCCATGATCTTCTTTATCTGTGGTCCGATTAAGACACTGGCTTTGACCTTTGCCTCAGACAGCTTAGGGATGAAGTCTTGAAGGTACTTGAAGGCTGCTGACTTCTTATCTAGAGCTGTGAAAAATTGTTTCATAAAGCCCAATTTGATGTGCAGTGGTGGCATCAACACCTTCTGGGGTCTACCAGTGCCTCCCAGTTGACGTTGTTCCTCCCCACAGAGAACTCAGTATGCTGTGGTCAGTCCCGCCTGTGGTAGTGCACCTTGTTGTCCTTGCTGTCCCAAAGGCAAAGATAGTATGGAAACTTGGTAAAACCGCCTTGGAGATCCATCATGAATGCTACCATTCTGAAGTCTCTGATGACCTTCCAGCCATACTCTTCATAATTCAAGGCATCTAGCAAGCTCTTGATGCTGCTGTAATCCTCTGTGAGGTGCACCAATTGAGCCAGAGGAAGAGACGGGTACTTGTTCCCATTACAGAGCAGCACGGCTTTGAGGCTCCTGGATGAACTTCAGTGAAGACACACCACTCGTTTGGGTTACAGTCAATTCCAATTGTCTCGAACAGACCAGTCGCATTGTGACAGAAGCAAAGCCCATTTTGACTAGCGAAGAAGCTGGAAAAAGTTTGGTGATGCTTCCTCTGGTCTGCAACTTGCACATTTTCATCCAACAAATTCCACTGCTTAAGCCTAGACGTCAAAAGCTCGGCATTGGAATTGGTGAAACCAAGATCGTCACTGAGGTCTTTTCGGTTGGGATAGTGTGCATTTTCTCCTCACCTCGGAAACTGTAATCTGGATCTCCAACGTCTTTCTCGCTCTCTGACTTACTGCTCTCTTCTGAAGATGGCTGCTTTCTCTCCGAAGGAGTGGGTACGGGAAGCTCAGGGCAGTGTGGCACCAGGGCGATGGATACAGGAAGGTCCAGATATGTGAAAACATGTGCACTCTTGCCAGTCTGACGTTTGGAAGGATCCACCATACAGAAGTAGCTTGAGTGGTCAGTGGGTTCTCGCCAAATTCTTGGGATAGCAAACTTCATGGCTCTCTTTTCCCCTCTGTACCTTCCCGCAAAAGAACAAAATAAAATTGCGATCATAACAAAATAAATGTATTTCACCCATGACTAATGTGTAAGATAGTCTCACAACATATTTCCTAGATGACATATTTGTTCAACGACACTGAAAATTTGCAGAAATTGTTGAATTACAACACTTCAAACTTTTAAAACTTGTATAACATAAAATGTTGCCCTCTAAGCGAGTATCAATTGCAAACCTTACCTTCCAGTGTTTGTTTGCAGAAATTGGTGAATGAATTGCAGGTGAAATGAGGTGCCCAGGGTTTGTCTTGATCCCTGACAGGCATATCGAAATATGCCTTGTAGGCCTCGCACATCTTAGCGGATGCTTCCACAGAGTACTTTTTGCTCTTGTCTTGATAAATTGGCTGCAGGCATAGCAAAGTGCATCTGCCGGATGCCTGCAGCCTCTTAATGCCATCCCTTAGGCAGCTACAACTAAACTGAACTCTTGGGCTTAAAGCCACTGTTTTTATACTGTTATTTATATTTCTGGAAAGTTCCAGAAGGTTCTCAAACATTCTAGAAAGTTCTAGCAGTTACTCTCAAGTTCACTCAGCATTGAATTCATCTTTAATGTTCTGTAAAGTAGGTAAATTTCAGAATATCACTGTCCTGGTCATAACTGCAAAGTTTGTAGGCAATAATAGCCATTTTTTATACTTTTGAGGCTTAAGCAATTAGGAAATAACACTTACTATCCAGGTTCAAACAAAATAAAAATCTGTTACATGGTGGTTATGTGTAAATTGTGCAGCATGTAACATATTTATTTATTTATTTATTTATTTATACAGAACACTTATATAGCGCCCCTTCAAGAAAACTACTCAGAAGCGGTCCCAAACCAACCTCGGCGAAAGAGAACAGTCTTAAGAGAAGAATAGAAGATAGAAGTAAAATCCCGGGGCAGAAGACGTAGAGTAACAGGAAGTCCATTCCAGAGGGTTGGGCCAGCAACAGAGAAAGCACGACGCTGCATGGTCGAGGTGCGAGTGCGAGGTACTAGTAGATTACAACTAGCAGCGGAGCGAAGAGAAGCACGCCCCAAATTGGACCGGACAGGTAGGCAAAGCTCCCTCAAGTAAGAGGGGGCAATACCCAACAAGGAGTTCCAAACAGAGACGATGACCCTATAGTGAATGCGCTGACTCATAGGAAGCCAAGTGCAACTCATCTCGCATGAAATCAGAGACATGACCAAACCTAGAGATGCATATCAGCATATTGTTGCTGTCCTGATCCTGATCCACATCGTTCACTGTTAAATACTGCAAATAACCCTTGCTATTGTCTGAAATGTACTGCCTTCCCATTCAATTATATTGTTGATGATGTTTTATTTGTTGATGCAATATCTTCCTTGAATGATGTTCCCCTAATTTAATCATGCATTGGGATAACTTAATATTTGATTCATTTGATGGAGAAGAGAAACACATGCTTTTAAACAGTAGTGATCTATATCCCGATGAAAATTACTATAGAAACAACCATTGTACACATTTATATAAAACTCTGGACTACAAATTTCACATCCACCATAATACTCTTTTCAATATAATGCATTTAAACTGTAGAAGCCTGCCTTCTAAGGTATCTGCGATTACTATGATTCCTAGGTAAATGTTTGTCATCACATCATAATTCCAGCATTCCCTGTGAAATCAAAAGTCTCTGATGTGACTGTCTCCGAGTTTCCTGATAATTGGCACAGTTATATTTCGTCTTCACAAGAAACTTTCAAAACAAAACTTTTACATTTTTGGGTCAATCTTTGTCCATGACATGGGTTATTGAACTTTGACCAAAATACATCTACCCATGCAGGTCAGACTGCTGTATCTCAGGTTCTAAAGCACGTAGAGAGAAAACATTGGCCAACAGAAAAAAAATTTTTTCTTGTTGCCTTCGGTTTTAGACCTGTTCTTGGGGTAATTTTGGGCGCTGATTCAGAAAATGTCATTGGATTGAGTGCATCAGGTCTAGTTTCTGAGATATCGTCGATTTTGTAAAGAAAACCCAGTCCACTCTTTAAACGATGTCTTTGACAAAACTAAAATGTCATAATAAGCTTTATTTATGGCTAATTATAATTCTTGCTGATTCATATAATGCCTACATCCTTATAATGTAAAATCAGCATATCTTGCCGCGTGCTGAGATATTGCTGATTCAACGAAATAACTATTCCGTAGCCTACAGCTTACTCAGCACTAAATTCATGGCCTCATTTAGAATTTATTTGTGCTCATACAGCGTTTCATGGTTTCGAACTATGTAAATAGATTATGCTGAAGTCAGCATTTATAGCCTATATAAACCGCCTCCTGAAAGCTAGAGCAGCCGCAGTCGTCTTAGGGCATATTAAGAGTTGGTCGCAAGAACAATCTGTGAATGTGAGCATTAAATAACTACATGTTCTTACTATTTTTTAGGTTAGTCATTTAATTCCTCAGATGCGAACATCCTTAAGGTTATGGCTACTTCCAGACGGAGCTGCATTAACCATCCAGACATATTCTGCTACATTTGTGGGGAATACACACTAAAAGCAAACAGGAAACCGATTTCTGAGTTTGTAAAAAGAGCATATGTAGGTTATTTTGGTGTCAAACTTGGAGATCAAGATAAGCAATGGGCTCCTCATACAGTATGCAAAACTTGTATTGAACAATTGCGCCACTGGACAACTGGAAAGAGAAGCTGCCTGAAATTTGGTGTACCGATGGTTTGGAGGGAACAGATAAACCACTTCGACGACTGTTACTTTTGTATGGTTAATATCATAGGCATCAATCGAAATAATCGTCACAAGTTGTCTTACCCTGATATACCTTCAGCCAGGAGACCTGTTCCGCATTCGGATATTGTACCAGTTCCACCTTTTCGCGAACTACCTCAGCTCTCAGACGATGAGACTTGCATGTCCAATATCGGACAAGATGACGAAAGTGAAGAAAGTGGGGGCAGTGACAGTGATTTCAATCAACTTCACACAGTGAACGTTTTGACCAAAAAGAGTTGAGTGATCTGATCAGGGACTTAAATCTTTCCAAAGAGTCCTCTGAATTGCTTGCGTCCAGACTAAAGGAAAACAATGCACTTCAGCCTGGAACGAAAATTACAATTTATAGAAACAGAGAAAAGGATTTGCTGCCATTCTTTTTCCCGAAGACAATAACCTAGTATTCTGTAATGACATCAGCAACTTATTGAAGAAAACTGGTCTGTCGGATTACAGCCCAGATGAGTGGCGTCTTTTTATCGACAGTTCAAAACGTAGTCTGAAATGTGTGCTTTTAAATAACGGCAACAAATTTGGTTCTATTCCAATCGGTCACTCCACCAGGATGAAAGAAGAGTACAATGCCATCTCTTTAGTACTGGAAAAGATAAAATACAAAGAACATCAATGGGTAATTTGTGTAGACTTGAAGATGGTAAATTTCCTCCTTGGTCAACAAAGTGGCTACACAAAGTATCCCTGCTTTTTGTGTCTTTGGGACAGTAGAGCCAAGCATGAACATTGGACAAGAAAAGATTGGCCTTCGAGGAAAGACATGGTGGTTGGAGCTCAAAATGTAATCAAGGAATCTTTGGTGGCACGAGATAGGATCATACTGCCACCACTACATATAAAGCTAGGCCTGATGAAACAATTTGTCAGGGCTTTGAATAAAGAAGGTTCATGCTTCGAATACATAGTACACAAGTTACCAGGAATTACAATGGAGAGATTGAAGGCTGGAATCTTCGATGGTCCACAGATCAGGCAACTTATGAATGACCCACTTTTCATACCATCAATGAATGAAATCGAATCTTGTGCCTGGTCTTCCTTTGTTCTTGTAACTAAAAATTTTCTTGGCAACAAGAAGGCAGACAATTATGCACAACTAGCAGAGGATATGCTTCTTCATTTCAACAAGCTTGGCTGCAACATGAGCATTAAAGTCCATTATCTCCACAGTCACTTAGATCGCTTTCCAGAGAATCTTGGTGACTTCAGCGAAGAGCAAGGTGAAAGATTTCACCAAGACATCAAAACAATGGAAAATCGATATCAAGGAAGATGGGATGCACACATGATGGCAGACTATTGCTGGAATATCATGCGCGATTGTTCCGGCAGATGCCACACTCGGAAATCGTACAAAAGGAGCTTCTTCGGTGTCGAATGACTTGAAATTTTTATAACAAACTTGTTCTGTTTGGTATCATATAAGTACAGTTTCAGGTACTACCATTTTCTTTTAAGTATTTGTATTATTATGTTTATTTAGTGTATCACATAATAAATTGAGCACTACATAATTATAGCTATAGCCTTATGTTTTATGGGCGAGCAGAGGCAAGGACTGGTATATGGCATAATGTTCTATATCTCGAAAACTAGACCTGCTGGGAGAAAACTGGTGCCTTTTCTGGAATCAGCAGGTCAAATATACCCAGAAACAGTTCTAACATTTGAGGCAACAAATTATGTGTTGGCCAGTGAAATAGTTATATAAAATGTAAGGTGTTTGACAGCTCCATCTTGTTATAACTAGAGAATCCGTAATATTTATTTAGAACACAAGGCTGAGCAGGGTCAGTTTGTAAAAACCAAATTTCATGATTTTTTTCTGTATAATCAGCATGGTGATGTAAGCAACTGCAGAAAATTTCAGAGCAAGCACTCGCTGCTTTTTTAGTAATCTGATAACACATACTGACCACCGGGGACAAGATATCTCATCCTACTTTGCAGTTTGTCAGGTATCAAAGATGAGTTAGCTTATCCCTCACTATATGGAATGCCATACATAAATTGACATGTGTGTAATTGTGCTATTGGCGTGTAGATAACAATCAACAGCTGGCTCCAAAAATAAGTGGAATGTTTCTTTGCCTAGCCAAGAAAGAATAGGAAGGGTGAGAAGGTAAGAAAACTGGACTCTATCCTGGAATACAACTACAGGAGTGGAACTGATCATTCTGATCAACTTACATATCAGACTCAGAAAGTGACATAAGAAAACTGTTCTTCATTTATAATTTATTGGACCTGGCCATGATCAATGCCTACACACTGTACATGACATTTGATGGCACTAAGAATCAAGCATGGTTTCGGCAGCAGGTCATTCGCAGTTTGGTGCTGGTTAACGGCTGCCCATTAGGTAGTACAAGTAATGGTACCAGTAGATCATTCATACACCAAGTCCTGTGACATGTCAAGGCTGACAGAGCAAGATTTTCTTGAGCTGCTAGCACCTACTGAGCAGAAGGTTACCCAACCACGAAATGTGCAGTCTGCAACAAGAAAGGAATTTGGAAAGAACCTAAATACTTTTGCAAAACATGCATGTCAAAACCAGCAACTTGTCTTGTCCTCTGCTTTGAGCAATAATTATATAGATGCTGAAGCTTAGGTGCATGCATACTAGCATTTACAGTGACTGTTGCCAGACTTTTGAACATTTATGCTGCATGTTATTTCGCAGTGTTTGTCAGAATACAGACAGCTTTAAGAATACAGACAGCTTTACAGCACAGTAAAAGAATCGCAAAAATGTTGCTAACTTAAGTTGTCATGAAAACGACTTTGGCATGCTTGATGAGTGGCACTTTTTTGATTCCAATCACATGGCAAGAGGCCTTGTGATAGATTAAGTGGAACAGTCAAACGCCATGCTGCTCGAGCCAGTCTAGTGAGACCATATATGACAGCCGAATCATGACTCCACATCAGTTGTCTCTGTTCATCAGACAGATGGGTGTTAACTTTTAGTATGCTACCTCACAGGATTACGAACAAGAAGTTACCCTTTTAAGCAGCAGATTAAAAAGTGTCTGTGCATTTGCTGGAACTCACAAACTTTGCTGCATTTGCCAGATACCAACATAGTTGGCAGAAGTGAAAGAGTTATCCAACAGTCAAGAGTCCATAGTTAAGTGTGTCCAACGTCCATTGGCTGATGATTGGAGCATTAAGTTTGCAAACATAACCAGCTGCATAAGTTTAGACATAATTGGCTACATTACAGAAAAGTGATAGTCATTGGTGGCTTGGCTGTGATTTGCAAACACATCCAGAATTCAACAAGGTTGGAGTGACATTTCTTCATTGGCATGGGCCCACCACGTCATTCCCTTATATACAGCCAGATAACAATCTAATAATACTGTGTCTGGACATACTGACAACAAATCTTCAATGAACAACCACCAGTGGAATCGTAATCGGTCTCGAGATTTCTACAGCACCCGAACGAAATCTAAGTCACGGGAACCAGCTTATTCAAAGGCACTCAGTCAAAACAAAATCAACAGGCAAAAGGGTTCAGTTCCAGGTCAAGATCCAGGAGTCAGGCAGTCAGACAGCTGGACAGCTACGGTGGATGATGTTTGAAATTGAAGCGAGAAGAGAGATAAGGGGAAGAGGAAGAATCAGGTTAAAATTTTTGGAAAAGAAGTGTTTTCAGTCTTGAGTGAAAGACCTGCGCAGAAGCTGAAAGAGATGAAGTGTTGGTGAGTTTGTATGATGGACCAGATAATTGTCATAATTCTGGTGGGAGTTTATTCCAGAAGGGTGGGGGAGCTATGGCTATGAAGCTATTTCCAAATTTTAAGGATGAGGTGACGGGAGGGCAAAGAAGTGTTAGAAAGGATGAGAGGCGGGTTGAATGGAGTGGTTGGATTGTAAACAATTGACGAAGATAGGAGGGTTGGGAGGATTGAAGTGTGTTGTAGGTGAGGGATAAGACTTTGTACTATATTCATTCTGGTATTTTAAACCAGTGAAGTGATTTCAGAACAGGGGTAATGTGATGGTATTTGGGAGATTTGGTGACGGCATGAGCGAGAGCATTCTGAATTCCTTGAAGGCGATTTATCTGGGTTTTGTCTATATTGAGGAAAAGTGAATTACAGTAATCAAGTTTTGCATGGACTATGGATGTGGCAATGGTAGATGCAGTTTTTAAGTCAACCACAGGGCGGATTCTGCAGAGGTCACGGACATACATGAAGCAAGAGCAGGAAAGATGGTGATATGATCAGAAAAGGAGAGGTAATGGTTGAATAATACACCTAAATTGTGGACAGGAGAATTAGTATCAAATGTGTTGGTGGAGGCAGAGTCCAGGGTGAGGGAGATAGAAGGGTCAGGAATTTTCTTTAGCTGGAAGAAGATACCCAGTGACTGTCCAGGAAACTACAGCTGCTACTGTGATACTACGAAAGAAGTAAAACAGCCACATGGTTACAACTTACAAGATAAGACCAAAAATGTTAACAACTGAAAAAGACAACTGTGAACAGCTTCCAACTTTACTTTGACTAGACTTGCCAAGTTAAATTTTCTCGTGGCTAAAGTGCAGGACTGGGCCCACATACCTAAAAGATGCAGAAGTCTCCAGAGTTCCAGAGTAGTGCAGTGACCCTGGGCCGGCTGTGGGCAACTTAGCCCTATGCCCTGCATATCTCTCTTATGACCCATTTGAGGAATTCTCCCACCTAGAAGAGGAGGACATCTTGACTTTGCAAATCAGGCTACATACATTAATTAAACAACACACATCTATATATAAAAGTTCTCTAGTCACTCAATCAATCATTTCTGCAAGATGTACACAGTCCACCAAACATGCCCCACAACTGGCTTATGGCCGACTTTTTCTAAACGTAAGAAGTACCTTAATCAGAGAACAAGGGCCAATCAATGAAGGGAACAAATGGGCCTCTTTCCCCTTAAAACAAAAATCTAACGAATTTTAGTCCTTGCAGCTCAAACAAAATGGTTAAACAGTCTATCTGATGGCAATCTCTTTTCCCTTCAAGACAGCACTCAGACTAAATATCTAGCTACTGTGAACATAATATTCCACTGATTATCCAGCTAGTTTTAAGCATGCATTTGTATCAAAATTTTCTACGACGTCAAGTTGATGAGTTATTGGGTTGCTAATTTGTTTGCCTCTGATTGGAGGATGTTGATGCACGTTGACTGAGTTTAGCAGTGATCTGTAAGCATGTTTGGATTTGTCTGCAGAAGCAGCGGAAAAGCCTGTGTAAAGTGGTTGCAAATGCACTGCTAAGAGTTGCACGAAAAGATGTTGTAGAAAGGGTCTGTCATGTACTCAGTAGTCTCTTTGAGCTTACAAATGTCACAGACTATTGCTGATGATAGCAATTTGTAGATTCATGCATGTATATCAGTGATTCTCAACCTATGGGTCGTGACCTGTAAGTGGGTCGCAAAGAACAATCCCAGTGGGTTGCCAATTTTTCCCGGAAATCACACTTTTTTCTTTTTGGCAAGCACGCGTGCTCCACCAGGCGCAAAGAAATGACTAGCATGAGGACAAGGTCCAAGTCGTAAATATACTGATGAAAGTTATCTGAAATTCGGTTTCGTTGCATCAGGTCTGGATGACAAACCAAATCCTCAGTGTGTTATTTGTTGTGAGGTGTTAGTGAATGCCAGCATGAAGCCTTCCAAACTGCTGCGTCATCAGCAGACAAAACACCCTGACAATGCACAGAAACCAGTCAATTTTTTCCAACATAAAAGTGATGAGTTGAGAAAGCAAGTACATGGTTTTAAGAAGGAAACAACATTTAATGTATCAGCTTTGAAACCATCTTTTGAAGTTGCATTATGGATTGTGCAATGTAAAAAACTACACATAATAGCTGAAGAACTAATTCTTCCAGCTGCTGTTGATATGGTGAAGGCAGTTTTAAATGAGGCGTCAGCTAACAAGTTGCAAGCCATTCCACTTTCCAACAGCAGCATAAGTAGAAGCTGATATGTCAGCAGATGTTAATGAACAATTGGTGGATATGTTAAAAACTATAAAAAAAATTTCATTGCAACTGGATGAACCAACTGACGTTGCCATCTGTGCGATACTTTTGCTTTATGTGCGATTTATCAGAATTTCAGATAAAACTGTGCAAGAAGAGTTCTTGTTTAGTAAGGAGTTACCAAATCGAACCACAGGAGACAAGATTTCAAACTTATAGCTGAATATATAGCTGAAAATGGCCTAGATTGGATAAACTGTGTTGATATAACAACTGATGGAGCAGCAGCAATGACAGGTAAATGATCTGGATTGATGGCATGCATAAAAACTGTAGCCCACAGTGCTGTATCTTATCAATGTTTCATCCATCATGAAGCACTGGCTGCGACAGATTTAGGTGAAGAGCTCCATGAAGTGCTGAACAATGCAGTGAAAATTAGTAATTTTATCAAAACTAGTGCGCTTAATACGCGTTTGTTTGAAATCTTATGTTCCAAATGGCTTTGCAGCACATACACCTGTTGTTTCATACTGAAGTTCATTGGCTGTCAAGACGCCGGGTATTGCAGAGACTTTTAGAGTTAAGACAAGAAGTATATGCATTTCTTTTGAACAAGAATTCGGCGCTGGCGAATCACTTCATTGATTCAGACTGGTTAGCAAAATTGGCATATCTGGCTGATACGCTTGCCAATTTGAATGATCTAAACTTGTCTCTGCAAGGCCCACGCAGTGATATATTTATACATTCTGATAAAATCATAAAGAAACTGAAGCACTGGAGAGTTCGTGTTGGCCAGGGATGCATGGACGTTTCCATGTTTGACAGAATTTCTTACTTCAGATGAGAATGGAACTGGTGTCATTCAAGCAAACCTTACAAGTACAATTCTAAGGCCATTTGGATTTGCTACATACAAAGTTTATTAGTTATTTTCCAACTGAACTCACAGAAAAATAAGACTGGGTGCAAAACCCATTTGAAGCAGATAGTACCAAATTTTCACTATCTTTGGAAAATGAGTCTCAACTGATAGAACTATCCTGCAATAGAACGTTCAGAACAACATTTAAAGAGAAGGGTCTGTCAGCCTTTTGGCTTCATGCTGCAGCGGAGTATCCACAACTTTCTGATGAGGCTATGTCAGTGCTGTTGCCATTTTCAACTACGTACCTCTGTGAGACCGGCTTTTCCGCTATGACTGCAATTAAGATTAAATACAGGAACAGGCTCTGCATGAATAATGATTTAGGAACGTGTCTGACAAACATAAACCCACGTATTGACTTACTTCTGACCAGAATGCAAGCGCAGCCATCACATTAATCGTCCTAATTTGATGTAACAAACAATAGAGTGAGAGTTTTCAAATATTTTTTTCTTACATTTTGTCATTTTCTTTTTATAATATTAAAATTTTAAAGTTTACTTATATTTATACTATGATCTGAGATCTGAATATTTAGTCGCAAAACGATGGGTTCGCTTGGATTTCAGTGAGGTGGGTCTCGTTGACATTCAGATTTTGCAAAGTGGGTCAGGATGTAACAAAGGTTGAGAACCACTGATGTATATGATTTATGTCGGTGACTGAATTATGCATTAGAAAATCAAAGACTGCATGTCTTTTCTCGTGAGTTAATGCTATGCTACAAATTGTGCAAGCCTGTGGTTCAAAGCCTGATAGATTGACAACTCTAAACAGTCACCGACAGCTACCTAGAACAGAGGGCTTCTAACTACATTCTAAACTGCTTGGTTCCTCATCTTCTGTTGCTGTTCTGCTGGAGTCCCTTCTCACATCTCTCCTCATCTGACAACCCATCAGGACCACGAGAAGCCTAGACTATGAGAGTACCCATTCTGAGATTTTCAGCAACTGCTCACACCATGCTGATTACATAGAAAAATAGCATAAAATTTGGTTTGTACAAACTGGACTGGGTCAAGTTTAATAGACTAGTTTACTAGGCCCCATATCAATATGCATAGTATTAGGCTGTTTTGGTTTCTTCTCCCAATGTAGGGGAGAAGACAACAGCCCACCCCAACTCCATGTATATTGATTAGGAGGCTTCACTCCACATCTGTCCCTGCAGCCTGCAACCAGTGGCATGGCCAAGCGTGGATGGTCAGACTTGAGGCAGGAATTGTCTCGCGGGCGATGATGATGAACTGTTCCATCAGGGAGACAGAGTTGTCCTTTCGTGAGAGTGCGACTGCAAACACAACTGGACTTTCCTGTCTGCTCAGAGACATCACAATGGATAACCATCAAATACTCCAGTTATCTCTCCATGTCCAAAGTGTGGAAAAGCTAAATAAAGTGTGAAAACAGTGACCAGAAAAACAAAAACTACTTGAGCAAAGAAAACAGTAGAAATAGGAAAAAACTGAGAAACAATTACAATGCAACGAGGAAACAACAAACCAGTCAAACCAGCAGAGCTAGAGTATGTAAGTGACTGGGATGAGGCCATTCCAGAGAATGAATTACAATGAATGACAATCAATTTTATCAATTTATCAGGAGAAAAAAATAAATAAAATTAGATAATCAGTTTTAATTCTATACTCACATTAGTTTCACTTTCTCGAACAACAAAATCCCCATTCTCAGCAAATTTGCTCATCTGCTGCTCACACTGTGCTCGAGTGGATTTCCAAATGAACCAGTCTTTATCAGAAAAGTTGTCTTCAGACTCTATATCTTTCTTAATGCTGGTACTACAAGCCAGATCATGAGTGTGTGAGTTACGGCTTGTGCTATCATTACACGAAAATGTCGGATCCACATTAACTGGCACAACATAGCTCTCTGGTATTAATCCAGTTATACCTTGAGCATTCTGTCCCATAAGCCATCCTTTTCCACAAGCTCCATTTACTGGTATATCGTCCGAAATCTCCAGTTGTTCATTTTCACTGAATGAGAGTTCATCACAGTTGCTGGTATTAAAATTTAAAAGTGCCACAACATATTTTGTTTTACCACAAAACTGTTTTAATCCTTCTAAAGAATCATTAGAATCCAAATTTTCAAATGATGTCTTAACATAATTTGATGGAAACCAGCCAGATTCTCCATTCTCCTTCCTTCCATTCCACCATCCATCACCAGATTTTTTCTGAACAATTACAACATTCCCCCTTGTTAGCGACATCTCATCTACCTTCTTAGCTTCATAGTTATACATCACAACAGCTTTAAAAGTCTCCATTATTAACTCTTCTTTTGCAGCCATATCAGTCTGATTACACTGATTGTTAGCCAGTGTATGCCTACAAAGAGTCTTACAAAGGCTTTCTAGTAGTGATGGCTTACATTTCTTCAGATAATTTGATGGAACTATTCCAGATTGACCTTGAACATTCTGAACTTTCCACCATCTAGATGAATCATCCAAAACAACCAAACGTTCTCTTTTTTTAATGCAGAGTTCCTGTTCATCCACAGCAATATAGTCATATATAGCAACAGCATGAGTCCCTTGACCTCCTTCAGCCATCTATAAAAATTCAATCAGTGAACTAAAAGCACAAACCTGGATGTACCACAAGAAGTTTAGAAACAGAAGTGCAGTGTTCATATCCGGAAATCTGGAATGTGTATTTTAAAGAACCTCTTGAAAGCACTGAGCACTGTAACAGGTCATAGATATTCTGAAATTGTTAGCTCCACATTTCTTCAGAGCCCAAAAAGCAAATTGTGATAACCAGCTTAGTAATGAGTGTTCAATCAAAACGAAGTCAGAGGGGCAGGTAGGGTTGGGTTCAGTTCCAAGTCAACATCCAAAATTCAGGCAGGTAGAAAGGCAAATGACTATGGTAGATTGTGTTTGATATTGGAGCAACCAGGAAGAAAACGAGAAGATGAAGAGCCATGGTTGGATTTTGCTGCGTAGGATTGTTTTAAAGTTCTGTTTTCAGTTCAGAAAAAAACATCTAGATGACAGGTAGATGCATTCTCCTTAGTTAAGAAAATATTTGAGACATCTGAGGCAATTTCCTCTGGCTTAATTCTGCTAAAACCCAACTGATATGGCTTGGCAGCCACTGGCAGCCCCAAAAGATAGACTTGCATTACTTACAGCTCCACTTTCCCAATGCTTTCTTTTCTACTTATGTGTAACCTGGTTGTAACCTTGGACCAAGAACTGACCTCCTCTAAACATCTGATGCACTATATGCCATTCACTCTCTCCTAAAACTGCTCCTACTCTGATGCACTCATTCATATGTAGTGAGTTCAACTCTGAGAATGCTATCTATGCGGGTCTCTCATTATCATAATAGCCAACTTCAATCTGTTTTAAGTAATGACGCTCGGTTAATCGGTAGGATTCCAAAGTTTGGTCATATTTCTACCTATATACGGGATGAGCTGCATTGGTTACCCATGTGAAGGCGGGTAACTGCCTGGCAGGTTGTACTCCATCCTATCAGGGAGCTGTGTATTTCAGTGTCATCTATCTCTGGTCATAGACCTCTTCTCTCAGCAGCACAAGGTGGTCTGGTTGTTCATCCAGCCCATACTTCTATAATGTGGTAGCTTCATCATGGTTGGTCCTTCACTCTGAAAACGTCTGCCAAGCGATCCAAGTTTCTTGCCCTTTCTTTGCCTCTATTCGGAATCACCAGCGACGGAAGACCAATCTGTTTGATCATGGTCAGGAACACTTCTGAGTAGCTTTTCTTGAAGAGATGCTATATAAATGTTCAAATATGATTACAATTACGATTATGACAGGCACTCAATCTAAACTAAATCAGAAAGGCAGGTTCAGTTCCAAGTCAAAATCTAAATATCAGGCAGGTAGAAAGGCAGATGATTATTGTAGATGATATTTGCTATTGGAGTGTTTTTGTTGGGTAGCACTGTTTAGCACTGTGTAAGCTATGTTTTCAGTTTTGAAAGAGCAAGGCTGGTGAGCTAGTTTCAAGGGTCAACAGCTGCTGCAGTTCTGAAAAGTTTGTTCGAAAGGTGGAGCAGATTGATTTATAGAGTTATTTCACCATTTTAAAGATAAAGTGACAGCAACTGTAATTGCAAATTTATATAAGTATGTAAGTAAGTAATGCATTTTTTAATGCACCTTGTGCCCATTGACTAAGCGAGGAATCATAGGCGTGGGTGGGTCACAGCGTTTAGACAATATAAGGAAGACAATATGCCAGCCATCTGGAAGGGAGACACCCTGATGATAACTGCATTTTTAAATCAGCACAAGAAATTGATAAGAAGCTGAAAATTTCAGGCTTCTATCCCTGTTACTTCTGAATTTACAGCAAGTCAAAGATCATGAATCATTCAATTTTTCACAAAGTCGCAAAATGGCCAAAAAGTTTAAACTTCTGTAATTCCAACACTCTTTGAGATAATCAAGTAAAATTTTCAGAAATTCTTTATATCTATTAATAGAAAATGTGTCAAATTTCATTAAAATCCGAGATGGTGTGGTGTACAATCACCTTAATACTAGTTCCTTTGACATAGGATGACATGAGATCCGGCTGAGATCAGACGCCAGTACGCCTAAATGGTTCGACTCTATAAGATCGCGAATGAGTGCTCCTTTGCAGATGGTGCTGTTCGCAATGAGGGACCCAAAAGTGAGCGGTTCAGGGCACTGACGAGTTGCAGTGGGACCTGAGTTCAGTTCAACTCCTTCGAGCAACAGCAGCAGCAGCACTAACACACATCCAGGCGAACTAAGAAGACCCAGTTGGTAGAAGCCAAGTGGTCCTGGTAAAGTCAAACTGGCACTACTGAGCAGCAGAAGGCCAGCACACAGCACAAGCTGACTGAGAAGGACAACAGCAACCAAATGCAGGAATGTGGGATGTTTGCTATCATTATGAACTGGTCAACAAAGAAGCTGGTGCGATTGGACGAGTAACAATGCTCGAACGGCGTAGCACAGTGCGAAAACAGTGTATATCAGGATGTTGAGAGAGGCATTGCTAGGTAACGGTATTATGATGTTATAACTGTCTTATCCAAGTAGCTGGTGAAGTCAAATTATGTCCAAAATTGCACAAACCAGATGCTACAAACCAAAATCCCTCAAAAACTCAGACCCAACCTGAACTACAAGAAAGATAGTCGAAGTCCAGTCACCCTGAGGAAGCCGCTTGTAGAAAATCTCACTTTAATGGGCTGCCAAGACTTCAAAAACAATTAAAACTTACAGAGACATAAACTGAGTGACTGACTAGTTGAATTTAGTGTAACACTGGTCAACATAGAAATCGTTACTGACTGGAAAAGGCCCTAATGTGTAGCATCTTGGTGTGCTGAACACGAATATAACCATAAAATTTTTTTATTGGCTCTCGTTTTGAAAATATTTCATATAGTTCATTTTTTATGTTTCACCATGTAAATTTATGCAGTAGGACTGCGACAATATCCTAAATAAGTCTAGAATGATGTAATATTCCACCTCATTGCATAATCCCATCATGGACACATCATGCATAGTTGATTACGTCATTTTCTGATGCAATGTAAAACTACAGCCAGTCGGCTGCTGACGTAAGATGACGTCAGCAGTGTACTATATAAAGCAAGTCGGAACGGTTGAGCATTTACAATATTACAGACTTTGTGCGAGACAGTTTAAGTTACTGTTTTATAAAACTATTATTACTTTATCCATTTAGATACAATACAGAACAGTAATGCCTCGGAAGTGCGTAAATACTGTGGACAACTTTTGTTACATTTGTGTGGAAGTGACAATTGCCAACCAGAAGAAAAGTATCACTTATCAAGTCAAGAAGGCATATCATGCTTACTTCGAATGCAAGGTTGGTGACCAAGACAAGCCATGGGCCCCGCATATATGCTGTGCTACATGTACAACACAGCTTTCACAGTGGTTGAATGGCAAAAGACCATCAATGCCGTTTGCAGTTCCCATGGTGTGGAGAGAGCAAAGCAACCACGTAGATGACTGTTACTTTTGCTTGATTCCTCCTCTTTCCGGTGGAATAACGAAGCAAAAGAAGTCGACAATAGTCTACCCAAACATTCCGTCAGCATTGAGACCAGTTCCACATGGTGATGGACTTCCTATTCCAGAACCTCCAGCAGAATATATTTTCCTTGATTCATCTGATGAGGACAAGGGTGAGCCGACATGTTCTTCTCCTGGTCCGTCAGCGTGCAGTGATCCCGATTTTCACTGTGGTGCATCATCAACCCCACACAGAATAACACAGGAAGAACTAAATGACCTTGTTCGTGATTTGGACTTATCCAAAAACAAGGCAGAATTGCTAGGATCAAGACTCCAACAATGGAATCTTCTAGAAGAAGATGTCACAATTACTTCATATAGAAAGCGCCATCAGCAGTTGGAACCTTTCTTTATGAAGGAAGGTAATCGGGTATTCTGTTCCAATATTGACGACCTCATGAATGCCTTACAGATCACTCATGACCCACAAGAATGGAGACTCTTTGTAGACTCTTCAACACTGAGTCTTAAGGCTGTGCTTTTGCACAATGGAAACCGTCTTCCATCTATTCCATTAGCGCATGCTGTCCACATGAAAGAGACATATGATAACCTAAAACAGCTACTGCATTCCATTGACTATAACAGGTACAAATGGCACCTGTGTGGTGATTTGAAGGTAGTTGCCATTTTAATGGGACTGCAGCAAGGATATACAAAATATATGTGTTTCTTGTGTGAGTGGGATAGCCGAGCAAGAGAGTTGCACTACGTGCGGAAGGAATGGACTCCCAGACAAAACATGGCAGTTGGGCAGAAGAATATCCAGCACCCAGCTCTGGTCGAGGCTCACAAAATCCTACTACCACCCCTTCACATCAAACTAGGTTTGGTGAAGAACTTCGTGAAAGCCATGGACCGCACTTCGCCAGCTTTCCGATACCTGCATGAAAAATTCCCTCGACTCAGCGAAGCAAAGATTAAAGAGGGAGTTTTTGTGGGTCCTCAGATTAGAGAACTCTTCAAAGATGACCGCTTCAACAACTTGCTGGAGGGTGATGCGAAACAAGCATGGAATGCTTTTCGTCTAGTGTCTACAGACTTTCTGGGGAATGTTAGGGCAGAAAACTACAAGCAACTAGTAGAAGACATGCTCAAGCAGTACCAGAAATTTCGCTGCAATATGTCTCTGAAGATGCATTTCCTTCATTCCCATCTGGATTTCTTCCCTGACAACTGTGGTATGGTTAGTGACGAACATGGCGAACGTTTTCATCAAGATATCGCAACAATGGAGCAAAGGTACCAGGGAAAATGGTCCACTACAATGTTGGCTGACTACTGCTGGACACTCCGCAGAGATGCTCCCGAACAGCTGTACAAGAGACAGGCAAAAAAATCTAAGAACTAGTCTATGACCTGGTTTTTACAAATATTAACTGTAAGTGTATCACTATTGGCATGCATTGTGCGATATAAAATTACTTCATTTCAGATTACAAAAAAACTAGACCCAATTCGGCATTTTCACTGTCATATTCGTGTTCAGCACATACAAATTGATAAGAACTGACTAATTTCATTTCAGTAACATGACTTTTGTAAAAATTTGTTGTCCAGTGTAACTTCAAGAGAAACTCATCAGAGGTGCTCTCGACCTGAAAACACAAACCCATGATTCAATAAATTAGTTTTCAAGCTGGTGGAAGACAGGAAGTGGAAGGCCAAGGAGCTCATGTTGCAGGTTGCTGAGCAACTCATCCCAGAAAGGTGGGATAAGGCCTAATTATGCTTGACCATGGAAGTTCTGGCTGGCAGAACAACCAGGTCCCCTTGCACAGCACAGCGAAGGGATCCATGGCCAAGTATGCATGAGACTGAAACATAACTCCCTAGCGTAAGATGGAGCACAGCCTGCAAGACAATTATCGTCTTTCCTTCTGGCTGGAATTAATCCCTCCTAGGGAAGGGGTCGGCCAATTAGAAAATTATGCAACAAGGCAATTATGCAGAGCCATTTAGGTATCAGACTCAATTTGTTTTTGCATGGGTAACCAGTTCAGTTTCTCCAGCATGAAGATAGATATATGCCCAAACCTAAGTATATACGTGCAATCAGCCAAGCTGCACAATTTAATACAGATTACAGCTGATAACAGGAAAGAATTAGGCCTGCATAAAGCAATGTATAACATAATCAACCCTTGAACATATGAATGCATCCAACAGGGTTGTCGCAGCTTGCATTGCAAGTGAATGGCATACTGGCTGAATCTGATGCAAGTGATAAAAACATGTTCAACAAGCACTTTATATTCTTAAAGAAGCTCAATTCCTGGTCCAAGGTCACAATCCAATTACACACAGTAGTAGAGAAAGAGACATCAAGGAAGCAATGCTGCAGAATGGTTAGAGAACTAAGAATGAATAGTGACTGCAAAACAGCCAACCTCTTACATCAGAGTGATGTAAGAGGATGATCAGGTTGAATAAGGTGAATGGATGATGAAGAATTTGTATGGATCAGGCAGTTGAAAGTCTTATTGCAGAGAGTTAAAGGTTAGTGAAATAACTTTGAACTGAATGTGGAGGGAGCTTTTAATTGATTTAAGTGCATTAATTAAAGGATAGGAGTGATATGGTAATGCCTGGTTGTCCTGGTGACAGCTTGGGTAAGTGCATTTTGGATGAGCTGAAGACACTGGAGTTGAGCAAATTCAAGGCTAAGGAAAAGACAGTAACAGTAATTAAGCTTGAAGTGGACAGTGGAGGTTATGAGATGGTTATAAAGTTTTGAAATTGAGTATGGACCTAATGTGCCAAAGATCATGGACATGAACAAAGCAGATAAGGAAGGTTGGAATTGTGATTTGAAAATGACAGACATGGGCTCACAAGTGACGGAGTGGAGGAATTAGTTGATAGGTAGATGGAGGAGTCAGGGATTTGGTTAGTGTGCTTTGGTAGAACTAGAATTACAGTTTGACAGATTTTGGTTGACAGTATCAACAAAATCTCAAAATGGGGAGTTGAATTGATTGTGAGCACTGAATTGGCATTTAAATTAGCAGACAAAAGATTCTACAAGTCTAGATTTGTTTGACCACACGAAGAAGATGATTTACAGAATTGTTGAAACAATTTGCAGAGAAAGAGATGAATAGTTGGGTGTCATCAGCATAGAGGCAATGGTCAACTGAGGTTGCTTTAATGAGTGAACTGAATGGGGTAGTATAGAGTATAAACAGAAGAGGTCCTAGAACAAAGCCTTGTTGAACTCCACAAGTGAGAGGGCGCGATTGAGAAGAGGCTTCCTATATTTTAACAGAGATAAAGCGGGAGGAGAGATAGGACTGTACCCAGAGGACAGCAGTGTCAGTAAACCAAACCAGGTTGACAGTCTTTGGAGTAAGATGTTGTGATCAATTGTATCAAAGGCTGTTGAAATATCAAGGAGGCAGAGGCAAGAAACCTGTTGATGAGAGATGGTGGAAACAAGCTTGTTGTATAGAGAAGTGAGAAGGGTTTCAGTTGAAAGGGGGGGACTTAGGGCGAAGAAGAGCCATACAGAGATGTCAATGGACCGATAAGCTGAAATTTTGTAAGTGAAGAGTAGAAGAGTAGTACTAAATATAATATTTGAAAATATTTGTTGGAAACAGATTTCAACAAAGTACATGCTTCTTCTTTGGCTGTAGGGTAATTTGCATGCCTGCATATATATTCACAAGAAAGAAATTCGAAAGCGTGAAACTAAGAAGTGGTTATTTCTCTGTGTGTTGTGTTCTGGTATTAACTGGCTCATGAGTATCGAAAAGGTTGGTTAACTCTAAAGTTATCACAGGACAGATCATAAAGAAGAAGGTTTTAATGATTCTGGAGTCAAAAATGATTCATGAAGAAGGCTTGACAGTCAGTTCAACAAGAATGTTACAGCCATCGGTAAGTGCTCAGTCAAGCACCCCAACAACATCACATGTAGGGCATATTATTATTATTATTATTATTATTATTACTACTACTACTACTACTACTACTACAAATTGTAACGCGAGCAAAGTCACACCGAAATGCGAATTGGAGGCACAGATAGTCAGTCGCCAGGTGAAAGAGTAAGATATCCAGATGTTTGAAAGCAAGTGAGAAACAGTGAGTTTTCAGGCGTTTCTTGAAAGAAGGAAAGGAGTTCAAACTTCGGAGAAACATTGGTAGATAGTTCCATTCCTTCGGGGCAGCAGTGTGGAATGCACGAAAGCCCAGGACAGTTCTGCATCGTAGGCTGCGGGGAGGGATGTAAGGAGAGACTAGAGAGTGAAGGTAGGTAGGAGTGCTCATAGTGAGAGTTTTGTAGGTCAGACAGGCTAGTTTAAATCTTATCTGGAATTCCACAGGAAGCTAATACAGCAGGCTTAATACAGCTAAGGAATTTGTGCGAGAAGGTGCAAGCAGCATCACACGAGCCGGGGAATTTTGAATGCATTGAAGTTTTTTGACTTCAAGATTTGAGATACCTGTAAAAACCATGTTGGCATAATCGAGGCGACAGCAGAGCAGAGAACAGACTACAATTTGTGCCATGTCTTTGGTAAAAGCTGACCTGATGTGACGTAATGCCCTGATATGATAGAAACAAGATTTGCAGAGGTTTGTTATGTGAGGTCAAAATATGAGATTGCTGTCCAGAATTACCCCAAGTGTTTTGACCATGTTTGATAGCAGAACAGAAGTGCCAGCTAGGTCAATGCTGGAATGTGAAGGGAGTGAATGCAGATGTTGGCGTGAACCAAACATGATCACTTCAGATTTATCAGGATTTATGGCCAAACCATCGAAACAGAACCATGCATGAATGGAAGAGAGACATTCTTCAAGCATTGCTTTGCCTGACAGATCAGTGGGTGACAGAGCAATGTAAAGCTGAGTGTCATCAGTGTACTGCTGTAACTTCACTCCAAAGTGGTTGGCTACACGGCAGACTGGTGATGTGAAGATTGTGAATAATAAGGGGTCAAGGACAGATCCCTGTGGAACAGCAGCAGTGCAGAAAGAAGGATCAGACCGAGCAGAACCAATGCCCACTTGCTGGGACCTACTAGAGGTAAGAAGCTAACCAGTTTAAGGCATTCCCAGAAACACCAAAGCTTTTACTGATTCTAGAGGGTAGATGGTGGTCGACAGTGTCAAAAGCAGCACTAAGGTCGAGATACACTGAAAGGCACGCCTGTCCAGTATCGATAGCTGAAAAGATGCTGTCTAGTGTGAAGGTGAGAGCAGTTTCAGTTCAGTAGCCTTCATGGTAAGCCGACTGGTAAGGACTGAAGTTAGGAGATGAAGTGACGTGTTTCTTAATCCGTGCAAGGAAGAGGCATTCAAGAATCTTAGAAATGTTGAGATTAGAGATGGGTCTAAAATATGAGATGTTGTTGGTGTCTAGGTCAATTTTTTTAAGTAAAGGCGAAACTAATGCTGATTTTAAAAAACATGATGGAAAACAGCCTTCAGCAAAAGACAAGTTGGCCAAGTGTGCAATCAGATGCAAGAAATCATCAGAGCAAGAGACAATGAGTGATGTTGGTATGAAGTCCACTGGACTAAGGAACAGTGCAATTAAGAAGAGACAGGACTTCAAAGTATAAGTCAGAGTCAAGTAACAAGTCATTCCAAGTTAGATAACTAGTACACTGAGCAATTTTACATCTGAGATTGTTGATTTTGTTGGCAAAAAAATTAAGCTAAGTCAGAGCATAGTTTCTGGTTTTCTTGTTCTGAGTGTTGGCAGGTGACAGCATCCTTTGAATCCAGAAGATGCTGAGAGATATGCCATCGGTCCCAAGAGGTCTAAGCATTTTTCAGCTGGCTGGAGTAGTAAGAGCTCCTAGCGTCATTTATGATCTTGTCTGTGAGGCGGCACTGATGACGGTAATGCTGTCTGTCCTCCTCAAGGCCTGAACTTTTCCATCTTCGCTCTAGTCGACGACGTTCTATCTTTGCCTCTGTTGCCTCTAAGGAAAGCCACCTTGTTACAGGTTTACAAGGTCGCCAATAGCAGGTGTGAATAGGGGCGACTTTATCCAATGTGAGTGACACAGTTCTCTTGAGCTGTTCAGCAAAATCGTCTGCAGTGCTCGCTGGCGCAGTGAACAGATCAGAATGAACAAGCAACTGACTGAACTGTACAGGATCTACAGCCTTGATGTTACAACGTGTGCCTAACAGGTTGGCAGTGGCAGGAGGTCGTGAACTTACACACACACTATAAGTTTGTCATCTGAAACAAGCTCACCTGGACATCATAGACAGTGGTCCGGTCATCAGAAGCTAGGATGTCTAGGAGGTTATCCCCTCAAGTTGGAACGTCGACGCACTGAAGAAGGCCGTAGCCGGAGAAGATATCAGCGAGATCATCACTGTTGTAACCATTAGACCCAGGACAGTTAAGATTGCCACAGAGTAGAAGTCTTTCACCAGCCTCAACGTAAACAGTTGATATAAGAGTTGACAGGTCGTTACAGAAATCGCCGACTCCACCAGGAGGTAGATGCTGGCAAGAGTAATTGACGTCGACGATCTGCCAAGTCGTATCAGCTGAACCTCACATGAGGAAAAGCAGAGCATTTCTGCCCGAGGATGGACGTTGATGTCCAGCAAGGACCTGAAGATAACAGCGAGGCCAACAATAGCTAGAGGCCGACCTTGGGTTCCACGGTGAACGTGAGGAATGGAGAAGCCATCCGGTGCAATATCTCGCTTGATGCAGTCGAATGTGTCAGCACCAATCCATGTCTTACAAAGTGCGAGAATGTCCAGCTGTTCGTCGATGATCAGGTCGTGAATAATCGCAGAATGACGGATTGCTGACCGGATTTTGAAGCTGCCAAAGTTAATGGGCGCTTGTTTCGACGTCGTCTTCCTAGCTTGGACTTTGTGGGAAGATGGGCCTGGGTTGCTGTCAACATTTCCCGACATGAGCAGTACACGAGCAACAAATGCAGAGAACAAGGAACAGCGGCACTGAGGGCGAAAAGGCCGACCTGCAGGAGACCATATGAAGCACGAATATTGTCATATGGGCTTCATATGTCCTAAAAATGACACTGGTATCAACAGGAAAATTCATCAAGACAGTTTGCAGCAGTTGGTAGACAATGTAGGTAGGCAACAGATTCAAAAACTGAATGATAGAATCATATTCAAAGGAACAAAATTTAAGACAGAAGCAATGGGTGATTCCCCCTCAAAGACCGATCCGCACCTCAACGCGGTGAGGGGGTGAAAACAGTCAAGTAAGGGATTGCCTGCTGAGGCTATGCCATCAGTGGTGAAGGTCTTGGCCAAAGTACCATCTAGGGCGCTACGCCAGGTGGACAGGCTCAGCAGGAACCATGAAGGAGCTGGCTAACGTGGACGGCAACCGTCCTGGACATGACGTTGCAATACTCAGAACCGTGGGCAGCAGCACGGCTCTCATCGACATCTGGCGGAAGAGGTACCCAAACGCACCCAACGGCGGGTGTCAAGATCATGACAAGGCGTATACTAGGTTCAACCTAGTACAACGGCAAGTCAACTGCATGACCAACAAGGGATTGGAGTGCCCAGTTGGTCTCATAACCCCATAGAACATGTATGGACAAGATTACAGGAAAATCTATACTGGCTCGGACGTCGCCCAGGATAAAAAGGTCTGCGGCACCCACCGCGGGAGGCAGGGTGGGGGTCGAGAAGTGTGCTACTGGCTCGGCAATTGTTGGTTCCGGGGTGCGTATTAATGTCAGAGGATTTATCAGGGTGGGACCATGGAACGTGCGAGGTCTCAACACCCTTGGCAAATTATCGGTACTTGGATGTGAATTGGAAAGATTGGGCGTCAGCATATGTGGGGTGTCGGAGACTAAATGGTCGGGCACTGGCCACTTTAGGACGCTGGATGGACACACAGTACTGTTTTCGGGCAAGACAGGACGGGAACATCATGGAGTGGCCATTTGGGTCCGTGTGAGCGTTGCCTCGTGTCTAACATCATACAACCCAGTGAGCAGCAGAGTATAATATCAGCTACATTTGCTTCAAAGCCCAGGGACATAACAGTGATACAATGCTATGCACCAACAGCTGACAAACCAGACGAGGAGATCGAACAGTTCTACAGGGAGATGAATCAGGTCGTTGCAGAGGTGCCCAGACAGAACTTGCTTGTGATCACAGGAGATTTTAATGCACGAGTCAGAGAAGGGGCAGAAGAAACTGATGCCCTTGGAAGATACGGTCATGGTGAAAGAAACGACAGAGGTCAGGCATTGGTGAACTTTTGTGCAGAACACAAGTTGGTCATTGCCAACACACTTTTCCGGCTGCACAGTCGACACCGATATACTTGGAAGAATCCAGATGGAGTCACCAGGACTCAGATTGACTACATACTGATCAACAAACAGTGGAAACAGATGATCAACAATGCACGCACATGCCTCAGTGCAGACTGTGATTCTGACCATAATCTGGTAATAATGACTACGAAATTAAGATTCAAAAAGAAGCGAGTTACTACACCTCTCCTTCTGGACCTCGAAAAGCTTAAAACCGATCAGGTTGGGCGGTAGTTCCAACTGAAGGTAACAAACAGGTTTGAGGAATTGGGTAGAGTCGACGAGCCGCGTACACCTGATGAACTGTGGCAACAACTGAAAGACATCACTCTGGAAGCTGCTAGGGAGACAATACGAAAGAGTCACAATAAGCGCAAGAATTGGATCTCCAATGACACCTTCGAACTGATACAGAAAAAACGTGAGGCAAAGGCAAGGTCAGCAGACGAATACAGAAAGCTGTGTGGTGAAGTGCAGAGGATGCTACGAAAGGGCAAGCAGGCAGAAATGGAGACTTTGTGCAGTGAGTTGGAGGAAAATATGAGGAAGGGTAATAGCAGACCAGTTTTCCAAACGGTAAAAAACCTCACTAAGCATTTCCTACCCCGCACAACAGCCATCAAAGACAGGGACGGTAGGAAACTTGTAGAACCAGAGAAGGTAAATCAGAGATGGAAGGAGTACTGCAAAGAACTGTACAACAGAGATGATGAGAACATAGAGATTGATGTACACGAAAGGGAACCTCCACCACTGAAGGAAGAGATCAGACGAGCCATGCTCAAATCAGCCGCAAGAAAGACGCCAGGCCCAGATGGAATAGCCGTCGAACTGTTAAGGTTTGGCGGGGAGATGACCTTGACCAAGTTGCATGAAATCTGTGTAAAGGTGTGGGAGACAGGAAAGTGGCCAGAGGAATGGACTCAGTCGGTGTTCATTCCTCTCCCTAAGAAACGTGACTTGCTCCACTGCGAGAATTACAGAACTATTGCATTGGTCTCACATGCGAGCAAAATTTTGCTGAGAGTCATATTGGAGCGGATACAAACTAAGCTCGAAGATGAGATCGCTCAGGAACAGGCTGGATTTAGACCAAGAAGAGGCACAAGGGATCAGATTGTAAACCTCAGGATCATACTAGAGAAAACAAGGGAAAGAAATCAACCACTGTACTTTTGTTTCATCGACTTCACAAAGGCTTTCGATATGGTACAACACGATCAACTTTGGCTAACTATGCTCGAGATGGGCTTCCCAACTCATCTGGTTCAACTTTTGCAAAACCTGTATAGACAGCAGCGCGCCACCGTTAGGACAGACAATCTCGTGTCTGCATGGTTCAGTGTTAAAAAGGGAGTCCGGCAAGGACGCAATCTTTCTCCGTGCCTGTTCAACATACTGGCAGAACAAGTGATGCGAAAAGCACTTCAGGGATTTGCTGGAGGCGTCAGAATTGGGGGTAAGACCATCAGCAATCTCAGATATGCCGATGACATCGTCTTGCTGGCCACATCACCAGAGGAATTACAGGTGTTGGTGAGGCGTGTCGAGAACGCTGCAAATGAATATAACATGTTGATCAATGCGAAAAACACGAAAGTAATGCAAACATAGACCAAGTGCTTGAGATCAGCGTGATTGGAGGAAGGCTAGAGCAGGTGGACTCTTTTGTGTACCTGGGGAGCAGAGTGAACAAGGAAGCGGAGTGCACGGGAGAGGTGAAATCGAGGCTAGCAATGGGTATGGCAGTCATGGTCAAATTGACAAAGATGTGGAGGAACAAGTCAATTAGCACCATGACCAAACTGCGGTTGATGAAGACATTGGTGTGGCCAGTGGCAACGTACGGATGCGAGGCATGGACAATGAAGAAAGAAGAAGAGAAGCATATCCAGGCGTTTGAGAACGGATGTCTTAGAAAGTTGCTGCGGATTTCATGGACAAAAAAGCTGACCACAGAACGAGTCTATCAATTGGCTGGAACAAAAAGCGAACTGTTGGGACATATTAAAGCGCGCAAGCTGCGTTACTTCGGTCATGTAATGAGACACCCTCAGGACACTATTGAAGCTGACGTTATGTTGGGTCTCGTCGAGGGAAATAGAAGACATGGAAGACCAAGAATGAGTTGGATTGACAATATCATGGCATGGACTGGCCTGTCGGGCACGATGATGGTGAACGCTACGCGCGACAGATGGCGTTGGGAGAGGATAGTCCGTACATGTAGTCAACCGTCGCAAAGCGACGATGGCGTTGTGACATGACATGACAATGGGTGATTCATGAACCACAAATGCGATGCCGCTGCCGCGGGTTTCTAAAGCATTGCCAGAATTATTACACGCACTGTTAGCGAATTTGTTTTCCGGCCGCGAATCTGAATATCAATTTCAGCTTAGCAAGCTTAGATCAGACTTACCAAACACAGCCCACCCTAACAGCTGCTTTCCCCCTTCTCTCTCTGGTCTTCTTGTAACCAGACTTGGTTCTTGACATGGCATCTTTGGACAACCTGACTGACTTGACGCAGCGCTTGCGAATAAGGTGGTGCCTTGCGCTCAGCTTTTAAGCAGCGCTTTAGAAATTTTTAGTTTACGATAACGAGTATTGCGCTTTAGAAATTTGGAGTTTACGAACAAGTATTGCGATAATTAATTGAAGTACAACACTTCACCGTTCACAAATCTACATTAAGAACTTAAGAACGTAAGTTAACAACGTTGAAGAAGGATCTTCGTCTCGTACGATGTCTGTCAATTTGAAACACATATTCATTTTCGACATATTCATGTTCGAAAGTACATATGTCTGTCAAGTCAGACAACATAGTCATGCACATATCAATAATTTCATTATAACTTTGTATGTGCCTGTTTTAAAAAATCGGCCCCAGAAAACATTTACGTTGTCTACAGTACTATACGCCAAGTTCAGGCGACCGTTGTAAAATTATCTCGAGTCCATTCTTAAATCTCTTACCTCTGTCGTTACTATAAAACCAAGTTTTGACGTAGTACCCCACCAATTTTACCAGCGTAATGCATTGCAGCTCCTTAACGGCAATATACGCGAAGTTCAGGCATCCATTGTAAAATTATATCGAGTTCATTCTTAAATCTCTTACCTCTTACCCACACTACATACCAAGGCCAACTCCAAACACCCACCCGCTTATTTTTGAAAACACAACTTTTGACGTAACACCCCACCCAATTCACCCAATTCTACAAGTATAATGCATTGCAGCTCCTTAACGGCAACATACACCAAGTTCAGGGCTTCATTGTAAAATTATTTCGAGTCTGTTCTTAAATCTCTTACCCGTCATCGACACTACGTACCAAAGCCTGCTCCAAACACCCACCCGCTTATTTTTACAAACGTAAATTTTGACGCATTACCTCCTCCCCATCAGCTTTTTAAGTCAATATACGCCAATTTCAAGCCTCCATCGTAAAATTATCTCGAGTCGATTCTTAAATCTCTTTCCCGTTATCCACACTATATACCAAGGCCTACTCCAAAAAGCCTCCCGCTTATTTTAACAAACACAAATTTTGGCGCAGCTCCCCACCCAACTGGGCCATTATAATGCATTGCAGTCCTTAACGGCAATATACGTCAAGTTAAGCATTGTAAAATTATCTCGAGTCCATTCTCTGGTGCAAAGTCAAGCCCCGAATCTCCTCGAGGAGCCTTTCCTGACGTCGCCGACCGCTCTATGTTGACGAAGCTTTGCTTGTCGATGCATCGAGGATCGGAATCTGATGTCGCGAACAAGTTGCGGTTCAACTGCAGGGCCAACTCATTGGGGATTGTTCCCGAACGTAGCACTTTGTCGAGGACTGCCGATTTTTCGTTGCCTGTCAGTATTGGCCGCGCTCCTTGAGGCCATCAGAAGCTGCAGCTTCTCCAACAGTCGTCTGGATAGCTATTGTATTGTATCGTGGAACCTGCACCCTCACCTCTGATAAGCCGATACTTCTACCTTTTCTGTCTGTGCCAGTTCGACCAGTTTCTTGAAGGCATTAGCTGTTGTGTGTACTACTTGGTCTTGACAAAGTGCTTCGTAAGGAGGTTGGGCAACGTCTGTCAGCAGGAGCTTCGAGCACAAGCTATCCGCATACATTAGTGCTGTACATCCATTGTCTGCCAGCCTGCAGGCTTCGCTACAGGGTCAGCGGCGAGCTCGTCGAACTATTCACCTTGAAATTTCAGCCCATTGCCCTTGCGCTCCGCGGGGGACGGAGAGAAGACGAATGCTTTTTCTAGATGCGCACAGGATATCCATCTGTCGTTCGATAGCCACGCGATAGTCATCTGTTTTGTTAAAGTTCGAGGCCTTCATGGAAACATTGCCGATGACCGCCGGGTTTGTCAGGTCGGGCTAGCTTGGAAGCTTAAATCCATACTTTCTATTCGCCTTGGTGTCAAGACCGCTGCTGCTGTTGCCGATGCTTCCTAAAACAGTGCCGAACTCCAATTGGGGTTGGCTTCGGCTTCCACGATCTGCGTCTGCAGGCGCTCTAGAACGTCAATGACTTTTTCTATCTGCTGCTTTGTCGCCTCAGCCGATTCGCTCGTTGTCCTGGTAATGGGTTTGAAAAACTTTGCTGCGTCATACTGCAAGTCGGCCTTCCTCAGCTTCTCGAACCGTCGCCGGAGCCGATCCCTGCTTGTCACATAGTCCTCGATCAGGGCGTCGCCCTCCTGTTTTGTTGACACTTTGTCCAAGTTGTTGCATTTGTTCCAACGAACCTTCAAATACTTGCCTTGCTTATGTAGAAGCGATCAACCCATACCTACACTTGCCGTTGTACATCTTGCTCGTCAGGTCGATGACTGTAAAGCCGTAGGATTGGGCCACACACCCGCTGAGGAAGGGGAGGAACTCGTCGAAAGGCATATCACATCACATGAATGTGTTGTGGATTGCTCGTAGATTCTGTGAATCCTGGCTAAAGAGGACGATCAGGTTCGCATTATGGCCAAATGTGGGAATAGTTCTGAGTCAGGTAGAAGCAGTTTGCGCCGCCATTGCGTCTCTCCGTTATGTGCTTCTCAATCGGGCCCTGCTTCTCGAACAGCACGTCGTCGAACTCAGTTTTCTTGTCAAGAGAATAGACCGGTATGACGTCGTCGGTCGAGGAGTGGAAAACGCCACTTCCTTCCCGGTCAACTCTTCCAACGCCGCGGCCTAGTCCCTGAGGAACTGATACTTCTCTTGACCCAACGACTTCCAGTATATGTGCAGGCTGTCAAACTTCAATTGTTCTTTATTGAAAAGGAGGTGGAGCAGCAGGTTTGTTTTGAAGCACCCTCCAGGTGCAAAGACGATGCAGCGTATGCTGTTAGGGAATAGCCAGTGGTGGTGTGACTTCCCCTTGATCTCAAGGTCAAAGTTAGACAACTCCGTATAGAGTCGTGTGCCGGATATTAAGAGTCGCAAATTCCAGCAACAGTGTACTGCTTGCGATATAAGAAATGCATGGAGACTTTAACTGAGACCGTACGGCTTAAGAAAAGACCTCCCACGAAGAAGGGAACCTGCGCCGTAGTCGTGGTAAGGTGTGTAAGATCTTTTCCTGTAGGGCAACAAACAGTCTCAACGACGCACTGCTCCTTGATGAACAGGCTACACAATGCTCTACCTCTGCCGAAGGCACCCACGCGGCTTCCTTCCGGGGTAGCCTCTGAAGACGTCCCGGGTGGCGCCTTCCAGAACACTGGCAAATATAGCTACTGCGGGCCGTTCACCAAGCTCAATAAGCGACTGTCACAATGACACCGCGGCGTCCACCAGCTCGACCACGCGTGCCTCAATTAAGACATTGCCTAAGCCATGCATGAGGACACCGCAGGGCGCAACCACACAGGCGACATCCTTATGGCGGCAACATCCAAGATCGCGCTGTCTGATGACTGTCACTACCCTGCTTCACTGTGACATCGTTAGGCAAGATCGTAACGCATTCGCACTCGAGCAGAGAAGGATGTTTCTATAATTTATTATCTACAACTACAGAGAGTCTATCAGTATAAAGAAGAGTCTATCTACTGCAAGTTCAGCGTAGAAGAATAGTTCGACAGCGTCAATCTGTAACCACAGCTTTCAGCTCTGGTGTTGCTAAGCATCGTCGAGGGTGATCCCCGAGCCAAACTCGTATCGTTCAAATCTGACAGCGTTTCAGCCTACCAGTTGTTCCTTCGACGGGCGGTTTATACAAAACATTAGTTTAGGTGAAGAGGCGAGGGGGATGCCCTTGATTATCTTCGCTGTGCTTCCCTCTTCCTCTGCGTCGGCGCTTCCGCGACTGTTCAAAGCGACCTTGGCGAATCTGCGACTGGCTGATGTCTCAAGCCGTGACAACGACACACTATGATAAGTAGAAAGCTCGGCTGGTTGGCACATTAATATCGGCGAAGTCACGGTTCGGGATGGGCGTCGGCTCTCGAGCGAGCCGGCGTAAGGGGGGAAACCTGATACATGGCCTCAACAGCTCGTGCAAGAACATCACTGTGCTTGGCACCATCCTGTAATCTCAGACCCCGCCAATTTTGTGCGCGGCTTACGCTTGTTGGAGACTCATTGTCAATGGATGCTAGGTTCCTTGCGATGTACTACAGCCCTAAGGGATACTGGCGTGGTCATGCAGCACTGAAGAAGCTGACCTTTGCAGCGAAGGCTACAGAGAATACGGTTCATGAGTGGCTGAAGAAGCAAGCCTTGTGGCAGATCTATCTACCAGTTCCACACTACAAACTATTGGAGCGGTTGGAGATTTCTTGTGGCATCAATGGTTCTGCCCTCACCTGGTTTCAGTCATTCCTGTCAGACCGCCTTCAATCTGTTGTTTTGGGCCCTCGCGCTCCCTCTGGTCCCCCGTCTTTTTTTGGTCTCCCCAGGGTTCCGTCCTAGCCCTCTCCTTTATATTTTATATACCTCTGATCTAGCTCGGACCCTCCTCCCACTGAGTGTTGCCGTCCTTCAGTATGCAGACACCCAGGCTTATGCCCATCGTCCGGCGGAGGCGGACCCTGCCCTTGTTCAGGGGATTCTTGATGCCACCTCTGTCCTTGACCTATGGATGTCCTCCAATCGCCTCCATCTGAACTGTAATAAGACCCAGTTTATCTGGCTTGGTGGCCGCTTACAGCTCGCCAAGACTGATCTTTCCTCCTTACGCCAGAGATTTCCGGATATCTCTTTCTCTACTACGGTCCGGGATCTCGAGGTTGTGTTGGATCAAGAGCTTACCCTGTCTGGTCATATTAACACGGCCTCTCGCTCTTGTTTTTACCATCTTCGTCAGCTCCGCATCTTTCGCCGTACTCTTTCCTTCCACGCTATATCCACTCTGGTCCGTGCCCTCATTTGCACCAGGGTTGACTTTGGTAAGGTCATCTTTACCGGCCTATCACTAGCCAACACTGCTAAGCTACAATCTGTGCTCAACTCTGCTGCTCGTCTTATTGGGGGCATTCTAAAATATGGCCACATCTCGTCTTATATTCGTGATTCTCTTCACTGGCTCCCCGTCCAGCAGCGTGTCCACTTTAAGATCCTCTCCCTCATGCGCAATTGTGTTCTTGGCTCTGCTCCCCTCTACCTCATTGACTTCTGCACTTTGGTCTCCCCGTTGCCGGGCCGTAGCAACCGTCGCTCGGCCACTCAAGATCTCCTGTTTGTCCGTCGAATGCGTACCGCTGCAGCCCAGTCCAGAAGCTTTGCCTACGTTGGTCTCACTTGCTGGAATCGTCTCCCTCGAGAATTGCGACTTGAACTCCTTTCTTTCCCCCCTCAGTGTTCCACATGCGCTTGAAGACTGTACCGTTTAACAGTGATTTTACTCCTTGGGGTCGGAAGCACCTCTGTTGAGTTTATCCTCTAAGAGTCTCTTTATAAATCTCAAATTACAATTGCAATTATGTTCAGTGTTTGACGAGTATCAGCCCAATGCTGTGCACTAAGCCTACCACTTGCATCTCTGCACGACCTGGTTACGCTAGATCCTGGACCTACAAGAGTGCGGATGAAGTTGTCGCGGCTTTAAGCCGAATCTACAAACGTGGCTCAATGGCCTCCGAATTGTCTGCACGTCGACCTTTGCGAGTTTTCATGGATTGAGTCTCACAGCTGTTTGCTAGGCATAACGTACTGGTTCGACCTGACCAAATGGCGGTCATCGCCACCGGGGCATAATTGACCGCTTCAACCGCAGTATGGATGGAGTACACCTTTGTATGTATTTTTGATAATGGGTAAAAGATTTTAGGAGTACAGATAATTTTACAATACAGCCTTCACTTGGCGTATATTGCCTAAGGAGCTGCAATTCATTATAATGGCAAAACAGGGTGGAGTGCTGCGTCAAAATTTGCGTTTGTAAATATAAACTGGCTGGTGTTTAGAGTAGGCATTGGTTTGTAGTGTCGATAATTTATGAGAAATCAAAATGGACTTGAGATAATTTTACAATGGAGACCTGAAATTGGCGTATATTGCCTTTGAGTAGCTACAGTGCATTGTAAAGGCAGAACAGGGTGGGGTGCTCCGTCAAAATTTGCGTTTGTAAAAATAAGCGGATGGGTGTTTGGAGTAGGCCTTGGTATGTAGTGTCGATAACGGGAATGTCACGAATTGCCATTGTAGTAACAGTTATAGTTTCAACCAATCTGGTCCAACATGTCAAATTCCCCACCCACATTCACAATCACACACTTGACCTCATTACCACATCATCACTCTCCAGCCTATCACCAGATATAACTTTCTCTTTTGATACACCGTCTGATCATTACCCATCTTCACACGCCTTAACATTCTACCTACTCCATGTCCTGATCCTGTCTTTAATTCTTTTCGTCGCATTAGTTCAATTAATATTGAAACCTTCTTTAAAGATATTTCCTACTCAGACCTTGCTTTGAATCCACCTTCCTCCTTTGATGACCTTCTCTCCTCCTACAACACCACTCTTTCCAGTATCCTTGACAAACATGCTCCTATTATTACCAAATCCGGCTCTCACTCTAGCAATCCTTGGTACAATTTCTATCTCCAGGCCTTTAAATCTTCCCAGCGACGCCTAGAACATGCTTACAAACTCACCCATGATCCTCAGCTTCCATCTACCACAAATAAATACCATCACCTTCTAACTACAGCTAAACAGAGTTTTTACTCCTCAATAGTTCGTTCCCGATCCTCCATCCCTCGCCTTCTCTCGAAAACCGTAAACCAAGTCCTCCGTCGAAACTCAACCAGCCCACTTCCAAAATCTCTTCTGTCTTCTTCAAATAGCGGACTCGTTCTGTTCTTTATTTTTGAACAAAATTAGTACCCTCTGTCTTTCTCTTCAATCTCTCTTTCCCAAAACCTCCAACAACCAACCTGATAATGCTCCCTCCACCACTCATAACTCCTCACCCTCCCCACCTCGGTCTCATTATCTGTCTTTCAACCCACATCAAAGTGTGAAATATTACATCTGTTAAACTCACTCTCGCACAAACAGTGCGAGCTTCACCCTATACCCACATCCTTATTGAAAGACTGTGCATCTGTTCTTGTTCCAATTATTACCAAAATAGTTAACCTATCCTTGTCTGCTGGTAACTTCCCCCTCCTTTTCAAACATCTGTTGTTACCCCACATCAGCCATCACCAATATGCCGATGACACACAACTGTACATAGCACTTAGATCACATCGATTCCGACACCAATAACACTGGTCAACATAGAAATCGTTACTGACTGGAAAAGGCCCTAATGTGTAGCATCTTGGTGTACTGAACACGAATATAACCATAAAAATTTTTTATTGGCTCTCGTTTTGAAAATATTTCATATAGTTCATTTTTTATGTTTCACCATGTAAATTTATGCAGTAGGACTGCGACAATATCCTAAATAAGTTTAGAATGATGTAATATTCCACCTCATTGCATAATCCCATCATGGACACATCATGCACAGTTGATTACGTCATTTTATGATGCAATGTAAAACTACAGCCAGTCGGCTGCTGACGTAAGATGACGTCAGCAGTGTACTATATAAAGCGAGTCAGAACGGTTGAGCATTTACAACATTACAGACTTTGTGCGAGACAGTTTAAGTTACTGTTTTATAAAACTATTATTACTTTATCCATTTAGATACAATACAGAACAGTAATGCCTCGGAAGTGCGTAAATACTGTGGACAACTTTTGTTACATTTGTGGGGAAGTGACATTTGCCAACCAGAAGAAAAGTATCACTTATCAAGTCAAGAAGGCATATCATGCTTACTTCGAATGCAAGGTTGGTGACCAAGACAAGCCATGGGCCCCGCATATATGCTGTGCTACATGTACAACACAGCTTTCACAGTGGTTGAATGGCAAAAGACCATCAATGCCGTTTGCAGTTCCCATGGTGTGGAGAGAGCAAAGCAACCACGTAGATGACTGTTACTTCTGCTTGGTTCCTCCTCTTTCCGGTGGAATAACGAAGCAAAAGAAGTCGACAATAGTCTACCCAAACATTCCGTCAGCATTGAGACCAGTTCCACATGGTGATGGACTTCCTATTCCAGAACCTCCAGCAGAATATATTTTCCTTGATTCATCTGATGAGGACAAGGGTGAGCCGACATGTTCTTCTCCTGGTCCGTCAGCGTGCAGTGATCCCGATTTTCACTGTGGTGCATCATCAACCCCACACAGAATAACACAGGAAGAACTAAATGATTTGGACTTATCCAAAAACAAGGCAGAATTGCTAGGATCAAGACTCCAACAATGGAATCTTCTAGAAGAAGATGTCACAATTACTTCATATAGAAAGCGCCATCAGCAGTTGGAACCTTTCTTTATGAAGGAAGGTAATCTGGTATTCTGTTCCAATATTGACGACCTCATGAATGCCTTACAGATCACTCATGACCCACAAGAATGGAGACTCTTTGTAGACTCTTCAACACTGAGTCTTAAGGCTGTGCTTTTGCACAATGGAAACCGTCTTCCATCTATTCCATTAGCGCATGCTGTCCACATGAAAGAGACATACGATAACCTAAAACAGCTACTGCATTCCATTGACTATAACAGGTACAAATGGCACCTGTGTGGTGATTTGAAGGTAGTTGCCATTTTAATGGGACTGCAGCAAGGATATACAAAATATATGTGTTTCTTGTGTGAGTGGGATAGCCGAGCAAGAGAGTTGCACTACGTGCGGAAGGAATGGACTTCCAGACAAAACATGGCAGTTGGACAGAAGAATATCCAGCACCCAGCTCTGGTCGAGGCTCACAAAATCCTACTACCACCCCTTCACATCAAACTAGGTTCGGTGAAGAACTTCGTGAAAGCCATGGACCGCACTTCGCCAGCTTTCCGATACCTGCATGAAAAATTCCCTCGACTCAGCGAAGCAAAGATTAAAGAGGGAGTTTTTGTGGGTCCTCAGATTAGAGAACTCTTCAAAGATGACCGCTTCAACAACTTGCTGGAGGGTGATGCGAAACAAGCATGGAATGCTTTTCGTCTAGTGTCTACAGACTTTCTGGGGAATGTTAGGGCAGAAAACTACAAGCAACTAGTAGAAGACATGCTCAAGCAGTACCAGAAATTTCGCTGCAATATGTCTCTGAAGATGCATTTCCTTCATTCCCATCTGGATTTCTTCCCTGACAACTGTGGTATGGTTAGTGACGAACATGGCGAACGTTTTCATCAAGATATCGCAACAATGGAGCAAAGGTACCAGGGAAAATGGTCCACTACAATGTTGGCTGACTACTGCTGGACACTCCGCAGAGATGCTCCCGAACAGCTGTACAAGAGACAGGCAAAAAAATCTAAGAACTAGTCTATGACCTGGTTTTTACAAATATTAACTGTAAGTGTATCACTATTGGCATGCATTGTGCGATTAATCTAACACGATGTACTGAAGCAGTACGTTGCTGGTTCCTAACAAACGGACTCTGTCTGAATCCAAAGAAGTCTGAAGTCGTTGTTCTTGGCACTTCCTCATCAATAAAATCAACTGAAGACCTGAAAACAGTCAACATTGCGGGTGCGGACATTTCGTTATCAGGAACATTTAAAAGTCTTGGTGTGACGCTCGACTCCAAGCTAACATTTAATCAGCACGTCACCGCTGTCTGCAAGGCATCTTATTATCATATAAAAGCCATGCGTCACGTTAGATCGTGCTTACCGCCGGAGCTTATGAAGACAGTTGCTTGCAGTGTAGTCAGAGCAAAACTCGACTACTGTAATTCGCTGCTGTATGGTACTACAAAGTCTAACATCGCCAAACTGCAACGCGTCCAAAACTCGTTAGCCCGTCTGGTGACAGGAACCCGAAGGTTTGACCACGTCATTCCTGTACTGGCAAATCTACATTGGCTGCCTGTCACCTCCAGAATCAGTTACAAGATAGCTCTCCTCACACGCAAGACTCTCTTGACCAATCAACCAGCTTACCTGTCATCATCCTTACATCGCTACCTACCATCCAGGTCTCTGCGATCAGCTACACTAAACCTTCTGTCTTTCCCTGACATCCGAGACTTTCGGTCTGATTTCTCACGACGCGGATTCAGCAACTCAGCACCAGCCATTTCGAATAGCCTTCCCGTTCACATTACTCACGACAATATCTCGCTAGACACTTTCGTAAAGCGGCTAAAGACCTATCTGTATCGTCTTGCTTTTGTTGTCTGACATGTAACCCACCCACGCCTACAATTCCTCGCTCAGTCGATGGACATATGGCGTGTTAACAAATGCATTACTTACTTACTTACTTACTTCTCATCACTTGACAAAGAAATCCTTTCGAACTACCGGCCTGTTTCTAACCTGTCTTTTATCTCCAAATTAACAATGAATTGTACTCTCTCGGGTCAATGATTGTCTAGCTTGTGACTCAATTCTTAATCCACACCAGTTTGATTTCATTAAACGCCTCTCAACTGAAACCCTTTACACTTCTCTATACAACAAGCTTGTTTTCCCCATCTCTCATCAACAGGTTTCTTGCCTCTGCCTCCTTGATATTTCAACAGCCTTTGATACAATTGATCACAACATCTTACTCCAAAGACTGTCAACCTGGTTTGGTTTACTGACACTGCTGTCCTCTGGGTACAGTCCTATCTCTCCTCCCGCTTTATCTCTGTTAAAATATAGGAAGCCTCTTCTCAATCGCGCCCTCTCACTTGTGGAGTTCAACAAGGCTTTGTTCTAGGACCTCTTCTGTTTATACTCTATACTACCCCATTCAGTTCACTCATTAAAGCAACCTCAGTTGACCATTGCCTCTATGCTGATGACACCCAACTATTCATCTCTTTCTCTGCAAATTGTTTCAACAATTCTGTAAATCATCTTCTTCGTGTGGTCAAACAAATCTAGACTTGTAGAATCTTTTGTCTGCTAATTTAAATGCCAATTCAGTGCTCACAATCAATTCAACTCCCCATTTTGAGATTTTGTTGATACTGTCAACCAAAATCTGATTGATTCTTCTTCTTCGCATATCTTATGGCGGAGATATATAAATATATACGCATAGTCGTACTGATAACCGTGTCTGCTCGTGTGGATGCCTGTGTGTGTGTGAATGCGTGTGTACTCGTGCGTGTGCGGACCCGTATAATCGCCTAGGCGTTTGTTTTGTGAGTGTGTGCGTACGTGTGAGTGTGTCGGTAGCAGCGGCGGCGGCAGCGGCGGCAGCGGCATCGGCAATGGTAGCAGCAGCGGCAGCGGTGGTAGCAGCGGCGGCGGCAGCGGCAGCGGTATGGGCAATGGTAGCAGCAGCGGCAGCGGTGGTAGCAGCAGCGGCGGCGGCAACGTCGGCAGCAGCGGCGGTAGGCGCGTCCACGTGTCATTGAACGACGTGTTTAGGCAGATTCCTGAAGGGGGCCATTGCTTGGGAACGATGAAGTCTATATAACTTTAAATCTACTGGAGATTGATTCTTCTTCTTCGCATATCTTATGGCGGAGATATATAAATATATACGCATAGTCGTACTGATAACCGTGTCTGCTCGTGTGGATGCCTGTGTGTGTGTGAATGCGTGTGTACTCGTGCGTGTGCGGACCCGTATAATCGCCTAGGCGTTTGTTTCTCAGACGATACCGATTGCCTTTAAAAGATTGTGTGTACGTTGGAGTATGCGTGTGAATCTTCTTCTTCCTCTTCCTCTTCCTCCTCTTCCGCTTCTTCTTCTTCTTCCTCTTCCTCCTCTTCCTCCAGAAACACTCAGAAATACAGCCAGACAGAACCACACAGATACACTGCCAGAGGGAAACGTATAGATACACAGACAGACAGATACTTAGAGAGACGGAAGAAACACAGAGATACACCGACAGAAACGCATAGATACACGGCAAGACAAAAATACATATAGAGACCGACAGATAGAAACACGTAGATATGCAGCCAAACAGAATCACGCGGATAGACAGCTATACAGGTACACACAGAGATGCGGAGAGAGAAGAACAAAGACATACAGACGCGTCGAAATACACAGATACACTGAAACGCACAGATAGACGGACGGATAGAAACACACGGATGCACACACATAGATACACCGACATTCATAAACGAACAGAAACACAGACAGAAATGCGCAGAAACATTCAGAAGCACAGCCAGACGGACCGCACAGATACGCAGACATACAGAAACATACACATAGAATGGCTCGGATGACTGAGCAATGCATGATCATGGGTTAGCCAATATATGTACCAAGCATTGCGCCTTCTCCTCTCATCTTAAGGATCCTCCTCCTCTTCTTGTTCCATAACGATCTATAAGATTTTCGTTCTTCTATCTAATTACAATTATAGGGCCTTTATATTTATCACGTTTATACATCTATATACCGCTTATAATAAAACTTAATATATTTAAGCAACGATATACGATCTCCTTTATATATTTATCGCGTTTATCCCTCTATATACAGTTTATAATAAAACTTAGTATATTTAAGCATTGACAGGCGATATTTTATTAAATTATTCTATTAAATCGCATTTATTATTATTATTATTATTATTATTATTATTATTATTATTATTATTATTATTATTATTATTATTATTATTATTATTATTATTATTATTATTATTATTATTATTATTATTATTATTATTATTATTATTATTATTATTATTATTATTATTATAAATGAAATCCGTGGTCGTTTGGAGCTGAGTTTAAACTCGCCCTTGTTTTGATGTGGTCCAGAACCCTCCATTATCTTACTACTGGGCCAGAACCTGTCCTTGTTTTGAGGGTGGGCCAGAACCTATCCTTGTTTTGAGGGTGGGCCAGAACCTGTCCTTGTTTTGAGGGTGGGCCAGAACCTGTCCTTGCTTTGAGGGTGGGCCAGAACCTGTCCTCCCTTTACTACTACGATTAATGCCCGAAAGGACCAAAGTTACCGCCATTTGAAGATGGAAAGGATAATATGGTTGCGTATTTACGACGATTTGAGAAATACGCGACTATTAGAAAGTGGAAAAGAGAAGAACGGGCAGTGTTTTTATCGGCGCTTCTGAAGGGTCGGGCCTTAGAATCATACGCACGTCTGCCTCCAGAGTTGTTTGATGACTATGATGCACTGGCGGACTCTTTACTCAAACGATATCAGTTGACCGAGGAAGGTTTTCGCAAGTGCAAACCAGAACAAGGGAAATCACCCCAATGTGACCCCAGCAGTTCATTACGAGGCTAAAAAGTTACTTGATGATGGATTGAACCTCGCTTTTCCCGTCTTCGGAACTGTGAATCTCACTCGTTGTTTAAACATTTCAGTTTATACCAATAATAAATAGCTTAGTGCTAAAAGAAAATACCGAGGTCTGTCTCGACTTTTAAATGTACCGACTCCGCATAAGACTCCTTGATATTATGTACAAAGCATAACTTACCATTAACCACGAAACCGTGACAGGGAAAGAGATTTCAGAATGGACTCGAGATAATTTTACAATGGAGACCTGAACTTGGTGTATATTGCTACAACGCATTATAATGACAGAACAGGGCGGGGTGCTACGTCAAAATTTGCACTTGTAAAAATAAACGGATGGGTGTTTGGAGTAGGCCTTGGTATGTGGTATCGAAACGAGTAAGAGATTTAAGAATCGACTCGAGATAATTTTACAATGGATGCCTGAACTTGGCGTATATTGCCATTAAGCAGTTGCAATGCATTATAGTGATAGATTTGGGAGGGTGCTGCTTCAAAATTCCTTTAATGTCGAAATCAAATTTTATCCATACGATGCTTTTTTACATCGACAAATAGTCACAGTTAAAACGATAACTTCTGACAGTCAGCATTTCTTCAAAAAAAACCACACAGACTTAATCCAAATGTGAGTCCTACTTGTCTAGACGTGTCTGCAAATTGACTAGAAAAAAGATTGATATTTGGTCGGTTATGCGAAATTACCTACACGAAGAGAGGTTCTCAAGGTGTTGTTCTATTTCCATTCGCAAAGGAATCAGAGTCTGGATGACAGCATGAAAGAAACGATAGCTACGATACTTCCAATCTGGGAAAGAGCACTGATTCCAATGAGGGCTAAGAATCATGTTTGGGATCAGCTACGACGTCTTCACGAAGAATGGCAAAACCTCAAGAATGTATTTCGAACAAGTCTGATACTGAAGAGGGAATTTGCCATATCACCTGCGATACCACACATTAATTTAACATAATAATTAATTACTATAAGAAGGAGATCAAAAACACGAAGAACAGAAATCGTGTATGGCGCCTCTGGCGTGTAAATACACACATGGCTGTCGGTTTTGTTTATTCGTGTAATTTTGCCATTTCTCGGTCAAAGTTTGGTTTTAAACTGGCGAATTATTACGGATTTATCGTACACATTACATAATCGGTTCTGAATTCTTGGAAAACTCTGCAGTTTAGTAAATTTTATCAACTTTCGGACATCTTATGAGTCGAGATTTTTCTAAGGTGTGCCATGTCTACAAGGCCGTCTATGGTGTACAGCGCTGAAGTGTTGAGGCGATTGGCCTGTGGTGGCTAGTCAGTTGTACGTTCTCTGAGGAAGACGTTGTTCTCATTGCGTACATGGCGGCCGCGCTCGCAACGAATTAGCCAGTCAGTACCATCTATACAAGTGACGAACGATGGCGCCGAATCAAGTTTAGGGTTGCGTCTAGGAACGTGGAATGTCAGGAGCGTTGGAAACAAATCGACTTCCATAGTGGATGCCATCACTGACTACTGCCTCGACATCATGGTTGCTGTTGAAACCTGGCATCAGTCTTCGTCTGACGTTGCGCTGTTGAGATCGGCGCCGTCGGGGTTCCGTATCGTCGATTGGTCACGCAGTGAGTCGGGGTCTTCTTCGCAACGTCGTGTGGGCGGTGGGCTGGCAATTTTCCATCGGGCGAATTTGCCGGCGAGGTTAATTGAGCTCGCAGTGACCTTTAACACCTTTGAGGTCCTGCTTTGCTCATTTTCCACATTACGTGGACCTCTGACAATCGCCGCCATCTATCGACCGGGATCACAACCGCCATCCGAGTCCTTCATTCAGGAATTTACTCTCCTGTTGGAACACCTAGCCACTTTCAACTCGCAACTGGTTATAACGGGTGATATTGACATCCATATGGAGGATTTGAACTGTCCCTGGGCTGACCAGTTAATGCATCTCTTAACCAGTTTCGGACTGTGTCAGCATGTTAAAGAGCCTACGCACATACACGGCGGCTGCCTTGATCTATTTATCACCCGTGAGGACTGCGAGCCGGTTTCAGTCGCGATGGTACCTTCGTCTATCTCTGACCATAGCCTTATCACCTTCAGAGTTCCATATTTTCACTCATCGCCACTGGTCACTGAGACTAACATCAGGGGATGGAAATCGTTAGATAGAGATGCTTTTAGTCGTCGCCTTCTTGACAGTGACTTGCTTGGAATGACTGCTGATACGGATACCACCTCGGCTGATTTATGCGACCTCTACGATTCCACCCTGCGTTCCATTATCGACGATATTCTACCTCTCCGACCAGTCCGCATCAGGGTTAGTCCTCTTACACCTTGGTTTGACTCTGAATGTCGAGCGATGCGGCGAACGGTTAGACGAGCTGAGCGGCGTTATCGGAGGACCAGGTTGGACGGTGATCGACAGGAATGGATAAAGCTTCTGCGGCAAAAACACAGCTTCTTCCAGGAAAAGGAACGGTGTTACTGGGAGAACATGATTGCTCAAGACTCTAAGGACAGTAGGCGATTATGGAAAAGTCTTTCAGTGATCCTTGGTCGCTCACAGAGCTCACAGAAGCCATCGTTTTCTCCTGAGGACTTCCTTCGTCATCTCCTGAAGAAGGTCTCATCTGTCCGCCGTGACACCGAAGGCTCACCTGCTCCTACTTATTCAACAACAGACCATCGATTTGAAAGGTTCGACCTGGTGACCGAGTCGCAATTAAGGAACATTATTCTGCCTATGCCGTCGAAATCAAGCACGCTCGATCCCATTCCGACGTTTCTCCTCCACGAGCTTATCGACGTCCTGCTGCCTTTTCTGGTGCGGCTCTGTAATGCGTCGCTCTTGGAGGGAGTATTACCAGCCAGTCAGAAGCGTGTGGTCATACGGCCAACACTGAAGAAGGTGGGCATGGACCCTGAAGATATCAACAACTACAGGCCGGTATCAAATCTCAGTTTCTTATCCAAGATGATTGAGAAAGTTGTTGCTGGACAGATGTTGCGCTATCTTGAAGCGGCTGACCTTATGCCGAAGCTCCAATCCGGATTCAGAAGGGGTCATTCCACCGAGACAGTCCTGTTGCGGCTGATTTCCGATTTCTACGATTCCATGGACTCTGGTCACTTGACACTGCTCGCTCTTCTCGACGTAAGTGCCGCCTTTGACACGGTTGATCATGACATACTATCGACACGTCTTAATGTATCGTATGGATTCGTTGACCGGTCGCTGAAATGGCTTCGATCGTTTCTTGATGAGCGGATGATGATGGTAGCTATTGAGTCAGCCTGCTCAAACTGGGTCCCAGTCTCTTTCGGCGTTCCTCAGGGTTCGGTCCTTGGGCCGCTCCTTTACATTCTTTATACAGCAGATTTGACTCATATAATTACTACACGTGGCGCCCGTGTTCATCGATATGCTGACGATGTCCAGCTTTATTCCAGCTGTCGTCCTGCTGATTCTCTCGCCTGCCTTACGTCGGTGCTGGGAACTGTGACAGACGTACAGGTGTGGATGTCATCGAATCGCCTTCGGCTTAACCCATCCAAAACACAATTTTTGTGGATTGGTACTCGTCAAGCTCGGGCCAAAATCAACCAACAGGAGCTACTCTCATCATTTCCGGGCTGGTCGCCACAACAGCTGGTCCGTGACCTGGGAGTGCTTTTAGACGGTGAGCTGTTCATGGCTGACCACGTCGATTCGTTGTGCAGGTCGTGCTACTATCAGCTGCGTCAAATTCGATAAATACGGCGTAACCTATCGTTCAGCGCTGCAACAGCATTACTTCACTCCTTCGTCCTGACGCGGCTGGACTATTGCAACTCCGTCTTCGTCAGCTCCAGTCCGTCCTGAACTGTGCCGCCCGTCTAGTCGCTAATCTACCGAAATTTTTCCCATATATCAGTTTATACGAGAGGTACCTCACTGGCTACCAACTGAAGAAAGAATCAAATTCAAGATCCTGCTCTTTGGTCGGGCCTCGTTGGCTGGATACGTTCCTGAATACATACCAGAGTTGTTCGTTCCGGTCGGTGCCCATCCGGGTCGTCAGTCGCTTCGCTCTTTATCCCGAGGAGATTTACAGGTTCCTCGCTGTGGTACATCAGCACGACAACACCGTGCATTGTCCTGCATGGGTCCTTCCCTGTGGAATAGTCTTCCTATAAACATTCGTTCTATTTCTGTGAATTTGTCCCAAGAAACATTCTCTTCGTTAGTCAAGACTTACTTGTTCAAATTAACTGGGCAGCCATGTTCACAGCGCTTTTGAGAGGTTCTTAAAATGCGCAATATAAAAGATTAGATACATACATACGAAGCGCGATGCTTTCAAGGATTCCTTGTATGATCTCTTTAATATTGCACATCAAAATGCCATGACTATATAATCAAGATAGAAGAGAATCGGCAGTTTTGAAAGCACAGCGTGAGAAAAGACGACATGGTTCCATGGCCGACATTGATGTCAAACTTGCAAAACAAGAAGAGAGAGCGCTGGCAATGTCAGCAGCGGTGCACAGCGTGAGGAACGATATCGTGCAAGACAGCTGTGGCGACGGAGGTTTCTCTGTTGGAAACATCATCTGAGGAAGATGCGTCATCAGATAGCTCAGAAAAAGAACCAAAACCTTCAACGTCTACTGGGCCACCAAAGCGGCGAAGGGGAACAATCTGTAGTTACTCGTGATGTTGCAGCAGCTCTAGATCGCACCAAAAAACCAGCAGCAGGATGGCCTCTCACATTTTCTTCTCTATTTCTCTCTCTCTCTCTCTCTCTCTCTCTCTCTCTCTCTCTCTCTCTCTCTCTCTCTCTCTCTCTCTCTCTCTCTTTCTCTCAGTGCATCCAATATATGTAGCACCTGCTGGTGAGCTGATCATCAGTCCATCTACAATCCATCTAGCAAGGAAAGATAACCACGCAGTGAATCTTTTGATCCCAAGGTCTCCCTACTATCCACTTGGACGGCAAGGTCATGCCAGATTTCACATCACAGGAACTAGACGAGGGTGTGTTGATCGCCTTTCAATGATGGTATCTGGTAAGGATGTGACCAAGATACTGGCCATCCACAAACTCCAATCCGGGACTGCTGCCGTCATGGCAGATGCGTGTTGTTCGAGATCAGAAGTTGGGGATTGGAAGACAGAATCGTGGCCATGTGTTTCGACACAGCGGCGAGTAACACGGGTTGCAAGGGCGGCGTATGCAACAAGCTGGAAACGGAATTAGGAAAGTACCTCTTGAACCTTGCCTGTCGACATCATGTTTCAGAAATTGTTCTCGACGAGGTGTTTTCACTTCATGATTATGCAAGGTCTCCAAACTTGGAACCCTTCAGTCATTGCCGTGATTTCTGGCCGCAAATCGATCAGGACAAGTATCGCACAGCAATGGAGGATAAAGACGCAGAACAGCGTGTCAAAGAAGTTCGAGAAAATGTCTTCACCTTCTATTGCAGCAGCTGAGTACTGAACACCACAGAGACGACTACGCAGAGCTACTAGAACTAGACAGTCATTTTCTTAGGAGGAATTCTACCGAGAGGAGTAAAGTTCAGGTACCCAGAGGCATTTCACCGGGCGCGTTGGATGGCGCGTGCGATATATGTGATCAAGGTGACTGTGACTTTTCAGAGAGCAGTTTCCCATTCAACAACGCCGGAGCACAGACAGGGCATCTCGACAATCCTACTCTCAACAGATGTGAAATCTGTTACTTCGAGGGTACTTTTTGTGACCACAACCTACGTGAAGTACTGGTTACCTGTACATCACCCAATGAAGCCCCAAGGAACGATCTTCAATTCTTGAAGGCAATCCATACTTACCCAGACAAGGAAGTCTCATAGGTCGTCCTAGCAGCATTTCCTCGACACCTTTAGTATTTGATCCAACTACAAAAGCACTGTCAGTTTCTTCACCACTTCTACCCCCAAACATTTTCAGATCCTCGGATTGGATGACGCTTTTCTTGATCTAGACCCGCAACAATGGGAGTCAGTACAAACATATAGTGAGGCAAAAGACATGTTTGCCTTAAGAGTGACGAACGATTTGGCGGAGAAAGGAGTGGCTCTCATGCAGTCCTTGAATGAAGCCATGGTCCGCAATGGAGAAGAGAAACAATTTGTTCTGCAAATGGTCGAGTACCATCGAAACAAATTCCCCAAAAGCACTGAATGGAATAAATAAATGAAAAATAACTGACTGTTCTTCTTTTGATTTTGCCTTATTTTCTATATTTAAGTGTTGAAATTGTTTGAATCTTTGAAAATTACAATGTATCACATTGCTTTCTAAGTGATAATTCTTCCGGGGTTTTGCGCAAGTTCTAAATCTATTCTGATTTTCATCTAATTTGGCAGATAACAATGTTTCTCAAAGTGGAACACAAAAACAACCTGGCCGATGTTAATTTTGAAACTTCAATTTTAAGACACGCCCTAATATATATATATATATATATATATATATATATATATATATATATATATATATATATATATATATATATATATATATATATATATATATATATATATATATATATATATATATATATATATATATATATATATATATATATATATATATATATATATATATATATATATATATATATATATATATATACAAATTCCCAAAAGCACTGAATGGATATATACGATCAGTCTATATACCCATCACAATCACTGCCAGCTGACCGTCTGCCGCGATTCATCGCTCTAACTTTCACACGCAATAGCGACCGCAAAAGGAACCTCTGTGTGTTCTACCATCATCATCACCATTTCTCATCAGCCGCGACATCGTAATCGTAATCTCTCGATTTCTACAGCGCCCAAACAAAGCCACGTCACGGGGACCAGATTGTTCACAGGCGCTCAATCAAAAACAAATCGATAGGCAAAAGAGGTTCGGTTCCAGGTCAAGATTCAAAACTCAGGCAGAGAGACAGCGTGGCGGCTACGATGGGTGATGTTTGGGATTGGGACTGGACAATAGGGAGCCTTTACCTAGCGCCCCCCCAAAAAGAATTGTATAATTTTTTATGTCCGAGGTACTTTTGATCCCTCGGGACTTACAAAAAACGCTCCGGAGAAAAAACTGTCTGGGTTGGCTAAAACTCGTCAAATTTTGGCATAGAGAAAGTACTTCGGAAGGCGACAGTATTAAATCGTTGGATGGCAACTGACCGGCGTTGAAACAGATGGCATGTTTCTCTTTTGTCATCAGAAACCAGCGTCAGAGAGCGCCCAAGCTCAGTTATGAAAGTGAGCCATGCGTTATTAATTTGGCCTAGAGTTTCAAAAGCGAGGGGAACAAAATAATATTGCTGCAGAAATGGGTTATATTTTGATGTTTTTCTAGATGCTGCTAGCTCCGCTGCTCCACCGACCGAAATAGAAGTAGCAGCCAAATAAGAAGCAGCCAGGGTGTCAGTCACAGTGACATCCGAAATCATACTGCGATCACCGCGCCATGGAACAAGCGTAAGCCCGTCGGGTCTTTTACCGTCTGTTCTGGATAGGCCTACGGGTTCTTTGATTGTAGGGAAACCCGCGTGAATAAGGCTACGGCAGATTAGATCGTTCAAGACGGCGTGCCGGGTGAAGCGACCAGGGCCCAAGCCACAAGAAAGGCCATGCGATCCATTTGCTGTAACAAATGATTCGTAATAATAATGTATAATTCGTGTAACTTGCATATGGATAACCTGACATCACGGAGACAGCCGCACATTCTTCTAAGGTTGTATTTCATAATTTTATGACCACACTAACAAGGCTGGCAGTCTGTTAGGTTTTCTTGTGCAAGTGAGTCGTAAACACTGGCTGAAGTCCTTACTCTGTCCTCAATACACCCCGTCTTTGTTTAAAGCTCACGGTGGTGTTTCGCTTTATTTAGTGTTCCTGATCAACAATGACCCCATTGGCAATCTTCCCGAGATCTGTGCTATATCTTACGTCATTGACTATCCTCACCTGCCGGTTATACATTGTCTCTGTACCTCTTTTTAGTCAACCACAGGCCTTTTATCATTCTCATCAACTTTTCAAACATCCTAATTATGCTTTTTCCTCCTATTGTGTTCCTTCTTCTCGATTGTTGTTCACTGCCAAACTGATTCCCTTCCAAGACTGGACTGTCTTGCATGGCAAAATGTCGCGCTTATCATCGAAAAAACGCAATGGTATACAAATGCATATCCTTATTATCCTAGTTCTTGCTGGTGATACTAAAATTGAACCTGGCCCATCGCTCCTAAAAACCTTAAACTTTTGCCATCTGAACATTGCTTCTATTCATTCTAAAGCCCCTTCTTTGACAAATTTTCTCATTGAGCAACAAATTCATATTATGGCACTTAATGAAACTTGGCTACGTCCGGGTGACAATCCTTCCTTTCAGACATAAACCCCCCTTCATTTTCAGCACTACAAGAACCACGACCGAGTATAAGCTTTTCTTTATAAATCCCTCTTGCATTTGTCCAGATCTGTCCTCCCTATACCTTCTCCAACGTCTTTTGAAGCTCTAATTGCCACTCTAAACTCGGGCAACAAGCGCATTACACCCTTAAATATATATATGTGTATATATATATATATATCGACCTCCATCAATTTCTTGAACAGATTCCTTTAGTGAATTCAAGCTCTTTTGGAGGCTTTGATCTCGCCTCCTACTGAACTAGTCATAACGGGTGACTTTAACATTCATGTCGATTAAAATAATCATTTCTACTACCTTTCATGAGCTCTTGACTTCTTTTGATCTTAAGCAGCACATAACCTTGCAACACACGCTAAAGGTAATACCCTTGATCTGCTAGTGACAAGATCTGATTGTAACTTAATTCAAGATATCTTAACTATGGAAACTTATCTTCTGACGGTACGTGACGTTTTGGCACCGCCGTTTTGGCGCCGGCCGTTTTGGCGCCGGTCGTTTCGAGAGTTACAACGAACGAAACATCATCGAGTACCTTAGAGGACTATCGCATAATTTTTTGATGGACTCGTGAACTGATGGACTATACAGCTTACCAAAACGCAACGCATTGAACAATATTCATTGAACATTCCTTTACAACTTTGATATACTAGGTTTATTTCAAAATGTATTAAAGCTTTGATATGCTACGCTTATTTCAAAATGTATTAAAACTTTGATATACTGCGTTTATTTATAAATGCATTAAAACAAAGTAACAAAGATAGCGCGTTTACGGCATTGAACAATACAACTTTGCATGAAAAAACAAATAAACATTTAATGTCAACTATTATGTACTACGCTTACTACGCTGACTGAGAAATGCGTTTATGTTTATAAGCGCCAAAAAAGCCGGCGCCAAAACGGCGGTGCCAAAACGTCCCGCGCCAAAGCGGCGGCGCCCAAGCGTCCAGCTTCGTCTTTCTGATCATCTTGCCGTTGCTGCTTCCATCTCTTTTCCAACCAAACCACTACCAAATTACACTGCTATAACTTTCAGACCATAACATCAACTAGATATCCAGACCTCAAAAAATATCTGCTCCTCACTTCCTTTTTCTGACTCAGACTTTTCTGCAGATGCCCTTTCTCACCAACTCCAGTCTGTTCTAACCAGACTTATTGATAAGCACATTCCTCTTAAATCCAAGAAGGTTGTCGTTCGTGACCCGAAGCCTTGTTTTAATTATGAAATTGCTGAAGCTCGACGTCTGCGTAGCCAACTTGAACGCACTTGACGCCGCTCACGACTTCCCTTTTATCGTGTGCGTTTCAAAGAACAGCGTAAAATTGCTCGCGACCTAGATTCCAAAGCCAAATCCTCCCATCTCACAAACTTAATTTCAGAAAATTCATCTTGCTCTAGGTCGCTTTGGTAGGCCTTGAATAAGTACTCCGCAGGAAAACGCCATCCACGCTACCCAAAAAATCCTCGCCATCTGCGCTGGCTGATGCTTTCATTGAATTCTTTGGTGACAAGATATCCAACACCAGGTTAAAATGCTCTGGTATTTCACTATTAAATGGCTTTTCTTCTCCTGATCACCCCCTGCCTACTTTTGATTGTCTTACTTCCAGCAACCTTGGGTGAAATCCAGTCGCTTCTTTTTTCATCTCCTGACAAACAGTGCCTCCTAGATGCAATTCCTACTCACCTTCTCAAAAGCTGCTTTGATGTGCTTGGTACTACAATCTTGACATTGATCAATCGGTCGCTTGCTGACGACTCCTTCCCATCATGTTAATCTCATGCGATTGTCCACCCTTTGCTGAAGAAACCATCTTTGGATGCTTAAACTATGTCAAACTACCGACCAATCTCAAACTTTCATTTTATTTCTAAACTTCTTGAATGCATTGTTAAATGTCGACTGGAAGCATGTCTGTCCTCAAACTCCCTACTCTTCTCTTTCCAGTCAGCATATCACAAATTCCACTCCACTGAGACAGCTCTTCTCTCTATCCACAATGACATTATCTGCTGCATGGACAATGACAAAGTAATTGCACTTGCTCTTCTTGACCTATCTGCCGCCTTCAACACTGTCGATCATGCTATATTGCTCCATCGCCTTGAGCACTGGTTTGGTATATCAGGTCTGGCCATTAACTGGTTCAAATCATATCTTGCCTTTCGTACTCAATTTGTCTACATCAGTGGTGCAATGTCGGACCAGATACGAATCACCTGAGGTGTCTCTCAAGGTTCTGTTCTTGGCCCCGTGCTTTTCTCCTTGTACACTACTCCACTAGACGTTTTACTTAGTCACAGCGGTCTGAAGCACCATCTTTATGCTGATGATACTCAACTCTACGTTTCCTTTGATAATTCGTCTTTTTTCTAGCTCTCACGATTTTAACCAGGTTCAGTCGTGGATGGCCCCTTCCAAAGCCCTACCTGCACCTCATCGTGGTGGAAGAGTGAACAGTCAAGTAAGAGATTGCCTGGTGGGGCTATGCCATCAGTGCAGAAGGCTTCGGCTGAAGAACCACCTAGGGCGATACGCGAGGTGGAAAGGCTCACCAGGAACTCCGAAAATTGCTGGTTAACGCAGGAGGCAGGTGTTGGAAGGACACCTCAGGGCGAACGAGGCCTAAACGTGGCCCACCGGCTTCCTTACCCTGCCAGGAGAGGATTGGCCACCACCTGGTATAGGACCAAGAAATTTAACAAGATGAGGACACACATAAAGAAACCAGTTAACGACGTTAACGGGTATCCTCTGATGAAAGGGAGAACCGCGTTCGGCAGGAATGGAAATAGCAAGGCCACTCAGGTCGTCATCCAGCGAAACCCTTGCAACATTCAGGATCGGCGCGAACATCTGTTTAACTGCAAAGAGGAAATAAGCGTTGGTACGTGGAATGTGAGAACTCTGGTCAGCTGGACATACTGCTTCATCAGCTTCAGAAGGTTAGGTGGGGCATTGAGGGTCCATCAGAGGTGAGATGGATTGGAGCCGGGGAATTCGATTGGGATGAGTTCAAGGTGATATATTTGGGAAGGTCAGATGGCAGACACCAGGAGGGAGTTGCACTAGTGCTGAGAAGGGAAGCGGCCAGGGCACTGATTGGATACAATGCAGTTGGGTCACGTATACTGAAGGTAAGGTTCAGAATATCCTGTGGGAAGGCGACGATTATCCAGGTATATGCGTCTACATCAAATTCGACAGAGGACTTGGTCATCATAGTGGGGGATTTTAATGCAAAGATAGGAGACGATTAGAGAACATGGAAGGGAGCCTTGGGTAAATTCGGATACGGAGATGAAAACGAACAAGGAGAAAGACTACTAAACTTCTATCTAAACTAACCTCATGCTGATGAACACTGCATTCTGCCAAAGAAAGACGAACAGGAAGTGGACCTGGGAGTCACCAGATGGGAAAACAAGAAATATGATAGATTTCATATTAGTCAATAAAAGGTGGCAAAAGCAGCGTCTCAATGTGCCGGAGATTCTCCAAGCCAGGCGTCGCATCGGATCACAAGCTGCTGATGGCGGGGATTAAAATCAGGTTGAAAACTATACACAGAGAAAGGTATGGAAGGAAATTTGAGGTGGTAAAACTCAAAGAAGGAGTGGTTAAGCAGCAGTACAATAACGTGTTATGCGAAAAATGGAAGCAGGCAGGCAAGAAGAGCATCACCACATGGAGGAGACGTCGAAATCAATCAGAGGCACATATACAGAAGCGGCACATCAAGTATTGGGCTTTAGCAAAAAGCAGAAGATGGCACCACGGATATCCCAGGAGATACTAGAGCTGAGTGACCAGAGAAGACAGATGAGAGCAGTAAAATCTCACAGCGAAGAAAATAGGATAAAGTACAACACGATGACAAGAGAAAGCAAAAAGAAAGCAAAAAGGTGTAAGGAGCGATGGCTGGAGGATAGGTGTTGCCAAGTGGAAAGCAGTGCAAGAGCGCAGAATACACAGAAACTTTTCCAGACAGTAAATGAAATCTATGGCACCTTTAGCCCAAGGCTGCCAACAGTAAAGAACAAAGATGGGAAATTACTGGACAATACTGTGGAAATCAAAAACAGATAGGAACAGTATTATGAGAATTTGTATAATGAAAGGAACCCTGTGGACAGTACGAGGCTGGAAGAGCTACCTGCAAGTAATAGTCAAGAACACATGGAGAGCATTCTCAGGGAAGAGGTAGCGGCAGCTATAAAGAATTTAAAGACGAGAAAGGCACCGGGAGAAGACACTATTATGGCAGAAATGATACAAGCCGGAGAGCAGTAGAAATGTTGCACATGCTGTGCAATAAAATCTATCAGGAAAAGAAATGACCGGCGGACTGGGGAAAAGCCATGATTGTCCCAATAAATAAGACAAATTACAAAAGAGAATGCAGTAATTATCGAGGAATTAGTCTGCTAAGCATTCCGGGAAAAGTGTACTGTGACGGCCCGGACCTACTACTATAGACGTGCGGGGTTCGACTCTGGTGGTCTACCCAAAGATCTTAGAGTCGTAGACTAAGATATGACACTTCCTATCTCCGCTGTGTATTCAGCCTGGTGGTGGTCAAATGTACGCAAACCATGGCGCCACGTAGTGATTGGGATGATAGCTTCTTAGCAAAGATAGATGCGGCATTTCACTACTATATACTGTAAGACAAATAATGTAGCCTATTGGTAAGCGTTCTCGGCCTGAAATTTTGATAAACGAGTAAAGTGAATAATTTTTTTATTGCAAATAAAATTCACTCACAGTTTACATAATTCAAATATACATAATTAAGAACATTAACACTGAACTATGTGTATGGAACTGAGCAGTATTACACAAAGGTCTTTGGTTTCACATTTATCTTCAGTAAAGAAACAATGTCAACAATAAAGCCTCAGAAGTCTGTATCCATGACCAAACCAACAGAAGGCAGACAAATGAAAGAAATAAATTAAACTGCTTACTCATGAAAAATTTTCTTTGCTTTACGATTGCGCTTAAGCTTAAGTTTGCAGGAGTTTTGAAGTTGCTGGTTAAGAATTTTGATCTTACTGTGGATTCGAACTGTCATGTACAATTTCATCATGTATTTCAGCCGAGCACCACATGTTGCTGATCCACATGCAGCAATATCTAAATTCTTTTGGGCAAATAAGCATAGTCGTTTTAATATACCAGAACTATGCTGCAATTTGTCAAATGAATTCTGAAACAGTTTTTCCAAGTCCCTGGTGAAAGCCAAAAACGCCATGGATGGGTAAACTAAACAACCAGTGTCTTTAAATGCCTTTAGTTGTAAGAAAGGAAACTGAGGATAAGACAAGTGTACACTTGTGTACAAATCACTGCATGTTTGGCACATGCCAGATCCATCATTAAAGCCACACTTTCTTAAGATATAGCCACTCATATATGCCAAGACATTGTCAACCTCCAGTGGCAAATCAGGAATATCTGATATATCTTGAAGGTCAAAGTCATCTTCACATGTCATTTCACAAGTGATCTCATGATCAATATGTGAAGCGGAAGCATAGTGTTCATCATCATGTAACCTGGACTTCATAAGATTCAACAATGACGATATATCTATAAGCACATCATCTATATCATTTTCACAGTTTCATCCAGAATTATCAACAAACAATTTATCGACAGCGATATATCTAAAACTGGAACAAAATTCTGTGACATCAGGATCGTCCCTGTGTCCTCCACTGCACCTTTATTTTTATAGTACCAACAAATTGCTTGCTAAAGTTGGGATAAAGGTTGCAATTTTGGAGCGTTCGCTGCAAAGTCCTTTTGGATGGCATACAGAAAATATTTTGCAACAGCTTATAAGATTTTCTGCTTTGATAAAATACAGACATTGCAAACATTTTTTAATTAACTGTCCAACATCTACCTTGTTTGGAAACAAGACCCATATTGATCTGGGTCTTCAGAAAAGAGAGAGTAGATGGTGGAATATGGTCGCACAGTTCTGCTATCAAACGGTCACAGGAAGCAGCTTCTTGCTTCCGTGTCAAGACACTGTTGCATTTTGATGTACTTTGATCCTTTCCTGTCTGTCTCCTCAGTCGAGTTCGTAGTCTGACAATTTCATTCTTAAGTTTCTTCTTGTCTGAAGAGTTACATGACGACCTCGTGGAGCAACCCTCACACTGGTCATTTAGAAGTACCAGGTTAGCAGATGATGAAATAGGCAAAACACTATTGACAGCCACAGCTGCAGAAAGAGACTCTTCCACAGCAAGAACTTCATTGCTGTCGTTGTGTTCGTTAGGAACGTTTTTGAGCAGCTGTAATTTGCTGCTTTTGACAGAAACATTCAACTTTGGTGTATGCCTGATAATGTGTCGTCATTTTTGTGTGATCGATGATGGCTTGTTTGGAATATCAAACAGTGTTGGAACTGCATTCCATATAAGCTTGTCATGTTTGGTGTTCATAAACTGTGAATCTTCTAAATGCCTACTGCACAGTCGGAAGGTTTTGGTCAGCACTTCAACACTTTTGCAGTCCAGGTCTGAACGCTGCGTGTTGACTCTCCACTTCTTACACCTGTTCTCATGTAATAAAATAGTAACACAGCAAATAACTATTAATTTTCTACAATAAAATGCTGCCGGGCAAGTTATAAGCAAACTTTACATATTGATACGACATGGAAACAACCTATGAAGGAAATAAGTCTAGGAAGAGATGCGTTCTTAGACAAGACCTGAACCTCCAGTGATATATTCGGTTGACAAACCGAAACCGAAACGTTTTCCAATGTTTCTAAATAGCATTTGTTTGTGGGCCCCTGATCACGTATAATACCTTTAGGAGTGAAAAGCCTGAGCGGTGACTGACAGAGGAGCGTGATGTATTCGGGATTTTGTATACCAAAAGTATGGCCTCGACCCTGTCCATCTTTCAATGGATCTATAGGGTGTGATTTGATGCATGTTATGTGTATCACCGACAGCAGTCATCGAACATTTAATAATATAGTTTATACGTTACTTTGTACATACCTTTCGGCATCAAATCTAAATTGTGAAATCTTTTGCGCATTGTACGTCGTTACGCTGCAATTAATCGCAGCGCAACGGATCCCTCCTCGCTTCGAAGCCATGTTTACAAACTCTATCAACCCAATCGTACGGTGGTGCCACACATCCCAAGGTAGGTGGTGTGTACATTCAGATACATTGAGTGTCATATCTTAGTCTACGACTCTAAGATCTTTGGTCTACCTAGAGCTTTTCTCAAAAAAGAGGAAGAAGAAGTCGACACCAGCGTTGTAACTCTTTCCAACTTTTATTTAAACCAAACACTTAACTATAGTGTCGGTCCCGTCGGTTACGACGAAAGTAATCTACCGAACGAGAGCTTAACGACGCAAGTAATCCACGACGACATAAGTAATCCAAAGTGTACGAGAGCACTTCACCAGCGAGTCGCACGAACTGACCGGACTGGCAATAATCCAATAATCCTGAAGACGACAGGCAACCGATCGACGACAGACAGACCGCTCTACGACAGACCGTCTGCTCGACGGCTCCGAATGCATCCTTATATCTCGTTCCTCAGGAACCGTTACCAAGGGAACAGTTCCCCAATTGTTCCCGCTGAGAACCGTTGCCATAGAGATTGTTCCGATGGTTCCGTTGCCATGGAGGCGGTTCTCGACTGTTCCGTTGCCATGGAGGCGGTTATCGACTGTTCCGTTGCCATGGAGGCAGTTCTCGACTGTTCCGTTGCCATGGAGGCGGTTCTCGATTCGCCACAGTACACACGGATACTTCAGCAGCATCTGAGGAGGTACTTTGAGGAGGTGGTGGCTGAGGAACAGGCGGGATTCAGGGCCGGAAGAGGCACAATAGACCAACTGTTCGTAATCCGGCAGCTGGCAGAGAAATATTATGGAAGAAACAGAACATTGTATAGCAACTTCGTTTTTTCTTCAGGCAGCATTTGACAGTGTGTGGCAACAGGGCCTGTGGCAGGTACTGAGAAACTGTCACCATATCTGTTCAACTTACTTCTGGAGGCAGTTATGACCTTTGCACTGAGGTCTGCTGAGGCCGGGGTCGCAGTGAATGGACAACTGCTGAACAACTTGCGTCTCGCTGATAATGTGGACTTGATTGCGGAGTCGCCAGAACATATACAGGAGCTGACACAAAGGGTTCATGATGCCAGTAAACGATTTGGGCTTAAAATAAATGTGCAGAAACCCAAAACAATGACTATTGGGAAACAACACAAGGAGCTGAGGGTAAAAATAGATAATGAAGAGCTGCAACAGGTTACAGAGTTCGTGTGCTTGGGAGGATTAATAACGGAAGATGGCAATGTAAAAAAAACGGAGGATTGGTCTAGCATCGGCAGTGTTCGGTGGATCGAGCAAGATGTGGAAAACACACAGCATATCAACCATGACAAAGATAAAACTGTATGAAGCACTTGTCATCCAGGTGCTGCTGTATGGATCAGAGTGCTGGTGCATATGGAAGGAGGATGAAAGGAGACTACTGGTGGCAGAAATGAGCTGGTTAAGAAGAATACTAGGCAGGAGCAGATGGGATAAGATCCCCAATGAGGTGACCCGGAGGGAGCTGGGACAAGCAAAGACATTGGTGGATAGGATTAGAGAAAGAAGACTGACTTGGTTTGGGCACGTAACGAGGATGGACAGCGGAAGACTACCAGCCAGAGCACTCTATGGCCATGTGGATGGAACACGAAGTCGAGGAGGGTAGACAAAGACATGGATGGACAATGTGAGGGAAGATCTGGAAATCAAGGGATTGGACATCAGAACTGCCATTCAAGGATAGAACAAAGTGGAGGCGTCTTGTTCAAACCTCATCGTCGGCACACGCCTGACGGAAGAGAGAAGAAGAAGAGAAGTCATGGATGGCAGAAAATGGACTGCTCAAACCCATCCAAAACTGAGTTTCTCCTTTTTAAACCTCACAGCAACTGACAAAATTTAATTCTTTGAATTCCGTCCATCTAGGCGTCTCTCTTGTACAGCGCAACTGTTATCCCACAATTTGGATGTTGTATTTGACTCCAACCTGCCATACAATTCTATATGTAGGTCTGCCCACTACCACTTTCATGATATCAGTAGGATTAGGTGCCACATTCCCTTCTCTGCCCTGGTTTGTTTGGCTAATGCCTTGTCTCCAGCCGTCATAACTACTGCAACTCGCTTCTTACTGGCATTTCTAAAGCTAATTTGATGAAGCTTCAAAGACTTCAAAATACATTGGCTCACTAAAACTCCAAAATGATCATATATCACCAATCCTAAAATCATTGCATTGGTTGCCTGTAGAAAAGCGCATAATGTTCAATATTGGACTAATTGTATACAAGACTCTACATTTCAGCCAACCTCACTATTTTCATTCTGTACTGACTCCCAAGACCAGACTTATCTCTACTCGACCATATCTTCTAGCTGTCTAAATCTGACTATTCATTGGACAAGAACAGCTCTTGGCAGGCGTGCCTTTTCTGTCACTGGCCCTAGACTCTGGAACTCTCTTCCGGCAAATGTTCGCTCGGTAAAGTCTGTTTCGGCCTTCAGATCTCGACTAAAAACTCACCTCTTCCCGAACTCATTTCCTCTGTAGGTTGTATCTGTGTCTTCTGGACTACTCTTAGGCTTTTCGACCCTGACTCACCATGGAATTTGACTTGAACAATGATTTTGTTTAGCAGACCATCGACTGATGCCTTGAGCATTATTACACTCTACTTCACTCCGTTCGAATCTTGCCCGGCTCGCCTGAGCACATTCCATTTTATCTAAGTCCCATGAATACGGTCCCCTTCCCCTGGGATCGTCGAATGTCTAAGGGGTGACTATTCACGACCATACATCTGTATTGTCTATACCCTATACTTGTCCCTCGCTGTCGCTGTTGGGATTCACGTCTTCATCCTAATATAGGCTCATCAGAGGGCCTGGCATGTTATCCGATGTCATATTGGCGACCTCAGGCGGGCGTCGTAGTCGCCTTCATGTTGACCGCTGAACTTGTACGCGACAGGAGGATTGGAACGATTGGGTGTATTATTTTTTTACACCCGAGGTATATATGATCCCTCAGGATTAAAAAAAATATCCGGAGAATAAAAGATAATTTTTTTGCCACGAGGTATTTATGATCCCTCAAGAAGCAGAAAAAATTATCCGGATGAAAAGTTGCATTCTGGGATGGCTAATCTTCGTTGATGTCAGGCTCCTCAAAAGTGCCCTGGAAGGCAATAAAATTAAAACGTTGAATTGTGCAGGCAACGCGTTGGAAAAGGAAAGCGGTCTCCCTTGGGTCTCCGGAAACCCTAGTCAAGTGACCACCCAGATTAGCTAAGAACTCCAGGCCCGGTAAATTTATCGGGCCAAGGGTCTCGAAGGCCAAAGGGATGAACTGATAGGAAGCCGATAAATCGGTATATTTGGTGATCTTCCTCTGAGCTGCCAACTCTGCCGCTGTACCTGCATCCGTGGCTGTGTGATGCAAGTAAGAATCTGCCATTGTCGACAACATTAATATCCCAGACCATAGACCTGCCCGCCTGCCTGGGAATGAGAGTGGCGCCATCTGGGCGTTTACCATCGGATCTTGAAAGTCCAACTGGTTCTTTAGAGGAAGGGAAACCCTCTTTCGCTAAAGTTCGCCAGATTAGATATTATTATTATTATTATTATTATTATTATTATTATTATTATTATTATTATTATTATTATTAATATTATTATTATTATTATTATATATATATATACTTAAAAGATAAACTCCAATGTAGTCACAATAAAGTATCCCATTTCTCAAAAGTGAGACATAGGAGAAACATTATTTTTATTATTATTATTATTATTATTATTATTATTATTTTTTTTTTTTACCAAGGTAAGTATAATCCCTTGGTTGTTCAAAAATTTCCGGAGAAAAAGAGAGAGAGGGACTCTGGAACGGCTAATCCTCGTCTGGATTCGGCACCACAAATGTACCGTGGAAGGCGACTGCATTGAAACGCTGTAATGTTATAGATAAGCGTTGAAAAAGGTAACCTGTTTCTCTACTATCTCCGGATATTATTATTATTATTATTATTATTATTATTATGAAACAAATCTATTGTGTCACTTCAATTATGATACAAATCTATTGTTGCTGGAGCAACTAGAGCTGCTGTGGCGTCCTGGTTGGCACACTGGAAACAGGTCGACTAGCTGCACCTCCGAATCGCGTGATCTTGTCTTTAAGCGCCGTGGTGAAGAAGCAACCCTGAGTTAGCGGTCGCGTAAGTGTAGAGCGTTCTGTGGGCGTTTCTTCGATGGGGCGCAAGAACTTCCGGTGTGGATCGGACGAACATCCAGCACCACCAACTCCCTCCTCTTCATCGCCGTCGTCGTCTGCTTCGAAAGCGCCTGCGTCGTGGGCTTCGCTGACCCGAGCGTCGACGTCTCCTCGACCTCGACCCGCCGGCTGACCTTCGACAGGTGGTGTGGCTCTTTGACCCAGAGGATCGGTTGGGGCCCGTCGGCTGGGTTTCGACGACCAGTTCCAGGTTCTCTCCTTTTCTTTAATCTTGGCTTCAGGCACGGTGATTGTTCTCTGGAATTGCCAGTCTTCGCTTAAATCTGGCTCCAAGAATGTGCCATTAAAGGCAATCGCGTTAGATCGCTGGATGGCAATGGAGAGGCGTTGGAACAGGAAAGAAGTCTCCCTCTTATCTCCCGATGCTTGAGTTAAATGGCGTCCGATTTTCTTGATGAGGCTGAAGCCTTCCTGATTTATGGGGCCTAGAGTCTCGAAGGCCAGAGGGACGAAGCAGTGTGTCGAGAGAATATCACTGTATTTTGAGGTCTTTCGTTCTGCTGCGATCTCAGCAGCAGCACCTGCGACCACGGCTGTTCTGGATCGATATTATTATTATTATTATTATTATTATTATTATTATTATTATTATTATTATTATTATTATTATTATTATTATTATTATTATTATTATTATTATTATTATTATTATCATCATCATCATATATGTTCATAGTAGAGTTCCGGAGAAGCAGATGGCGTTCCCACGCTGGACAGCTACTGAGAGTCTTTGAAGCAGGTAGTTGGTCTCCAGTGGATCGTGGGTTGCCATTGTCATCCTTCGTCCTAACTCCCACACAAAATCCAATCCTTCCGTACTCCATGCGCCGCTGGTCTCCAGTGCGACCGCCACAAAAGAGTGGGTTTGGGCTATAGTGGCGTATTTTAGCCTTTTGGCTGAGACTGCCCGGTTTGCAGCTTCACTTGGTCCGGTTGAAGTAAAACCTAGATGTGACGCTGCAAATGTGTCAGAAACTGTCACATCCCATGTAAGACATCTTCCGCGAGACCACGGGATAAGAGTCACGCCATCCGGTCGTTTGCCATCTTCCCTGGTGAGTCCCAACGGTTCTTTCTGAGCAGGGATGTTCGCTCTGGTAAGCGCTCTCCATATAATGTCGTTGAGCATGTTATGGCGTTGTTGTCTGCCAGCACTCTTTCTGCAGACCAGACCGTGAAGTCCTCTGGCGTCGACTCTTTCGCCACAGTGACACAGATGTGGCTCGCACAGTGTGGTTCCCAGTCGCATTCCAACCGCGGTCCGTATCACCTCATCCGAAAGACGAAGTCCCAATGCGGTTACTGGAGGAGCCAGCATCCAATCTCCAGAGTGTGGTGCTTGAGAGGCCAAGAGACGAGCGCGGTCTAGTGGGTTGTTCGCAGACTCATGTAAGCTCGCCGACGCCTTGCTTGTCCAGCGACTGTCCCATTCCCTTTGTCGATGAGCTGCTGATCCAGTTGGTGGTTCTGCACCCGTGAAGACCATCCATGCATTCAGTGCGGTATTCACTAGCTCGTCTGAGGTATCGGCTGATTCTGGTGGCAGTATGTGTGTTTGGAGTTCGCTTGTGCTTGCAGCAGAGGCCAAGAAGGCAGAAAGTGCCAGCGTAGAAGCACAGCGAATCCCAAGACCGCCATCCCTAACCGGAAGGGACGCCTGGAGCCATTTCTCATCCGACAGCTCAACATTTAAGATAGTCGATAGTCCGTCTCTTAAAAGAGAGTCAAATCTGGTTAGACTGGGGCATTCGGTGCAAACGGCTGTGCGCATTGTGTAGAGCAGCTTCGGAACGCTCAAACCGTTTCGCAACAGCACTAGGGCGTCATGTGCGTGAAGCATTGAGAGCCTCCCAACTGCTCGTTCCAGATCATTTGCCTTCTCATTCACCACCTTTTCAACGGCTGGTCCCGGCATCAGTGGTGTGCCCAATAGTGTTGCCTCTCTTAATGGTGTATAGTTGAAGCCGGAGAACGCGAGACTGTCGACTTGATTTTCGTCATTCTGGGAAACAACCTCGCATTTGGCGCGGTTAAGTCGAAGTCCGAGCTTAGCGGATTCCTGGGCGATCAGCTGAACATCCATTATTATTATTATTATTATTATTATTATTAAACGTCTTACTTGCCAGTCGCCGCAGGCGCTGCATTGCATCAGCGCTTCAAGACGTCATACGACTTTCGTTCAATAAAGAATTTCCGGACGAATGTGATACTGGGTCCTTTGAGGTTAAATTGTAAGGGGAGATCGAAGTTGCAGGAAGATACGAATTTCGAATAATGTCAGCTGCTGGTGCTTCTTCTGCTCCTAATCATTCAGGAGAATTATTAGGCGATGCGGATCGTAAAAGATTCGAAGAACTTTTTACTAAACTGGATGCGAACCATGACGGAAAGATAGAAGCGAGCGAATTGGCAGAATCTTTAAAGGCAATTCGTGGAGTCAAAGATGTCGATAAGCACGCACAGGTAAGATCCGCGCAATAGCGTTCGAACAACCATCCGTATACATGTAAACGCAGAGTTGTGTTTGGAGGACGGGGAAGCGTCACAGTGTCGTTCCGAAATCGATTTAGTCTGTTAATCCTGTTGAATCATATCTCTAGGTGGCTTAGACGTAATATTCCTTGTGAAACCTTGCAGGACCTGTTTGGGTTTAAACCCACTGGCAGTTGTACCAGTGCCCTTGCTTTCTTCCTGCATCACGTCACACTGATGCTGGAAAGCAACTCCTATGTGAGGTGCTTGCTAGTCGACTTCTCCAAGGCTTTTGATGTGGTCGACCACTCCGTCTTAATTCCTAAAGTTATGGCTCTAAACCTGAAACCTGAAATATCGAACTGGATTGTTGACTTCTTATCTGGGCGATATCAAGTCCTCAAATGTGATAATTTAGTTTCCGATCCTGCCTCCATCAATCACAGTGTTATTCAAAAGTCTGGCGTTGGACCTAGTCTCTACATTCTTATGGAAAGTGACCTAACGCCTGTCTCTCCGGCTAACATTCTCTTTAAGTTTGCAGATGACACCAATCTACTTATTCCGCAAAACTCTCCTGTTAGCCTTGAAATTGAATTTGCTAATGTTAAGGATTGGACTTATAGGAATAAAATGATACTTAATGTCTCAAAGACCAAAGAAATTATATTTCACAGACCGAGCCCTAGATTCTTATCCTTCCCTGATCCTATTATTGGCGTTGAATGAGTTAAACTTGTTAAACTGTTGGGTGTTTTGTTTAGAGAAGATCTGAAATTTGACGACCATGTGTCTTTTATTTTGACTATTTGCAGTCAAAATCTTTACCCACTAAGAGTTCTTCGATCGCAGGGAATGCCTTCCAATAAATTACAAAGCATTTTCCAGGCTCTTGTAGTCTCCAGGCTTACCTGCGCTCTCCCATCCTGGGGTGGTTTCCTGTCAAAAGAATTAATTGGGAGAATCGATTCCTTTTACACCGCGCTGTGTGTAGTGGCCTTTTGAACGGTGATAGTATAAAATTGGAAAATTGTTGCGAGAAAATTGAATCGAAATTCTTTAAAAGCATCCAGGATCCTAACCACTGCCTTCCCCAGTTACTTCCAGCTAAGCTCTCTCACGGTTTCACCTTGCGGGGAGGGGATATAATTTTGAATTGCCGAACTTTCACACGTTGTTGCATGAAAGATCCTTTGTCGTTCGATCACTGTGTAAATATAGAAATTGTAACATTTTCAGTAGATCAACATATCAATTCTGCTAGATTGTCCTAATAGTTGTGGCTCTGTATTCTGATCTAATTAAACATAATTATTTTATTAAATTGCCATTCAGACCCTATTTTACATTGTTCATGTCATTTATTATATTGCTGTGTGCATTGTTGTTGTAAAGTGTGGGCGTTTGACTCATGCTAATAAAAGAATACTTACTTACAGAATTTGACTTGCCATCTAAACCGCCCCCGAATTATAAAATTGTTCTATTTCGCCCTTGCAATAAGATTGATTTAAATAAAGTGAAGCATGATATCTTAGCATCTCCGTTGTATGTATATGTATGCACTAAACTTGTATAGCGCATTTAGGTAACTGCATGTCTGTCAGGTTGTAATTGTAATTGTAATCTGACATTTATAAAGCGCCACTTCAAGAATAGACTCATCAGTAGCGCTCCCGACCCGAACCAGTGAGACCACTGACAAATAATACAGACTTCAGGCGCTTGCGAAACTGTGGAAGAGACAAACTGAGGAATATTAGCCGAAGCTCTCGGGAAAGGCGATTCCAGCTATTGGGTCCAACATAGGCAAAGCTTCTAGACTGCGCTGTAGCAGTGCGCATACGAGGCACAGTCAGAAGTCCAAGGGAGGCCGACCGGAGAGTGCTACGGCCTGGAACCAAGGAGACCGAAATGCAGAAGTCCCTAAGATATGATGGAGCAGAGCCAACAAGACAATTATGCATAAGCGTTAGGATCTTGAACTGGATACGCTGCTGAATGGGAAGCCAGATTCAGATTCCCTGTAGAAGACAGATTTGAAGACACATTCTTGGTCTGCTTAATATCCAGAAGTGCAATATTGCAAATTTGTGAGCGGAAATTACATACTCATCCTCAACAGAAATTAAAGCTTTTTACAGACCACACGCCACACCCATAGGACTACTCAAAACCCCTAGCAGATTTCACTCACATTAACTTATGTCGCCATGGAACCCTTCATACTTCCCATGTTTTTCAATGCATTGCGCTGTATGGTAAGCAGATATTGCCATTTTACCAGCTGAAATGACATACTCATCCCCAACACAATTGAAAACTTTTTACAGACCACACGCCACAGCCATAGTACAACTCAAAACCCCTAGCAGATTTCACTTACATTACCTAATGTCGTCATGGCAACCATTCAAACATCCCATTCATTTCAATGCATTGCGCTCTGTGGTAAGCAATATTGGAAGTTCACGAGCTGAAATGACATACTCATCCCCAACAGAATTGAAACCTCTTCACAGATCACAGGCCACACCCATAGGTCTACTCAAAACCCCTAGCAGATTTTACTTACATTTACTTATGTCACCATAGAACCCTTCATACTTTCCATGTTTTTCAATGCATTGTGCTGTAGGGTAAGCATATATTGCCATTTTACCAGCTGAAATGACATAGTCATTCCCATCAGAATTGAAAGCTCTTCACAAACCACATGCCCCACCCATAGGACTACTCACGTATGACGAGAACGCGGCTTCCAACACCACCATCAGAACGGCCTAATTCCGGAGTGCCGCCGCGCCAGTTCTTAGTCGGATGGTATCCAGGGTAGTGTACAGCCTGCCAAAGCCCAGATGCTCAGGCGCCTAGAGGAGTACGCCAACGAGGGGTCAGGATGCATACTACGGCGGATTGTGGTGCTGGACCTTGGCATTGCTAGGTACCAACAGTTTCGAGCTAGAAGCTAATTCCCCACACCCATGTGCGTCCCCCGCGCTCAGTTTTCAACATGCAAAACATAGACAACCGCTGCTTCGATTGGGCTGTATTATTGGCAATGCTTCCTGCTGAAAAGGACCCCCCAATGCCCAACCAAGTATCGGGCCCACCTCGATGAGCTGGACTTAACCGGAATCGCTTTGCTAGTGAAGGTGATGGATATCAGTAGTTTCGAACCCAACCATAGCCGTAAGCGTGTTTGAGTGGAAAGACGGGCTGTATCCAGACCACATCTCTACTGAGACTAGAGTCCACAACGTCGATCTCCTATTGGCCGATGATAAAAACCATCACTATGTCTGGATCAAGGATCTGGCCTGCATACTGTACAAAAACAGTGGCCACAAACACAAAAGGCACCCATACCGCCGGTGCCTGCACGTCTTCTCCACCGAGGCCCTCCTGGCTAGCCACACCAAGGATTGCCAAGGCATTGGTAATAAGCCGCAGCGGATTGAGATGCCCCAAGAGGATAAGAACATCCTCAAATTCCAAAACCACCACAAGCATATGCGCGTCCCATACATCGTCTAAACCGACTTTGAGGCGCTAAACTTGCCAGTGGAAGGTGTGGCCATGGATCCCAACAAAAGCAACACCAGGCTCATTGCTAAGCAGGAACCGTGCAGCTTCTGCTACGTGATGGTCTGCAGCGACGGCCGCGCGAACGCGCCTGTACCAGGATGAGAATTCTGTAGAAGAGTTCCTGTGGTGTTTGCAAGGTGAGCTTGTTGCAATTAAGCCGAGTCTGGCCAACAAGGCAGACATGGCGATGACAGCGGCCGACCGCCAATCTTTCCATGCGGCGACCACGTGCCACATCTGTGATGATATGACAGGTGCCGACAAGGTTAGCGAACACTGCCACATCACCGCAAAGTACCGTGGGGCCGCCCATGACGGCTGTAAACTAAAGCTGCGCATATACCCAGACAAGTGCAAGGTGCCCCTTGTCTTCTCCAACCGCTGAGGCTATGATATACGTTTTCACATCCGCAGCCTGTAGCGTGTCGTCTCGACCACATTGTTCATCTTTGGCAGTTGTGACCGCGCCGGCCTCGGGCGGCTTTATGTGGGTGGCGGGTTCCTCGACAGGTTCAGCCGGCTGATCTGCCGCCTCCTTCCTCTCGGCAAACAAGGACACGATTAAAAACGTCGCAGACATGGTAAGCATTGTGGCGAAATCTGGTGCTACAATAGCGGCCACGATTAAGCAGAACATTGACGTCGTAAAAGCGAAGCATGCTGCTGCAGCAGCTGGGATGGATAAAAGGCACTTCCTCCGGTTCCCGCCCTCTAGAGAAAGTGCTCAGCGATAACAGCATCAAGTTCCTGAATCAGCTTGTGCCCACAGGGTTTACTCTTCTGCCAGCGACTCAAGACATTAATATCCGCATTGCTTTGGGTTCAAAACGCTACAAGCGGCCCTCGTGGAAACGCCTTCCGAATGGTGATGGGCGAGGGGGCAAGGGCTTGTTCCTCGGTCCTCAATAGTCCTTTGACTACCCTGGCCTACACTGTATTGAAAACTTGACTTTTTCCGCTGTACATTGGCAACCCTAAACATGGCGAGTGATAGGCTAGACATCGCCTAAGCGGTGCCGGTCGATGAGAGCATTGAGTCATTCGACTACTGCGAGTATGAGTTGCAGAACCCTGCTGCCATCAGCAATGGACAAGCCATACAGGTCGATACCCAAAACCAAGATGTATTCACGCAACCGTCCCAGAGCTACCTTCTTGGGAAGGGTAGGCTCGCATCCACGGGCGCGGCTTATGTAGTTGACACGCTGACCACACTCATCAACAGTGCTGTTCCATATGTTCTCCCAAGTCCGGTACTTGATCAACAACACCGAGATAATAAAGGGATGTCCCTTGGGCAAGCCACGACGATCAAGGGTATGATGATTTACGGCGACGACTTCTCCAAAGGGGGGTTTGAACATGTGCTGGCAAAAAGATATGACTGCGGCGGACACCGCAGCAGATCATGGCTTCGAAGCACTAGGCCAGACCCCACTGGTTTGTTCTCGTTCGTCATTTTGTGTAGTCGTATTGGTGTGGCGTGTGGTTTGTGAAGAGCTTTCAAATCTGTTGGGGATGAGTATGTCATTTCAGCACGCCATACAGCTCAATGCATTGAAATCAATCGGAAGATGGAAGGGTTGCCATGACGAAATTAGTTAATGTAAGTGAAATCTGCTAGGCATTTTGAGTAGTCCTATGGTTGCGGTGTGTGATCTGTGAAGAGCTTTCAATTATGTTGGGGATGAGTATGTCATTTCAGCTCACGAACTTGCAATATTGCTTACCACAGAGCGCAATGCATTGAAATCAATGGGAAGTTTGAATGGTTGCCATGGCGACATTAGTTAATGTAAGTGAAATCTGTTAGGGGTTTTCAGTAGTCCTGTGGGTGTTGTGTGTGGTCTGTGAAGAGCTTTCAATTCTGTTGGGTATGAGTATGTCATTTCAGCTGGTAAAATGGCAATATTTGCTTAACATACAGCACAATGCATTGAAATCAATGGGAAGTTTGAAGGGTTGCCATGGCGACATAAGTTAATGTAAGTAAAATCGGTTAGGGGTTTTGAATAGTCCTATGGGCATGGCGTGTGGTCTGTAAAAAGCTTTAATTTCTGTTGAAGATGAGTATGTAATTTCCGCTCGCGAATTTGCAATATTGCACTTCTGGATATTAAGCAGACCACGAATGTGTCTTCGATTCTGTCTTCTACGGGTAAATCTGAATCTGACTCCCAACTTGACAGACATGGTAACTGCGGCACGGCTACCTAATGGTCTCTAAAGGGGAGCATCTTGAGCTATGCAGAAAATGTTTCTTGTACTGCTGTAAAGGCAGAGGATCGGATGTCTGGTGGAAGAGTTTTCCAGAGGGACGGCCCCACAGCGGAGAAGGAGTGGCTTGCCCAGGCCATTGTGCGAGAACGCGGTACAATGAGATGACCATGTGTCGCCTTTCGTAGTCTTTGTCGGCCTGGTTGATCAGCAACCGTTGTGATGAGCTCATTGATGTAATCCGGCACTGAATCAGCGATCGAGGACCTGACCATGAGGAATATTTTAAACTGTACATACCCTCTTCTCAACTGGTAGCCAGTATAGGGTGTCACGTGTGTAGGTAGAAATATGCGAGAATCTGGATGTATCAGCAACGAGCCGAGCAGCACAGTTGAGGACAGACTGGAGCTGGCGGATGTGGAATTTAGGCAGGCTGACGAGGACGGAGTTGCAGTAATCCAAACACGTCATGAAGAAGGAATGGACGAGCATGACAGCCGTGCTGTAGGACAGGTTTTGACTTATAGCCGTAATCTGACGCAGCTCGTAGTAGCATGTCCAGCAGAGTGAATTAACATGGCCACTGTCGACAGATCTTCGTCCAGCAAAACACCCAGGTCACAAACCATTTGCAGTGAGACCCAGTTCAAAGATGCTGTTAGAATCATATCTCGGTCCACGTCCTGAAGTCTGCACCAAGAGCTTAACGAAATGAACTGTGCTTTTGCCGGGTTCGGCCGAAGCTGGTTTCAGGACATATAATTCTGTATATTAGTAACCATTGTCTGAACCCTCAAGACGCAAGGCTAAGGCATCGGATGGTAGGTTGGGTATATTTCTGCATATCAATGGCGTATTGATGAACCATCGGACCGAGAGCTGTGACGACCTGGGTTAGAGAGAACCAGAATCCAGCTCGATTTGTCCATCCTGACCTCAACTCTCATTGTCTCTCCCGTCGAGGAAAGACCACATTCTTTCGAGTCCATGGCCCACAGAGCCATATGAGGTGTCAAGACGAGTCAGGAGAATCTCATAAAACATAGTGTCGAATGCTGCACTGACATCAAGGAGAGCAAGCAGCATGACCATGAAACCAGAATGACGCTTTGGCATGAGTTTACATGAGTCGAAGTAGAATACTACCTGCTGAGTGACTATTTTCAGGTGCAGGTCTTTTAAATGCAGCATCTGAGGGGGATTGACACCATGCCTCCACTGTGACAAGGATGCAAAGGTGGTGTTTGGCTATCACTGTGTGTTTTTCACATAGGCTGTTCCATGTCCCACGCTTTTTGTTCCATGTCCCTTGCTGCATAGAAACTTGTTGTATTGTATGGGCAGTGTATGCCGCTTGTACTGATGAGCCAACTTGCTGGGATTTACATGCTAGATTTCTTACCATGTGTTTTATTGTCAGACCATCATGGTTTGGGAGCCTAAATGTCTCTGAACTGTACTGTCGTCTGTAGGGGCTTATGCATGCCCCTACAGATGACAATTGGAAATCTGTAAATCTGAAATTTACAGATCTGAACTTTTTAATTTAGGTATGTAAATTGTAGGGAAATGTTAACTTTAGCATATTCAGATCACTTTTAGGAATAAATATCCAACGTTAGGATATGGGAAATTGCAAAAATAGTAAAAACTCGCATGAAGTAATCATGGTGGCTGTAAACACAGTAGCACCACCTGGATCAAAGCTTAGATTAGTTATATATGTTGGTTTGGTAGTGTTAGCATTTATTTATTCGAAGAGTGTATACATATGTATGGGCAGTGTATGCCGCTTGTACTGATGAGCCAACTTGCTGGGATTTACATGCTAGATTTCTTGGACTTCTGACTGTGCCTCGTATGCGCACTGCTACAGCTCAGTCTAGAAGCTTTGCCTATGTTGGACCCAATAGCTGGAATCGCCTTTCCCGAGAGCTCCGGCTAGTATTCCTCAGTTTGTCTCTTCCGCAGTTTCGCAAGCGCCAGTGGTCTCACTGGTGGTTCGGGTCGGGAGCACTTCTGATGAGTCTATTCTTGAAGTGGCGCTTTATAAATATCAGATTACAATTACAATTACAATATGTATAAATATGTGGTGATTGATGCTTGATCACACATCTTGTTCTCCTTCACAGTCCTTGATCTTGGAGTCGTCCTGGACCAGGAACTATCTCTAATTGAACATGTAAACTATCTGCTGCACATGTTTCTATCATCTTTGTCAGTTGCATAATATTTGCTGCTCGCTTTCCTCTCATGTTGTTACTGTTCTAGTTCATATCCTTACTTGTACCAGAGTGGATTTTGATAAAACTGTTTATGCTGGCCTCTCCTCTGCTAATATTTCCAAGCTTCAGGCTGTTCTTAATGCTGCCACTTGTCTGTTCAGAGGTGTTTTTATATATGGTCATATAACCACCTTTATGCGTGAGACTGCACTAGTTACCCATTCAGCACCATATTGAGTTTAAGATAACCTTTATGTGCAACTGCCTTACTGGCTGTGCTGCGTCATACCTTGAGGATCTCTGCACTCTGGTTTCCTCAGTACCTGACCATGGCTCTGTCCAGTTGGCTGCCCATGGTTGCCTCATTGTCCCTGTGTATGCATACTTCCATGACTTGATGTAGTAGCTTTGCCTTTTGTCAGACCTACCCGCTAGAATAACCTGTCTTATGAGATGCGGCTTGATCACCTCAGTGTGTCGGTTCTGCTGTTTAGCAGGTGCCTGAAGACTGTCTTGTATGACAGTGGTTTTCTTGCTTTGGGTCAGGAGCGCCTCTGATGAGTTTATTCTTGAAATGGTACTTTGTAAATGTCAAATTACGATTACAATTACACGTGACATTTGATCTCGAGATGTTTAATCACCAACCTGGTCATGCAACATTTGATCACATGGTATTTGTATATTTGAAAAAAGAAGTAAAAATTCTCAGAATAATGCAGTCTTCTTCTTCAGATTCTCTGCATTTGGGCAGGTTTGAACTTCCAGTGGTGCCATTCCTGATGTTGTTGGGCCTACTCCTTCAGTTTACTGTGTCTGTCCATCATCATCCAGTCTAGTAGCATTTGTGTAGGTCTTCCTGTTCTTTTCTTTCCCTCCTTACTTCCCTGTATGATATCTCTCAGAAGGGAATCACCTCTCAGTTTATGTCCAATCCTTTTCCAGTGTTTAATTCTTATTGTAGCCATCAGAGATCTTTTATCCCCACTTGTTGAAGCACCTCTTCATTTGTTTTATGTTCTGTCCAGCTAACCTTCTCTGTCCAGCACCATATCCGTAACTCAAAAGCCTCCTGTCTTCTGATATTTTCTTTTCTGATGGTCCATGTTTCTGATCCATGCTCTATAGAAATGTTTTGAACATTCTTTTCTTTAGGTTCCTGTTCAGTCCTCCTCTCATTAATTCTTTCCTTTTCATAAAAGCATCTTTTCCTATCGCTATCCTTTTTATTTCATTATGACATTTTGCATCTGTTGTAATCACTGTAAATAGCGGAACTGCCTGACCTGTACCAACTCTTCATCATCTATTATTCTTACTGTTGTTTCTCCCTTTCTGGTTATCTTCATAACCTTTGTCTTTCTGATATTTATTTTTGTACCATATTCTATCAAAATTGAGAGAGGAGGTCCTTATAACAATAAAGGACATGAAGAACAACAAAGCGAAGGGAATGGACAACATACCCATTGAAATGCTGAGGAACCTCGGCGACAAGGCAACGGATGAACTGGTACAGCTGTGCCAGGAAATTTACAGAACGGGAATATGGCCAGAGGATTTCCTACAGACGATAGTAATACCAATAAAGAAAAAACAGAATGCAGTGATATGCGAAGACCATCGCACAATAAGCCTGCTCACTCATGCATCCAAGATCATGATAAAAATTATAACAAAAAGACTACAGTCAAGGGCAGAAGCGGACAAGTGTTTGGGAGATGACCAATTCGGCTTCAGAAAAGGAAGGGGAACGAGAGATGCAGTGGCAGCACTGAGAATACTAACAGAAAGAAGCATCCAACACAACCAAGATGTATATATATGCTTTGTCGATTATGAAAAAGCTTTCGATAGAGTGGACTGGAAGAAGTTAATGAGAGCGCTAAAGCGAATGGGGGTGGATTGGAAAGACAGAAGGCTGATAGGCAACCTGTACATGGGACAGCGAGTCAGAATACGCATAGAGGGCGAATACTCGGAACCAGGAAGAATAGGTAGGGGGGTCAGGCAAGGATGCCCACTCTCACCAATACTATTCAATATATACATAGAAGAAGTCATAAGAGAAGCACTGGAGGAAATGACTGAGGGTGTGAAGGTAGGTGGAAAACTAGTAAAGGCGCTGAGATTTGCGGATGACCAAGCTATGATGGCAGGCAGCCAAAGGGGATTACAAAAGATGATGGATCAGCTCGACAGAATATCGAGGGAATATGACATGAGGATCAACATCAAGAAGACAAAGGTGATGAAAATAGGGAGAGGAGAGGCGGAAACAGTTAGGATTACACTGAACGGGGATATAATAGAACAGGTAAAGAGCTTTTGTTATCTGGGAAGCACGATTACAGAGGACGCAAAATGCCACGTGGAGATAAAAAGGAGAATCGCAATGGGAAAGGATGCCTTCTACAAGAGAAGCGAGCTGTTAAGAGGAAGACTAAATAAGAATCTAAAGAAGAGACTGATCAAGACACTGATATGGAGTGTGGTCCTATACGGATCGGAGACATGGACAATGAGAAAGGAGGACATCAAAAGAATAGAAGCCTTTGAAATGTGGATCTGGAGAAGGATGGAGAAAATCAGTTGGACAGAAAAAAAGACGAATGAGGAGGTCCTACAGATGGTAGAGGAGAAAAGAACTATACTGGAGACAATAAGAAACCGACAAAAGAAGTGGATGGGTCATGTTCTAAGAGGAGACAATATTGTAAGAGACATAATCGAGGGAAGAATGGAGGGGAAAAAGACACGCGGAAGACCACGACAGATGATACTGGACTGGATGATGCTAGAAGATGGATATGAAGGGCTAAAGAGAAGAGCAAACAACAGAGAAGAGTGGCGTCATTGGACATGTGGACCTGCCTGACGGCAGAGCACTAAAAGAAGAAGAAGATTCTATCAAAATTAAGTTCAGGCAGTCACGAATGTAAGAATGTCAAAGACTCGTAAAACTGTTTTCTCTTTTCCCGACCTGGACTGCCAGGCTACAACATTTTATGTACAGCCTTTGAAATACAGATAGCCTTTAAATATACAGCCTTTGAATATTTACAAGTCTGCTCACAAAGTCTTTCATGCTCAACACAATTATTGACAAGAAAGTTGATAAAACATAGCTACTTACATTTTCCCTAGCAAAATAGTTCTCAACAAACAAGTTTATTTTTTATTGAACCAACTAGTAACTGTATAAGTGCACATGAGTTCGTTTCCTTCTAACAATCACCTTCTCTCTCAAACCAGCTTGCTGCTTAAAACCCCATCTTTTCAGACACACCTTTCATTTGGTTGTGCTCTGAACTCAACCAAGCATGAATATGAACCTGGCACTACTTTTATGTAGCGCTATATACGTTTTCTCTGCTACACTCCTCCCTTTTTGAGAATGAAACAAATATTTTACTTCAAAATTTCAAACCTTAACTATAATATGCAACTTAAGTGGATTACCCAGCCTTTAACTTATCCAGTTTACATCTCACTTAACTACAGACATGGAACCTATTCAATCATATTTGATTACACAGAGTGCGATGTTTCCAGTGACAAAATCATAATCATCGTATAACTATCTGATGCAATTACATGACTAAGATCTTACCACTAACACAGCAAAACTGGCATCTTCTTATATATTCACACAAAACAAAAAACTTAAATACCTGAACCAAATTTTGTGCATATTTTCAAAACAAACATCTATTAATCACCATAGTTTTCTACCAAGCCATAATATTTTATTATGTTCCTTTAAGTTTATAATGTCTGTTTGCAGCAATTAACTTACAATGCAAATTCTAAGGCAAATCAAAAAGTTCATCACACTTAACCTCAATAAAGGTCAAATCATTCTACACAATAAAAATTGATGTACACCAGTATTGCAACTCAAGTAATCAGCACCAGTATTATCCTTTTCTTTAATAGCTCTAACAGTGAAACGATATGGCTGCAGAGAAAAGTCCCACTTTATCAGTCTTCCATTCTGGTACTGGGACTTGCCAAGATATTGAAGTGGCTGATGATCAATTTCCAAAATGAAATGCTGACCATACAAAAATTCTTTAAATTTGGTTATTCCCCACACAATTGCTAAACATTCCTTTTCTATTGTTGAATAATTAACCTCCCTCTGAAGCAGTTTTCTGCTTGCAAAAGCCACAGGATGTTTAATTCCTTCATCACCATCCTGGAGCAAAACACTCCCAAGTCCCTCATTAGTCCCTCGACACTAACTCTCTTATGCCTCCTCTTCAGTCTGGGTTCAGGAAATACCATTCCACCGAATCACTTATGACTCGCCTTCTTGCTGACGTTTTTGGGGCTATTGATTGCAGGCAGGTCACCCTTCTGGCCCTTTTCGATGTAAGTGCTGCTTTCGATGCCATTGATCATTCCATCTTATTAGAGCGTTTGGAGATTTCCTTTGATATCACTGGCTCTGCCCTCACCTGGTTTTGATCATTCCTCTCCGACCGCCTTCAATCTGTCCTTTTTGGGCCCTCGCAGTCCCCTTGGTCTCCCGTAGTTTTTGGTCTCCCCCAAGGTTCCGTCCTAGCTGCTCTCCTCTTTATTTTATATACCTCTGATCTAGCTCGGATCCTGCTCCCACTGAGGGTTGCCGTCCTTCAGTATGCAAACGACACCCAGGCTTATGCCCATGGTCCGGCGGAGGCAGCCTCTGCCCTTGTCCAGAGGATTCTCGATGCCACATCTGTCCTTGACCTGTGGATGTCCTCCAATCGCCTCTGCTTGAACTGTAATAAGACCCAGTTCATCTGGCTTGGTGGCCGCTTACAGCTCGCCAAGATCGATCTCTCCTCCTTACGCCAGAGATTTCCAGATATCTCCTTCTCTACTACGGTCTGTGATCTCGGGGTTGTACTGGATCGGGAGCTTTCCCTGTCTGCTCATGTTAACAGCGTCTCTCGCTCTTGTTTTTATCATCTTCGTCAGCTCCGTCCCATTCGCCGTACTCTTTCCTTTCACGCTGTCTCCACGCTGGTCCATGCCCTCATTTGCACCAGGGTTGACTTTGGTAACGTCATCTTTACCGGCCTATCGCTTGCCAACACTGCTAAGCTACAATCTGTGCTCAGCTCTGCTGCTCGTCTCATAGGGGACATTCCAAAGTATGGCCACATCTCGTCTTATATTCGTGACACTCTTCACTGGCTCCCCGTCCAGCAGCGTGTCCACTTTAAGATCCCCTCCCTCATGCGCAATTGTGTTCTTGGCTCTGCTTCCCTTTACCTCGTTGACTTCTGCACTTTGGTCTCCTCGTTGCCGGGCCGTAGCAACCTTCGCTCGGCCACTCAAGATCTCCTGTTTGTCCCTCGCATGCGTACCACTGCAGCCCAGTCCAGAAGCTTTGCCTATGTTGGTCCCACTTGCTGGAATCGTCTCCCTCGAGAATTGCGACTTGAGCTCCTTTCTCTCCCCCTCTCAGTGTTCCGCAGGCGCCTGAAGACTCACTGTTCAACAGTGATTTTACTTTTTTGGGTCGGAAGCACCTCTGTTGAGTTTATCCTCTAAGAGGCGCTTAATAAATCTCACATTACAATTACAATTACCAGGATCAGTTTGCAAGAAAAACACACAACTGAAGTTAGGTAACTGTAAAACTGACAGATGGTCAGCATACTTTCTTATACTCCTAAAAGTGTTTTCCTGAACCATGCCCCACTCAAGTTTATTAGGCATTCCCTTCCTAGTAAAGTCAGTAAGTGGAACGGCCATCGCAGCAAACTTTGGAATAAACTTGCGATAGTATCCCATTAACCTCAGAAATGACTGTAATAGCTTTTTAGTCAAGGATCTATCAGCAGAAAGGATCTTGTCAACCAATTCAGAATTGGGTTCCAATGCATTCTCCCCAAGTCGACCCCAAAAAGTGCACCCAAGTCTACCAATCTCACATTTAACATTTAATCTTAATGCTAAATTAGCCTTATGCACTCTTTAAAAAATTGCTTCAGTGCACACATATGTCCTTTCCAGTCCTTAGTATGACAACACATTGTCAAGATAATTACTTAAACCTACTGGACTTCCCAATAGTTTATGCATAATTTGTGAAAAAAGTAGTTGGGGCATTTACAAGCCCAAATGGCATGACTGAAACGGAAAAGGCCTCTGTGCGTAATAAGCATTACCAAGTTCTTATCTTTCTGCTCCATTGGTATCGGCCAATACCCCTTAAACAGATCAAACTTTGAGAAAACCTTATCCATAGCTAGACCAGCAAATATATCTATTCATATTAAAATAAATGTATTCTTCTTGTTGAGTTTACTTAGGTACTGAACTGACTTCAAACGTGTATAAATGTATCTCTGCAGTACATGACTGAATGTCTCAAAACTAACTTTCTTGTAACATGAACAAAACTGAAGTTCTCTGGTGTGGTCTTCCCATACCTAATTTGCCTGTCAGTCTTTTCTTACTAGATATACAAATTCTACCAGTGCACCAAGTTCATGATGTGGTAGTGAGTGACTGTTGATTGCAGATTAACATTGGAATCTCATGTTACCAATATTACACTGTCCTGTTATTTTTACCTGAGGCAGCTTTGACTTATTCATCAGTCTTTTACCAATGATGCTGCACATGCTCTTCTCTGTTCACTTGTCTTATTACGCTTAGACTATTCAGTTCAATACTTGGTTCTCTTCCTGGTTTTTTAAAACTCCTTACAATCAGTTTTACATGCAGCTTGTTCGTCAACTACCTCCAAGATTTCTGCTTACTGACTTGATGTCTTCATAATTACATAGGTTATCTTTTCCAGCTTGGGTCCAGTTTAAAGTTGGTGTCCTTGTATACAAAGTGCTTTATGATCTAGCACCAAGGTAACTTGCTGATTTATGCATTCCACTCACATTTAATCCCACCAGGACAAACTTTAGATTATCAGACTCTGGCAAACTGTTTGTTCCAATTTACCATAAAAACGTGTGGTTTCCGTGCTTTTTTACATGCTTTACAGCTATAAATTGGTGGATTTATTCACTCCTACCACAGCCATTCCGCTGATGGGTGGAATTGTCCACCACGAGCCCATGTTTTATTGTTACAGCAGGGAATACAGAGCCTGTCTGTATACTACAGCTCAGGGCAGCTTGTGCACAGATGAATTCATTACTCTGAACAGAGTGAAAGCAAGGCACAGTCATTTGAGGATTTTGAAGACAAAGTTCCTACTAGAAATGCAGTGTTAGTGGATGAATTTATAGAGAACACAGTTTTGTAAAAAGAAGGTAGACCAAAGTGTAGCCTGAAGGAAAGCAGCCTTCAGCTAGTGAGAGGTTAATAATGCAAAAAACAATAGCGCCCAAAACATTAAAACATTTGCTTGATATCACCAAATACAGGCTCAGACTCTGTTTATCTAGGAGTCTATTCAGATTGCAGGACTTAAAATCCATGATTCTAGCAATGGAGAATTCTGATGTTCTTTAGTCAAAACCTGGTTGGCACTTTGTTCATCTCAAGTGTTGATGACAGGGAAAATCCCGGGCATTTGGGAATTACTTTGATGTCACCATCTTGAGATATTTTAAAGTTTTAATTTAGCTTTTCTGATAAATGGCAACACAAAAGCCTTAACTAACTCAAAAATAAGAAAAAGTTTGAAGGTAAATTTTATTAAATTAACGAGTTTTGATAAAAATATTTTTCAGGAAATGATAAATCGAGCTGACAGAGATGAAAGTTCTGAAATCAGTTTTGCTGAATTTCTTGAGTACATGCAAGAACATGAGCGCAAACTCAAGCTGGCATTTTCTGATCTGGATCGAAACAAAGATGGTAACTAAACCGATTTGATTAGGGTATTTTTGTTAATTTTATTGTGTGATTGTAGTGTAGGTTGGTTTCCTATATTATATTTTGAAGTTTAAAAGCTCCAGTTTTAATTCACTATGGCCAATCAAACTACTTTTGGTCTTAAATGGTTGAAACAAATATTTATAGGCTTCTTCTCATCATATTACACTATCCTGTTACCTGAGGCAGCTTTGACTTATTCATCAATCTTCTGGTATGCTTGTCTTTGGAGTGTTGCCGTTTCCACTACGCGCAGCCAGCTGTCTCTGTTCTGGGCTCATCTCCAGGCCATCTGTAACCTGAAGTTCAGTGGGCACAGGTCAGCTTCCACTGTTGTTGTCTATTTGTCTCTTCCAACCTCTCAGAGGACCGGAAATTATTGCTTACAAGACCCTGGCATGGTCCTGGTCTCCTTTGCAGCTTGTGATGTGTCCAAACAGCCATTGGTTGAATCATCTCTGACACTGGAATGTGCATCGTGCAGTGATATATATCTGCATTGGAGACATGTACTATGTAGGGAATGTGCAGTATCTTCCAGGGGCACCACCACTGGAATGCATTGAGCTTTGTTTCCAGGTTCTTGATAAGTGACCAGGTCTTTGCTCAAGTCCAAATTTATGCACTTCCTGGTCCATTATATCCAAGGATATGACCAGGATTTCCACATCAGGAGAGCCACATCATCAGCATAATCCAGATCAGTCAGCCGCTCCAACCCAATATGTGCACCTGACTGTCCTTGCCCCACGGTTTTGTCCATGATTTTATCCACTGGGCGCAGGAACAGGTCTGAAGCCATTCTATGTCCCTGTCACTCTCCAGATATGGCCACATCTCATCCTATATTAATGCTGGTCAGTGCCCACCTCGCTCGTCAGTCGCTTCGCTTTTCATCCCGAGGAGATCTTCAGGTTCCTCACTGCAGTACATCAGCACAACACTGTGCGCAGTCCTGCATGGGTCCTTCTCTGTGGAAGTGTTCCTATAAACATTCGTTCTATTTCTGTTTATTTGGCTCAAGAAACATTATCTTCGTTAGTTAAGACTCACTTGTTTAAATTAACTGGGTAGCCATGTTCACAGTGCTTTTGAGAGGTTCTTAAAATGCGCTTTATAAAAGACTAGATACATATATACATAGCTACATACATACACTCTTCACGGGGTCCCCATCCAGCAGCATGTCCTTTTTAAGATCCTCACTCTTATGCACAACTGTGTCTTTGGCTTTGCTCCCCTTGTTCCTCATTGATTTCTGCACTTTGGTCTCCTTGTTGCCGGGCCATGGCATCCTCCACTCGGGCCCCAGGATCTCCTCTTTGTCCCTTGCATGCAAAGTGCTGTGGCCCAGTCCAGAAGCTTTGCCTTTGTTGGCTCCCCTTGCTGGAATCGTCTCCCTTGAAAATTGCGACTTGAGCTCCCGTCTTTCCCCCTCTCAGGTACTGCCTGTTTAACAGTGATTCTACTTGTATGGGTCGGGAGCACCCCTGTCAATTTTTTCCTATAAGAGGTGCTTTATAAATATTAAATTACATTTACAAATTACAAAATTACAATTACAACTCCACTGTCCACCCTGAACCATTCAGATGTTACACTGTCAATTTTAATAGTTTCTCGTTATTAGTGTCATCACTTGTTGCACTTCTGTAAACTCTCCCCACCAACAACCTTGCACCTGTATCTAATTTAATCACACTCACCGAGTCTTCGTAATCTTCTTTCTTCAGCTCCAATCATGGCATTAAAATTAACAACTCATGCATATAAAGCAGTACTCCTCCTCCCTTCCGTCCTTTTCTGTCTTTCCTGTATATTTCAAAGTTTTCCAAATGGAACTTGGCATCAGTTATGTCCTCTGAACCCCAGGATTCCCTGATCCCAAATATTCTTAAATTGCACTGTGATACCAAGTTTTTAATATCAGTTATTTTTTAAATCTATTAAAAGCAGTTATCTTTTCAAATCTATTAAAAGCTTCTAACTTGTCTTGTTCTGTAATCATGCAATTTGTTTGGTCTTTCTTTTTGCATGATACATTTATTCATTGTTTACCGTTAGCTTCCATCGTGTTACTATTTTACATTGATAGATTATTGCATCCTCTCCTGCTGCCTTTCTGCGATTCCTCTCCTCCACTAGCAGTTTCCTCTGCTGTCTGTCCTTTGGTTTCAAATCTTGAACTATGAAAATATGTGGTAGTTCGATTGTGCATAGTGTTCTTGCTTTTACCAGCACCTCTTTTTTGTCTGTTCATCAGAAAAGCTTAGTTTCAGTGGTCTTGGCTTTGCTTCTTTGAGAGCTTCTTCTTTTGCTGGTTTCTTTCCAAGTTGAGTCAGCTGTTCAGCTTTCCCTTCGCATCTGAAAGGCTTAAGCAATTTTTCTGATTCTTCCATGTCAATAGCAATCCTATCTTTTGCTTCACTTTTGGGAAGACTGTTGTTCTTTCTTCGTTTCTTTTCATTTTCTTCTTGCAGTGATTTGTCAGTTCATTGTTGCCATTTCGCTGTTCTCTTGCACTGTATTATCGTCCACATGACACTTCTAAGTTTTCCAATTTTCTGAATTTAACGATTTTCAAAAAGTCTGTCCAGCTGTTCGTTTTCAGTGTTATAATTTATCCACAGTTGAAAACAGATGAATTAATTGAAATTCATGTAATGAATCAAGTGTCACACACAAAACATTTTACGACGTAGAGCATAGAGCATAGAGTTTGGATCTTGTTTAGACCTGATCCCAAACATGGCAACATAAAAAGGAAACATGAATGTCAAATATGAATACAGTGACACTTGTTACTCTAAACTGCAAGAAAGAACTTAATACTTCTCATAAATTTAACCCATAAAATGCAAAATGCATGGGTCTTATTGCTCAGAAGGTGGCCAATCAAAGCTTTTTATAGGGCTCAAAGCTCGTGGCATTACTGAGCTACTTCTGAAAGTTGGTGACTGCGTCCTTCAACTGTCCTTTGTGGAGAGCAGCCTCAGCTTCACTTGCCTTTTCATCTGCCCACAGCTGGCGATCTCATCTCAGGGCAGTTCTGCCTGGAACTGTCTTCCAGGCACACTATCGTACTCCTCATCTTGGCCATCACCGCTGTTTGTTCCAGAGTCCTGTAAAAGGCATCCTTGTCAATCTCAGATGCTTCATTAGTTGGCGCATATGCTGATACAGTGGTCAGATCTCCCAGTGAATATCTGAAGTGGGTCAGCAGTACCCTGTTGCTTAGTGGGTAACTGGATTTGAGGGTGCCTGTTGCCATGTGGTCCAGTGCCAGAGCAATGCCTGACTGTCTCACCGATCCACCTGGTTTGCCTGACCATATGATAGTATAGCTGTCGACCACCATTTCTGCTGCATTTGTATCAGACTTCCTGGTGTCCCAAATAGGGATGTAGCTGGTCATTGTTCATCATTTCTTGATATGCTGGAAAGGTTTGTCATGAGACAACTGGTTACTTTTCATACACATTGTCAGGACCAAGGGGTGGGCAGGTCTCACTTACTTACTAAATTTCATATATAAGGGGCAGGTGGACAGTCTAGAGAGAGACTCGAGTTATGGCGGTTTCAGATTGCACAACGAGAAGAAGAAACGCGTGAAAAGTTATTGTGTTGACTTATTTCTGAACTCTGACTTTGCGACTAGCTCGTGACACACATAATAAAGGCCACACCCTGGATGTTCTGATAATTCATTCTGATTCGAAATCCCTTCATTCTGTCACTCCTGTTGAATCATATTTATCAGAGTTGTCTCGAAATTTGACTTCCCGTTTAAACCACCTCCAAATTATAAAACTGTTAAATTCTGCCTTTGGCACAAAATTGATCTAAATAAACTGAAGCATGATATCTTAGGATCTCCATTGTGGTTAGCTCCTGCACAAACATCTAATGGGCTGGCTATTCAGTTCCAGTCTACTTTAACAGAGCTTCTTGACAGGCAAATTTCTTTTAGAACCAAGAGAGTTGTTGAGTGCACACCACAGCCTTGGTTTAACGCCACCATTTCTGAAGCTAGGCGGCGCAGAAGTCAGCTTGAACATTGGTGGCATCATTCTTGTCTTCCCTCAGACCCTGCTAGGTTTAAGCAGCAAGGCAAATTTGTGCGAAAACTGGTTTCATTTGATAAATCTGAATATTTAACTAATTTAATCACCGATTGTTTGGGATCACTAAAACCCTTTAAGTTGGCCTTAAATAAGTTACTACATCGGGAGAAGTTAAATTTGTTCCCTGCTGTTTGATCAACTCGTCAAGAGGTTGCCAGTAAATTCTTGACCTTTTTGCAGATAAAATCTCAGGTATAAGGCTGAAATAGAGAAAATAATAAACGAGATAGAACAGGTCGAGTTCTTAAATGAGGAGGAGGATGATTATGAGGAAGAAGATGTATCCCTAGAAGAAGTAGAAAGGGCAGTTAACCAAATGAAAAAAGGCAAGGCCCCAGGAGTATGTAAGATAACGGCAGAAATGTTGCAGAATACGGGTACAGATACAGTAAAATGGCTGCATCGAGTGATAACATCTGTATGGAGAGCAGAGGAAATCCCTATGGACTGGAGAAAAGCAGTCATTATCCCAGTATATAAAAAAGGAGACAGACAAGAATGTGGCAACTCCAGGGGAATCAGCCTATTAAGTGTACCAGGCAAAGTTTTCACCAGAATCATCCTGAATAGAATGGCAGATAGAGTGGATGGCATCCTACGGGAAAATCAAAGTGGATTTCGAAAAGGGAGAGGATGCTCAGATCAGATCTTTGTAATCCGACAAATCATCGAAAAAAGAATTGAATACAATAAAGAAACAGTTATGTGCTTCATTGACTTTGCCCAGGCCTACGACTCAGTCTGGAGATCAGGAGCATGGAAGATCTTGGAGAAATATGGCATTCACGCCAAATTAATCAGACTCATAAGAAAACTATATGGCACAATAATGGCATGCATTCGATTAGAAGGAGACGAAACAGAATGGTTCAAGATAGAAACAGGTTTCCGACAGGGATGCATCTTGTCACCAATCTTGTTTAATATGGTATTGGACTATATCATGAGACGTCTGGAAAGAACTCATAATTTGGGAGCACAATCTCAACCAAGAAATACAGAGGATGTCGAATATGCAGATGATGCATGTATGATTGCAGAATGCCTAACAAGAATAATGGAGTTGTTGGAGGCACTAGCAGAGGAAAGTGGAAAACTTGGACTGAAAATTAACTATAACAAAACTAAAATAATGCCAATAACAAAAAAGGAATACAACGGGCCAATAGTTAAGCTTAAGGGACAGGAAATTGAGGTAATAAATAAGTTTGTCTATCTGGGAAGTGAAATGAAAGCAGGAGGAGGATCAGAAACAGAAATCAAAAGGAGAATAGCGCTTGCAGGGTCAACCTTTAACAGGTTACAAAAGGTCTTCAAACGACATGATATAAAACTGGAGATAAAGCTAAAAATCCTCAACACATGCGTGATCCCAGTACTAATCTATGGATGTGAGTCATGGAGTATTACAAGAGCAATGGAGAATAAACTGAATGCAGCAGAAAACAAATGGCTCAGAAGAATACTAAGAGTTAGCTATAAGAAACATGTAACGGATGAAAGTATTAGACAACGAACACAACAACCATTGATAAGCAATATGATCAAGAAAAGAAGAATGAAGTGGGCAGGACATGTCCTGAGGATGGGGGAGAATCGTAATCCAAAGAAAATCTTTAAATACAAACCGGACGGAAAGAGAGCAGTGGGAAGACCGAAAAGAAGATGGATAGATTGCCTTGAAGAGGATCTGAAAGGTGCCGGAGTTACTATCTATGGGAAAACGGAGGGCAGACGGAGAATGACCCTTGAGGAGATGGCCGGGAAACGAGATTTGTGGAGGGGTGTCATAGAGAAATCAACGACTGGATCCAGTCCAGAGATGATTACATGACATGACATGATAAGGCTGAAATTTGTTGGTTCACTTACATTAGATAAATTTCTTAATCCTAATTCCTCTCCTTCTGTCCTAGATTACTTTCAGCCTACAACTCTTGCAGAGGTTTGCACATTTATCTTTTCTTCTCCGAACAAAAGTTGTCTCCTTCTTCCATTCCCACATCTCTGCTGAAGGAATGCTTCGATGTTTTGGGTCCACTCGTTACATCAATTATCAATTTCTCATTGCATGATGGCTCCTTCCCTTCGGTTTTTGCTCCTGCCATGGCTGATCCTCTGCTAAAGAAATCCTCTCTTGACCCAAGCGAGCTGTTTAATTACAGATCCATCTCAACTTTGAATTTAGTATATAAAATTCTTTGAACGAATAGTTTTGAATTGTTTGCAAACACATCTATCTGCCAACTCACTATTATCCCACTTTCGGTCTGCATACCATAAGTTTCATTCAACAGAATCTGCACTTCTTGCTGTTCACGATGACATCATGTGCTCTATGGATAAGGGTAGGGTGACAGCAGTTGTTCTTCTTGACTTATCTGCTGTGTTTGATACAATGGATCATTCTCTCCTGTTGCATCATCCTCAGCATTGGTTTGGAATTTCTGGTCCTGCCCTGCATTGGTTTGCTACTTATCTTAGTCCTCGCACTCAAGCAGTGTATATAAATGGTAATTATTCATTTAGTGTTTTGTTGACATGTGGTGTTCCACAGAGTTCTGTGCTTGGTCCTCTTTCGCTTTCACGGTACACTACACCATTAGGTACACTACTAGACAGTCATTCACTAGGATATCACTTCTATACTGATGACACTCAAATGTACTTTTCTTTTGACAGTTTGTCTTGTCATTCATCTGTGCAGCTGTTATCCACTGCCTTTGAAGAGGTGCGGTCTTGGATTGCGGCTAATAAACTCCTCCTTAACCCATCAGAAACTGAATTTATGCTTCTGGGCACTCCACAGCATCTTAAGAAGTTTGAAAGGCTTAAATCTTTAAAACTGGGTGATTCACTTGTGAAGTTGGTTGAAGCTGCTCATAACTTGGGCATTATTTTAGATTCTATTATATCTCTCTCCGATTGTGTGAATGGAATTTGTAAGTCATCCTAAAGTCATCATATTCGTGACATATGCAGAATTCGGCAATATCGTTGGCAAACGCATTGGTTTCCAGTTGCCTTGGTTACTGTAACTCGCTTCTTACCAGTTTCACAAAGTCAAACTTGCAGAAACTTCAAAGAATACAGGACTCTTTGGCCAGAGCCATATCTGTTACATCAAAATATGAGCATATACCCCTGTACTTAAATCCTTGCATTGGCAAAGAACTTCTTTTAAATTGGGGCTTAGAGTTTGCAAAACATTGAACTCTGGACAACCACAATACTTAACACTCCTTACTCCTCAAACTCGTAATTATTTTTTAAAATTTGTAATTGTAATTTGAGATTTATAAAACGCCTCTTAGAGGATAAACTCGACAGAGGTGCTTCTGACCCAAAAAAGTAAAATCATTGTTGAATGTACAGTCTTCAGGCGCCTGTGGAATACTGAGAAGGGGAGAGAAAGGAGCTCAAGTAGCAATTCTCGAGGGAGACGATTCCAGCAAGTGGGACCAACATAGGCAAAGTTTCTGAACTGAGCCGCAGTGGTTCGCATGCGAGAGACAAACAGGAAATCTTGAGTGGCCGAGCGAAGGGTGCTACGGCCTGGCAACGAGGAGACCAAAGTGCAGAAGTCAATGAGGTAAATGGAAGCAGAGCCAAGAACACAATTGCGCATGAGGAAGAGGATCTTAAAGTGAACACACTGCTGGACGGGGAGCCAGTGAAGAGTGTCACGAATATAAGACGAGATGTGGCCATATCTGGGAATGTCCCCTATGAGACGAGCAGCAGAGTTGAGCACAGATTGTAGCTTAGCAGTATTGGCAAGTGGATAGGCCAGTAAAGAGGGTGTTCCCAAAGTCGACCCTGGTGCAAATGAGGGCATGGACCAGATTGGAGATAGCATGAAAGGAAAGAGTACGGCAAATGGTGTGGAGCTGATGAATATGGTAAAAACAAGAGCTAGAGATGTCTTCTAGAATATCCTTAGCAAATGCATTGGTCTCTAGTTGCCTTGAATACTGTAACTTGCTTCTTTCTGGTATCACAAAGTCAAACATGCAGAAACTCCAAGAGCGCAGAACTCCTTTTCTAGAGCCATAACAAACTGGGGCTTAAAGTTTATAAAATATTGATCTCTGGCCAACCACAACACTTAAAATCAGTCCTTTTTTCCCAGACTTGTAACTATTCAACCAGGTCATCTGATTGTCTTTCTCAGGTTTACCTCAGTCTAAAACTGTTCTGGGTAAATGGGATTTTTCAGCTGCCGGGCCTACATTTTGGAACTCCCTCCCTGTGTCTGTTCGTTTTGTGTCATTTTGTTTTCAGTTTAAAACTTAATTTTTCAAACTGCTTATCCACCATAGGCTGTCTTTCTGTCTTGTGGACTGACATTCTGGATATTGACCTGTGGCTTGGCTTTGGTGTGCCATCAGCTGTTGCCTTGTGCATTAGACGCCAGCAGTTTAGAAGTTACTAATTACAGTTACAATATACAAACTTATAATGGGAAATGTTTTTGAAACAATGATTGAAACACAAATAAAATTGTTTCAGAGAGTTGCAATGGTATGGAGCACCATAACTATGGTAGCATTTGAAAGTGGCGTCAGTTCCAAGCAACTTGCCACTGAATTAAGTCTGCTAGAGAATGTGGGCCATTCTAAGCATCTATTACAAGTGATTTATATGACCGTGGTTTCAAGACTTCAAGAGCTGCATCAGCTGCAGCTTTGCCTGAAGCAGAGGCCAATTTTGGAATTCTAGCAGCCTGCTGCTACCATCAACAAGTGAAAAAGTCAGCTGGTAGTCAATTAGTTGTGCTGCTTTCATTACCGTTTACATCAGGCAACAGCTTCCCATCTCTTGTACTACTTACTGATTTACAAGCATTTAAGTCAGTTTTGATGTGGTATGCAGCCTTGCGACAACAACTTAGATGCTGCCAATGAAAAGTACTTTCAGGGAGTACTGTGACAGATGTTGAACATCCTATTTTGTTCACAAGAGATGCAAAACTCATTATAGATGTCCGAATGTTTGCATTGTGCGGTCAAGTATGGCAGATGATGCCTTTGGTGGCATAAGAGCTTTGTGTTTACCCCATTTTCCTATACTTTCAGTGTTGTCCCTTTCATTATAATTTCGTCCTGTTCACATTCTGAAGATATGTCACTGGTAGAATAAGGGAGTGTGTCACTATCCGCTTCTGCCATGTCATGTTTAACCTGCTGTCTTTCTGTGGCGGCTGCTTGAACTGGCTTGGAAAATTGTCACTTCATTAAGCTGATCACTTCATCTGATTAGTAAGTTTCTTGTCTAAGGGTCCATGCAGCCAGGTGTTAAATCCTGCTTAACTTCAAAAACTGTCTACCATCTTCATTCACTACCAGCTAATCAGCATCTGGGAATAAACAAGTCAACAACAAAAAAACAGAAAATGAAAAAAATCTAATTTTTTGTTTTTGCGGTTAGCCATTGCTTGTTGGCAACAACATAGCTGCTAGCATTTTGAAGGCGACTCAGGTGGACTGTCATCTGTCATCATTTCTGTCTGATACACTCATTCCTTGTCTTTCAGTGAGATTTCAAGTATCCATTGCAGCATTCTCATTTCTGTTTTCTCTAGCAGCTTCTCCTCCTCTTTCGTCACTGTTCACGCTTCTGCTTCATATATCATCACTGGTCTTATCATTGTTCTGTACACCTTTCCTAGAGTTGAACTGGCATTTTGACGTCGCATGGTACATTTGATAGGTCTTTCCATTTTTGCCATGCTGCCTTAATCCTGTTCTTAACATCATGTTTGCATTCTCCTTTAGCATTCATTATTGACCTAAGGTATTTAAAGGTTTCTACTTGTTTCAATGCATTTCCTGCAATGTCATTGACCACAAGTGTATCTTCCATTTTGGAGCATACCATGGTCTCTGTTTTATTGATATTTATTTTAAGACTTCAATTTAGATGTTTATAATATCTCATTTCATAATATCAGAGTCAAAGTTAGCGTTCATACACTGCTGAAAAAACTAGCAGTTATATAATGGTTCCTTAGTGATTAAGTGTAAACCAAAATTTCTAGAGATCTCATTAGCAAATAATTGCTCAAACATAACTTTGTTGAAATAAAATTGTTTTTGTAGTTTTGAATTAAAGATTTCCAACATTTGTTGTTATTTGTGATTTGATAGTAATTACTTGGTTCTATAAGTAAATCCAGCCAGCCAAAGGCATCCAGTGATAATATATTGAATGATAGTAAGGCATTAGTATATAGACGGAAGAATAAATACCAGCAAATTTTCAGCCTCCCGAAACCCCCTGTGTGGTCCAGTGTGGCTTCCTGACCCCTTCTTTTGTCGCCCTTTCCAAGAAAGCGGCCAGGTAAGCTTGGCAGGGCACCCCCACACCGTGCTTTCTTGTGGGAGGTCGCATGATGCGCCAGAAGCGTAGGTCATTGGAACCTGCAGAAGCGGAGGTAGGAGGATGCAGCGGGGCGGAGGGTCGCAGGATGTGGCAGAGGCAGAGGCCACAGTAGAAGCAGAGGGCGCAAGACGAGGTGAGTCATCAGCCAAGGGGCGCCGCGAACTCTTGGTTCGGTATGGATGCCGTCTGCAAGCCTGTTACTGCTTTCACTGTGTATATTTTGCATTTAATAAATGTGATTTTATTTAATTTATTTAAAAAACCGTTATTAGTCTTTGCAGACTATATATAGCTACTTCAAATCATTTATAAAATTGCCTCGCATAAGTTGCATCATTAAATAAGATGCACCCCTAGAAGTTTGTGTAAAAAACCATGTCATATATTCCGGATATTACGGTAGTCTTATATGCTTACAAAAGAAATTTTTTGAGGGTGAGACATAAGATCTTGCAATACATTTTTCCATGCAATTGTGGGACACTAGTATGCTGTTTGATCTTGTAGTCATATGATGTCCTCATCTTCTAGCTGGAGAATTCTCCAGATGTGACTCCTACCCACTGGCCTTGGTTGCTGCACTACCCTGGAATGTAGGAGCCTTCTGGAAAAAGACTTAACAAAGATGTCCACATCTTCACATCTTCTAAAAGGGAGAATTTCCCATATGGGTCACAAGATAAATGTTCAGGGCATAAGGCCAAGCTCCTCATAGCTAGACCTCAACCCATCATTGGTCCTGAGTTGCTGCACTACTCTGAAATGCAGGCGCCTTCTGCTTCCTGCTGGTATATGGGTCTGGTCCTGCGGTTTACCTGTGGGAGTTGGAACCTGTCTAGTCCAGATGAAAAAAGTTAGGAGTTCTTCTACAGCAGCATTTCCCAAACTGTGGGTTGCCAGCTGATTTTTGGTGGGTCACGAAAAGTTTGTTAAATGTGATTTTTTAATTATATAAAAAATTAAAAATCAAAAGAAATGGGAAAATGAAAAATGGGGGAAAAATTGGACATGATCAGAGGCGTCGACCCAGCAATATTTTGAGCATGGGGACCCGGCCATTGGTTGGGCCCCGGCAATATTTTAGCTGTAAAATTGGAAACTTTGGACTGATAAAAGTTCTCATTCTTCACTTTAAGACATCAATAAACAATGTCAATCTGTAATTTCCAGTTGTGTGTCTAGATATTGCTGTCTCTGCCTACCTTTGCTTAGGTAGACAAATAGACATACAGAAAGACAGGTATATGAGTATATACTATATAAGTACACAGGCCCTCTATGTACTTATAACTATACGCAGGTCGACCAAGCGAACTGAGTCACAGGCAGTCATCAGAAGTACAAACTTTCACGCACACAGATCACCATACTGACGGACCTAGCAAGATTTGAAAGAACCCAGAAAAATTAATGGAATGCAGGTCAGACAGCTTGCCCTCACATCACTGCCAATGCCATCTGTATGTGATCTTTGACCAGGCAGGCAGTAGGGGTGTAAGCCGACACGCCAAATTAGTTTCTTCAGCTATAAAACCATATACATGTACCTTATGTACATATGGTTTCGTAATTAGGGGTGGGTACATATGTACCCATATTCGTAGGCCTTAGTCGCCTGCCGTACAGTGTGTTCTTGAGTCAGATGCACACTATGGTTGTTAGATGGCAGCACATCCATTGCTAGAGGTTTCTCGCCTTGTTTACGAACGTCTAACTTCCGTCAGATACAACAGCGTGTGCGCTAACTTCGAAGCAATCTATCATCATCCGTGTTCCTCACATAGTTTATTTTTTATAGTCTCATCTAAGTTTATCACCTCGGCATTATGGATAACTGGTTGAAAAAGAAGCCATCGACGACAGTCGAAATCGATGAAGACAACCAATTCAAAGCCATCAAAACAAATAAAAGTGACGAGAAAGTATGATTCTGACTACTTAAAACTCGGATTTTCATGGAATGGAGATGAAGAAGATCCACGGCCGCAGTGCGTTGTTTGCTGTGAAGTACTTGCATACTTGCAAATGAGAGCATGTGCCCGAACAAATTACATCGGCATATTGAGACGAAGCATCCCGATTTAAAAAACCAGCCACTGCTATTCTTCGAAAGGAAGATGGAAGAGTTAAAAACGTCACAAAGAAAGCTTTTGCATTTTACCAAGATCAATGAAAAGGTTATGCGCGCCTCATACCTAATTAGTTTGCAAATTGCGAAAACTGGTAAGCTACACACAAAAGGCGAGTCTTTGGTGCTCCCAGCGATAAAAGATGCTGTTGGAGTTATGTTTGATGATAAGAGCTCAAAAGAAGTCGAAACGATTCCACTGTCAAATTGCACGGTCACACACAGAATCGACGAAATGTCTCAGTGGACAGAAAATCAGCTGATCCAAAGAGTTGATGAAAGTAAATTTTTCTCGCTGCAACTGGACGAATCTACTGATGTACAAGGTTTGTGCCAGCTGTTTTTTTTCGCACGTTACATATGGAACAACAAACCGCATGAAGATATGTTGTGCTGCGAACCAATTATTCAAGGTACTAGCGAGGAAATATTCAAGACCCTCGATACTTATATAAAAACGAAAGGTCTGGACTGGATGAAATGTGTCAGAATATGTGCGGACGGCGCCCGGGCTATATGCAGTAAAAGGAGCAGTGTTGTGACTCGAGTGCTTGAAGTTAGTCCGAATGCATCATGGGCTCACTGCAACCTTCACAGGGAAGTGTTAGTATCAAAATCTATGTCCGATAATTTGAAAAATGTTTTGAACAAAATTCAGTTAAAATAGTGAACTTCATAAACTCAAGGTCGTTGCAATCACACTTATTTGAAAAGCTGTGCGAGGAGATGGGGATTATCCATAAGTCACTTCTTCTGCACACTGAGGTATGTTGGCTGTCGAGGGGGAAAGTGCTGACAAGACTTGTGGAACTCCGCGAAGAAGTCGCCATGTTTCTGGACGAGAAAAGCGATTTAGCTTAATTGTTGCACAACGAGGAATTTGTCCTGAAACTGACGTATTAGGCAGACATGTTTTTGAAACTTAACGAACTGAATTTGTACTTATAAGGAACAGAAGGAGCCGATATATTTGCAGTTCACAACAAAATTCAAGGTTTCGTAACAAAACTTGTTTTGTGGAAGAAGAACATTGAAGACCGCAAGTATGACCGTTTTGAAACATTTGAAACTTTTATAATCGAAAATTGTAATTGTAATGTGAGATTTATTAAGCGCCTCTTAGAGGATAAACTCAACAGAGGTGCTTCCGACCCAAAGGAGTAAAATCACTGTTAAACAGTACAGTCTTCAGGCGCCTACGGAACACTGAGAGGGGTAGAGAAAGGAGCTCAAGTCGCAATTCTTGAGGGAGACGATTCCAGCAAGTGGGACCAACGTAGGCGAAGCTTCTGGACTGGGCAGTAGCGGTGCGCATTCGAGGGACAAACAGGAGATCCTGAGTGGCCGAGCGAAGGGTGCTACGGCCCGGCAACGAGGAGACCAAAGTGCAGAAGTCAATGAGGTAAATGGGAGTAAAGCCAAGAATACAATTGCACATGAGGGAGAGGATCTTAAAGTGGACACACTGCTGGACGGGGAGCCAGTGAAGAGTGTCACGAATATAAGACGAGATGTGGCCATATCTGGAATGCCCCCAATGAGACGAGCAGCAGAGTTAAGCACAGATTGCAGCTTAGCAGTGTTGGCTAGCGATAGGCTGGTAAAGATGACGTTACCAAAGTCAACCCTGGTGCAAATGAGGGCATGGACCAGAGTGGAGATAGCGTGGAAGGAAAGAGTACGGCGAATGGTGCGGAGCCGACGAAGATGGTAAAAACAAGAGCGAGAGACAGTGTTAATATGACCAGACAGGGTAAGCTCCTGATCCAACACAACCTCGAGATCCCGGACCATAGTAGAGAAAGAGATATCCGGAAATCTCTGGCGTAAGGAGGAAAGATCAATCTTGGCGAGCTGCAAACGTCCACCAAGCCAGATGAACTGGGTCTTATTGCAGTTCAAACAGAGGCGATTGGAAGACATCCATAGGTCAAGGACAGAGGTGGCATCAAGAATCCTCTGGACAAGGGCAGGGGCATAAGCCTGGGTGTCGTCTGCATACTGAAGGATGGCAACACTCAGTGGGAGGAGGATCCGAGCTAGATCAGAGGTATATAAAATATAGGGGAGAGGAGCTAGGATGGAACCCTGGGGGAAACCAAAGAAGATGGGGGACCAGAGGGACCGTGAGGGCCCAAAAACAACAGATTGACAGGTCTGACAGGAATGACTGAAACCAGGTGAGGGCAGAACCAGTGATGCCACAGGAAATCTCCAAACGCTCCAATAGGATGGAATGATCAACGGTATCAAAAGCAGCAGTTACATTGAAAAGAGCCAGAAGGGTGACCTGCCTGCAATCAATAGCCCCAAATACGTCAGCAAGAAGGTGAGTCATAAGCGTTTCGGTGGAATGGTATTTCCTGAACCCAGACTGAAGTGGAGGCATAAGAGAGTTAGTGTCGAGGTAGTGAGATGTGAAATGATGTGAAAGTAGCCAATGGCGTAATCACTGAGATCTCCGCTCATTTGAAAGCGTTGAAAGAGAATTTTGATTGTTACTTCCTTGAAGAAATGAAAACTCTGAGAAGAACTGGGTTGCGAATCCATTCAGGGCGACATAACGACTGGGATATCGACAAAAGCCGACGAAGAACTCATTGTTAAAACTGAATTTTAACTGCAGAAAATTGACACACTTCTGGCTCTCTGTTCAACAAATATATCCAACTCTTTCTAATGAAGCTTTGAAGGTACTGCTCCGTTTTTCATCTTCATACATCTGTGAAGTTGGATTTTCGGCAATGGTAGAAATCATGACCAAATTTCAGAACAAGCTGCAATTGTTGAACTCCTTGCGCCTGAAAATTACTCGCATTGATGTGGACGTCAATGCCATCATCAACAGTAACCAGCAACAAGGGCACTCTTCGCACACCCCTCATTACGAGAAATAGATCAAAGTTTTTGTTAAATTATATGCAGTAATGAGTTTAAATATTTTTTCATTTTAGAACTCATGTTTTTTGTCCAATAAAGCTATGTGGGTCGCACTAGATAGTCGTTCTAAAAAGTGGGTCGTGGTGCAAAAACGTTTGGGAAGCACTGTTCTACAGTATACATAAAAAACTTGTTCTTTTGTAATGTTAACATCAGTTAGTCTAGCAAGAAGTGTTTTTGTAAGGTACCAAAGAGTGCTATAAAAATGCCCAGATCTATATGTACATACATATTGAACGTCTAGAAAAACAGAAGCAAGCAGTTGGAGAGCAGGAGCAGAACTGTCAGATGAAAGGACTAGTTGGGTACCTTTGGTATACAAACAATATTTGGGAGAGATACACTATTAAGTACATTTTGATGGACTACAGATTCCTGTAGAGGTGCTATGCGCATTTGTGGTTACACTGCATTACCTAATTCTTGAAAATCTCTCACCGTCATTGAGTCACATAGCCTTGTTAACCATATTGAAATTCTGTTATAAACAGGTAAGATTGAGCCATCAGAAGTGAAAGATGCTTTAGAGAAGCTTGGAGTTCACATTGACTCTGGTGAAGCTGAAAAGCTGACAAGCAGGTGAGCCATATATTTGCATTTTGGTAGCTGTTTCTCAGGATGCCAAGATATTGTGTGTGCACTGTGTAGCGATTCCCCTAGTATTCACATCTGTGTTAAATATGTTGGCTAGATTGTACGTAGTTAATCTACTGTTAAGTATAGCGTGAATATGTGGGATTACATATATGTATGTATTGACCAGCCTTTGAATAGGTGTATAAGATAAGTTTGTGCCAGCATAGTAGGTTTTAATAGTAATGTTAGGCTATGGGGAATGGTGGAACACTATGCTTTGGATTAGACTGAAAAGCAGGGAACCAGCTGCAAAAATTTAAACTCAACCGTCAGATTTATCATTTGGCCAAAAGCAGATGGTTTTATGGAAGCAGCAATGCATAGTGTTGAAATCTTTAGTTGCTCAGGATTCGTCATTGGAATAAGACATTAGACACAAGACCTCTGATAACTCTGGATCGGTTGTAAAGAGCCATGAGATCTATGGTTTAATTGATGAAAGAAATGATTTGATAGGTTTTAATCAGACAAGTAAATGTGTGGTCGATACCTGATTTGACATGGGAACTGTCGAAATTCAAGTGGAGTTATTTCGGAAGAAATAATGTACGATTACGACAATGCTGAAAGTCAGACGTTTTTGAAGTATACCACTGTTGTTGAAGGACATCTTTTTAAAAGCCCTGGTAGAGACAACATCACGGGAGAAATGATCAAGCATGGAGGAGATCTTCTGTTGGGGGAAATCCACAGGTTATGTAACATGGCATGGGAGCAAGGACAAGACAAGGTCAAGAGCAAAGGAATATCAGTTCAGGGAATATGTATAAACAATTTACGTTTTGCAGATGATGTGGACATATTGGAGGAGGGACCTACAGAGCTGGAGTGCACAACACAAATGCTGAATGAAGAAGCAAAGAAATATGGACTGTACATGAACTTTGATAAGACAAAAACAATGGTATTTGGCGACAAAAATATCACCCAGCAGATAGTGGTTGAAAGAATGCAGCTGGAGAATGTAGAGAGGTTCACTTATCTTGGAAGTAATATGACATATGACCTAGATTGCAAAAGTGAAATAAAGATACGAATAGCGAGGGGAATGGCAGTGTTGAAAGCAATGGATAAAACTTGGAAGAGCAAAGCAATCAGCATGAAAACAAAACTGGAGGTATTAAAGACATGTGTATTCAGCACCATGATGTATGGATGTGAGACATGGGTCCTGACAAAAGACTCACGACGGAGAGTCTTGGCATTTGAGAGAAAATGTTACAGAAAAATCCTAAGGATCGGATGGACTCAGAAGATTAGGAATGAAGAGGTCTACGAAAGAGTGGCTATAACCGAGAATCTACTGCAGAAGGTTATTCAGCGAAAACTTGGATTGTTTGGACATATCTGTAGAATGAAGGATGACAGAAATATTAAGACTCTGACGTTTGGAATTATGGAAGGTACGAACAAGAGAGGCAGACCACATCGAGAGTGGGTGGATGACATTGAGGAGTGGTGTGGCGCGGACTTGCAGAAACTGGGTCATGCGGCTCAAAACAGAATCGAGTGGAGACACATTGTGAAACGGGCATCGGACACCTACGGGCATTGAGCCCATGGTTATTGATGATGATGATGATCTTTGTGAACAAGAGAAGTGACTATCGTTGAAAAGAGTTGACATTCAAGCACCTACCAAGCCAGAAAGACCGAGTTCAAGCATGCATGTCAACGAGGGAGGTTATAAAATTAAGTCAATAATAATAAACTTAATACAAATACTGGCTTAAGTAAGCTTTATACAATTGATAGATTGATAGACAATGGTTGATGATAATGATGAATTCTTTACCCAAAGGCAGGTCCATTGGCATTGTGCCACTCGGGTATGAGATGAGTGAAGTGTTTTCCCGTTGCCTTCCTCACAGACAGTTGTGGGCGAACAACTAGTCCAAGGTTGCTACGCAGTGGCTTGAGGCAGATTCGAACCTGCGACCCTCTGGTTATGAGGCACGGACTATACCACTACACCAATGCATCTCACTTAATGGTTAATAGTTCTCTTTAACTGTGGTTTGACTGTTACTGATATTAAAGTTTTATATATAAACTGAAAGAGCTAACACTATTGATTATCTCTATATACGGAGTTGCACTATCTCTACACTGATCATCATCAGGCTTATACAGAGTGACCGACTGAAGACCCACTGTCAGAGCGTCACATCACATAGTTATGTAACACGTTTTTAGGAGCTCCTCAAAAGCACTCGAATTTCTAAAATGCTGATGCTTAAAATAGTGTATTTTATGAACTATATGTTATGGTGTTTTATATGATCCAATAAAAAGGAGGTACTTGTATACAAAATTTTCAAAAAGTTTGCATGAAGTAAGGTAAGATACAGAATCTTTTCTGACTGACACTCATAATTGTAAGGGCATATTTACATAGAGCCTGTTCAAGAAAACCCTCAGAAGTGCTCCTGATCTGACAACACAAGACCATGCTCAAATAGAATGGTTTTCAAGGCTGTTGAAATAAAAGCTAAGAAAGATCAAGAAGCTCATGCCACAGGTTGCTTGGCAGCCTGTTTCAGAATGAGGAGCAGACTACAACAAAGCTCCATGCTGCACTGTGTAAACGCTTGGCAGGAGAACAGTCACATCACTGTGTTGCAGGCCAGAGAGATCGGCACCCATTACAGATGACACTGAAATACACAGCTCCCTAAGATAGGATGGAGTTCAAATGTCCAGGCAGTTTTGCATCAGCATAAGGATCTTAAACTCAGTGCATCTCATACGGGCAACCACTGCAGCTCCTTTTGCATGTAATCATAATGATTATTACAAATTTGTACAATGCCTTTCTGAGAGTAATGCCTCAGAGGTGCGCCTTAGCTGACAATACAAGACTGAATGATTTTAAACCGCTTACAGAAAAGAGGCAGAAAAAGACCAAGGAGCTTGTGCTGTAAGTTACTAGGCAACCTATTCCAGAAAGCGTCTGTGCAGGACTGTGGAAATCGAGACCAGCTGGATAACACGGTCACCTTGCACAGCAGAACGAAGGTATCTGCAGCCAGGTGCAGATGAGACTGAGACACACAGCTTCCTAACATGAAGCAAGCCTGCAAGACCATTATACTTAAACATTAAAGTGTTAACCTCAGTGTGGTTTTGTGTAGATCACCCATGCAGTTCCTCCAGCAGAAGGCTGGATATATGCCCAAACTTAGGTGTACCCCAATCAGGTGAGCTGCAGCATTTGAAACAGGTTGTAGTTGATTAATGTGGTAGAGTTATGCCAAAGTAAATAATATTGCTTTAATCAACAGGAATAATTTAATTGTCACAGGTCTTCAATGGAGATAAGCTCCCATTATGGCATTCTGCAGTCAATTTTTTGAGAAGATCAGTGGTGGAGCGCCTTCAGTTCAACAATAAACAGAGTCAGCGTTTTGACGCATGAACTCCAGATAGTCCATGGTCATATGGAACTTTTTGTTGAAATAAAGTGACAAAGGATGCTAGAGAACAATGACAGCAGTTGTTGAGGATTGTTGGCACCTTGTTCAGTCATCTCTCTGTTAAGCATCACCTGAACACACCATGCATTTATTGTATGCACTGAATCTATGTAGCGTAGTCTTCTGCACTGAATCTATGTAGCATGGTCTTCTGCAGTGCATGTTTGCATAAAACATAACTCAAGGACAGTTTTACTGTAATGGAATTATGAAATGGAAGCAGCGTACCAGCACATGCTGTCTCTGTATGTAGGGTTGCCAACTCTGCAAAACCCAATTCTGGAAAAAACTTTGCTAACCACTGTCCTAGCCAAACGCTTGAAACCTAACTAAGGTTCAAGGAGTGCAGTGCTCCACACTTTCATTTTGAAACACCACAATTTCATTTTGACATTAATGGTCACCGCCCTGACACTCTCTTATGACATCAGGCTTGCCCTCCCTTGAGTTGAGAGGATTCTATTAAACACTGACTAACAGACTGTTGTAAAACACTGTTCAAATTTAATCTGCAAAAGCTGTTTTTCTTCTTCGGGTGGCAAACTCAGCTGAGCATTGCTGTGTCAACAATGTGACAATAAGCCGTCTAGAAAACCTATAATCTGGCAGTTTAAACATGGTTTCTGGGAATAAAGTCTTGCGCCCATAGCTCATCTTCCCTCCAACCCTGTGTGCCTCTATGCTGGGCAATGTGCAGGCCAACATCAATGCACAGTTCAAAGTTATGTTATTTATTATTACTATCATTAATTATCATATAACTATAATTATAATTATTATTAATTATTTTTAATTAGAAACTGCTACAGCCCCAGTATCTAATGCACAAGGCATCAAGCGATGTGGCACTAAATTCAAGCTGCAGCCAGGTGAATATCCAGAGTCAATCCACTGAAGCAGAGACAGCCTGAGTTGATGCTCTTATCCTTGATGATATTATGGTAATGGTCAACTTTATGGTTGATGAATCATACTGTATGTTAAGGCAAATAAATACAGCAGCTTGTGAGCTGGCCAGTGCGCATCTTGATGCCTGCATTTGACATTACCCATTGACCTGCACAGTCCAAGTATTGTTGATTTGCCAGAGTAATGTATTTGAATCTTGAAACTCATTAAGTCAGAATGCAGTAGCAAGCTGTTGTACATTTCTGTTTACAAATTTAAGTTATCACTCTGAAGTATATAGTTTGCAGTTTAAACCTTATAATTAGATTAGTTCTTCCATTTCTAGGATTGATACAGATGGCAGTCTTTCTTTAGACTGGGATGAATGGCGAAATTTTTTCCAATTATCACCTAGTGGTGATCTGGAGGATATTATCTTATTCTGGAGGCAGTCACTGGTAAGAGAAGTTATTTTTAATATTTACATGTTTTATAGCAGATAATTTGTGTTATAAGAAACAATTTATGGTTTATGCACAGTAGGGTGGCTCTTATTTATATGGCGAAAATTAATTGCAAAGCAGTATTGAGTCTCACCCTTTCAAGATATTCCTTATTATAAAAAAATATTATGTGCAAATTTTGAGCGAAAAATTTTAATATTTACAGGTCGCTCAGTGACCCTAATGTTTAGCCATATAGTGTAAATGGTAGAATTAAAAAATGTTTGCCATCAGTTTGACTAAGCTATGCAAGAAATCAAGCTGCAATGAAAACTACTGTTTTAGTGTTTATTTAACAGGTTTAAACTGATACAGAACAGTTTTAAAAATCCAACTACTGTGTACTGAATATATAGTATACAGTATGCTTTTATGGTTTCTTAAGTAGTGTTAATTTTCTCACATCAGGAAAGTTTTCCTGACTCTGATAACTTGAAGCACATACTTCATCTGTTCTTCACTCTAAAAGCGTCCTGTCTGTGCCGTGTCCTGGATCATGGCGACATCTCGCTCTGCATGATCATTGGTGACTGCTAGTGACAATTGCCTCTGTAGCATTGAATTCATCCATACTGTTCCATGTGTCAGAGTCTTTGGTTAGGAATCCAACCAGCAAGCTCAGCGTTCGAAATACATTTCTGCTTCACTTTGTCATGAATCAATAAGAGTCTTACGCTGTACCGTCGCCAAGTCCACCTCTGTGCATTTCAGTGGGTCCACCTCTGTGCATTTCAGTGGGTTGTTTGCTCCTTCTTTCTCTGTTGATGCTTTCAGCATGGCCTTTTTTGTGGTCATGTCCACCTCCGGATCAAAGAGGCTGAGAAAGGTGAAATCCTCAGAAAGGTACCATAGGTGACCGGCTAGCTTGCGTGAAGTCGCTGCACTGATATCATGATCTGGGTAAGCATCAAGTTGTTGCAGGAAGAGCAGGTAATTCCTAGCTCCTTTGGAAGTCACAGGTGCCAGGAACCAGTACTTGTTGTAAAGCTTTGCAAGAAATATGTTCACACATAGCAGTCTCCGAGATTCTCTTGCTGACGGTTTGAACTGCGACCTGAAGAGCCAGACTTTGATACTCTATATTCCTTTCGACATCCAGACAACGAGCTTGATGCATCAGCTCAAAGGCTCAGAAGTTTGTCCCATTATTTGCAATTCTTTCCAAAGACATTGAGAGATTCTGTATTCCTGTGCTTCCTGAAAGTTCCTTCACTATACAAAACAAAGGTTTGGATTCTTCTCTTCTTCCTGCTTTTTCTGCTTCAGTTGTTCTTTCTAAGGTTTATTAATTTTTATAGTGACTACATCTCCTCTTAACTTCCTTATCCTTTTCTCTGTATGTTATAGTCAGTTCTTGTTGGCCAACTCTGCTAGTTCTTTTCTGCTCCATTTTCTGCTTAAGATGTTTTCTTTCATCTTTTACCTGCCGTGTTTCTGTCAAGATCCATGCATCCTCTTGAAACCTAGAATCTTTTCACCAGTTTTTATGACTATGTTGCTCCAAATCTCCCATTCTGTATGAATGCTGGTCTCGATTATAATCTGAACTGTGAATAATTATTCACAGTTCTCCAAGATAGTAAACCTGTTCTTTAATTCCAACTCATTGTTTTCTTATGAGCTCTTCCTTCAGGCTGCCAGTATTTATAAACAGTCTCCTCTTCTTTTCTGGTAGTGTTGTTAGTTTTATCTTTATTTTTGCAACCAGAAGATGGTGGTCTGATGCTACATCTGTGCCTGTGTGCATCCTGGTGTCTCTCAAAGATGACATCCATCTCCCAGATATAAATATGTTGTCCATTTGGTTGCATGTACCGTACTTTCCATTCTATAAGTTGCACCTTAGTATAAGACACAGTGACACAAAATGGCAAAATTTTAGTAAAATCAATACATAGGTTGCACTGGTATATGACGCGGCCATACACAGATTTCCAGTCACAAGTCGTGTAAGCGCGTTTGCTAATGATGGACGTAAATACACGGTCATCATTAGCAAATAATTGCTCAAACATAACTTTGTTGAAATAAAATTATTTTTGCACTTTGAATTAAAGACTGCCAAAAATTTGTTATTTGTGTCTTGATAGTAAATATTCGGTTCTATAAATAAATCCAGCCAGCTGAAGGCATCCAATGATAATATATTGAATGATAGTAAGGCATTAGTATATAGACGGAAGAATAAATACCAGCAAATTTTCAGCCTCCCCAAACTCCTTGCATGGCCCAGCGTGGCTTCCTGACCCCTTCTTTTAAGTAAGTAAGTAAGTATTCTTTTATTAGCATGAGTCAAACGCCCACACTTTACAACAACAATGCACTCAGCAATATAATAAATGACACGAACAATGTAAAATAGAATGACAACTTAATAACAAAATTATGGTTAATTAGTTCAGAATGCAGATCCACAACTTTTGGGAAAATCTAGCAGAACTGATTTATTGATCTACTGAAAAAGTTACAATTTTCTGTATGTATATAGTGATCGAACGACAAAGGATCTTTCATGCAACAACGTGTGAAAGTTCGGCAATTCAAAATTATGTCCCCTCTCCCGCAAGGTGAAACTGTGAGAGTGCTTAGCTGGAAGTAACTGGTGAAGGCAGTGGATAGGATCCTGGATGCTTTTAAAGAATTTCAATTCAATTTTCTTGCAATAATTTCCCAATTTTATACTATCACCGTTCAAAAGGCCACTGCGCACAGCGCGGCGTAAAAAGGAATCGATTCTCCCAATTAATTCTATTGACAGGAAACCACCCCAGGATGGGAGAGCGTAGGTAAGCCTGGAGACTACAAGAGCTTGGAAAATGCTTTGTAATTTATTGGAAGGCATTCCTTGATATTAAAGGACTTTTAGTGGGTAAAGGCGTTGACTGCAAATAGTCAAAACAAAAGACACATGGTCATCATAAGATCTTCTCTAAATAAAACACCAAACAGTTTAACAAGTTTAACTCATTCAACGCCAATAATAGGATCAGGGAGGGATAAGAATCTAGGGCTCGGTCTGTGAAATATAATTTCTGTGGTCTTAGAGACATTAAGTATCATTTTATTCCTATAAGTCCAATCCTTAATATTAGCGAATTCAGTTTCAAGGCTAGCAGGAGAGTTTTGTGGAACAAGAAGATTGGTGTCATCTGCAAACTTAAAGAGAATGTTAGCCGGAGAGACAGGCTTTAGGTCACTTTCCATAAGAATGTAGAGGCTAGGTCCAATACCAGACCTTTGAATAACACTGCGATTGATGGAGGCAGGATCGGAAACTAAATTATCACATTTGAGGACTTGATATCGCCCAGATAAGAAGTCAACAATCCAGTTCGATATTTCAGGTTTCAGGTTTAGAGCCATAACTTTAGGAATTAAGACGGAGTGGTCGACCACATCAAAAGCCTTGGAGAAGTCGACAAGCAAGCACCTCACATAGGAGTTGCTTTCCAGCATCAGTATGACGTAATGCAGGAAGAAAGTAAGGGCACTTATTCAACTGCCAGTGGGTTTAAATCCAAACTGGTCCTGCAAGGTTTCACAAGGAATGTTAGGTCTAAGCCACTTAGAGACAACAATTTTTCTGCAATTCTAGAGAGAATTGGAGTCATAGATATAGGCTTAAAGTCAGACAAGGAAGTTGGCTGGGAAATTTTTGGCATAGGAGTAACAACCGCAGTTCTCCAGTTGTCCGGAATGGTCCCAGATTTGAAGGAGGTATTAAAAACATGAGTGACCACTTCCGCCAACTCATAAGAACATTTTCGAAAAAGTCAGGCAGGCAAATCATCGAGGCCTGCGGCAGTTTTGGGTGCTTGCGCAGAAGTCTTTCGATTTCCAAGACATTCACGTACGGTTTCATATTACTGATGCTATCCACAATATTGTTTTTAAGACCAAGGATATTCACAGATGAATAGTCCGGAGAAGTCGCTATGCTAGCAAGGAAGTTGTTCGCTTGATTGATATCACCAAGAAGGCAGTTAGAATTAGAATATTCGGTTTTCACAGAAGACGAGTTACGTTTCTTGACTGCTTCCCATAACTGTTTAGGAGTAGCATCCTGCAGAGAAGAAAAACACTTTTGAGAATTTTCCAAAATTATTTGATTAATTCTTATTGCAAGTAACTCAGCTTCACCCAAATTACCTTTTTTCACAGTTTATTGTGTTTGACCAGAAGTGATATTATAAGAGGAGTTATAAAATCTGGATCTTTGTTTTTGATCGTGACAGTTTTAGACGGAATGCATTTATCAATAAGAGCAGAGATTACTTGAAGGAACTCATTATAAAGCAGAGTAACATCTGACATATTAAAAAACGAAGACCAATCATAGGAATTTATAGAAAACCTAAGAAACGCAATATTGTGCTCTCTGAGGTTGTACAGTTTTATTTTCCTTTTAGGCATTGCTGGTGGGCCCGTATTAACATTGGAGTTTACTTCATGTATCAGTACCGCTTTGTGCTTAGTCTTGATCAGACTCTGAAAGACCTGAACATGCAACAACTCAGGCTCATTGACAAAAACTTGGTCTAGAATTTTGCTGCCATGTGTACAGGTGTTAATAATCTGGGAAACCCCAAGTCTTCCAAAAATACAACATTCAGGTCATTAATGCAATGAATAGTGGCATCAGGGTACTTGCTATTTATATGTTCAATATCATTGCTAAGCTTATTAGCTAGCAAGGAAGGTTGATACTGAGATTTTCGTGGGTGGTAAATACACGCAATTATAAGAGAATTAATGCTGTCTAACAGGCAATATAACCACAGAACTTCTAGTTGAACAGGCATATTTGAGTTTGCCAATGGGTTGAGGGCAGAGCAGTTTAGTACCGAACACTTAATACGGTTGTGAACGTATGCACATACTCCACCTCCTTTCCTGTTAAGCCTATCAATCCTAAATAACTGAAAGTTATTTAACGAAATATTCTTGTCTAGGTGCTTCTTACAGAACCATGTTTCTGTAATTAAGGCGATTTCAGCCTTGTTTTACAATAGGTTGAGCTCTAGAAGACCAATCTTGTTGGGTTTCACCAAGCTGGTTGGATTTAAAACGTAGATCGTAGGAATATGAACAACTGTCCGGCTACTCGGCTGCAGAGTGGGTCGATGGAAAGTATCACAGTTGATCTTCGTGAGATTAGGTCGATGTTGCTTGACCCCCAGCTGCTTGACAGACCAGGCAAATGTAGAGCGACGCCAAGGAGGGATTAGGACCGGTATGGGCGCCTGTGTGGATGCGAATTTCTTAGGTCTAGCCCACCACTGCCGAGACCTCCGCCACCGTCGCTCTTTTGTTGCCCTTTCCAAGAAAGCCGCCAAGTAAGCTTAGCAAAGCACTGCCACATCCCGCTTCTCTCAGGCCTGCTGTGGGAGTGGGCATGATGCGGCAGAGGCATAGGTCATAGGATGCGGCAGGGGCGGAGGGCACAGGAAGAGGCCGGCTAGCATCAAATGGGAGCCACGAACTCTATCGGTACGATATGGATGCCATCTGCAAGCCTAATACTGCTTTCACTATGCATACGTATTCCATGTTTGATAAATGTGATATAATTTAATATAATTTAAATTGTTATCAGTCTTTGCCAATTACATATGACTAATTCGAAAAATTTATAAAATTTCTGCACGTAAGTTGCACCGTTAATTATGATGCATCCCTAAAAGTCCATGTAAAAAACCGCATCTTACATTCTGGAAAATACAGTATCTCTGTCAGATGACATCTATGTGAGCTTTTGAATTTTTTGATGTTGGAAAAAACTCCCTCCAATCTTTAATTTGTAGCTGCAGAGGCTTAGTAATCATTCTCCATTATCCAATCTTTCACCCTCTGTCATCCAACCCATAACTTCCTCCCAACCGGTCTTATCCAATCTGTACACTAAAGTCTCCCATCAGGATCTTCATATCGTGACTCGGAATCTCATCCGTAATGCATTGTAGCTGTTCATAAAATCCATCTGCTTTGTCACAAGGACTATGGTTGTGTTAACTCATTACCGACCGCACGGTAGTAAATTGTAGTAACGGCAGCTGACCGCACGGTACTAAATGGTAGTAGGTGGGGCTAGTCATAGCTGAACCTCTTGTTGATTTGTAATCCTTACAATTTTAGAATTCTACGTCATTTAGGCAAATAGGTATAATTTTAATCTGTATTACATCAGGGGAATCCCTGGAAAATGCCTCAGTGTATTAAAAACAACCAATCAAAGTGGGCATTTAAATCAGCCAGCGTGTAGCTAAAAATGGATATTTAAATGTCCCAACATGGCGAAATGCTGTTTACCGGAGAAAGAAATTCGGCAATTTAGAGACAAATGGTCGTTTATTGATGAAAGTTGTGATTGTTCTGATGAAAAAAATGTGTCAGATGGATCACACGAGTCTGTTAGCAATGTGAGGTGGACGAGTCGCACATTGATATGGAGTTTGATGACAATGGCATCTGCTATATGCTTACGGTGATTGTGGGTCAGTTTTCGGTCACCCAGAAAATGTTGTGTTGAGAAATAGAATTTACAGATTGGATAAAGAAAATGATAAAGAAAGGTATTTATTTTATGTTTATGTGTCAAACACTGACAGAGATATCGCAGGTTCAATTTGTTTTATTTTTAGGCTTTCCCCTGTAATTTTCTTCAGTTTTTACAACAACGATCTAAATACTAAAAAAATTGTATCTCTTTCAGTTATGAAAATATTTAAAAAATTTCTTTTCAGTTCTATCTGGCAACAATTTCAGCACATTTTTTATGCTCAATTAACATATGTTGTCACTTAAAAGTTTTATGTAGACTGTCTTGAAGATAAAAATATAGTAAATTTTTAAAGGTACAGTTGGGGGCAACTTTGGGTACCCAAAAAAATTTTTCCCCAAAAAACTTGACAGATGATTGGGAAGAGGAGATAAAATGCTAAAGAATGGTACTTACCATATGTCTACATGTCAAAAACCAACAGATATATCATAAGTTCTATTTGTTTTACTTTTAGGCTTTCTCCTGTAATTTTCTTCAGTTTTTTGACAACGGTCTAAATACTAAAAAACTGTATCTCAGTTATAAAAATATTTTAAAAATTTCTTTTCAGTTCTATCTGGCAACAGTTTCTGCACATTTTTTGTGCTCAGTTAACATATGTTGTCATATAATTTTTTAAAAGACTGTCTTGAAGATAAAAATATAGCAAATTTTTTGGGGGATATAGTTTGGGGCAACTTTGGGTACCTCAAAATTTCTTTTCAAATGGGAAGAGAAGATAAAATGTTAAAGAATGGTGCTTACCTTATGTCTACATGTAAAAAACTGACAGAGAAATCACAAGTTCAGAATTTTTTAATTTTTGGCCTTTTTGCCAAAAATGTGTGGTGAAAAAATTTATGTGGTCGTTAAAGGGTTAAATTTATGTGGTTGTTCGCAGCCTTGCTGTTATTATGTCACTTATTGGTTCCCAACTTAGTAGTGTTTTTGGTGGCCTCTTTACTGAGCAATATCCCTACACCCTTTTCTTGTCTTTTTCCTCTGGAATAGAGTATTGTTGTGCCATCTGACTCCAATCTTCCACTCTCTGTCCATCTCATTTCACTTATCCCAAGGATGTGCAACCTGTACGACTTCATATCCCTTATCACCTGTGCTAGTCTTCCAGTTATGTACAAAGATCTTACATTCCAAGTGCCGGTGCCAGTTAAAAACTTGGTAGACAGGCATCGAAATCTCCAATCCCCAACTTCCATAAACCAGCTTTCATTGAGGTTCTTCATGTTGGAGTTTGGTGACCCACCATCTTGCCTAAGATTGTGCAGCTTGCCCACTCCTTCATCTCCACTCATCCTGCACTTTGATAAATGAATCTGTTGCATTGTTTTTGTTGCTAAGGTTGTTTTACCTGGGTGGGTTGCAAGCCCACTGCAGAACCCTCCTCCTTTATCCTGGCTTGGGAGAGGCTCAGATTTCCTGTGAAGGTAGTCTGAGGTGGAGTTGTCATTGAGTTGTCGTTGGACTGAGTCAATTGACTTCGATGCCAGCTGCCTTGAACTGTGGTGTTCCACTGTGTTCTGTGCTAGGCTTGCTCCTGTTTATGCTATGTACCACACCGCTCAGTTCATTGCAGACTGAAAGCTCTCCACAATATGCCACTGATACCCAGCTGTTTCTTTCATTTGATGGGTGCACATCTAATTCAGCTCCCCATTTAGTTACTTTTATTTTAAATAATGTTCAGTCTTGGATGGCGAGTAACTAGCTTCTCCTGAATCCTAGCATTGAATTCCTCCTCTTAGGCTCAGGTCAACAATTCCAAAAATTTGTTCAGTTAGGTGAATTGACTGTAGACTGTTCCAGATGTGCACACAGTTTGGGCATGACTTTTGACTCCCCCATGTCTTTTTCTGAGCATGTCAAAATCATTTGCAAATCAGTTCCCTTTCACATACGGATATTCGTAGAATCAGATCATACATGCCTCAAACTGTGTTGATTTCATGGGCAAATGCTCTGGTTTCCTACTGACTCAGCTACTGCAGCTCATTTTTCATTGGTATTGCTAACACTGGACAAAAAATTTTTACAAAAGTCATGTTACTGAAATGAAATTAGTCAGTTCTTATCAATTTGTATGTGCTGAACACGAATATGACAGTGAAAATGCCGAATTGGGTCTAGTTTTTTTGTAATCTGAAATGAAGTAATTTTATATCGCACAATGCATGCCAATAGTGATACACTTACAGTTAATATTTGTAAAAACCAGGTCATAGACTAGTTCTTAGATTTTTTTGCCTGTCTCTTGTACAGCTGTTCGGGAGCATCTCTGCGGAGTGTCCAGCAGTAGTCAGCCAACATTGTAGTGGACCATTTTCCCTGGTACCTTTGCTCCATTGTTGCGATATCTTGATGAAAACGTTCGCCATGTTCGTCACTAACCATACCACAGTTGTCAGGGAAGAAATCCAGATGGGAATGAAGGAAATGCATCTTCAGAGACATATTGCAGCGAAATTTCTGGTACTACTTGAGCATGTCTTCTACTAGTTGCTTGTAGTTTTCTGCCCTAACATTCCCCAGAAAGTCTGTAGACACTAGACGAAAAGCATTCCATGCTTGTTTCGCATCACCCTCCAGCAAGTTGTTGAAGCGGTCATCTTTGAAGAGTTCTCTAATCTGAGGACCCACAAAAACTCCCTCTTTAATCTTTGCTTCGCTGAGTTGAGGGAATTTTTCATGCAGGTATCGGAAAGCTGGCGAAGTGCGGTCCATGGCTTTCACGAAGTTCTTCACCAAACCTAGTTTGATGTGAAGGGGTGGTAGTAGGATTTTGTGAGCCTCGACCAGAGCTGGGTGCTGGATATTCTTCTGTCCAACTGCCATGTTTTGTCTGGGAGTCCATTCCTTCCGCACGTAGTGCAACTCTCTTGCTCGGCTATCCCACTCACACAAGAAACACATATATTTTGTATATCCTTGCTGCAGTCCCATTAAAATGGCAACTACCTTCAAATCACCACACAGGTGCCATTTGTACCTGTTATAGTCAATGGAATGCAGTAGCTGTTTTAGGTTATCGTATGTCTCTTTCATGTGGACAGCATGCGCTAATGGAATAGATGGAAGACGGTTTCCATTGTGCAAAAGCACAGCCTTAAGACTCAGTGTTGAAGAGTCTACAAAGAGTCTCCATTCTTGTGGGTCATGAGTGATCTGTAAGGCATTCATGAGGTCGTCAATATTGGAACAGAATACCCGATTACCTTCCTTCATAAAGAAAGGTTCCAACTGCTGATGGCGCTTTCTATATGAAGTAATTGTGACATCTTCTTCTAGAAGATTCCATTGTTGGAGTCTTGATCCTAGCAATTCTGCCTTGTTTTTGGATAAGTCCAAATCACGAACAAGGTCATTTAGTTCTTCCTGTGTTATTCTGTGTGGGGTTGATGATGCACCACAGTGAAAATCGGGATCACTGCACGCTGACGGACCAGGAGAAGAACATGTCGGCTCACCCTTGTCCTCATCAGATGAATCAAGGAAAATATATTCTGCTGGAGGTTCTGGAATAGGAAGTCCATCACCATGTGGAACTGGTCTCAATGCTGACGGAATGTTTGGGTAGACTATTGTCGACTTCTTTTGCTTCGTTATTCCACCGGAAAGAGGAGGAACCAAGCAGAAGTAACAGTCATCTACGTGGTTGCTTTGCTCTCTCCACACCATGGGAACTGCAAACGGCATTGATGGTCTTTTGCCATTCAACCACTGTGAAAGCTGTGTTGTACATGTAGCACAGCATATATGCGGGGCCCATGGCTTGTCTTGGTCACCAACCTTGCATTCGAAGTAAGCATGATATGCCTTCTTGACTTGATAAGTGATACTTTTCTTCTGGTTGGCAAATGTCACTTCCCCACAAATGTAACAAAAGTTGTCCACAGTATTTACGCACTTCCGAGGCATTACTGTTCTGTATTGTATCTAAATGGATAAAGTAATAATAGTTTTATAAAACAGTAACTTAAACTGTCTCGCACAAAGTCTGTAATATTGTAAATGCTCAACCGTTCTGACTCGCTTTATATAGTACACTGCTGACGTCATCTTACGTCAGCAGCCGACTGGCTGTAGTTTTACATTGCATCAGAAAATGACGTAATCAACTGTGCATGATGTGTCCATGATGGGATTATGCAATGAGGTGGAATATTACATCATTCTAGACTTATTTAGGATATTGTCGCAGTCCTGCTGCATAAATTTACATGGTGAAACATAAAAAATGAACTATATGAAATATTTTCAAAACGAGAGCCAATAAAAAATTTTTATGGTTATATTCGTGTTCAGCACACCAAGATGCTACAAATTAGGGCCTTTTCCAGTCAGTAACGATTTCTATGTTGACCAGTGTAATTTAAGAGATTTGCACAAACTACAAATGTTTCAAAATTCTCTGATCAGAGCCATAACGAAAACCTTTAAGTATGAGCGTATGACTCCTATATTGCATTCATTACACTGGTTGCCCATTGAGGAAAGAATTCAGTTTAAAATCTGTCTTATAGTTTGCAAGGCATTATTTTGAAATCAGTCGACATATCTCTGCTCCTTGTTCACTTCTCATACTTGCAAATATAACACTTGATCTGCGGATACTTTCACTCTTATTGTGCCACACATGAGAAGGGTGTTCTTGGTGGCTGGTCCAAGGCTTTGGAATTCAGTGCTTGGTTCTATTAGTTCTACAGTGTTCTTCAGTTATAAGCTTAAGACTTCTCTGTTTCAGCTTGCCTACCTACAGGAGCTTGGCTTCTGGTTTCTCTGACTTATTGGATGTGTACCTGGCTTCTCTTACAGTATATAAATTCTTGACTATGGTTTCACTTGAAGTGACCATCAGTTAATGCTTTATGCATTATGACAGTGGTACTATAGAAGTAATTAGATACTATAAGATCAGAATATGTAATATGCAAACCTACTTGAGGATATGGATATTTGCTAAATATGCAATTCATCATAGGAGAAACATTTCTTTCCCTCTTTTGATAAAAAACTGCAAACTTCCTGGGAGCATTTCTTTCATACCATCTGTGACCATTAAATCATACAATTTCTTGTAGTCTTTGTTCACTTATCTGTTATGGTCATATTAACTGAACAGTTTTCAACCTTGCATTAGACAATGTAAATGTTTCAGCAGGCAATTTCTTTGCCTCAGTTAACCTTGTTGTATACTCTCTGGGGTGGAATGTTGGCCCCAGTGGCAATGTGGTAGGTTTTACCTTCTGCTTCCCAGTCATCACTGACCTCTAACTGCCGCTGAACCTTGACATTTGTTTGACCTCATAGCTCACTCCTGCTTTGGCAACAATTGTCTTCCATTTGTGCCGATGTCTGAGCTTGGACAAGCTTATTGTTGGCCGTGGTAAAGTTTGGGATGCTGTTCTCATGGTTCACAAGGGCCAGCTCATAGTGCTTTTTTGGGTCAAGGTGCACTGGGGTGAACAGTCTGTGCTGTCATAGGCGATGACCATACTGATGTTCTTCTTAGGCGGACACAGATCCCGAATCTTTCTTGGGGAGCTTCTCCATCTTCTTCATGTTGCGTGCTGAATGTGTGACAAACAGGCCTCTAATTTAACTGGTGTGCCAGCCCATCTGGGATCGCACCTAAGCTTGTCAACTCGTCCAGAATCATGGAAGATTTTGTTATCCAGGCTGGTTTTCTCTGTCGCTCTGCTGGCCTTTTGATAAGACATTCGGGTCGCTGTAGTACTGCACAACACCCTGCCACAGATCAGCTTCTGCTTCTTACTCTTCTGCCTTTGGACAGGCAAGCCATCAAGCTCCAAGTTTCTTGGAGGTTGCGATTGACTGCTTGGTATACTTCCAAGGCTTAATAAATTCTTCCTCAGCAGAATGTGAAGCATTTCATCGGTGGGGGCTTCGAGCATGAGTTGGCTGCCTTTGAATGCCTTAGACTGCCAGCGGACAGTGCTTGGGGTCGATGATGGGCTTGCCAAACTGGTTGTTCATGGCAGCTTTAGTGGTGCTGTGATGCCCTTGCTGGTGTGAATTACGAGCTGCTGTCATTTTCTCAGTAGTCTGATGTCAGTATACAGGGAGCAAATCAGAAAGCTCCAAGAATACCAGAATTACCTGCTAGTTTACCGTCTGTTGCTTTTTACTGGTCACATCAAGCTTAAGCCTGGTCCTCATTGTCTTGAAACTGTTAATTTCTGCCACCTTAATATCTATTCTGTCCGTAATAATTCCCCCTTTCTTCAAAATTACATCTCTTTTAATCTAGTAGATATTCTTGCTTTCAAAAATACTTGACTTCAGCAGTCTGACACACCTTCCTTCATTTTGGACATGATTCTTCCATTCTTTCCTTTCCTAAATGAAACTCAGTTGAATAGACTTGGTGTTGGAGTTGCCTTTCTTCACAGATCACACCTGAAACTTGCTCTCTTCCCTTCACCTATTCCAACTCCAAAGTCATTTGAAAACCTTATTGCTACCCTGAATGATGGAAGTCTGTGCTTCAGTTTTTTTATTGTTTACCATCCTCCCGTCCTTCACTTTCTAACTTTTTCTCTGAATTCCAGTCACTGCTTAATTCCTAGTTCCTCCTCCTTTGGGACATATAATAGCGGATGATTTTAACATACACATAGATTATGCTTCAAAAAGAATTCCTGGATCTTCTCTGGATTTGATTTGCTGCAACATGTTTCCAACACTCGTTGAGCTCCTTGTAGCCCAGTCCAACTGTTCTGCTGTTACAAATATATCTCTAGGTCTAGGTTGGGGTGCACAGAATTTGTGGGTGGGGGGCCTTGACTTCTACAGGACGACCACCATCACGAATTCATGGGCATTGTCTTGGCTGCTTGCCAGATATGATATGCAGGTGCGGCACAAGCTAAGTATCACTGCCAGCAGGGTATTGTGGAGCACTTCAACTGATACCCTGGCCAAGCATCTCTTCAATGCTCAGTATGCCTAGGAATTGCTGCTTGCCACTTGCAGGTCTTCAAAGTGGTCTGCAGAGTGAGTGCACCAGCTGCCTGAGGTTGTGGGAGCCCTGAACGACGAGCCAGTGCATTTGACAGGAGGAAGCTGGCTGAAGCAGTCAAAGCCTCAAGGGTGTCACAGAAGCCTGTTTTGCTGTGTCAGCTGACTGCATGGTATATGTATGTATGTATGTATCTTGCTATTTATATTTTAAGAATTTCACAAATGCACTGAAACATGGCTACCTAACAGTTCCAAAAAGGTGTGACTTAATATGAGTTGAAAATGTTTCTGGAGCTATTTCTTTGGGAAAAGTACATATTTTCAGAGGAAGGTTGGTCCGGAAGACCGGTCTGATACACGATAAAGCAGTGTCCACATCATTTTATATGAGTTTGGGACTAGCAGGTCTCCAAGGGCTGTAGCCGCTATGATTGTTGACCCGGCTGGCTTGAGACAACTACAGTCTTGTGCGAATTACTTGGGACAAGCATTATTTCAATGAAAATTTGACATTTCAATCATGGAAAGTAAGTATTTTGTGTCCTTCTGCTTTTATTTCAGGCAATTAGTATTTAATATGTCCTCCCTTTGCCTTGAGTAGCAAATTAACTCTCTTAGGCATGGAGTCAACGAGTTTCTGGCATGTCAGAGACAATTCTGCATCGTGAAACCATATCGCTAGTATGGCTTCGAACATCTTAGTTTTTGTAGTGCAGTCTCGTTTCCTGAGCTTCTGTTTCATGACGGCCCACAAGTTTTCTATGGGATTGATATCAGGCGAGTTGCCAGGCCATTTAAGAACCGTAATGGCATTGTCATTCATGAACTTCTGAACTTTTTTCGACGTGTGACACGGAGCAAGATCTTGCTGGAATATGCCGTCGTTACTAGAGAAGTCGCGACGAAGGTGTGGCAGAAGTTTTGAGCGAAGGACTTCAATGTATTTGTCGCTATTCATCATCCCGGTGACAGGAAACAAGAAACCAAGACCAGCCGCTGAGAATGACCCCCAGAACATTTTCTTTTCTTTTCTGTTGGATGTGTTCGGTTGTTATCAGTTCACCCAGGGATCGCCTTACGAACTGCATACGTTGTCCTTGCACTTCGAAATGGCTCTCATCAGAGAAGACAACCTGCAGCACAGAAATACATGTAAATCACACACTGTAGGCTGTGCATGTACTGTACAAGTGCAATATTGTTAGAGTTTGTCATCATGAAAGCAACAGCAGTACACGTGGACATTCACATGTGTAATTTTAAGAGTATGGCCTTTTTATGGAGAACAGAATTTACCTTTTGCCAGTCTTCCGTAGTCCAATGTTTGTAGGCCTTAGCCCAGAGCAAACGTTTCTTTTTCATGGCGGAGGTGAGTAGCTGTTTATTCTGTGGCTTGTGCGCTCTTCTTCCCACAGCCAGCAGACGACGACGGACCGTACTGGAGTCAATGTGAACACCATATGCTTCCATGTCTCGTTTGAGATCTCTGCTAGTCTTGCGTGGATCTCTCTTACTCATCCCGACCAAAAGTCTGTCTATACGTTGAGAAGTTTTTCGTTTCCTGCCACATCGTCCAACTCGTGAGGGTGAAATGCTGCCAGTTTCTGAGTAATGTTTTATCAACCGAGCAACAGTGCTCTTCCCTATTCCACATTCTAAAGCAATTTCTCTGCACGTTTTACTTGTAAAATTGGCCAAAGTAATTATTTTTGACCGCTTTCTTGGCGTGACATCCATGTTTTCTTACAATTAATTACATTTCCGGCAGCAGGGACCATATGATATCTGAAACGAAAACATAGGGATCATCTTCTCTGCTAAAAACCAAGAAAACACAATGCATATTCCCGCAAGATATTGCTCCGTGTCACACGTAAAAAAAGTTCAGAAGTTCATAAATGACAATGCCATAACGGTTCTAAAATGGCCTGGCAACTCGCCTGATATGAATCCCATACAGAACTTGTGGGCCATCATGAAACAGAAGCTCAGGAAACGTGACTGCACTACAAAAACTAAGATGACCGAAGCCATACATGTACTACCGATTATGGTCTCACGATGCAGAATTGTTTCTAACATGCCAGAAACTCGTTGATTCCATGCCTAAGAGAGTTAATTTGCTACTCAAGGCAAAGGGTGGACATATTAAACACTAATTGTCTGAAGTGACAACAGAAGAAAAAGAAAAAACCTAATTTCCATGACTGAAATGTCAAATTTCCATTGAAATAATGCTTGTCCCAAGTAATTCGCACAAGACTGTACATAGAGCTCCATGATGCTCTGTTGGGCTGTGCCATGAGGAGAATCTCGAATGCGATTCTGTCCTTGCCTGAGAGCTAGTGCAGCATGTCTCGCATATAGCTTGAAACGTGAGAATTTTGGTTGGTTTACGAAGAATCTAGTAGCACAGTTCAGGACAGACTGAAGCTGTCATATCCTGAACCTCAGCAGGCCTGCTAGGATGGCATTACAGATGTCATTACAAGCTTGACAGAATGAAGGAGTGGACAGTAGTTATAGCAGCATTGAATGATAAATTTTGCTGTATGACTCTGATCTGATGCATCTGGTAAAAGCAAGACTTGCAGATAGAGGTGATGTGCTCCTCCATGGAGAGTTCTTCATCCAGAAGCACTCCAAGGTCCCAGACAGCATGTTTTGTTTTCCAGCCCAGAAAGCCATCACCATCATCTCTGTGTCCATCCTAGCACATGCCTGTTGTGTGCTGAGCCATATAAACTCCGTCTTAGCAGTCAACTTGAGGACATCCATTCCTGCACCCATGTCACGTTTGCCTGCATGTTTGATGCACAGGCCATTGTGCCTGTTGGGTGACCTGTCAGTTACAGTTGGACATCATCAGCGTATTGACGAACCTGCACATCCACAGCTGTAATTATCTTAGTCAGGTCGGCCATATACAGGGTGTACAATAGCTGCCCAAGGAATGAACCCTGTGAGACACCGAATGAAACAGATGCCCAAGCCAACCTGTCAACCAGTGGCTACCAGCATGGTTCACCCATCGAGGAAAGAGTGAAGCCACTCCAGTGGCTGTCCACTAACTTCATAAGAGGTGCTAATCAGGCTGCAGGAAAATGTTTGTGGACTGAACCTACTTGCCGAACGTGCTGGACTAAAAATAAATGTGGATAAAACAAAAACAATGGTATTTGGCAAGGAGACAGTAGACATGGAAATTAAAGTGTGAGAGGATGTGATTGAAAATGTAAAGGAGTTTGTGTATTTAGGAAGTCTCATGACATGGAATAATGATTGTGCAAAAGACATCAAGGCAAGAATAGTAAAGGCAAATGGAGTTATGGCAGGGCTAAATAACATCTGGAAAAGCAGGAAAATCAGCCACAAGACCAAACTAAACGTCTTGAAAACATGTGTGTTTAGCACAGCTCTGTATGCATAGACGGATAAAGATAAGACATTAGCATTTGAAATGTACTGCTATAGACGAATATTACATCTGAATTGGACAATGAAGGTAAAAAATATGGAGGTCCGAAGAAGACTGAGCATATAAGAAGATCTAATACAAATAATAATGAGAAGGAAATTACGCTTGTTTGGATATATATGCAGGATGGATGACAGTAGAAAAATAAAAAGCGTGATGATGGGAATTATGGATGGAAATGGGAGACGAGGAAGACCTAATAGGGAGTGGACAGATGATATAAGGGATTGGTGTAAGCAAGACTTGCACGCCTTGATAAGAACAGCACAAGATCGGTAACTGTGGAGACAAGTGACAATGCATGCAGTGGACACCTACGGGCTCTTGGCCCATGGATCATGATGATGATGATGATGAATCTGGTAAGCAGGATGTCGTGGTCTATAGTCATCCAAAAGAGCAAGCTGTGTAACATGTCCGATATCAATCGTGTCACAAACATCAGCGATAATTCTTATAAGAACTGTCTCAGTCGAATGGCCTTTTCTGATTGTGTAGCCTTGGCATTAGGTTGCGCGATTCTAAATATCACAACATCTGCTGCGCAATGAATTTTTCGATAACCTTGGGAAAAAGCAAGGTAAGAGATGGGCCAGTAGTTTTTGACGTCATCCGGATCCATTCTGAGCTTCTTGAGTAATGGGGGTATCATAGCATGCTTTCGACTCTCCAGCAGTAATCCTTCAGCCAACAAGGCATTGCAGAGCTGCACCAGGAATGGAAGCAGCTTGTTGACATATTATTTCAGAAGGAAAGTCAGGATGGGGTCTAGCGTGAATGTTTTAGATGACCAAGACAGAAGAAGCGACTTATTTCAATGTCAGTCACCTTGCCAAACTACAGCACTCATCTGTGATGTATTCTGGTGGGGCTGAGCCCTCTATATCTCGTTGGACATTGCAGACTTTTTTTATTGGGCGATGAAGGTAGTCCTCAGATCAAAAAGAGGGTTCATGTGAGCCATGAGATCTGACCAGGATGGTTGATAGATCACGCCAGAGCCACTGACTATCCTTAGAGTCATGAGCAATCAGACTCTCTCAGTATTGCTGTTCTTTGTTTTTTTTATATAGAAATTTGTGCTTTTCCATAGAAGTCTGATCTATTTGATTCGCACTTCCACTCCAATCCTGTATTGGCGCTCAGCACATCTGACACTTTGGCACATCGCTCTGAATGAGGGAGTGAGATTGTTACTTCTTATGAGAGCTGACTTTAATGGAAGCAGGTTGTTGATTGATCTGTTTCATACAGATTGACCAGGTCGGCAGTATCTAGATCAGTTTCTTCAGAAATATGGCAAATCTGGCTGTTAATTGACAGAAAGCTTCTTTGTCAAGAGACTTCCACTCTCTGAGTGTGATCACTGTAACTAGAGTGACTTGAGTGTAAAAATGGAATGTGATAGTTAGCAGGCTGTGATGAAGCAGGCGGAGATGAATGGAGGTTCCGAGGTGGCATGCAGTCATCACGCAGGGTGACTATGTACAAACAGCCACTGTGTGTATGAGTTGGCTCACTGATGTCTTGCTACAGGCCAAAGCTATTAATGAGCTGCCTCCCCTGCTGCACCCGTGAAAATCCTGGATCCTCCACGTGGATGTTAAATCACCTGTCACCAGTTGGCTGTTGTTTGTGGCCAGCATTTCCAGGAGAGTTGTAAATTCTTGGATGAAAGTTGCAGAAGTTGGTAGCAATCCAGGTCGATAGTTAGTGTAAGTGATCTGAACCCCGAGATGTAGAAAAAGAACTCACAAGAACCTCAAAGGTGGTATAGGTCTCAGCAAGTTCAAGCTGCTTCACACACAATTTTCATCGATGGAAAATCGCAAGTTTGATACCTTGATGATGTGAATTGAGGAAAGGCGAGTGATTGCGTGTCATGTCGACTATGCCAAATACAGGTGGAGCCGATCTCTGAAGCACAACTTCGGCAGCAGACTGGTACTATGTTTCTATGGTGAACAAGATGTCTAAATTGTGACTGGTAATGGATTTGGCACTGGAAGTAGACTTGTTGCCCAGACTTCTGACATTCCACGTTCCAAAGTGCAGGTAAGCCTGTTATGTATGATTATCGCCTGGTGTGTACGTTGACCATTCTGGATTACTACCTTGGTATGTGGTCACCAGATTTTCAATGCAAACGAAGTCTTTCTTTCCATACATACAACTTTGTGGTCGCCTCAGTCAGGTTGCCTCAAATAGTTGGGTGAATACACTAGACTGGAGGATGTTGACATGCCCATCCTCTTGACGGTCGATACCCAGTATATACCAGGTCGTTCGAATGAAACTTTGTCCAAATGTTCATGCAGTGCCAGTAGAAGTTTGCTTTCGACAATGATATCCAAGGTTCAGTTAATTATGACCACAAAACTCTCAAAAACATTTAAAAATTGCATTGCACAAGATAACCAATTTTGGGTGTAACACACCTAGTGGCACCATCCTGGACTCCTGGTGGACCTAGGTGAGCTTGTCCTTTGGCACATTGTTCTTGTCTGGTACTTGTATGCTTTTGGTGAGCTCAAAGGTTGACACTGTTGTGCAACTGACCCTGTGTGGTCGCTTACAGTACATGCCATTTCTAACGTGGTTCAGAGTACCAGCCGACTAATGTTGTACTATCTGGTGGACGGGCCTTCTCACGGCTTCGTGTGTGTAGAGGTACTACTCCTGCCAGTTGGCATTGAGCCGCCACCAGATTGGATCCTCAGTCTGCCATCCTGGCAAAGATATCGTTGAGGTATTCACCTGCTACCACTAGATCCTTATGTATGATTTGGTAGTGCCCATAAGCCTGTATAGGGATCCCGTCTGGGGCTATCCACTGTTTTATGTCCAGAGGGCAGAGGCTTAAACTAGTTTGGTCTGCTTATATACACCCATCTGATCCCCATGGCTACAAATGACTTCCTGTGTGCGCTTCTCCTTTCGCTCATCCAGACACTGCTTGTGCCCTCATGCCGCAGGTCCTTCTCACGACCATCTTCTGGATACTCTTTGCTTTACAGATTTCTTGGCTGTCCCCTATAGGGTCAGGTACATCTTGGGTGGAAACCCATGAACTGCTATGGGGAGGCTAGCACACTTGTCCATAAACAAGCCAACTACCTTCTTGTTTTGTATATTCTGTGGCACTGATGACCCTTTGGCGAGTTGGAGAAGTCCTAGAGGCCTGTATTTTCCTTCATTTTTGGTGTACATCTGGCATCTCTAGTTGCATCAGCAGGCTGTTTATGTCGATATAGAGGAGCTGTGCCTTCTCATCAGGTTTTTGCTTAATTTGAAAACTGCCTGCCAAACTTATACTAGCTGATTGAGGACTTGCTTGTCTTTGGTGCAGTTTATGACCGCAAGGTCACTGTCAAAGATCTTGCTAGATTTGTACTCAGGGTCAGCCACTAGCCAGTGCAGCCTGTCTTCCAAGGTCCGTACAAGGTCAGCTTGGATTCACTTGTACAGGTTCTTCATTGTCTTGCCAAACACCAAGTTGTTCATGAGTTTGAAGAAGTCCCTCTAGAACTTGCTTGTAGCCCTTGCATGAAGGTTGATGTTCAGCTCAGTGTAGGGAGCCATCCAGGCCTCTTGGCAGAATTTCATTGTGTAGTGCAAGTTGGACACCTGCATGCCCAGCTGGTGGTAAAGCTTCAGGTTGTGATAGTGCACCACATGCCGTTCGTTTGTATATAGGATCAGGAGCAGCTTTCTGCATTCGGTGAACTTGCCACCCAGCTCACCAAAGTGTGCTGATACTTGCTTATCCATGGTTGTGGAAGTGTCATGACCTGTGGTGCTAGAGAATAATTACTGTGGCAGTGCAGATGGTTGGGGTAGTCTAGGTCCACCTCTATGAAATAGGCATTATCGGAGTCATCTGGCATTGTTAGTTTCTGGTCAGCACTCGCATCTGCCCACTGAAAGCTGCCAATGGATAATGGATAGGAAATGCATTGTTGCCCAGCCATATTTGTTGTTCATGCCAAGGTGCATAATCCAGCTGTTTGGCCTCGATTTGTTGTTTTCCAAACATGCTAGGTTGTTCGCCTTTGCGAAGCGCTTTGACACCAAACTTATGCCTCTTTACGAATAGTTGCTGGTCGATGTCAGTAAATACCTCGAGCTTGGCTTTTGTGAGCTTAAGTAGGGCATCCCACAACATACCTGGGGTAATATAGTAGTGTACTGGGTTGAGACCGCATTGTGTCTTAGAATGTTTCGAACATATCTGCCAGGCTGGACATTTGTGTGCAGTTACTTCTCATGGTGGACACCTGGGGCACCTTAGGTGGTAGCTGTGTTTTGTCAAACCTGGTGTGGTTGTTGATGTTCTCTTAAGAGTAGACTCCCTTTCACTGCATCACAGCTAACTTGTCTTTGGAGGCCTCTGGCTGGTTATCTTGAGAATTTTTCTTCCTAGAAGTTGGCAGCCAGTCTGCCTGCCAAGCAAGCTGTTTCCTTAGACTAGGCTATCTATGAACTGCAACTGCTGAAGGTCCTGTACTTCTCCATGTTGTTTGAGATGCAGCCGATTTCCTCTCCCTGTGAAGCCTTCAACGTGCGTAATGCAGACGTAATCAGATGCCCGTAATTGCCACGCAGGTTGTGGAAGATGCCTAGGACCTTTCTTTGTCTAGGTAAATGCATAGCTTGAGGTTGCAGTTCTTATAGGCTGCACTGTGGTATTTGCCTGTACTGTGGCAGTGGTTGTGGACTTTGTACTTGCCGAGTTCCTCACCAAAAATGTTGCACTCGATGGTCTTTAAGAAGGCTGGCTGGTCATTACCATGTATCCATATTTTGGCTAGGCATCTGAGGTCCTCCCCTATTTTGGCCAGTTCGTCTTGCAAAGCCTCAAAGCATCTTTCACAGCATATTTTCTGCAGTACAGGTCTGGCCTCTTGGTTTCACCATCATGATTCATGGGGCATGCTTAGTGACTGGTCAGGTGTGGCTATTCTCAAGGTTTCCAGCATAGCTAGCCACTGGTATTTTCAGCCCCACAAAGTTGGCATAGACTATGCATGGCTCACGCATCTGCTTGTGTATGATGGTTCTGAAACTGCAAGATATTTTTGCCCTTCTCTGGCATGGCAGTGCATTGAAGCTTCTCGGCAACACTCTCACAATCTTCCTTGTGCCTTTCAGGCAGGTCCTTGGTCAAGAAAACATGCTCAAAACAGTGGCTTGGGTTCTATCCTCATTGTCACTGTTTTTATGCAGCATGTGGGCCAAGTCCTTGATCCGCACGTAGTGTTTGTTTTTGGGTTGTCAGCCTGCTCATGGTGGTGTGCACTGAGGCATGAGTGCCTCTGGAATGGGATATACTTGGTGAGTGTAGGCTGAGTCTAATTATATGTTCTCACAATATGTAATAATTTGAATTGAGTTTTCTATTGCATTATCAGTATGTATTATTAATGCGTTTACACGCTTATTAGTATAAGATTTTGAGTTGACTAACGCTTTTACTAACTTAAGATTATCGGCCAGCTTTAGTCGTTTCCAACATTAAAAATAGCACAGGTGATAAAAATCTGTTAAGCTGGGGTAAAATAAGATGATTGTCTGAACTTATTTAATGGGTGATTAACTTGGATGAAAATGGATTATTTTGATCACAATTTGCAATAGTTTGTGAGTCAATTTGGACCATGTTTTCAAACTGATGCGTGGATTATCAACCAATCACGGATTTACAGTGTTGGATTATGGACCAATGGTGTCGCATTACTGCAGAAAGTCGAGAACCAATGAGGTGGCGCCTTAGTCGCAACTGCTAACCTAAGGTGTGTAAGTTAACAGACGAACTTCAATGGTAGGTCTGATCTTCAACACAGAAAAGAAGGGTGGAAATATCAGACGACGAATTTGGCAGATAGCGAAGTGACAACTATGTTGAATGTTCGAGGCGAAAACCGTTACAGAGAGGCAGTTCATGGCTGGACGTTGTACGGTGTGGTCCTTGTTGAAGTTTAAGCGTGACTCCAAGAAAGTTAGTCAGTTTTAGGGCTAATGTATTAGTCAAACTTCGTTCTCGTTTGATGGGCTGGTAATAGCTCATAGTACAGGTAATTAGCCTAAGTTACATGGCATTTAGACATAGTTTAGTCAAGAAACTATCGTCTGGTACTTGTGGATTCTAATTCACGGAAATTGCGGAAAATACGGACTTATCTTTATAAGCCGAAAGTTGACAAATATCCTCATCTATGGACTGTATGATAAAACGCATATCATCAAAAATCCTAATCTTTGGATGGTACCATAGAGCCATACGTCGTCAAAGAATCTTATCTTTGAACGGTAACTAAAGAGTCACTTGGCATCAAAGAATCCTTTCTTCGGACTGCAAAGTGCAAGTTGCAAGTACGGAATATGTGAAATAATAGGAACATCTTGTCTACACGATTGCTTTATTTAATCAAATATCATTGAACATTATGGATGTGGAAACAACGAGCCATTGCATCACCATTGCAATTTCCACGGGATATTTCACACAAGCTTAAGTCAGGCCAGTATATATCATATTTGGCGATGTACCCCAAGTTGTGTGAATATCAACTTACTAGCTAAGCAAGCAAGTAAGAACAAGATTGTAGTTTGTTGTGGCCTAGCCAAATAGAGTCACATACATACATAGATATCAGCACCAAATAGAGTCACATACATACATAGATATCAGCAAGAGTAGGGGGTTACATTGAGTTCCAGTGCCACAGCATTTGAATCTCCAGTCCTTGTTGGTACACTCTTCCAGGTGCTTAAGAATATACACTTTGGCTTCCTAAAGCTTGTAGCCCATCTTGCTCCAGTTCAGGAGTGGTGCCACCACAGACCTGAAGTGAGCCATAGTGGTTATCTTGTCTGGCTAACACCCTCATTATACATCTGAGCCGACATGAGCACCTGTTTCTCAAGCTTGTTAGTGAAAACCGCGGTGAACTTAAGACCTTCTTGCTGCCCTAGGTTGTCTCCTAGCACTGTCATGCTGGGTGTCATCACATCTAAGAAGGTCCTTGCATCAGCCGTGATGCAATGGCCATTTGGATGGTCACACGATAGTCCTTGAGAATGTCTACTGCATCAAGGAACTGCCAGCCTCGTGGGAGTGGGGATCAACCCAAGCGGCTCCTCCAACTGTGGATGGGAAGCACAGTGGTGGTGGTGGTGGCCTCTGCTGGCAAACTGTTGTTGGGTGGAATACCCTAGGCATTTTCAAACCGCTATTTTACATCTACTAAATATTATGGCAGAAAACACGAGAATTTATGGCAGTGAATTTCAAAACCGCAACCTGCAGCCTGTTTTTCTGGTAGACTCATATTATCAGGGGCTACTCTGGGATTGATGCATCAGAAAATGAAGGGGGTTCCAAATTTCAGTTTTTTTCTCTAATAGAAAGAAGTCCTTGGTCCCACATTTCATTGTAAAATTTCTCGGTCATAAATAAATTTCTATGTGAGGTTTTTGCAGCAGGTTGAATTTTTTATTGTATTTGAGTGAATGCTGATTTTGGAATTTTAGATGATAGATATTGGTGATAATCTGACGTGTCCACCAGAATTCACTAAAAAGGAGCGTAAAACTGGAATGTGGTGGCGCCATCTTGTTGCTGGCGGGTTAGCTGGGGTAGTGTCACGAACTGCTACAGCTCCTCTTGATCGATTGAAAGTCCTTTTTCAGGTTAGTAGTTGTTTTAGTGATCCTCCAGTTTAATTTGCATTTACCATTGATAAATGTATATAATGTGTATGTGTTTGATTAACTAGATCGTTTATATTTATAATAATGTGTCATAATTGTTTAAGTTTAGTGTTAAGTGGTAGATCTTATTATATATATATATATATATATATATATATATATATATATATATATATATATATATATATATATATATATATATTGTGTGGTGATGTGGAACTTCCACTGAATCAGAAAACTGGTTAAATCCAGATCTGCTAATGATGAAGTGTTCATCGGCCATTACAAATACAGATGACTACGGCAGTGCTAAATCTGTTTATCCTGCTAGACAATGCAGAATTGAACAGCTGCCATTGTAGTAGTAGATGACTGTTGCGAATGATATTAAAGAAGAATCAAATGATTTTGGGTCAGTTTTATGGTGGTGATGAAGGAGTAAAGGTTTGTCAATGAACTCCATCGAAAACTCGGTATCATATGTGGAATTTGCGTATTTTATACTAGCCAAATAGCTATGTGTGTGATTCATGGAAACCTTTCGATATGAGTTTTAGCTGTGAAAGTGACTTACCAGTTGAGGATAGGTCAAATCTTAGTGTGACAGATGTACATTGTCATGGGCCATGTGGCTGAGTAACTGTGGAACCTTTCGTTGGAGTGAGTTAACCCTTGACTGACGAGAGAATTTTTTTTGCCTGTGCCCTGATGACGAACGATTTTACCAGAAAACACCCTATTAATTAAATAGTTTTCAACTTGTTATATCTCAGTCAGTTCTTGACCTACAGGCATGAGGTTAACACCATTCTTTAGCATTTTATCTCCTCTTTCCATCCATCTATTTTTTGATACAAAAATTTTGGGGTGCCCAGAGTTGCTCCAAATTGTATGCCACTGCATTTTTTAAAACTTTCTTCATGTTCCAATTTTCAGTGATAACGTATGTATTGTCAGCACAAAAACTGTGCAGAAATCAGTGCTAGACAAAACCCAACAGAAATTTTGAAAATACTTTTATAAATGAAGGATATAGAATATTTTTGTATATAGACCAAAGTCATAAAAATTGAAGGAAATAATAAGAAAATGCCTGAAAAGTAAGAAATTTTTAACTTTTCAGATCTTGGTCATTTTTTGACATACAGTAGGTTAACATCATTCTTTAGCTTTTTTATCTACTCTTTCAAACAATCTGTCCAGTTTTAGAAGAAAAAAATTTGGGGTACTCAAAGTTGACTTCCCACCGTACCACCTCCCAAACATGCACAGTACTACAACCACAACATAAAAAACTGCAGCATGCACAACAACAGGGCAAAAACAGAAATATTACAACAAGCCAGGCACACAGAGAGGTGAAAACACTGACATTTGTTTCTTTTTCAAATTTTTGGTGACTCTGAAAAGAGCCAATTTTATGAATGCTTGAGTGTGTTGAATCAACAGTGGATGGTCAACTTGAAGACGGGTGAAGCCTCCTGGATCGACTACTCTTTCTCAACAGACTGGATTGAACAGTTAGTTCTAGGAGGACAATTTAGTAATCTAAATTTGAACAGTTGTTTTGATGTGCTATATTGCTTATGTTCCTTACACCCCACAGGCACTTACTTATTTACTCAGCACTAGTTCGTGGAACTACTTATGTCATACAACCGTGGTTGCATCTTGAAGCCCATCACGGTGTTGGTGCTGACAATTGCACGCATCTCTACAGGAGAAGTAGTTTTGCATATTGTTCTGTGGATTTTACCTGCCTGCTGTGCACCTGACCTACTCTGCTCAGCAAACAGGTTGTTCTGTTCAGCTAGCACATCAAAAAACTGTTATCTAAAAGGTCAGAAAACATTTTAAAATGGTGCAACTTGAGCTGGTCTGCCACAGACACCTGTAAATGGAACAGTTATGGATGAAACTGGAAAATCTTGTACCTGTTCAGCTTAGTCTATCTCACCAGAGTCATCAGCCTTACCCAGTTTGACTGTCCAATAGCGTGTATTAGATGCCGTCTGAACTTGGAGTCTAGTCAGAATGTTCTTCAGCCAAAGCCTCTTTATCTTCCTCACCAGTTGCACCCATCAGGTTTTTATTGTCAGATGAGTCGAAATTGTCATCATCTGATGCAAATTCATCAAGGATTTGCCGAATTTCGTCATCAATAAGGCCACAACAACAACATGCTGCATCTTTGGTTATTTAAATTCGTGATTTTTATGTACGATTCGATTGGTTGATTTTCATGTTTGTGACCCAATTCTAAAAGTAACTTCCACTTATTTCTGTGTTTATTTATATTATCTTGGCGTAAATGATGTAAGGTTTCACAAATTTAATGTCTGCAATAGTCCAAGAGTCATCTAGCTACTAGTACACGCGCATTGCCTTTTACTTCTCTCTCTTCATTATGCCTGTAAGTGCACTCTAGTGCACTGTCGTCTGTGGTGACCCGACAAAAGCACGCTGAACAAATGCGCGCCAACCAAAGCGCGCCGACAAAAGCGCGTGCCGTCACTTTCGCGCCAGACAAATGCGCACCGACATTAGCGCGCATACAAGAAGGCATAGAGCCATACGAACAAAATTACTATTTAATCTTCTGCCCTTCGTGGCGTTCTGGATCTGGAGCATGGTTGTATTCAGATATCACAATCCTTGCGTCTTCTGTCGTCACTTTAATTCACCATTTACAATCACGTTTAAGGCATATGCTCGATGCACTGCCATCAGAATTTTCTCGGTCTTTTCTATATCGATATCCATCAGCGATGATAAACTCTTTAGCCTTCTGCGACTCAGTCTTCCCCATGGTTAAACAAGATTATTAAATTTCTGAAGATTTTACATGGTGTATTTGGTATTTATAGTTCTCTTTGTTTATTCTGTGCAAATACCAACTTTGAAGTCTCTTCTTTGAAGCCTTCTGTGACTCAGTCTTCTCCATGGTTAAACAAGATTATTCAGTGTCTGAAGATTTTACACGGTGTATTTGGTATTTATAGTTTTCTTTGTTTATTCTTTGCAAATGTGAGCCTTGAAGTCTCCTCACTCGAAGCAATAATGTAAGCTATTACTTTCTTTTCACATCTAAGTGGTGGCAACTATTATGTTCACATCATAATTATTGTGTATTGTTCATTGCCATACAGTATATATAAAGTTGCCGTTTTTATTCTCAACAAATGAAGCGTTAAAGCATTTGACCTTTGAAGTTATTCTTATCAAAGGGTTAACAATAGTCTGTACTGCACGCTTTCGACAGCGCGCATTTGACGGGGCTTATTCTACAGCGCTCAATTGATGGCACGCATTTGTCAGCGCACTTTTGTCGGCGTGCATTTGTCGTGCGCACTAAGGACGGGCTGCTGTTGTCTGTATTGGGTTAAAGTTTATTAGACGGTTGACTATTACATTGTCTAGTTATTCCTACAAACTGAAGAATATTTTCTATGTGTTGAATCGATGAGAATCAAGAAACTTTTTGAAGAGCTGGCAATAATCAGACGTCTGCTCGTGAATTCGCCATCTTTGATGCTGTGTTGGACTGCGAGGCAAATTATACTGCGAGAAGAGTGATGGATCCAGGAATTACACTACAACTGAGTGACTGAAACCTAAGCCTGAATGCTTCTACAGTCCATGTTGCATATCTGGAGGTTGTCATCCGGGATATAAAGTACCAATTCTGAGCTCCATTTGTTTCTAGAATACCAATTTTTTGGTCCTGGATAAAGTATCCTGCTTTAGGAACAAATCTGTTGAAGGGTTTGAATTTTGACATAGCAAGCAGTGCGATTGTCTGTTTGGCCAAGTTTGTGGTAGGCCTGATGTTATATTTGTGATGTCGAGATTTCACGTCACTGTTGCTAGGTTAGGTGAGCTGAAGTGAGTAAGAAGTAGATTGTGTGTGGCTGAAGAGTTATATAGTGCTATGTCTAGCCTAATTGTTTGTGGGTGTTATTCACAAATAGCTTCACATGGCAGCCGAATTCCAAAAATGGATAAAAGTTGGACAAGAGTTAGGCTTTGAAGATGAGAACCTAAGGAACTTTGTAAGTGAGAGAAAAGTGGAAGCTAAGGAGGAGAGAGAGAGTGGTTGGAAGATGCTGCAGAGAGGAAGCAATTATAATAAAATAGATCGGATGTCCTCTAATATAAGTAAGTAAATAGAATTAAGGAGTAAGTGTTTGTTAGAGGGTGCTAAAATGTTACAGTTATAATTTTGTTATATGATTAATGTCTGGACTGGCCCAAGTTCTTCCAAGATGAGTGAATGATGTTGATGACATTGGACTCAGACTGTATGGGTTGGCCGCTAGTTCTAGTTAGTGTATCACAGAGTTAAGTACTTTAACCGCTACTTTACTTATTGTACACAGCCGACCTGATGTATATTAGTCATCACTGCTCTGGGAGCATGGGTACACCAGTACACCGACAACATTCAACTGTACAGAGTTTGCTACCAATCTGACGCTTGTTGAACATGACAAAGATGCAGTACATATGGCTAGGAACATACCAGGCATGCCCAAAATTAACTTAGAAGTAAAAAAGTCACAATTTTCGTACTGGAATGAACAATTTGTCATCCGTGATTTGGATGTGCTTCTGGACAAAGAATGATCAATGACTGACCACGTAAACTCTCTTTACAGGTACTGCTACTATCAGCTGTGTCAAATACAGGTTATTTGAAGCATTTTGTAGTTCAGGGCTGCAAGACTGTTGTAAATTCTTTTATTCTGACACACTTCAACATTCTCTCGTATATTGGATTATGTGAGACTTGTCCCACTGGCTCCCGTCAAGGAGAGAATAAAGTTCAAGATTCTGTTCTTGGGGTGGGCCTTGTTGGTTGGCACCTCATGACCATACATAGAGAGCTCTGTGTTCTAGTGTCAGGTCAACCAGGTTGACAGTTGTTGTATTCTGTTGCTCATGATGATATACAGGTGCTTGTTTATGACATAGAGTCATGCTGAATTTGATACTATTCCTAAAATTCCCTAGTTGTTAGTTTTCGAATGTGCTTGTTTCACCTGAAAAGGCTTTGATTATGTTGTTATATTCTGGATTCAGAAATGTTAAGAACACCCTGACTAGACTTGGCTACCCCAATTCTCTGCTGTAAGACCTCCTTCACTGCACACAGCTTCTAGCAATGTTTTTGCTAAAGTCATTATTATGGAAACCTGAATGCCAATCTGTTCTTCAGTTGTCTTGGCACTCTAAATTACCCCTTTTTCGTCCTAGCCATGGCTCCACAAATCCAACAGATCTTATGAAATTCGATAAACTACATTTTGTACTAAAAATTAAAAAAACTATATGCAAAATCTGGTCTTTGGTTGCAGTGATGCCATGAAGTGTTGATACAAAATTGTGCATTCATACGACAAAGTTACACTAAGCGTTTTTCGTGCCATGTGGAAATATGTCTGGCGTAATTACGCAAATCAGTCTTCATTCCTCAACCGCATCATTATTCAGCCAGATCATCTGAATGCCTTTCTCCAGTTATGATGAAAAACTGTCTCTGGTTGTGCTGAACACTGTTTCTCTGGTTATGCAAGAACTGTTCTTTGTGAATGAGCTCTTTCAGTTGCTGAACCTAAATTTTGGAATTCTCTTCCTGCATCTGTGCATTATGCTCAGTCTCTTGTGTCATTTCATTCCTATTTAAGACTTACCTTTTTCAGTTGGCTCATCTGCTGTAGGCTGCTTCTCTGTTTCATTGGACTGACTTTCTGGATATTGACCTGAATGCACCTTGAATTCAGTGCCATTCATGAATTGAATTCATGAAGCCAGCGGTTGATGCCTTATACACCAGCGCTATAGAAATTTCTAATTACAGTTATATTGGGTGACTAACTGGTGATTCCAATTAAGGATGTATGAAGACTTGACAAGAGAATTTCTTCCAGTGTCTATACGTATATATATGTATACTTTACATATAGAGGCTATACATCATTTAGACTCTCAGGTTTTATTCCTCTCTGGACATCTTATCTTAAAGCTCTAAAGTCTGTATGCCGGTTAAGTGCTGGACTCAATTATCAGATTTCACCGGATTAGCGCTGGAATCTTTAACGAAAAACGCTGGAAAACACCAGATTTTTTACAGCTTTTGTTTGCTAAAGAAAATACTTCCATTTTGATTTTTATCAGTGGGTGGGAAGAGAAAATGGTCCACGGAAATAGTCTGCTTTTCAACAAAAAGAAGATGTTAACTGATAAAATCAACTTTTAAAACAGCTAAATGTTGGACTCTAACGGTTGATTGTTTACATATGCATCATGTAGGTTGTTTCCAATGAGCTTTGGTGTCATGTTATGAATATTTATAAGATTATGATACTGGCATTTATTTAAGACATTTCACACTATGACCTGGATATAAATAAATATTATGTATAGCTATATGAGAGGTGGCTCTAGGCGTGCAAACAAGATATCACGTGCAACAGTAAATGGTTTTAAGTGGATGCAGTTAAGCAAGGCCACCACCTATTTCGATTAGCTGTTGTCTGATTGACATCTAAATAGTTCATGAACGGGTGAGAACAATAATAATTTCCTCGACCAGTGGCTGATGATTCTGAAAGGGATCTCTGTGATGATTTTCTATTGGACAATACAGAAGACGAGGAGAGTATGGATCAAAGAATGAGGAAACATGAATGATGGACTGGATCCTGGCAGGATTCAGGAAGATTGGTATCACTTTGTTTGACCACCCCAACTGAGTCTCTGTGAAAGGATTCCTGGCATGGTGCATCAACTTCCAGTTGGTGCCTGGGCCATAGATGTTTTATTTTACTGTTTTCTCTCCTTTTATTGAGCTTGTGCAGCAAACTAACTCTATATGGATCAGACCAGGTCTACAGAACAGCAGGCTGGAAAATGGTCTGCAACTTACCAGGCTAATCTCTCCTTTTGCAAAGGCCGTTTTCCCTCTGCTTTTAAAATTGCTGTTGTGACACTTTTTTTAAAAAACCAGATCTTGATAAGGACTGTTTGGCTAATTATTGACCTCTTTCCAATCTGAATAATATCTCCAAACTGCGTGAACGTTGGCTTGAGGAAATGATGGCTTGTTTTGCTAGTAGTATCTAAAAGTTGTGCTTCACAAACAACAACATTGCCAAGACATTTTCAAGAGGTTGATTCCAAGTTCTGACTAAGTGTTTGCATCTCTGTGACGTGTCAAAGGCTGCCCCTTGTGGTGCACTAGCATTTGATCCCCTGTACAAAGTCAGCAGCATAGTTGATCTCTTGAATGCCCACTTTTCCAATACGTTGATTCCAAACAGGGAACTGAGTTTTGATGAATCCATGATTGCTTTTAACCCTTTCGAGTCTGAATTATTTTTAAAGCCCAGCCTGTAAAGTCCAGTTTAATTTTACGTCATGACGTCAAAAGTCTGAATTATTTTACGTTTTTGCAAGAAATCTTCAAAATTTTGTACAAGTCATTACTCGGTCACTACTTACATCAAAATTTTTATAAATGTGTCCTCATTCTTGCAGCCATATTGGTTTTGTAAAATAACAAAGTGGAGTGCCTACCATCAGCCTGGAACTAAAAGCACCCAAAATTTTTCATTTGGACAAGAATGTTGTGTGGTGAAATTTAAAAAATTAAAAAATAATGCAAACTGCCTTTCAGAATTAAGTCCTGAATAAAATACTGCAGAAATTTTCAAAATCGGATAATAATTGGTCCCACAAACCGCTAAAGAGATCAAACCCCTGAAGGTCCAATTGCGTAAACTTTTCAGTGATGACGTCTTATTTGTGCAGTGGCAGTTCCGTAAAAGTTTTAAACCAAATTTATCATTTCCACAGGGGTTTCTTAATAATGGAATAAAGGATAACAGTAACAAGCATCCAAGGTGGCAATAAATTTTAATGATAAAACTAAGAAGACTACTGTCAAAGCTGGGACGACATCATGGGTGCTGTGGCAAAGGTTCTGTTAGTGACAGTGGTCTAATGTTTAAGTTTGGTGATGTAATACTGGTTCACTAATAATATAGGAGCAACTATTCGTGATTTTTTCCTTTTGTATAGCATGTATAGTATTAGTATTATTAGTTTAGGCTTCCAGTGCATTGATTTCCTTCCAAACAATAGGTGCTTCTGAAAAGAAATGTTTTAAGTTCAGGTTGTCGAGGCTGGTGACGATTTCTTCAGCTGATGACAATACTTGATCCAAACAGTCAACCACCCCATTCTAATCGTTTTCTTGTAGTCTTTCAAAATAAGAATTTTACTGCTCTGCTTAATGAATATCTAATTTACCTACTGATAAATGTAGACCATAATGCCCTCTACTGGAGATCAGGTGCACTACATGAGACTACCCAAAAAAAGGCCAACTTTCTTACTTAGTTGATGTCTATGGATAAATTATGGATTGAAATCATAATTTTTTAATTTCATTTGAGGTTGTATTCTTTATGCCATTCCTGGAAGCATCTTTGCTTACAAAGGGCTACTTCACAGAGATTGCACATATAGGGCTGGTTCTGTATTTGCCAACTGCTCTCCGTTTACCCTTTTAGGAGCAGTTACGACAATTTCTTTCATTTATTTTAACCATCTTGTGACTCTCAACTCCAGAATTGAGAGCTGCTAGAGGTGGATGTTTCTTGGGGTGAATTCCCTTAAATTTTAGAAGAGCATCCTCGAGTGTGAGCTAGTTGAAATCTCTCACAAGTTGATGAACAAGGTCATGCCGAAATTTCAGATGACTGTAATTTCGTATACGAACCCTGCCTCTTCTGTATTACCTTAACTCTTCACCCAAAGAATGTAAGCGCTGATTATCTTACATTCACCATCCACCACAATAAACATCTCCACCATTTCTTTCCGTCTCTTCCAAGCTCATAATATGAGCACAGTTGGTTTAATTTATCAACTCCACCCATAAACTGGTTATACTCCAGGTTTACAAGTGGCATTTCTTGTTCAGAAATGCCGGAACCATGACAGGTGGAAAGAAAAGAAATTGTTCTTTTGTCTCGAAATATTGTTAGGGTTACAGGTCCTTTCTGATATTCAGCCACATCAACTCTGTCCTTCAGTTTAGTCTGGCGAGCCTCTTGTGGAAGGCCTCTCCGATTCAACATTATAATAGAAGTTGAATCGGTCTTGTCATTGAAAAGGCTTGTTGCTAAATCCAAGGAACTGAAGTACTGGTCATAGTACAAGTTATTGCTATAGCAGAAAAAAAACAAACCTAGAGCAAAGGGTTCTGACAACATCATAACCCAGACCATGCTGTCTTCTTATTGCATCATGATTTGGGTTAGCGTTTCTAGTGTAAACATTGAAACACAAACAGTAACTGGATTGTGCTTCAGCCAAAGTCCAGACTTTTAAGCCCCATTTTATTGGTTTACACGGTATGTACTGCCGGAAAGAAACCCTTCCTTTAAAAGCAACCATGGCTTCATCAACACTCCGTTCCCTTTTTGGAATCAATGCATTAGAAAAGCGAGCATTCAAGAGATCAACTATGCTGCTGACTTTGTACAAGGGATCGAATCCTGATGCCATGAGGAGCAGCCATTGAGGCATCACAGAGATGCAAGTACTTAGTCAGAATCCGGAATTGATCCCTTAAAATGCCTTGGCAATTGTGTTATTTATGAAGCAGCCACAAGTTCCAGTCCAAAACAACTGAATCGTTGGTGCAGGATACATGCCCATCAAGATGTTCAGGGCAAAATAAGCCGTCATTTCCTCAAAGTAAGTTGGAGACTATTTCCACTTATGGGGTTTCCCAGCCAGCCAGCTGTGCTGCATACCTGGTCTGCTCTACATAGAGATTAGTCTGCTGGACAACCTCAATAAAACAGGAGACAGGCAACAGTGAATTTAAAAAATCTAAGGCCCAGGCACCAACTTGAAGTTGATGCACCAGCCCAGAAATCCTTTCATAGGGTCTCACTTGGGGTGGTCTAACAGAACAGGACCATTCTTCCTGAATCCCATCAGATTTCAGGCCATCATTCATGTATTACCGTATATACCCGACTATAAGTCGAGAAATTTATGTCTATTTCAGGGCTACGAAAAAGGCCTTCGACTTATACTTGAGAGACAAAATAGACGGAAGATTTTCGGACCGAATATTCAACATTACGAAAATGGCCTTAAAAATTAGACGCTCATTTTATTTTAGTTGTCTTTGTTTTTATATCGTTTTTCAAGAAAAATCACATTTCAACAAATTACTGACTAAATGTAGATCAAAATGAAATCTTCTTCTCTTATAACAATGTTATTATATACCGGTACTTCTACGATATATTTCATGCATCGAAAACAATGTCCTTTATTATCGCTTGCTGAGACGAGACCTCCACCAAAAAAAATCAAATATCATGGATATGCACAGTAATGTCGAGCAAGAGAAAGACCTCCAACATAGGTGTAGAGATGTGTGCAAAACGAGGGAGTCGGGCTGTGAGCCTAGCTGATAAAACGTTTGAAAGGGGAAAGTTGCTGCATGGAGAGTCTCATATGAAGCGATTGCAGCGATCATATTTCTAAGAGATTAAAGACAATTGATTCTGGCCGAAATGAAATAATTTACTCCATTCTGTTATTTGAATATTGCAAGTTATATGCCATTGTAAATGCACTTGGTAATATTTATTTATAGGCCTATAGTGAAATTTGCTTGCAATATGCTGATTGGTCCTCTTGGTTGATCCCGGCGATTCAGTTCGCTTCCTACCAACTCTTTCCAGAAATTCTGTATAGGGCCCATCCATATATTGAAAAAAGGGATCTGCGCTTGTCTGCGGCCATAATGGTCGTTGGATATCTACATGTTCATTTTGACGGATTATTTTGTCTAAATGTAACATCTTCTCGGTAATTTTAGCTATTTGGTTTTCTTCTGTTGCCGAGTTGGCGCGGTGAAATTATTTTTCGTTTCCAAAACGGAATTATTGCGTTTCGGGCGTTTTGTTGTATATCATCATGACCTTCCATGAATGGACTGGTCCACCCACCGAGTGGGGACAGGATTCAAGCTTGACAGTCTAGTCTCAGACCTACAGACCCACGCACGCCGTCAATGCCGGGAAATCTCGGATTCGGTGAAGAAGAGCGAAGAGAGTCTTTGGAAGGGCTGCGACTATCAGCTATGGAATGGTCCAGCTACCTACCGAAAGACGAGCGACGAAACCTGTCCGACGCATATCCAATGGTTCGATTAATCTCCGCTCGCCGCAACGTCTTCCATCTACGAGAGACTGTTGGACGATGGGACAACCGTGAGCCATTGGCAACAGATCACATCGCCCATGGTCGATCCTCAATCCTCGTTGCTACCTGCTTCAGAAACTCCGAACATGCTGTCATCATTCAACTCTAGTTGGTTACCTGTTGGTTGGGCTTTGCATGTGTGTGCGAGCTTGCCACCGGTGACTCTTAGTTTTTCTGACCAATGTTTACTTGTGGACGAATGTTCCGTTCTTAATGACAATTAACATCGTTAGCGCAGAGAGCGCCTCTGATGAGTTTATCTTGAAGTGGCGCTATACAAATTTCAAATTACAATTACATACGCAATGAGGGGAGGGGGTGGTCGGATTTAGGCGATTTTGCGTACGGGTGCATATGGCGAGGGGCTGGGTCTCGACAAAATGTGTACATACGCAAAATAAATTTCCACATTAACCTATTTATAACACTGTATTATCCTATAGTCATCTGATGGAATTTATTACATTATATAAAAGCAATGCAAAGTTATTCTATGCTGAGAACCAGGTCGACCAAGGGAACTGAGACACAGGCAGTCGGACATACAGACCTGAAGCCACACAGGTTGCCGGAGGGCACAGATCTATAGCAAGATTTGACAGAACCCTGAAAAATTAATGGAATGCAGGTCAGAAAATTCGCCCTCACATCACTGCCATCGCCATCTGGATGTCGTCTTTGACCAGTCAGGCAGTACTAAGGGGTGTAAGCCGACCCGCTAAATTAGTTCCTTCAGTTACAAAACCATATACATATACCTTATGTATGTTTTGTAAATATGAGGTGGATACATATATACCCATATTTTCGTATAATCGCCCTTTATAATTATATTCCCCACACAGTCTCTGCATGCTAGCCGAAGAAAGCTCCCTCTGTTAAATATATGAGGGATATGAAAATATAATTTTCTTTGCATACGTAATATATGGATGGGCCCATATTATAAGGCTGTATATATGGGTTCGACTTATATTCAAGCCGGTGATTTTGAACGCTTTTTTTCTCAAAAAAGTACACTTCGACTTATACTTGAATCGACTTATAGTCGTGTATATATGGTAATCAAAAATTTATAAAGAGCCACTTCGAGGTAAACTCCTCAGAGGCGCTCCTGGCCCTACAACCCAGAAGAACTGGGAAATAAGAAGGTCTTTAAGCGCTTGCAGAAAAGAGGGGGAGATAGACTAAGAAGTTCCTGGCATAGGCCATTAGGAAGCCCATTCCAAAAAGCGGGACCAACCACAGCAAAACTTCTGCGCTGGGCCGTAGCTGTTCGGACCGATGGGGCAAGCAAGTCACCCCATACCGCCGAACAAAGTAGTTTACAGCCCGAAATGGAGGAGGCCAGAACACAGAGCTCCCTAAGATAAACTGGGGCGCAACCAAAAGGCAATTACGTACAAGAACCAGGATTTTAAATTTTATACGCTCTTGGATAGGCAGCCAGTGAAGTTCCTCTGAAATGTAAGCAGAGATGTGGCCTAACTTAGGGATACCTCCGATCAGACGAGCAGCCGCGTGCAAGACAGATTGTAGTTGCGAGATGCAGGAGAGACTCAAGCCAGCAAAGACAGCATTGCCATAGTCAATCCTGGAACAAATAAACGCATGGACCAGAATGGTAGCAGCCTGGGTCGTAAGAGAGTGGCAGATAGTGCGCAGTGGACGCAGATGGTAGAAACACGTTCGACAGACATTGTTCACATGCTCCTTCAGAGTAAGTTCCTGATCCAAAATTACTCCTAGATCACGGACTGAAGAAGAGAAGGAGATATCAGGGAAGAGCCTAAATAATCTGGCCAGATCAGTCTTAGAAAGCTGGGCGCGACTGCCAAACCAGATGAACTGGGTCTTACCAGGGTTCAGGCGCAGACGGTTTGAGTTCAACCAAGCCTCAAGTGCTTCCGACACCCGAAGCACTTGATGAACTAAGGCGACAGGTTCACCCGCTGGGCCATGAATATATGCCTGGGTGTCATCAGCATACTGGTGAGACACTACCCTGGTTGGAGACAGAATAAAGCTCAGGTCAGCCGCGTATAGAATAAAAAGTAAGGGAGCTAAGACAGAGCCCTGAGGGAGACCCAAGGAGACTGAGGACCAATCAGAACGTGTTGAACCAAAGATCACAGATTGAGAGCGGCCAGACAGGAATGAACGGAGCCATGAAAGAGCAGGGCCGACGAGTCCAAAGGACATTTCCAGCCGCCCCAGAAGGATACTGTGGTCGACAGTGTCAAAAGCTGCACTAATTTCGAAAAGCGCAAGAAGGGTAACGTGTCCCCAATCGAAAGCCCCAAGGATGTCAACTAGAATGCGGGTGATGACCGTCTCTGTTGAGTGGAATGGAACCTTCTGAATCCCGACTGCTGGCTAGGCAGGAGGGAGTTAGCCTCTAAATATTGCAGTAATTGTATTGAAACATGTTTTCCAATCAGTTTCGACAAAAAAGACAAATTAGATATGGGGCGATAGTTAGCCATATCGTTAGTGACTAAACCAGGGCGTTTTAAAGAAGGAAAAACAATAGCCCTTTTCCGGGCGAGGGGAAGGGAACCCTCTCCCAAAGCCGCGTTACACAACAAATGTAGGAAAGGCAACAGGTCGTCAACAAAATCCTTGAGTAGAAATGGGGGAAGAGGATCCAGTTCACAGGACTTCAATGGCATGGAAAGTAGCAGTTGGCGTAGGGCCGCCGCGGAGATCGGCTCGAGGTCCGACATCCTGCATTCCGTCGGGAGGAAGGAAGGAGGGGGAGCACCCTCGGTAGATCGACGAACCGAGTCTGCCTTTTTCTGCATGTAGACCTGGAAGTCTTCAGCTGTAAATGATGGATGTGAGGGTGGTGACTTTGGAGTGGAGCGTCCAAGGATGCTGGAAAGCGACTTTCATAGCCGGTGTGAGTTGGATCTTTCTCGGTCGATCAGCTTCTCCCAGAAGAGCAGCTCCTTCTCCCTGAACAAACCATGCATTTGGCGCAGCCGGTGGATCCAGGCTGTACGGTCCACAAGGCTACGTGTGCGTCTAAACTGACGCTCAAGTCGCCTGACCTCTCGTCTGAGACCGCGGCACTCGCCGTCGAACCAAGGTGACAGAGGCTTCTGGCGGACCCTGACGATACGGAATGGCAGAAGACGGTCAATCAATGAGCGCACAGATGATTCGTAAATTGTAAACAGTTCCTCCGAAGTATGTCCCGCCAGGGATGGCAGATGCCTCATTAGCGGACTGTACTGCAGGCCAGCCCGGAAGGCCTCGCGGTCCAGGCCCCGCCAGCCCCGGATAGATCTGAGTGCGAAAACTGGTTTGCTCATGAAGAATGGGCGTTGTGAAGGTAAGAAGGCCGTGGTCCGAGAGATGCGAAGGCTCCACCTGGAGGTCCTGGATGACACAGTCGTCCCTCGTGATAATGACATCCAACCAGCCGCCCAACTTATGTGTAGGCTCAGTGACGTGCTGAGCTAGGCCGAATTGTTGGAGCAGATCATCGAAACGACGCGACTCTGGAGAGCAACGGTCTTCAAGGTGAATGTTTAAGTCACCAGTAATGACAAGTTGGCAGTTATAAGTAGCGTATAACTCCATTAAAGAGGAAAGCTCTGTGAAGAAGGCCTGTGAAGGAGGAGAGGAGCCTGGACGGTAGACGACAAGCAAAACCAATGGTCCATGGGCCGTTGCACAAGATAGACACACGGCCTCGAAGGTACTCGGGGTGAGATGCAGGCAGTTGACCTTGATCTTTAGGGTATTCTTGTGATACACCACTATGCCTCCGTGGTTCTGCACCAGACCCACACTCCGAGGGTCCACCATGCGTGGGAGGTCACAGAAGGAATAACCCGGTGGGGCTGCACGACGGATAGCGACGTCGGAGGGTGATGAATGCCATGACTTCGTGACAACAAGAATATCCAGATCGTGGGCAGTGATAGAATTAGCCACCTCCATGAACTTGTTGCCCAGCGACCGGACGTTCCAAGCAGCCAGCCGAAGCCCATAAAGATCCCCACTAGAGGGAACCAAACGAGGAGAGCTCGGAGACGTAGCCGCAGACGTGGGGAACGAAGGATGTGTCGCAGAGGGTCAGTTAACCCTCTCGGAAGCAGGTCGCCACAGGTAGAGATGGAAAAGAGTTTTGCGTACGCTGCGATGAATGACTAGACCAGGCCGGTCATATGCGTGTAGTTCTAACGACATATATGTACGAATGAGAGGACTGTCCTTTAGCAGCGCCATAATCCAGAGAATTTCGATTAAAAGTCAGAAAAATAATGCATTAATCGAAAACTAAATAGCATAACTGAAATCTTGAGCAATATTCCAAACGAGCAGTAAATACAAATAGTAAATTCCGCAAGGCAATCGACCCTTAAAACGATGAAAACTTCAGCCGGCACTCACACGCCAAAGCGCAAACATAGTGTACACTGTTGATTCAGCACATTCAAGTATTCAGAAAAGTGACTCTTTTCAGAGCCACCAAATATTTGAAAAGGAAATGGAACAGTGGTTGTCTGTCTGTGTACCTGGCTTGTTGTAATGTATCTGTTGTGTTGTGCATGTAACAGTGTTTTTTATGTCGTTTTATTGCTGTGCATGATGGGTGGGTCCTTACCAGGGTACTGCAACAGCGCATGAAGCGCATCGAGGAAGCCATGGTCGAGGAGCAAGCGGGCTTCAGGGTGGGCAGAAGTACGATGGACCAGGTCTTCGTCATCCGACAGCTGGCGGAAAAATACTTCACCATGAACCGCACCTTATACAACAATTTCATAGACTTCAGACAGGCTTTTGATAGTGTGTGGCAGCAAGGACTATGGCAGGTGCTGAGGGGTGCCCGAGGAGCTGGTGGCACTGCTGGAGGACCTTTATAGTAAGTCAATGAGCGCAGTGAGAGTAGATGGAGAACTAACAGAGTGGTTTAAAGTCGCGGTGGGAGTAAAGCAAGGCTGCGGCCTGTCCCCTGACCTGTTCAACTTACTATTGGAGGCGATGATGAGATTGGCAATGAGGGCAACCACCAAGGGTATCACATTGTATGGAGAGACACTCAATAACCTGCGCTTCGCAGACGACATCGACCTACTTGCGGACACACCGGAGTGGCTGCAGGAACTGACGGACAGGGTCAACGACAGCAGCAAAAGATTTGGACTCAGAATAAACGTGCAAAAGACCAAGACTATGGTGATGGGCAAACAGCACGAGAGATTGGGCGTGGAGCTGGATGGCGAGGAGCTGGAGCAGGTCACGGATTTTGTATACTTGGAAGGACTTATGACGGAAGAAGGCAGATGCACAGGACACATAAGGCGCAGGATCGGCCTGGCGTCCGCAATGTTTGGCCGACTGGGCAAGATCTGGCAGGCGAATAACATTTCGCGAGGGATGAAGGTCCGACTGTATGAGGCCTTCACCATACCGCTGCTATTGTATGGATCAGAGTGCTGGTGTATGCGGAGAGAGGATGAAAAGAGAATACTGGTGGCGGAAATGAACTGGCTCAGGAGAATTATGGGCAAGACAAGAAGAGACAGGATCCGCAATGAGATGATACGTAAAGAACTGGGGCAGTGAGAAGATATGGTGGAAAGGATAAGGAGGAAAAGACTAACGTGGTTCGGACACGTGTCGAGGATGGAGAGCAACAGACTACCGGCGAGGGCACTTTACCATCACGTAGAGGGAACAAGGAGCCGGGGGAGGCAAATAAAGACCTGGATGGGCAACATAAAGGAAGACCTGCAGTCAAGGGGAGTGGACATCACAGCATCCTTGGGGCTAACGAAGGACAGAACAGCGTGGAGGCATTTCGTTCAGACCTCATCGCTGGCTATAGCCTGACGGACGAGAGAAAAGAAGAAGAAGAAGATGATGGGTGGGTAGACAACTCTGAGTACCCCAAAACTTTTCTATCAAAAACTGGACAAAAGGGTTGAAAGAGGAGATAAAATGCTAAAGAAATATGTTAACCTGAAGTCTGTAGGTCAAAAAAAAAATGACCAAGAACTGATAAGTTAAAAATTTCTTACTCTTTAGGTGTTTTCTTATAACTCCTTCAATTTTCATGACTACAGTCTACATACTAAAAATACTATATCTCCTTTATGAAAATATTTTTAAAATTTTGGGGTGATTTTGTCTGGAATTAATTTCTACACAGTTCTTGGGCTGACACTACATATGTTATCACTGAAAATATTTTTATATAGGGGCTTGAACAAGAAAAAGTAAAATATGTGGAGAGGTACAGTTTTGGGGCAAATTTGGGTACCCGAAATTTTTTTACCAAAAACTAAACAGATTGGAAGAGGAGATAAAATGCTAAAGAATGATGTTAACCTCAAGTCTGTAGGACAAGAACTGACTGAGATATAACAAGTTGAAAACTATTTGTTTAATAGGGCATTTATCTGTAAAATCGCTTGTCATCAGGGCCTAGGCGGAAAAAATTCTCTCGTCAGTTAAGGGTTATTGAATTGAAAAGCAACAAATTCTGTAGTATTAGATAACATACCGGCAGAAATGCTAAAAAATCTGGGTGACAAAGCAATGATGGAGTTGGTAAGACTTTGCCAAGATATATACACAACTGGATTATGGCCAGAAGACTTTGCAGACGATCATGATTCCACTCAAAAAGAAACCAAATGCCATGGCTTGCGAGGATAACTGAACTATTAGTCTTCTGACTCATGCTTCAATGTTAAAAATTCTAACAAAGAGAGTGCAGTCGAAGTCAGAAGCAACCGATTGCTTAGGTGATGACCATTTTGGACTCAGAAAGGGCAGAGGAATAAGGAATGCTATTGGTGCCTTAAGAGTGCTGACAGAGAGGAGTTGTCAACATGGCCAGGATGTGTATATATGTTTTGTGGACTGTTTAAAGGCATTTGACAGAGTCGACTGGAGAAGATTGATGCAGGCACTCAGAAGACTGGGAGTGGATTGGAGGGATAGAAGGCTTATAGGAAATCTATACTTGGGCCAGAAAATATGGATCAGAATAGATGGAGAATATTCAGAACCTGGAAAATTTAGGCAGAGGAGTGAGACAAGGGTGCCCATTGTCACCACTACTCTTCAACATCTGCATAGAAGAGCTTAACCGAGAGGCACTAGAAGATGTGAAAGAAGAAATAAAGTTTGGAGGCAGACTGGTAAAGGCTCTAAGATTCGCAGATGACCAAGCAATGTTGTCAGAAGGATTTGCAAAGAATGATGGACCATCTGCATGCCATATCAATTGAGTGTGGTATGAAAATAATTATAAAAAAGACGAAGGTCATGAGGATAAGTAAAGGAGAAGAAACAATAGCAAGAATAAACATCAACGGAGAGGAAATAGAGCAGGTAATGGAATTCTGCTACCTGGGGAGTGTTGTCATGCAAGATGCAAAAATGCCACAAGGAAATTAAAGGAACAGTAGTGTTGGGCAAAGATGCATTCTCAAAACAAAAAGAGTTACTGAGAGGAAAAATGAACAAGAACTTAAAGAAACGAATGATTAAAACTCTGACATGGAGCATAGTGTTGTATGGATCCAAAACGTGGACCATGAGAAGTAGGGCATCAAGAGATTGGAGGCCTTCGAAATGTGGATTTGGCTGAGAATGGAAAAAGTTAGTTGGATGAAGCACCTAACAAACGAGGAGGTGCTGAAAAAAGTTGGGAAAGAAAGATCTATGATAGCTACAATAAAGAGGCAACAGCAAAAATGGATTGGTCACATACTGAGAGGGGACTCACTCTTGAGAACTGTAATTGAGGGCAGAATGGAGGGGAGGAGGACAAGAGAAAGACCCAGACAGATGCTGACAGATGCTGCTGGATTGGATGATGACGGAGATTGAAAGAAGAAGCTCAGCACTGAGAGGAGTGGCGTCATTGGACGTTTGAGCCTGTCTCTGGGCAGAGAACCAGAAGAAGAAGAAGTAATTTATTTTACTATATGCAGTGATTACACTGGCCAACACATAATTTGTTGCCTCAAATGTTAGAACTGTTTCTGGGTATATTTGACCTGCTGATTCCAGAAAAGGCACCAGTTTTCTCCCAGCAGGTCTAGTTTTCGAGATATAGAACATTATGCCATATACCAGTCCTTGCCTCTGCTCACCCATAAAACATAAGGCTATAGCTATAATTATGTAGTGCTCAATTTATTATGTGATACACTAAATAAACATAATAATACAAATACTTAAAAGAAAATGGTAGTACCTGAAACTGTACTTATATGATACCAAACAGAACAAGTTTGTTATAAAAATTTCAAGTCATTCGACACCGAAGAAGCTCCTTTTGTACGATTTCCGAGTGTGGCATCTGCCGGAACAATCGCGCATAATATTCCAGCAATAGTCTGCCATCATGTGTGCATCCCATCTTCCTTGATATCGATTTTCCATTGTTTTGATGTCTTGGTGAAATCTTTCACCTCGCTCTTCGCTGAAGTCACCAAGATTCTCTGGAAAGCGATCTAAGTGACTGTGGAGATAATGGACTTTAATGCTCATGTTGCAGCCAAGCTTGTTGAAATGAAGAAGCATATCCTCTACTAGTTGTGCATAATTGTCTGCCTTCTTGTTGCCAAGAAAATTTTTAGTTACAAGAACAAAGGAAGACCAGGCACAAGATTCGATTTCATTCATTGATGGTATGAAAAGTGGGTCATTCATAAGTTGCTTGATCTGTGGACCATCGAAGATTCCAGCCTTCAATTTTTCCATTGTAATTCCTGGTAACTTGTGTACTATGTATTCGAAGCATGAACCTTCTTTATTCAAAGCCCTGACAAATTGTTTCATCAGGCCTAGCTTTATATGTAGTGGTGGCAGTATGATCCTATCTTGTGCCACCAAAGATTCCTTGATTACATTTTGAGCTCCAACCACCATGTCTTTCCTCGAAGGCCAATCTTTTCTTGTCCAATGTTCATGCTTGGCTCTACTGTCCCAAAGACACAAAAAGCAGGGATACTTTGTGTAGCCACTTTGTTGACCAAGGAGGAAATTTACCATCTTCAAGTCTACACAAATTACCCATTGATGTTCTTTGTATTTTATCTTTTCCAGTACTAAAGAGATGGCATTGTACTCTTCTTTCATCCTGGTGGAGTGACCGATTGGAATAGAACCAAATTTGTTGCCGTTATTTAAAAGCACACATTTCAGACTACGTTTTGAACTGTCGATAAAAAGACGCCACTCATCTGGGCTGTAATCCGACAGACCAATTTTCTTCAATAAGTTGCTGATGTCATTACAGAATACTAGGTTGTTGTCTTCGGTAAAGAATGGCAGCAAATCCTTTTCTCTGTTTCTATAAATTGTAATTTTTGTTCCAGGCTGAAGTGCATTCTTTTCCTTTAGTCTGGACGCAAGCAATTCAGAGGACTCTTTGGAAAGATTTAAGTCCCTGATCAGATCACTCAACTCTTTTTGGTCAAAACGTTCACTGTGTGAAGTTGATTGGAAATCACTGTCACTGCCCCCACTTTCTTCACTTTCGTCATCTTGTCCGATATTGGACATGCAAGTCTCATCGTCTGAGAGCTGAGGTAGTTCGCGAATAGGTGGAACTGGTACAATATCCGAATGCGGAACAGGTCTCCTGGCTGAAGGTATATCAGGGTAAGACAACTTGTGACGATTATTTCGATTGATGCCTATGATATTAACCATACAAAAGTAACAGTCGTCGAAGTGGTTTATCTGTTCCCTCCAAACCATCGGTACGCCAAATTTCAGGCAGCTTCTCTTTCCAATTGTCCAGTGGCGCAATTGTTCAATACAAGTTTTGCATACTGTATGAGGAGCCCATTGCTTATCTTGATCTCCAAGTTTGACACCAAAATAACCTACATATGCTCTTTTTACAAACTCAGAAATCGGTTTCCTGTTTGCTTTTAGTGTGTATTCCCCACAAATGTAGCAGAATATGTCTGGATGGTTAATGCAGCTCCGTCTGGAAGTAGCCATAACCTTAAGGATGTTCGCATCTGAGGAATTAAATGACTAACCTAAAAAATAGTAAGAACATGTAGTTATTTAATGCTCACATTCACAGATTGTTCTTGCGACCAACTCTTAATATGCCCTAAGACGACTGCGGCTGCTCTAGCTTTCAGGAGGCGGTTTATATAGGCTATAAATGCTGACTTCAGCATAATCTATTTACATAGTTCGAAACCATGAAACGCTGTATAAGCACAAATAAATTCTAAATGATGCCATGAATTTAGTGCTGAGTAAGCTGTAGGCTACGGAATAGTTATTTCGTTGAATCAGCAATATCTCAGCACGCGGCAAGATATGCTGATTTTACATTATAAGGATGTAGGCATTATATGAATCAGCAAGAATTATAATTAGCCATAAATAAAGCTTATTATGACATTTTAGTTTTGCCAAAGACATCGTTTAAAGAGTGGACTGGGTTTTCTTTACAAAATCGACGATATCTCAGAAACTAGACCTGATGCACTCAATCCAATGACATTTTCTGAATCAGCGCCCAAAATTACCCCAAGAACAGGTCTAAAACCGAAGGCAACAAGAAAAAAAATTTTTTCTGTTGGCCAGTGTTATGTTAGTGATTCTGCTCTTTTACTGACTTTTTATACATGCACAACTTTCATAAAATTAGGTTCATGGTACAAAGATGAATGTTGGCATAATCAGTGGCTTAAAAGGCATGGTTGAAGAAGGAGGAATTAAATCTTTATGGAGAGGTAATGGAACAAACGTCATAAAGATTGCACCAGAGTCTGCTATCAAGTTTGGGGCTTATGAACAGGTAAGATTTAAGATTCTTAAGTAACCTTTAGTTTTTGTTTCTTGTATTGTTCCAATTTCAGTTTTTTCACTGTAAGCTTTAATTTGATATTATCAGTTGTCAGAAGTTTCTTGCAAGGTTGCAAGGCTTTCCCAAGCAAGATCCTACTGCTAAACTGGAAATTGAGGACTTTCCTGTTTAGCCCAAGCTGACAAGAGGCTAAGTTTGGAAGGTTTTAGAGCAAAGATAAACAGCAAAACAACACATTAATTCAACACCAAAACAAAGACTGAATGTCTGCAGCCAAAACCAGCTGCCAAACTAGTGTCAGAAAGCAAAGCTGAAAACCTCAAAACTGTGGCTACAGGCGATTCCTAGTTTCAGGTACTACTTTGTTGAAGTTCAACTTTGTGACCTTCACCAAAGATAGTCATTGTCAGTATAGTCACACTTCGTTATTAGTTTATTAAGTTTCAGCTCAGTCAGATATGTAACCATATCTTCAAAACCAGGTGAGTTAGTGTTGTAGAGTTGAGTCATTTATCTAGTTCACTGTTGATGCAGTCTGTTGAGGTCATTTCGGTTGTTTAGGAATTGTTGTATTGATTTATAGGCTTAAAATTTCATAGACCTCGGATGTATGAATTTATATATCCTGTAGATTACGTATAGCACCCTCTGCTACACAGTATTGTACAAGTCCAATAAATGCAACTGGATCCTCTTTAAGCTTTAGCAAGTGCTTAAGTCGAGTGCATGATGCAGCTAATGATCATCTACTGCCTTTTGTATTTTACTCAAGCACTCACTACACCAAACCATTTGTTGCAATTTTGTAGCTCACATTGTCATACATTAAACCGGTCCAATTTAAAAATAAATTTATTATGAAACAAGAGTTAATGTGTTTTTACAGTTAATAGGCTAAATTATGCAGATTAACAAGTTTCCTATTCTACGCAAAGTCAGCAAAGATTACCGTAAGCAATAAAAAAGTAATTTGTATATCTGTAGATTACATGTAGCACCCTCTACTACACAGTATTGTACAAGTGTAACAAGTGCAACTGGATCCTCTTTAAGCTTTAACAAGTACTTAAGTTGGGTGCATGATGCAGCTAGTGATCATCTACTGCCTTTCGTATTTTCGTATTGTACTGTATTTTCCAGAATATAAGACGTGGTTTTTTACATGAACAGGGGTGTGTCTTATTTAATGGTGTGACTTAAGTGTGGAAATTTTATAAATTTTTCTAAGTAGCTATATAGCTACTGCAACTGTGTGCATGCTGGTTTGCCTAAGTATTAGTTGTCCTTGCTTCAATCAGTACTAAGTTCTGAGGCCAGGTTGATAGCACATCATCCCCATTTCTTTTGTATCTCAGATTACATCATTCAGCAACTTCTTTGGCTCCCTGTCCTATCTCATATTCAGTTTAAACTATTGTCTCTGGTACTTAGAGCGCGCATGGGCCAGGCGCCAAAATATCTTTTTGATCTTATTCAGCCTCCACACTCCAGTACCTCATCCCGTTCCCCATTTGTTCTCTAGTCGTCTGGATCTATATGTTCCTCGTGTTAAGTCCTCACGCAGCATAGGGCTGTTGCTATTGTTGGCCCATCTCTATGGAATGGACTTCCGCAATCATTTCATGCAAAGGTCACTGTTGGTGATAGAGCTCAGTCAGCTCATTGTTTAAAGATGTTCTTATTTCCCCGGGGTTCTCATGCTGGAAGCGCCTCTGAGTAGTTTGTTCTGTAAGAAGCACTATATAAATACATTACAAATACAATACAAAAAATACAATAGTTGGCAAAGACTGATAATGAATTGAGTTGTTAAATCACCATGGATAAAGACAACACAACAGAATTCAGTCCGGCTCGGACATAGCCCGGCTATACAGGGTCTGCGTCCTCTGTCAAGCAACCAGGGCAGGGTCGGAAAGTCAGCTACTGGATGAAATACAAGCAAAAGAGGCATCTGTTGGTCAGGAAGGAACAACTATCCTATTGCGTAGGACATTGTGGATTGGAACTTGGAATGTGAAAGTATGCTTCAGATAGGCAAAGTACAGGTAGAGAATTAGAGAGGGACAGAGTAGATTTGTGTGAACTGTCTGAAGTTGTTGGGCAAGACAGGGACATTTCACCACACTCAGTGGTCACATTATTATCTGCTCAGGTGCTAAGGGGCAGGGTCAATGAGGAGTAGCACTGTGGATGCATAAGAAAGCAGCTGGAGCCATCACTGGATATGAGCCAATTAGCGACAGAATCCTGGTTGCAAGGGTGATATGCCTTGCTATGGTTCAGGAGCATGCACCAACCTCTGCAGCTACTGAGGAAGACATAAATCAGTTCTGTGAGGAGCTGGATTCAGCAGTGAAGCAAGTCCCAAAATGAGACGTACAGTTGTTAATGGGGGACTTAACGCAAAAGTCAAAAAACGTACGTCAGACGAGTTTGCAACTGTAGTTGGAACAGGTGGTTTGGGAGTGAAGCAGGTGAGCAACTGCTGGATGTTTGTTTGGATCACAAAATGAGTCTGTGCAACACTTGGTTAGAACATCACCAGCAGAGCTTGTACACATGGACATCACCAGATGGATAAACATGGAACCAAACTGATTACATTGCAGTAGGGTCATTCCATATCAAATCAACCAAAATTCAGAAACGTCCCCACCACACTATCTCAGAATTCGATGATATCAGGTCAGTTTGTACATCAACATGTGTTAGGAGGCCATGCAAAATATTAGCTCTTAATGTTGCATGGTGTTCAAAATATGACCGGTTTTATACTGGGGGGGTGTAGCGACAGCTCGTGAACGACTTAATTCTGGGGCATTTTTGTTTGCGAATAACTCAGAAATTATGTTAGTTACAGCTGTGAAATTTTCACCAGACTATCAGTTTTTAAAGTAGATTCTAATCATGTAAAAGCTTTGCAGTTTGGTGTATTACCCGTTAACCCAGCCCAGATTTAAAATGGCAATCAGTTCATTTCGGCACTACGAATATTGATATTTGAACAAGCACTGGTTCACTTGTGTTAAATATAAAGTCCCAAACGTTTGTGGCTTTGTTGTGGGCTATTTGATCAATAACCTGATGCATTCTGAGGTTTTTAACTAATAACTGAATGTGCTAGACTCCCTTAAAAACTGCACAAAGTAAAAGATAGGTCGTCTCCCGGGGACAAAAATATGGTCATGTGGGATAGGTAGCAAAGTAATGTATTGCACGCCATTTGGAAGGGCTTGAAGAGTACTTTAATATGATACTAATTTCATTTTGCTTCCAGTATGCTTTCCATCACAAAAATGCAGTCGAAAAACGAGTTTTTTTACATTCGTGAACTGCTAAACTGTACAAAACTGTTTTTCAACTGCATTTTTTACCTGTTCTACATGACCATATTTCAATCACAAATCTGTTTAACAGATCAAAAATTTTAAAAAATCAGTTTTTGACTGCATTTTTGTAATGGAAAGCATCAAGTAAGCAAAATGAAATTAGTATCATATGAAAGTACTCTTCAAGGCCTTTCTAATAGTGGGCAATGCATTACTGTGCTACCTATCCTACAAGATCATATTTCCACCAGAAATCTGTCTAACAGATTGCAAATATCAAAAAACCTCATTTTCAACTTCATTTTTGTGATGATTTGCATCATGTAAGCAAAGTGAAATTAGTATCATATGAAAGTACTCCTCAAGGCCTTTCTCACAGTGTGCAATATATTACTATTTCCTGTCCTACATGACCATATTTCCACAAGAAATCTGTTTAACAGATTGCGAATATCAAAAAACTCCCATTTTGAACTGCATTTTTGTGATAGAAAGCATCATGTAAGCAAAATGAAATTAGTATCATATGAAAGTACTCTTCAATGCCGTTCTCACAGTGTGCAATACATTACTTTGCTACCTATCCTACATGACCATATTTCCACAAGAAATCTGTTTAACAGATTGCGAATATCAAAAAACCCTGTTTTCAACTACATTTTTGTGATGGAAAGTGTCATGTAAGCAAAATGAAATTAGTATCATATGAAAGTACTCTGCAAAGCCTTTCTAACAGTATGCAATTCATAACTGTGTTACCTATTTTACATGGCCAAATTTCAATCAGAAATCTGTTTAACAGTTCGCGAATGTAAACAAAACTCATTTTTCAACTGTTTTTGTGATGGAAATCATCATTTAAGCAAAATGATATTAGTATCATATGAAAGTACTCTTCAAACCCTTTCTAACAGTATGCAATACATTACTATTTTACCTATCCTACATGACCATATTTCAATCAGAAATCTGTTTAACAGTTTGCAAATGTAAAAATAAACTCGTTTTTCGACTGCATTTTTGTGATGGAAAGCATCCTGGAAACAAAATGAAATTAGTATCACATTAAAGCCCTTTCAAATGGTGTGCAATACATTACTTTGCTACCTATCCCACATGACCATATTTTTGTCCCCGGAAGACGACCTATCTTTTACTTTGTGCAGTTTTTAAGGGAGTCTAGCACATTCAGTTATTAGTTAAAAACCTCAGAATGCATCAGGTTATTGATCAAATAGCCCACAACAAAGCCACAAACGTTTGGGACTTTATATTTAACACAAGTGAACCAGTGCTTGTTCAAATATCAATATTTGTACTGCCGAAATGAACTGATTGCCATTTTCAATCTGGGCTGGGCTAACGGGTAATACACCAAACTGCAAAGCTTTTACATAGTTAGAATCTACTCAAAAAGCTGATAGTCTGATGAAAATTTGACAGCTGTATCTAACATAATTTCTGAGTTATCACAATCAAGAATGCCCCAGAATTAAGTCGTTCACAAGCTGTCGCTACACCCCCACGGTATAAAACTGGTCATATCTTGAACACCATGCAACATTAAGAGCTACTATTTTGCATGGCCTCCTATCACATGTTGATGTACAAACTGACCTAATATCATCGAATTCTGAGATGGTGTGGTGGGGACCATTGGTTGATTTGACATGGGATGACCCAATAGCACAGTGTTGGAGATCTAGCATCAGGAACTGTAAAGTCTACCCAGGGGCAGATTGATTCTGAATCTCTTCTGTTACTGACAAGAATAAAGGTTAGATTGGCTAAAAGGGAGAAACTCGAAGCACCAGAGAGGTTAAATCTGGAGGAGCTACAGGGTGAGAAGGCATCTGTTTATGCAATGGAAGTCAAAAAGCATTTTGAGGTATTAGAATTGGATGAAGGGGAGAGAACACCAAAGGAGCTATGGCAAGAGACCCAGACAATTCTACTTGATATAGCAAAGAATGCACTGGGTTACAAGAAGGGACAGAATCGGAAATCTTGTATATCAGATGAAAGTTTCGCATTAATCAAGGCGAGAAGAGAAGCCAAAATAAAAGACCCTAAATGGTACTGTGAGTTGAAAAGGGAGATTTTGGGATAGCTGCAGAAGATAAACAAGTGCAAGTTGAGCAGGTGCAAGGAGCTGGAGGAAGCAAATCGCAAGGGAAACATGCAACATCTTTTCCAAACAGTCAAGACACTCACACAGAAATTTCAGCCTCAGATAAAGATTCAGTCCAGATGAGGTTCGAGCCGAGTTGTTCAAGCATGATGGAGAAACAACAGTGGAAAGGATGCATTGGATGCGTAAGGCATTATGGGAAACTGGGGAATGGCCAGCAGATTGGACAAACTCAGTCTTCATTCCTCTTCCAAAGAAAGGTGATGTGCGGCAATGCACAAATTACAGGACCACAGCCTTGGTCACACATGCCAGTAAAATAATCCTGAAGATCATCCTGAAAAGAATTAGGATGAACACTGAATCTGAGGTGGCAGATGAACATGCTGGATTTCACAGAGGAAGGGGAACACAAGATTAAGTCACAAATCTTAGAATCATCATGCAGAAAACTAGAGAGCATCAGCAGCCCCTCTACATGTGCTTTATTGATTTTAAGAAAGTTTTTGATTGTGACTCCCATGAGAAGCTCTGGCTGGCCATGATAGTCATGGGTTACCCTGTTCGTATCTAAAATGAGAGCAGCCGGTGTGTTATCACGAGGATTCCCTGTCAAGAAAAGGGTTCGGCAGAGCTGTGTGATCTCACCATATCTATTCAACATCTTGGCAGAGATGGTCATGAGGGAAGCACTGGATAGTTATGCTGGTGGAATTCAACTAGGAGGGGGAAGAGTTACACATCTCCGATATGCTGATGACATTGTAATGTTGGCAACCTTGGAAGCAGATAGTGGATCATCTTGACTGGGCAAGCAGCAACTGGGGGCCTGTTGATTAATGTGGACAAAACCAAGATTATGGTAACAAATGGTACAACCTGCAACATCAGAGTATAAGGCAATCACTTGAGCACTTTGACACAACTTGAGCAGGTTGACACATTTCCATATCTTGACATCAGCGGTGTTGCACTAGATTGGATTGCAAAAGAGTGAAGACTACCTGTCTGACCGGTCACAGCATGTCAGCATTGGATCATCAAGGTCGCAGTCATCTACCTGCGAACACGGTGTCCCACAAGGATTGGTTCTTGGCCCGATTCTTTTCACGTTGTACGTGGTGCCAGTTGCTGGCATCATTTCTGAATATGGCATCAATCACCACCAGTATACTAATGACACCCAATTATACATAGCGCTTGATCACATTGACTGTGATACCAGCAACCTAACACGATGTACTGAAGCAGTACACTGCTGGTTTCTAACTAAAGGACTGTGTCTAAATCCAAAGAAATCTGAAGGTCATTGTACTTGGCACTTCCTCATCAATAAAATCAATTGTGGATCTAAAAACAGTCAACATTGCAGGCGCGGTCATATCACTATCCGGAACATTTAAGAATCTCGGAGTGACACTCGACTCTAAATAACATTGAGCCAACATGTCACCACTGTCTGCAAGGCTTTGTATTTCCATATTAAAGCCATGCATCATATTCGATCGTGCTTGCCACCGGAACTTATGAAAACAGTCACTTGTAGTGTGGTCAGGGCAGAACTCGACTACTGTAATTCCCTATTGTACAGCACTACAAAGTCTAACATTGCCAAACTGCAACGTGTCCGGAATTCGCTAGCCCGACTAGTGACAGGAACCCTCAGGTTTGATCATGTCACTCCTTTACTCGCAATGTTACACTGGCTGCCTGTCAGTTCCAGGATCACTTACAAGATAGCTCTCCTTACACGTAAGACTCTCTCAACCAATCAGCCTGCTTATCTGTCATCCTTACAGCGCTATCAGCAATCCAGATCTCTGCGTTCGGCTACACAAAGCCATTTATCTCTTCCTGACATCCATGACTATTGGTCTGAAATCTCCAGACGTGGATTCAGCAATTCTGCACCATTCATCTGGAACAGTCTCCCTGTTTACATTACTCACAACAACATCTCATTAGATATTTTCGTAAAGCGGCTTAAGACCTATTTGTACCGTCTTGCTTTTGTTGTCTGACCGAAGTGACTCATCCACGCCTACGATTCCTTGCTCAGCCGATGGACATATGGCGTGTTAACAAATGTCTTACTTACTTACTTATTTACTTACTTACTGGATCCTGAGCTCAGAGAAGACTCAGGATGACACTGATAGACAACATCAAATCATGGACTGAATTATCGTTCGACCAGTTATTACAAGATATGAGGGGAAGAAAGAGATGTTACAGAATTGTCCATGGTGCAGCCAACCCTCGGCTTGGGTACGGTTAAACACAAGACAATAAAAGTTATTTACACTTCCCTCCCACGTGGAACACAGATGAGCTCCAGACTACAGTTTCAGTTCTTTTAGGCGCTGGATGGTTGTGGTTTCTCCGTTCTGGTCACAGTACAGTTTACCTCACCGTCAGTCAACAACAACATCGAAGAAAGATGGCTATCTCAAGCAGACACTGGATTATCAAATCTCCAAAAAGTTCTCCAGTTTCTTTGGAACAAACATGTAGAGATAGTTCCACTATTCATCAAAACAACTTGTTGATGAACTAGTCACGTAACACACGAACTATTCACAAGTTTCTATCAAGTTTCGATTTTGTGCACAGCCAACACAGCCAAACAACGAATCCAACCATCTTACTAACGTTGAATCTGTTTGACAGGTTATGCAGCCTAATTCACTGCAGTCAAATACCATTTAAAGAGTCCCTTAACTACTTTGACTAGCAATAAATTTGCAGATTTCACACTTCAACTCAGAGAAATACAATGGAGTTCCTCAAGAACCTTTGCTCGTCTGTATCCAGCATAGAACTAAGCAAAATCCACTGTTCAATCCTTTTATAGTCAATGCAGATGTCGTCTGCTTCTCCAATGGCGACCGATCGAATTCACTTAGTCACACTACACCAGCAGATTTGGCCATCTCAGTTGGCTTTTGCACTTAAATGGCGTCTATCCAAATTTGCATAGTCACCAGCAGAGCTGCTTTGTCATTGCACACTGAATCCCCATAACAGTACGATTACTATAACGATTGATTTGGCTTAGGTTATTCTACATGTATTTAGTTTCTATTGTTTATCTACTCATGTGCAGAAGACTAGCTATATTATTTTTATTGTTATTTTTATTTCTGTATTTATTAAGTATCACTGTTTAATGATAAAACATTAGTTGACAGTGCCTTACAGTTTTGCTTGAGGTTATAGTTGTTATATAGTTATTGTATTAAATAGTTGTATCTGTAACCTCTGTAACTTTTGTAACTCTAAACCTTCATGGTGGAGGGTTTGCTCTTTCCTCCTATTGACACCAAGTGGAGTGGTGTCAGCTTTCAGTGATTCTTGCAGGAGCGGTGACCTCAGCCATCAAGACTACACAAAATCATACAGGACTTGAATCATACTTAAACTTCCATGGGGGCTGTGATCAATAAGGCACATATGAGACTGTGGTGCCTAGCTATCTGATAAGCTGCTTGCACACTTTGATTTATAAAATGCAGGATAGACTGCAGAAATAGAATCTTGGTGTAATCTGTCATACAGTGAATGAGCTCTTTCAGTTATAATCTAAATATTTATTGTCCAAACAGCACCAGCAATCCCATCCAGCAATCAGACACAGACAGTTCATTTATGCATCTAGCTAAGTTAGGTCTGTCTACATTCCAACAAAAGTTACCTGAGGCAGCATCAGGCTACTGACTTAATTTTATGTCTACACTAAAATACCTCCCACGTTGGCATGTACGATCCACTGAATCAGACTCACAGACATGGGACAGACAGTTCATTGTCATACTTATTGGACAGCCTTTGGCTGTTGGCATTCTAAGGCGAAGAATTCTCTGTCTCTTGACCTTTATAGAACTACTAGTGGAGGTTGACTGTGATGATAGTTTTAATTCTCCAGGCCTTCTAACACCTAGTGTTTCTCGATGTCTTCAAAGCTTCTATGAATAACCAGACTCACAATGATCAAAGTCTTTCCCGTAAGTCCTTGACCAAATGTCAATCAGCCATAACGCAAGACATTGATTGTCTCTGAATTTCAGAATGTAACTCTTCAAAAGTTACAGCTTGCTTTTTACAGGTTTTACCTCGGAAGTTTCTTGTTCTGTGACAGATCTTAAACTCCCGTCTGCAATGCAGTTGCCTTGAGTAACCATTCAATAACTTTACCGATCATCTCACTTTTCGATTGAACTACCATTCTTGAGGTTCTTTCTTGATTTTATCAGGAGTGCTTGGATTGGATTAACTTTTGTGAGACGTCTTATGCCTTCAACAAATTCCATACAATTATAGTAGCTGCATTTGTGCCTTACCACGTTTCACAAAAAAAAATCATCTGCTTAACCCTTTAACGATCGCAGAAATTTTTTCACCTACCCCCTCACGACCGCACATTTTTGGCAAAAACAGCCAAAAAATAAAAAAATGAACTTGTGATATCTCTGTCAGTTTTTTACATGTAGACATAAAGTAAGCACCATTCTTTAGTATTTTATCTGCTCTTCCCATTCACCTGTCAAGTTTTTGAAAAAAAGAAATTTTGGGGTACCCAATGTTGCCCCAAAGTGTACCCCCAAAAAAATTGCTAGATTTTTATCATCAAGACAGTATACAAAAATAATTGGAATGACAACATATACTAATTGAGCAGAAAAAATGTGCAGAAATTGTTCCCAGATAGAACCAAACAGAAATTTTAAAAATATTTTCATAAGGGAAAGAGATGTAAATTTTTTAGTGTTTAAACCATTGTCGTAAAAACTGAAGAAAATTAAAGGAAAAAGCCTAAAAGTAAAACAGATTGAACTTATAATATCTCTGTTGTTTTTTGACATGTGTTCATAAGGTACGTACCATTCTTTAGCATTTTATTTCCTCTTCTCAATCATCTGTCAATTTTTGGGGGAAAATATTTTTGGGTACCCAAAGTTGCCCCCAACTGTACCCCAAAAAAATTTGCAATATTTTTATCTGCAAGACAGTCTACAACAAATTTTTTAATGACAACATAGATTAATTGAGCACAAAATTGTGCAGAAATTGTTGCCAGATAGAATTAAAAAGAAATTTTAAAATATTTTCATAAATGAAAGAGATACAATTTTTTAAGTATTTAGACCATTGTCATAAAAACTGAAGAAAATAACAGGAAAAAACCTAAAAGTAAAACAAATTGAACTTATTATATCTCTGTTGGTTTTTGACATGTAGGCATAAGGTAAGTACCATTCTTTAGCATTTTATCTCCTCTTCCCATTCATCTGTCAAGTTTTTTGAGGAAAAATTTGTTTGGGTATCCAAAGTTGCCCCCAACTGTACCCCAAAATTTTGCTATATGTTTATCTTCAAGACAGTCTACATAAAAATTTCAAGTGACAACATATGGTAATTGAGCACAAGAAATGTGCTGAAATTGTTGCCTGATAGAATTTAAAATAAATTTTTAAAATATTTTGAAAACTGAAAGAGATACAATTTTTTTTAGTATTTAGACCGTTGTCGTAAAAACTGAAGAAAATTACAGGAAAAGCCTAAAAGCAAAACTAATTGAACTTGTAATACCTCTGTCAGTGTTTGACATATAGACATAAGGTAACCACCATTCTTTATCATTTTATCTTCTCTTCTTTTCCAATCTCTATATCTATTTCTCAACACAACATTTTCTGGGTAACCGAAAACTGATCCACAATCGCCGCAGGCATAGAGGCCTATAGTGGATGCCATTGTCATCAAACTCCGTATCAATGTGCAACTCGTTCACTTTGTATTGCCAACAGTCTCGTGTGATCCATCTGACACGTTTTATTCATCAGTAGAATCACAACTTTCGTTAATATACGACCATTCGTCGATCAATCGGTGAATTTCTGCCTCCAGTAAACAACGCTTCGCCATTTTGGGACATTTAAATATCCATTTATAGCTACACGCTGGCCGATTTAAATGCCCGTTTGATTGGTTGTTTTTTATATTTTGAGGCGTTTTCCAGGGATTCCGCTGATGTAATATGGATTAAAATTATACCTATTTGCCTAAATGACGTAGAATTCTAAAATTATAAGGACTACAAATAAACAGGAGGTTACGATATGACTAGCCCCACCTACTACCGATTAGTACCGTGCGGTCGGCTGCCGTTACTGCCGATTAGTACCGTGGGGTCGGTAATGAGTTAAGAGAAAATGACAATGTGCCAACCGTTAATTCAGATTTCTTTAGTTGGGCTCCCTGCTTTCCATGCTGTTTCTAAAGCAGAGTGGACAGTTCTTTACAGTCTATTATTAATAGTTTTGTGTTCTATAATGCTAGGATATATATAGATGCTGGCTACTTGAACCATGAGAAAGTTTAGTAAATGTTTGAGTTTGTGGAGTTGAGTGTTCAGTTAGTCAGAGTTCAGTGTTTATGGCTACAGCTGAGTCTGGAGTTTAGTTTTGTTACATAGTCAGTGAGACTGCAAGATATGGAATTTGGGTGTACTGGAAGTCCAAGGGTTAGTACACAGAAGGATGCATTGAGGAAGCATAGAGAGACCAGATTGGTGCTGAATGTGGTCGAGCCCTGAGATCTTTGATAACCATGTCTTGGGATGCTCTCATCATCACAGGTCAAGGGGTGTTCCACAAAGTCTTGCTGAAAGAGCGCCTCGCAATCAACTCACTACAGTCGACTTTCATTGTCCTGTCTTTAAAATGCCACCTCATTGACCATGCGCCAGGAGTCCATGGTATTTTATGTATTTAACTGAACTTTGAGCTTGTTGACAGTCCCTGATATTACTCAGCTGTTTGAATGTATAACTTAGATTTATAACTGTTCCATGCACCAGGAGTCCATGGTATTTTGTGTATTTAACTGAACTTTGAGCTTGTTGACAGTCCCTGATATTACTCAGCTGTTTGAATGTATAACTTAGATTTATAACTGTTTCCTGTCATGTTAGAATTTTCAAGCATTGACCTCAAACTACTTGATAGGTCTCCTTAGTGGTTACTAAGTTTATTCCTTAGGCTGCAGTTACCAGAGGAACATCATAACAAGTAGTAGAGTAGTAGTAGCAGCAGTAGTAGTAGTAGTAGTAGTAGCAGTAGTAGTAATGACAGTAATGATAATAATCTAACAACAGAATTGCATATCAGTGACAATATAACACACACAGTTGACAATTTACAGATAAAAAAATTGATCAAAGGAGATGCAGCAAGAGATATCAATGTCGTAGAAAGGTTTGCTGCTGGATCATTAGCTGGGGCTACAGCACAGACTTGTATTTACCCTATGGAGGTAATTGGTCAAGTCCATTGTCTCTTAATGTTTACTGTTTTTAAAGAGTTGATGAGTCAACAAACTTCATTTTAGCTTACCATAAAATCTCGGGTATAGTGCACAGTTTTTTTCTGAAGAAGTCTGCTGAAAGTCTGGGTGCGCATTATACATAGGAACAAAGTACTTAGATGTGTATGGCGCCTCTGGCGTGTAAATACACACATGGCTGTCGGTTTTCTTTATTCATGTAATTTTGCCATTTCTCGGTCAAAGTTTGGTTTTAAACTGGCGAATTATTATGGATTTATCGTACACATTACATAATCGGTTCTGAATTCTTGGAAAACTCTGCAGTTTAGTAAATTTTATCAACTTTCGGACATCTTATGAGTCGAGATTTGTCTAAGGTGTGCCTTGTCTACAAGGCCGTCTATGGTGTACAGCGCTGAAGTGTTGAGGCGATTGGCCTGTGGTGGCTAGTCAGTTGTACGTTCACTGAGGAAGACGTTGTTCTCATTGCGTATATGGCGGCCGCGCTCACAATGAATTAGCCAGTCAGTACCACCCATACAAGTGAGGGACGATGCCACCAAATCAAGTTTAGGGTTGCGTCTAGGAACGTGGAATGTCAGGAGCATTGGAAACACATCGACTTCCATAGTGGATGCCATCACTGACTACTGCCTCGACATCATGGTTGCTGTTGAAACCTGGCATCAGTCTTCGTCTGACAATCGCGCTGTTAAGATCGGCGCCATTGGGGTTCCGTATCGTTGAACGGTCACGCAGTGAGTCGGGGTCTTCTTCGCAACATCGTGCGGGCGGTGGGCTGGCAATTTTCCATCGGGTGAATTTGCCGGCGAGGTTAATTGAGCTCGCGGTGACCTTTAACACCTTTGAGGTCCTGCTTTGCTCATTTTCCACATTACGTGGACCTCTGACAATCGCCACCATCTATCGACCGGGATCTCAACCACCATCCGAGTCCTTCATTCAGGAATTTACTCTCCTGTTGGAACACCTAGCCACTTTCAACTCGCAACTGGTTATAACGGGTGATATTAACATCCATATGGAGGATCTGAACTGTCCCTGGGCTGACCAGTTAACGCATCTCTTAACCAGCTTCGGACTGTGTCAGCATGTTAAAGAGCCTACGCACATACACGGCGGCTGCCTTGATCTATTTATCACCCGTGAGGACTGCGAGAAGATAGACCCAGTCTATCTCTGACCATAGCCTTATCATCTTCAGAGTTCCATATTTTCACTCATCGCCACTGGTCACTGAGACTAACATCAGGGGATGGAAATCGTTAGATAGAGATGCTTTTAGTCGTCGCCTTCTTGACAGTGACTTGCTTGGAATGACTGCTGATACGGATACCACCTCGGCTGATTATGCGACCTCTACGATTCCACCCTGCGTTCCATTATCGACGATATTCTACCTCTCTCCGACCAGTCCGCATCAGGGTTAGTCCTCTTACACCTTTGTTTGACTCTGAATGTCGAGCAATGCGGCGAACGGTTAGACGAGCTGAGCGGCGTTATCGGAGGACCAGGTTGGACGGTGATCGACAGGAATGGATAAAACTTCTGCAGCAAAAACACAGCTTCTTCCAGGAAAAGGAACAGTGTTACTGGGAGAACATGATTGCTCAAGACTCTAAGGACAGTAGGCGATTATGGAAAAGTCTTTCAATGATCCTTGGTCGCTCACAGAGCTCACAGAAGCCATCGTTTTCTCCTGAGGACTTCCTTCGTCATCTCCTGAAGAAGGTCTCATCTGTCCGCCGTGACACCGAAGGCTCACCTGCTCCTACTTATTCAACAACAGACCATCGATTTGAAAGGTTCGACCTGGTGACCGAGTCGCAATTAAGGAACATTATTCTGTCTATGCCGTCGAAATCAAGCACGCTCGATCCCATTCCGACGTTTCTCCACGAGCTTATCGACATCCTGCTGCCTTTTCGGGTGCGGCTCTGTAATGCGTCGCTCATGGAGGGAGTATTACCAGCCAGTCAGAAGCATGTCCCAAGAAACATTCTCTTCGTTAGTCAAGATTTACTTGTTTAAATTAACTGGGCAGCCATGTTCACAGCGCTTTTGAGAGGTTCTTAAAATGCGTTATATAAAAGATTAGATACATACATACATACATACATGTTTTAGGTAAACGCCGATCATGCGTAAAGACCGCTTTTGCACTAGCCAAAGGCAACAGACGAAGTCTACATCAGCAGAGATGCCTTATATTTTATTGGTTTAATTTATTTAACGCATTTGGTAGGCTAATTTTATAACATATGATTTTAAAGTATATTTATAATTTAAATCAGAGTGCATAGTTGTGTTTGAGAAATAAATGAAAAGAAAGCCATGCTACCAGATGTTGTTTATTTCACTCCATAGATATAATTATCTGTACTAGAACGGTCAGACTGCAAGTAAGTAAGTACGATAATTATTACATGGGCACGCATTATACATAGGTAATAAGATTTTTACATTAGAATAAATTTTGCAACTTGGGTGCGCATTATGCGCGAGTGTGCACTATAGCCGAGATAATACGGTAGTCTTTTTTAGCCACTTTAGATATGGCAGTACTTGCTTATTACGTAGTTTTCTGAAATAGATAAATATTGTGTACGTTTTGCTTTTGAATGAGGTTTTATCATTATTTCACATTTTAAGGACAGCATTTATCATTTGTGCGTGGTGGTGAATTTTGATGATGTGCTTTTGATCCAGAATCAAAATTAAAAGTGTTTACGACTTTTTCACGATTTTGTAGGAGAATATAACTGCAAACTTTCAACTCTGTCGCCTCATCATTAGACTTATTTTATCTTATAAATAAATGTACCACTGTGGTCATTTTGTTTCTGCTAATATAATTGATTATTTGGTGAAGCACTTCGTGCATTTTATTACATCACCAACTTTAGTGCTTGTTAAATAACTATTGATTTTTACACTAATTTTCTAGTTTGTGTCATTTGTTTTTCAGGAAATAGGTAGGGTTACCCCTCTCTCACTGGCATCTATGTATGTATGTGACTCCATTTAGCTAGACCACAATACACTATAATCTTGTTCTTGCTTGCTTAGCTAGTAAATTGATATTCACACAACTTGGGGTACGTCGCCAAATATGATATATATTGGCCTGACTTAACGTGTGTGAAATATCCCGTGGAAATTGCAGTGGTGATGCAATGGCTCATTATTTCCACATCCATAATGTTCAGTGATATTTGATTATATAAAGCAACAAAAGTCACTCGATGTGACTCAATCAAATATATTCCAGTATCAGAATCTTAAGTAACACTTAATTACTGTATTATCTCACATATAGTGTGCACTTTTTTCCGAATAAAATCTGCTCAGTCTAGGTGCGCATTGTTCATAGGAAAAAGTTCTTAGATGTTTTAGAAAGATCGATCATGTGGCATTAATGAAAGCAGTGTGTCAGTGGCCTAAGTAAGAAATATCAATATTATCAGCCCTATTAATATCATACAATACAATGGATTAGTAAATATTAAAACAAGTAGTCAATTCTTTGAATAGTAATTACATTAAAATCTCACTTTAAGTATATCGTACATGCATCACGACAAAGGCCTCTAACGTGGCGTGGTAGCGAATTCAACATCAGCAGCCATTTTAGTCACATATTATTAGCAACTTGTGATAGCAAAAACGAAAATCATAATAAATTTCATCGTCCGAGAACGATTCAAGTGGATTTCGACGGACCCTAAACACTATTTGATGCTGAAAACTTCGTCGAATGCAACGAATTATGACAGCCGCCATTTTGTTTTCTTTCGTTAAGAGCAGACTAGTTCACTTGCATCTGCTTGCAGGGCAGACTAGGGCTAGTCCAGGCATGGCATGCCAAGACCGCGTGGTGCACACCGAACTAACAATGCGATAGTCGAGCATAAGCCGAAATTAGTCTGGGACTAGCAGAGACGCCCTGCGCATTATACACAGGTATTAAGATTTTTACATTAGGATAAATTTTGCAACTGGGAGTGCGCATTATGCACGAGTGCGCACTATAGCCAAGATGTTAAGGTAGGCCAGCTTCTTAACTAAGCCTGTCTTTTTAATTCTAACCGCCCACGTAGAATTATGGCCATTTGTAATTCATATATTCTGACTCTTTGTAGAAGAAGTCTTGCAACTGATTCACTTTTCTGATCAATGTTAACTGACTAAATTTCTTGGAGTCACGCTTAAACTTCAACAAGGACCTCACCGTACAACGTCCAGCCGTGAAGTGCCTCTCTGTAACGGTTTTCGCCTCGAACATTCAACATAGTTGTCACTTCGCTATCTGCCAAATTCGTCGTCTGATATTTCCACCCTTCTTTTCTGTGTTGAAGATCAAACCTGCCATTGAAGTTCGTCTGCTAACTTACCTTAGGTTAGCAGTTGCAACTAAGGCGCCACCTCAATTGTTCTCAACTTTCTGCAGTAATGCGACACCATTGGTCCATAATCCAAAACTGTAAATCCGTGATTGATTGATAATCCACGCATCAGTTTGAAAACATGGTCCAATTGACTCACAAACTATTGCAAATTGTGATCAAAATAATCCATTTTCATCCAAGTTAATCGCCCATAAAATAAGTTTAGACAATCATCTTATTTTATCCCAAATTAACAGATTTTTATCACCTATGCTGGCCTTGCTATTTTTAACGTTGGAAACGACTAAAGCCGGCCAATAATCTTAAGTTAGTAAGGCAACTCAAAATCTTATACTAATGCATGCATAAATGCATCAATAATACATATTGATAATGCAATAGAAAATTCAATTCAGATTATTACATATTGCGAGAACATATAATGAGACTTAGTCTACAAGGATTTATATTGTTATGATATGCTTAAGGCTGCTTTTGAAACCATCCCCGAACTCTATCATTTTGTTCATCAGGCCTTTGGGAGCGCCTTTGTTCTGAGGTTTGGCCAGTATTCCATATCATGACAAGCAGGCCCACAGCAAGGAGACCCTCTCTGGGCCCTTTAATTTTTCTGCCTGCCTCTGCAGCCCATTCTGCACTCCCTGCAGCTGACATTTCACATAGGCTACCTGGACGATCTTGGAGGCCACCAGAGGACAGTAGCTCGCGATGTCGAATTGATCTCGGATCAACCATAGGCCTACATCTGAGCCGCAGTAAGTGTGAAGTGGTTTTCCTGGCAGTGGCTTTGTGGTCCCATCCTGGCTCAATTTCCAACACCTCAATCGTGATGCATTGACCTTGCTCGGAGCACCACTGTTCAGAGGGCAAGCATTAGATATGGCTCTTGAGCAACACTGTGTGCTATTGTTTGATGCTATCCAGAATCTCCATCATCTGCCTTCCCAAAGAGCTCTAATTTTATTAAGATCATCCTTTGGCACTCCTAGGATTAGCCACTTGCTTCACTGTTCTCCTTGCTATGACCATCCTACTCTGGATTGGCTTGATAATACCATGCGAGAAAGCCTTGAGTCCTTCGTCAATATAAAACTTGACAACACTCAGTGGCTGCAGGCCACATGGCCTATAAGATATGGTGGACTTGGTATGAAGAGGGTTGTGTCGCTGGCTTCTTCTGCCTACTTGGCTTCAGCTGCGGCCATGCTCAAACTCCAATCTACCATTCTTAGTCAATGCCTCGAGACTCCCGATACACATCTATTATTGAATTGGATAGGTCAGCGGTTTGGGCAAGTACCGAAAAACTAACAGATTGAGCACGGTTGCCGCCACTCTGGCGATTGGCTGACCGCCCTTCCCATCTCATCATGCGGTCTCTGCTTAAACAACGAGGCGATACGAGTAGCAGTTGGCCTCCATTTGGGCCTTAACCTGTGCAGCCCACATCAATGTCGCTGCGGTGATTTGGTTGGCCCTGATGGTCACCACGGTTTCGACTGCACACTGGCTTTCGGGCGATCCCTTCATCATTATGCCATCAGTGACGTAGTCTGGCATGCTTTACAGAAAGCTGATGTCCCCAGTACTAAGGAATCAGCAGGCTTGTTCCGCTCTGATGGCAAGAGACCAGATGGGGCTATAATGGTTCCTTGGGCGGCTGGGAAATATCTTGCCTGGAATGCCACGAGTGTCCATACCTGCGCGGCATGTTACATCGCCCACACAGCAAATTCGACAAGGTCAGGGGCAGAACAGTCTGCCATTCAAAAAACCAAAAAATATCTAGGGCTGCCATCGACGCATCTTTTTCTGCCCATTACATTCAAAACACTGGGCCCAATTAATTCTGCAGGGGTCGATTTCATCCGCGATGTTGGCCGTCGCCTTTCGACCATCTCAGGAGAATCACGTGAGACTGCCTTTCTTTTTCAGTGCCTCTCCATCTGTATTCAGCGCTATAATGCCGTCGCTTTCCGGGGCATGTTTCCTGATATTGGTGAGGACGAGGCCTGATTTCCCAGACACCTCTTAACAGCTCCTTGAGTAATTTTTCAGTAAAATTATGTAGATGTTGAACAGTAAAGGCAATAGTGGGCAGCCTTGTCTGACTCCTCTTCCTATTCCTCGAGGTTGTGAGTTTATTCCCTTGACTCTCACTACCATTGACTGTTCCATGTACAAGTTTCTTATTAGCCATCTGAAGCCTCCTTTTAATCTACTCCAATCTTTTTGAGTATTGCCATTAGTTTGCACGAGTTCACTCTGTCAAAAGCCTTATCGTAATTCACAAAGGAGATATACAGATCCCCCCAATGTTCTTAGGACTCCAATTGCATCTCTTGTTCCCCTTCCTCTTCTGAATCCAAACTGATCTTCTCGTATAACTTGTATAGCTTCTGCTTTACTTTCCACCCTTTGAGTTAATATTTTCAACATGATCATCAACACTTGCAGTATGAGGCTTGTTGTCCTGTGATCACTGCATTCACTTGCATTTGCCTTTTTTTGTAAAGGTACCCCCTCAAGTCTGATCTACACTTCATCATGGTGAGAGGGTAAAAACAGTCAAGTAGGGGAATGCCTGCTGGGGCTAAGCCATCAGTGATGAAGGTCTTGACCGAATTATCACCTTGGGCGCTACGCGAGGTGGACAGGCCCAGCAGGAACCCTGAAACAGGTGGCTAACGTAGACGGCAGCTGTCCTGGATGTGACGTTAAAACATCCAGAGCCATGGGCAGCAGCATGGCTGTCATCGACAACTAGCGGAAGAGATGTACAGATACATCCAACGGTGGTTGCCGAGTTCATGACGAGGCGTACGCTGGGTTCAACTCGGTATAACGGCGAGTCAACTGCAGGATCTACAAGAGATTGGGGTGCTCAGTTGGTCATATAACCCCATAGAGCATGAATGGACAAAGCGACAAAGAAATCTACACTGGCTCGGACGTCGCCCAGGATAAAAAGGTCCGCTGCACCCATTATGAGAGTCAGGATGGGGGTCGACAAATGTGCTGCTGGCTCAATACCATCACCAGGGAAGAGAGATGGTTCTGTGAAGCACCTGAAAGGCAGACAACTCGTCAAGGTGGGACAATGGAACGTGAGGGATCTCAATTCACTTGGCAAATTGTCAGTACTCAGCAGCGATCTGGAAAGACTGGGCATCAGTATGTGTGGATTGTCGGAAACTAAATGGTCAGGCACTGGGCACTTTAAGACGGTGGGTGGACACACAGTACTCTTCTCAGGCAGAGCGGAACGTGAGCATCATGGAGTGGCTATTTGGATTCACAGGAACACTGATCTGAGCCTAGCATCCTATAATCCAATAAGCAGCAGAATAATATCAGCAACATTCGCCTCAAAACCAAGAGATATAACGGTGTTACAATGTTATGCTCCAACGGTTGACAAAGCAGACGAAGAGATTGAGCAGTTCTGTGGAGAGATGAACCAGGTTATCGCAGAGATTCCAAGGCAGAATCTGCTTATAATTACAGGCGATTTTAATGCTAGAGTGGGTGAGGAAGCTGAGGAGACTGATGTTCTGGGAAAATATGGTCATGGTGTAAGAAATGATAGAGGCCAGACATTAGTGGAGTTTTGTGCAGAACATAAACTGGTTATTACCAATACACTCTTTTGACTACATAATAGGCACGGATATACTTGGAAGAGTCCGGATGGAGTCACCAGGATGCAGATTGACTGCATCCTGATCAGCAAACAATGGAGACAGTCGATTAATAATGCACGTGTGTGCCTCAATGCAGACTGTGATTCTGATCACAATTTGGTAATGTTGACTCTGAAGCTAAGATTCAAAAAGAAACGAATCAGTAGACCTTTGCTTCTGGACCTCGAGAAGCTTAGAAATGAGCAGGTTAGGCAACAATACCAACTCGAAGTAACCAACAGGTTTGAAGAACTAGGGAGAATAAATGAACCACATACGCCTGATGAACTGTGGCAGCAACTGAAGACCATCACTCTAGAGGCAGCAAAGGAGGCACTACAAAAGAATTCCATCAAACACAAGAAGTGGATCTCTAACGGCACTTTCGAAATGAGAAAAAAGAAGCGTGAGGCAAAAACCAAGAACCCAGATGAGTATAAGAAATTACGTAGTGAAGTGCAAAAGGTGCAACGAATAGACAAGCAGGCAGAGATGGAGACATTATACAGCGAGCTGGAGGAGAATGCAGCGAAAGGTAATAGTAGGTCAGTTTTCCAAACAGTGAAGAAACTCACCAAGCCGTTCCTACCTCGTACAACAGCCATCAAAGATAGTACTGGCAAGAAATTCGTCGTACCAGAGAGGGTGAATGAAAGATGGAAAGAATATTGCGAGGAATTGTACAGTGAGGAAATGTGAAGTAGTGATTAACATCCCAGAAATGGAGCCTCCTCCACTGAAAGAAGAAATCCGACGGGCCCTTATTTATTCCTCTCCCTAAAAAAGGGGACTTGCTCCGTTGTGAGAATTACAGAACTATTGCCTTAGTCTCGCATGCTAGCAAAATTCTACTGAGAGTTATTCTAGAGAGGATACAAACTAAGCTTGAAGACGAGATTGCTCAAGAGCAAGCGGAGTTTAGACCAAGAAGAGGCACAAGGGATCAGATTACAAACCTCAGGATCATATTGGAGAAATCTAGAGAAAGACATCAACCACTGTACCTATGCTTCATTGACTTTACAAAGGCCTTTGACATGGTACAACATGATCAGCTATGGCTAACCATGCTTGAAATGGGTTTTCCACCACAACTAGTCCAACTGTTGAGAAACCTCTACAGACAACAACGCGCTGCAGTCAGGACAGATCATCTCGTGTCTGCATGGTTCAGTGTCAAAAAGGCAGTCCGGCAGGGATGTAATCTTTCCCCCTGTCTGTTCAACATATTGGCAGAACAAGTGATGAGGAAGGCACTACAGGGATATAATGCAGGTTTCAGAGTCGGTGGCAAGATCATCAGCAATCTCAGGTACGCAGATGACATCGTCTTATTGGCCACGTCACCAGAACAACTGCAGGAGTTAGTAAACCGTGTTGAGAATGCTGCGAATGAGTATCATATGCTGATCAATGTGAAAAAGACGAAAGTGATGGCAAATACAGGTGAAGCACTTGAGATCAACATGGTTGATGGAAGACTGGAGAAGGTGGACTACTTCATGTACTTGGGGGAGCTGAGTAGCAGTAGATGCGGACTGTACGGTTGAGGTGAAATCGAGACTAGCCATGGGAATGGCAGTCATGGTTAGGCTCACAAAGATGTGGAAAAACAAGTCAATTGGCATCAAGACCAAATTACGCCTGATGAGGGCCTTGGCATGGCCGGTGGCGACATATGGGTGTGAGGCCTGGACATTAAAGAAGGAAGAGGAGAGACGCATTCAGGGTTTTGAAAACAAGTGCGTCAGAAAGTTACTGCGGATTGCTTGGACAAAGAAGATGACCAATGAAAAGGTGTACCAACTGGCCGGAGTGCAAAACGAGCTGCTGGGTCACATTAAGGCCCGCAAGTTGCGTTATTTCGGGCACGTGATGAGACATCCTCAAGACACCATCGAGGGTAGTGTTATGACCGGTCTTGTTGAGGGGAACCGAGGCCGCAGAAGGCCAAAGATAAGTTGGATTGACAACATCTCGGCTTGGACTGGCTTATCGGGAACCAGGTTCTTGGATGCTGCGCGCAATAGATGGCTTTGGTCGAAGATGGCTCTATCATGTAGTCAACCGTCGCGACGATGATGAATTGACATGACATGTAAAGGTACCATCGCTGTTTGCATGAAATCCTTTGGCCACTCTACAGTCATATATATCTGCTGGCATGTTGTTACCAATTCTGCTGTTGGCTTTTCTCTCAGGTTTTTCAACATCTCAGCTGGTATTTCATCTACATCTTCAGACTTTTCATACTTCAGTTCTTCTGTTGCCTTTTCAACTTCCTGCTTCAGTTATCCAGGTCCCACCTCTTCATCATCTTCAGGTTCTTTGATGATTTCATCTATTTATTTCTCTGTTGTCATATAGTTCCTCAATGTATTCTTTCCATCTGTCGCATATCTCTTTTTCATCTGTTAGTATATTTTCCTTTGCTTCCTTTATTGCTGTACTTTTCTGGCTTTCCTTCTTTGTCAGCTCCTGTATCTTGTAAACCTTATCATATCTCCCCTGTTTCTGAAGATCCTCCAATGCTGTACATCATTCTTCCCACCCACGTTCTTTAGCTTTCTCACTGGTTCTCCTCAGTTCGTCGTTCAGTCGTCTGTATTCCATCTTTACCAGTTCTGTGATTTGATGCTTTACTTTCCTTCTCTCTTCCATTTTCTGTATCATTTCATCCGTAACCCATGGTTTCTTTGGTTGTGGTCTACTCTTGTATCCCACTATCTGCTTTGCCTCAGTTGTAATAACATTCTTCATTTGTTCCCACTTTTTATTCACTGTTCCCTGTCTCTTATCCACAAATTCTTGTCCAAACTTTTTCTATGTCTCAACGTCTCTTTCTGATCTTATGTTTCACAATCTTCAGGGTGAGTGATACCGACATCATGACCATATTGTGGTCTGTATCAGCATCAGCACCTGGGTATGCTCGTGAGTTCATAACACTGTTTCTCTATCTATGTCTTACCAAGATGTAGTCTATCTGGTTTCTCCCTGTATCTCCTGGTGCCTTCCATGTGTATTGACGTCTGTTTTCGTGCTTAAACCAAGTATTTGTCACTATCAACTTGTCTTGTTTGCAAAATTCTGTCAGTCTTTCACCTCTGCTGTTGCGTTCGCCAAATCCATAGCTTCCAATACAGTTCTTTTCTCTTCCCTTGCCTACTATGGCATTCCCATAAACACCATATATTTAGTGCCTTTCACCTTCTTGACAATCTCTCCCAGTTTCTCGTACATTTCCTCAATTTCCCCCTCTTTGTGTAAGGTTGTAAGCATATACACCTGTATTATTACAATGTTCGCCGGTTCTGCTTGTACTCTTACAACCATAATTCTGTCTCCATGTTTTTCAATACTGATAACACAATCTGCAGCTGGCCTCTCTAGCAGCAGTGCAATCCCTCTTTGGTGTTCTCCTTCCTGAGTAGATAACTCTTACTCCATCACTAGTGAATTCTCTATCATCTCTCCATCTTACCTCTGCTAACCCCATGATCTGAATTCTTGCCTTTCTCATTTCACTGATTGCATTGGCCAGCTTTCCAACTCTGTGCATTGTTCGAATACCGGTCCTTAAACTGCATCCACTGTGTGTTCTTCCATATTTTTTCAAGTTTCCCAAAGGCAGCATTTGCCTTTCCTATACGTATCCTTACCTCCCTGCAGAGCTGCTCTCTGCTGTTATTATGCTACGAAGGTAGCAGAAATCATCCACAGTCTCAACCTCCTTGTCGTTGCACATGATCTTGTCCATTTCATTCCATTTTCCTATCATTCATGATTTTGGTCTTTTTGGGATTGATGGTGGGTCCCACCTTTGCTGCCTCCTTCTGGGGTTTAAATGTTAGTTATTTAAACCTCTAAAGTCCGTTACCGGATTTCACCGGGTAAGTGCTGGAGTCGATAACGAAAATGTCCGGAAAACACCGGATTGTTTTAAAGACTTTGTTTGCTAAATAAAATACTTCCATTGTTGATTTCTGTTGGTGGGCGGGAAGAGGAGATGTTAATCCACGGAAATAAAGGCTGCTTTTCATCAGGAAGCAGATTTTAACTGAGAAAATCAACTTTTAAAACAGCGAAATGTTGGACTCGGCGGATGATTGTTTACATAAACTAAAGGCGCCAATTTACGTCATGTGGGTCGTTTCCAATAAGCTTTAGTGTCACATTTTCATGAATATTTATTAGAGAATAATACTGTCAATATTAAAACGATTTCAAGCTCTGACTTGGATATAAATAAATGTGTATAGCTATTCGAGAGGCTGCCCTAGGCATGCAAACAAGGTATCACGTGCGAGAGTAAATGGCTTTAAGTGGACGCAGGTAAGCAAGGCCACCGTCTCGTTCGATTAGCTGTTGTCCGATTGCCACTTAATTAGGCGATGAAGGGTGAGGATAATAGAATATTTTAAATCAAAACTCGTTTGGTGGCAGCAGCTTAACTGCATCTTATCAACGCCTCTTATATTTCGCCGATGTTTCGAAACTCGGACCAGACGACCGAGATTGAGAGGCGCGCTTTTCTGGGCAGCTATCATTAGCGTTGAATCTAAATGGTAGTGCAAACAAACTGCAAATTAACTAAAATTTGAAGGCATCTTTATAAAGATGAGTCAACAGTTAGATGCTGATATGTTGCGACTCTTCGAGTCCAGCGATGAGGAGCAAGACTTCTGGGGATTTCCCCCACCAGTGGCTGACGAGTCTGAAAGTGATCTGTGTGAAGATTTGCTGACTGACAACACGGAGGACGAGGAGAGTGAGTATGGATCAGAGGGTGAAGGAAGCATGAGTGATGGCCTGAATTCTGATGGGATTCAGGAAGAATGGTCCCGCTCTGTTAGGCCACCCCAAGTGATACCCTATGAAAGGATTTCTGGGCTGGTGAATCCACTTCAAATTGGTGCCCGGGCCCTAGATTTTTTTAGTTTACTGTTGCCTGTCTCATTTTTTATTGAGGTTGTCCAGCAGACTAACCTCTATGCAGAGCAGACCAGGTCTGCAGCACAGCTGGCTGGGAAACCCCATCAGTGGAAATGGTCTCCAACTTACCTTGAGGAAATGATGGCTTATTTTGCCATGAACATCTTGATGGGCATGTATCCTGCACCAACGATACAGTTGTTTTGGAGTGGAACTTGTGGCTGCTTCATAAACAACACAATTGCCAAGGCATTTTCAAGAGATCGATTCCAGGTTCTGACTAAGTACTTGCATCTCTGTGATGCCTCAAAGGCTGTTCCTCTTGGCACACCAGGATTCGATCCCTTGTACAAAGTCAGCAGCATAGTTGATCTCTTGAATGCTCGCTTTTCCAATACATTGATTCCAAATAGGGAACCGAGTGTTGATGAAGCCATGGTTGCTTTCGAAGGAAGGGTTTCTTTCAGGCAGTACATACCGTGTAAACCAATAAAATGGGGCATAAAAGTCTGGACTTTGGCTGAAGCACAATCTGGTTACTGTTTGCGTTTCAATGTTTACACTGGAAAAGCTAACCCAAACCATGATGCAATAAGAAGACAACATGGTCTGGGTTATGATGCTGTCAGAACCCTTTGCTCTCCAAGTGGAGAGAGTTTGGGGTTTCTTGGCTATGGCCATCATTTGTACTATGACCGGTACTTCAGTTCCTTGGATTTAGCAACAAGCCTTTTCAATGACAAAACCTATTCAACTTCTACTGTAATGTTGAATCGGAAAGGCCTTCCACAAGAGGCTCGCCAGACTAAACTGAAGTACAGAGGTGATGTGGCTGAATATCAGAAAGGACCTGTTACCCTAACAATATTTCGAGACAAACGAACAGTTTCTTTTCTTTCCACCTGTCATGGTTCCGGCATTTCTGAACAAGGAAAGCCACTTGTAAACCTGGAGTATAACCGGTTTATGGGTGGAGTTGATAAATTAAACCAACTGTGCTCATATTATGAGCCTGGACGAGACGGAAAGAAATGGTGGAGATGTTTATTATGGTGGATGGTGAATGTAAGCATAATCAATGCTTACATTCTCTGGGTGAAGAGTCAGGGTGATACAGAAGATGGCAGGCGTCGTATACGAAATTACAGTCATCTGAAATTTCGGCATGACCTTGTTCATCAACTTTGTGAGAGATTTCAACCAGCTCACACTCGAGGACGCCCTTCTAAAATTCAAGGGAGTTCATCCCAAGAAACATCCATCTCTAGCAGTGCTCTCAATTCTGGAGTTGAGGGTCACAAGCTGGTTAAAATAAATGAAAGAAATTGTCGTAACTGCTCCAAAAAGGGTAAACGGAGAGCAGGTGGCAAATACAGAACCAGCACCTTCATGTGCAGTCTCTGTGAGGTACCCCTTTGTAAGCAAGGATGCTTCCAGGAATGGCATCAAGAATACAACCTCAAATGAAATAACAAAATTATGATTTCAATTCAAAATTTATCCATAGGCATTAACTAAGTAAGAAAGTTGGCCTCTTCCTGGGTAGTCTCATGTAGTGCACCTGATCTTCAGTAGAGGGCACAATAGTCTACATTTATGGGTAGGCAAATAAGATATTCACTAAGCAGAGCTGGACTATTCTTCTTGTTTTGAAAGATTACGGGGAAACGCTTAGAGTGGGGTGTATGACTGTTTGGATCAAGCATGGTCGTCAGCTGAAGAAATCATCGCCAGCCTCGACAGCCTCAACTTAAAACGGTTCTTTTCAGAACCACCTATTGTTCTGAAGGAAATCGATGAACCGGAAGCCTACACCAATAATACTAAAAATACACAAAAGGAAAAATCACGAATAATTGCTCCTACATTATTAATGAACCAGTGGTACATCACCAAACTTAAACATTAGACCACTGTCACTAACAGAACCTTTGCCACAGCAGCCATGATGTCGTCCCAGCTTCGACAGTACTCTTCTCAGTTTTATCATTAAATTATTGCCACCTTGGATGCTTGTTATTGATACCCTTTATTCCATTATTAAGAAACCCCTGTGAAAGTTATAAATTTAGTTTAAAACTTTTATGGAACTCCACTGCACAAATAAGACGTCATTATAGAAAGTTTATGCAATTGGACCTTCAGGGGTTTGATCTCTTTAGCGGTTTGTGGGACCAATTATTATCCGATTTTGAAAAATTTTGCAGCATTTTATTCAGGACTTAATTCTGAATAAGGCAGTTTTCATTATTTTTTAATTTTTCAAACTTCACCACACAACATTCTTGTCCAAATAAAAAACTTTGGGTGCTTTTAGTTTCAGGGTGATGGTAGGCACTTTAATTTTTTATTTTACAAAACCAATACGGCCACAAGAAAGAGGACACATTTATGAAAATTTTGATGTAAGAAGCATCTTTCTACCTTCAGTAGTGACCGAGTAATGACTTGTACAAAACTTTGAAGATTTCTTGCAAAAACGTAAAATAATTCAGACTTTTGACGTCATGACGTAAAATTAAACTGGACTTTACAGGCTGGGCTCTAAAATTAATTCAGACTAATGCCTTCAGGTTAATGCCTTTCCAAGTGCTGTCCAGCAGGGCAGATAATCTGTGAAGTCTAGGTTTTTTAACCTATTGCCTTTTGTCCATTTCAGTACAGTGTTTCTGTCTTCTGCCACTCTCAACATCACCCTATCTACAACCATGGCAAAAATCACTGGTGACAAAACACATCCCTGATGCACACAAATTAAAACCCATGCGATGTGTGGCTGTAAAATATATACCAGAGATGAATTAAATAACCTTTGTTGGAATTGCCAGGGAAAGAGTTTCCTCATAAGTTCACCTACTTGTACTGAGAGATGTGTATGGGTTTGTTTTGAAGGCATTACTATTCACACATTTAACTCATTGTTTGAATATTTGATAATCCATTGTATTCTTTGACATTGATAATGCTGATAATGGTGATATTTCTTACTTAAGCAATCGCGTCTATCATTCATAGAAACAGACCACCACCTGTAAATACATTTTGTGCATGCATGATTAGTCAAACCTAGCCAAAATGACGTCATTACCTATGAGTAAAGAAAACCTGTGAGGGAGGAAAAATCTCTCGCTAATCTTAACCAAAGACTAGCTAGTCTGTTGCCTAAGTCTGACTTGTACATACTGCTTGTCAGGCTGCTAATCAGAGACTTGCTAAGCTGGACATAAGCGCTTGTTAGTGACTAACTTACGCTTATACATACCGTCCATGGTTCCTAACAAACGGACTGTGCCTGAATCCAGAAAAGTATGAAGTCATTGAACTTTGCACTTTCTCATCAATAAAATCAGTTGAGGACCTAAAAACAGTCAACATTGCCAATGTGGATGTTTTGTTATCAGGAACATTTACGAGTCTTGGAGTGATGCTCGACTCTAACATCTAACAGGTCACTGCTGAGTGCAAGGCATTGTATTTCCTAATGACGACAGTCACTTGTAATGTATAATCGTAATCTCAAGATTTCTACAGCACCCAACGAAAGCCAAGTCGCGGGAACCAGCTTATTCAAAGGCGCTCGGTCAAAACAAACTCGGTAGGCAAAAGGGTTCGGTTCCAGGTCAAGATCCAGCAGTCAGACAGTCGGATGGCTACAATAATAATAATAATAATTAGCAACTTCTAATGCGCCAGTGTCTAATGCACAAGGCATCAACCGATGGCACACCAAAACCAAGCTACAATCAGGTCGATATCCAGAAGGTCAGTCCGCACGACAGAGAGGCAGCCTATGACAGCAGTTTGAAACAGGTAAAGTCTGCACGACAGAGAGGCAGCCTATGACAGCAGTTTGAAACAGGTAAAGTCCGCACGACAGAGAGGCAGCCTATGACAGCAGTTTGAAACAGGTAAGTTTTGAGAACGAAATATCAGAAGCGACTGAGCAGAACGAACAGACACAGGGAGGGAATTCCGGAATTTTGGTCCAGCAACCGAAAATGCTCGTTTACCCAGAACAGTTCTAGCCCAGGGTATGACCAGAGAAAGACAATCAGATGACCTTGCAGAATAATGGTAAGTCTGGGGAATAAGGACTGATTTCAAGTATTGTGGTTGGCCGTAGTTCAGTGTTTTATAAACTGTAAGTCCTAATTTGAAACAAATCCTTTGCTGAACAGGAAGCCAGTGTAAAGATTTAAGCGCAGGGGTTATATGCTCATATTTAGAAGTATTTGTTATGCCAAGGAGTTCTTATCTCTATGGTGTTTATGCCAAGGAGTTCTGAACTCTATGATGTTTCTGCATGTTTGACTTAGTGATACCAACAAGAATGGAGTTACAATAGTCAAGGCGACTGGAGACCAATGCGTTGGCTAAGGATATTCTGGATGACATGGGGACATAATGCCTAATTCTGCGTATGTCACGAATATACATGTATGATGACTTACAAATACCATTTACATAGTTTGTGAGAGACATGGTAGAATCAAAAACAGCACCCAGGTCACAAGCAGTATCAGTCATCTCAATGAGTGAGTCACCCAGTTTTACAGATTTAAGCCATTCGAATTTCTTAAGTTGCTGAGGAGTGCCAAGTAGTAGAAATTCAGTCTTCGAGGGGTTAAGGAGGAGTTTATTAGCCGCTATCCAAGACTGCAGCTCTTGAAAGGCATCAGACAACAGCTGCACAGACGAATGACAAGTCAAACTGTCAAATGAGATGTAGATTTGGGTATCATCAGCATAGAAATGATATCCCAGTGAATGGCTGTCTAGCAGATTACCAAGTGGTGTGGTGTATAATGTAAACAAAAGAGGACCAAGTACAGAACCCTGCGGAACGCCACAAGTCAACGAGGCACTAGCTGAATAATGTCCATTTAAATATACGGATTGAGTGCGAGGGCTAAGGTAAGTAGCAAACCAGTATAGGGCAGGACCAGAAACTCCAAACCAGTGCTGAAGTCGATGCAAAAGGAGAGAGTGGTCGACAGTATCAAAGGCAGCAGATGAATCAAGAAGAACAAGTGCTGTCACCTTACCCTTATCCATGGAACACATGATACCATTTACATAGTTTGTGAGAGACAAGGTAGAATCAAAAACAACACCCAAGTCACGAGCAGTATCAGTCATCTCAGCAAGCAGGGCAGATTCTGTTGAATGAAATTTACGGTATGCAGACTGAAATGGAGAAATTAGTAGGTTGGAAGAAAGGTGAGCTTGCATACGATTCAAAACTACCTGTTCAAGAATTTTAGATATAAAATTCGAAGTTGAGATGGGTCTGTAATTAGACAGGTCACCTGGGTCGAGAGAAGGTTTCGTTAGCAGAGGATGAACTATGGCATGAGCAAAGGCAGATGGGAAGGATCCCTCAAGCAATGAGAAATTGATAATTGATGTAATGGTTGGACCCAGGACATCAAAACATTCTTTTAGGTAAGAAGTGGAAATGGTGTCTAGGAGAGAGGTTTTGTCAGGTGAAGAAAATATGATTCTGCAAACCTCTGCAAGAGTTGTTGGCAGAAAGTAATCCAAGATTGGAGGAGAAGAACTAGGATGAAGAAATTTATCACGTACCGAATAACCATTAAATTTCAGCCTTACACCAGAAATCTTATCAGCAAAAAAGGTCAAAAATTTACTGGTTATCTGTTGGGTAGCACAGAACATGCCAAAAGATAAATTTAACTTCTCTCTGTGTAGTAATTTATTCAAAGCCATCCACAGAGTTTTTGGAGATGTGGAATTTTCAGCAATTAAATTACTTAAATATTCTGATTTTGCCTAAGAAACAAGTTTGCGCACAAGTTGCTTAAACCTATTGAGATCCGAGGGAAGTCGAGAGTGGCGCCACCAATGCTCTAACTGACTTCTATGATGCCTAGCTTCGGAAATGGCAGAGTTGAACCAAGGCTGTGGTGTGTGCTCTACTGCTGTCTTAGTTCTAAAAGGAATTTGTCTGTCAAGAAGCTCAGATAAAGTAGACTGGAACTGCATAGCCAGTTCATTAGCAGTTTGTGCAGGAGCTAACCACAACGGAGATGTTAAGATATCATGCTTCAACTTATTTAAATCAATTTTATGCCAAGGACAAAATTTAATAGTTTTGTAATTTGAGGGCAGTTTAAAAGGGAAGTCAAATTTTGAGGAAATTGCAATATGATCTGATAAATAAGACTCAACTGGAGAGACAGAATGAAGCGATTTTGAATCAGAACGAGTTATCAAAACATCTAAGGTGTGGCCTTTATTATATGTAGGAAAGGTAACAAGTTGTTTCGTGTCAAACCCTTCTAATATATCAAGAAATGACAAGGAACAATGACCAGCTGTATCAATATGAATATTAAAGTCACCCATAATAAGTCACCCCCCAAAAGCCACAACTGTGCTCGGTTTAAGGAATAGTTAAGCTAGTTAAGAACCGAAGCGTCCGCGTCGTGGGGGTCGGGCAACAGCATTGCACGAGGTGAATGGTACAGACAAAGGGCATACCGGCGGGCCAAAGGAAAGGAAACGGCTGTGTTCAATCACAAATCTACCAAGATGCCGGGACCGAGTACAAGTAACCTGGAAGCGCCACGCATGCCAGGCGCGCGGAGTTTGTACCAGAAACCCCCTGCTGGCTAAACACAGTGTGGTCAGAGGTAAACCAACAAACCTCTGCAGTTAGGGCAGACAGGACAGCCATCGGCTAGGAGAGAAATGGTCACCGCCTAGCTTAAATATGACCACCAATCTTTATGGCATCCAAAACAAATAGTTTCCACACTGGCCCGGACGGCGCCCAGTATAAAAAGGTCCGCGCTGATCGTCAAAGCGCTCTGGCGACAGCGACAAGTTCGCGAAGAGGCAAGATCCAGTATAAAATCCTAGATAACCAAAAAATAACGAAAACAAATGATATCTCTGCAAAGAGCAGGACAAGGGTGGGACACTGGAATGTCAGGACACTGTATGGAACAGGAAAGGCTTTCACCCTAGCAAGAGAACTAACGAGGTTAAGAGTTAAGATATGTGGAGTTAGCGAGACACACTGGACTGGCAGGGGAAGAATGTCTGCAAATGGATATACGATATGGTTTAGTGGCACAGAGGTCGGAGGTAAACATGAACATGGAGTAGCTATAGCATTAGAATCAAAGATGACAAAATCTGTTTCAGACGTGAGCTTCATAAATGAAAGGATTATCAAACTGAGATTAAAGTGCAAACATGCTGATTTAACTGTGATTGAAGCTTATGCACCAACGGAGGGTTGTGAGACAGAGGATAAAGAAAAATTCTATGCGGAATTGCAACAGACCCTGGACAAGACACCCAGACATGACGTAATCCTGCTGATGGGAGATTTTAACGCCAAGGTGGGAAACAGTTTCGACATGTGGGGCAAGACCCTCGGAAGACATGGAGTGGACTCAGACGAGAATGATAACGGATACAGGCTCTTAGAAATGTGTAGCAATAACAATCTCTGTATATCCAACACACATTTCATACAAAAACCAAGCAGGAAGACAACATGGAGCTCGCCGGATGGAAAGACCGAGAACTTGATAGATTACATTATTACAAGAGAAGAATGGCTGACATCAATAACCAACACTAGAGTCTATAGATCAGCGGACATCAACTCAGATCATCACTTGGTGGTGTCAGAAATCAAGATCAAGCTGCATGGGAAAAAACTACCAAAAACAACACGTTACGATACAGAGAAACTGAAGGAAGAAGCAATACGTAACCAATTCCAAATTAAGATACAGAACAAATATGAAGCACTAACTAACCTAATAGATGACGGTCATGAGGCAGAAGTAGAGTGGGAAAACTTTAGAAACACAATTAATCAAGTGGCGACAGAAGAACTAGGGCACAGAAAAAATGAAGCAAGGAAATGGATATCACAAGAGACTGAGAATATAATGGGAATGGTTACGAAAACAAAGGGTGAGATGTTGACCAACACGAAGAAAGAGAAGAGTGAGAAGGGTGAGCAGCTGAGTGAGCTGAGAAAACGATTAAAGAAAAATCTAAGTAAAGACAGGAACACTATGTTAGAGGATATGGCACAAGAGATGGAAGAGGCATACAAGAGGGGACACAGCAAAAAACTGTTTGCCAATGTTAAAAAACTAAGTGGGGAAATTAATAACAAACTAATAAACATAGAACCAGTAAAGACAAAAAATGGAGAAACAATCACTGAAAAAAAGAAGATAATGGAGCGCTGGAAAGAACATTTTGAGGAGTTACTGAATAGAGAGGAGCCCAAAGAAATAGAGAAAATAATAAACGAGATAGAACAGGTCGAGTTATTAAATGAGGAAGAGGATGATTATGAGGAAGAAGATGTATCCATAGAGGAAGTAGAAAGGGCAGTTAACCAAATGAAAAAAGGCAAGGCCCCAGGAGTATGCAAGATAACGGCAGAAATGTTGCAGAATACGGGTACATATACAGTAAAATGGCTGCATCGAGTAATAACATCTGTATGGAGAGCAGAGGAAATCCCTATGGACTGGAGAAAAGCAGTCATTATTCCAGTATATAAAAAAGGAGACAGACAAGAACGTAACAATTCCAGGGGAATCAGCCTATTAAGTGTACCAGGCAAAGTTTTCACCAGAATCATCCTGAATAGAATGGCAGATAGAGTGGATGGCATCCTACGGGAAAATCAAAGTGGATTTCGAAAAGGGAGAGGTTGTTCAGATCAGATTTTTGTAATCCGACAAATCATCGAAAAAAGAATTGAATACAATAAAGAAACAGTTATGTGCTTCATTGACTTTGCCCAGGCCTACGACTCAGTCTGGAGATCAGGAGCATGGAAGATCTTGGAGAAATATGGCATTCACGCCAAATTAATCAGACTCATAAGAAAACTATATGGCACAATAATGGCATGCATTCGATTAGAAGGAGAGGAAACGGAATGGTTCAAGATAGAAACAGGTTTCCGACAGGGGTGCATCCTGTCACCAATCTTGTTTAATATGGTATTAGACTATATCATGAGACGTCTGGAAAGAACCCATAATTTGGGAGCACAGTCTCAACCAAGAAATGCAGAGGATGTCGAATATGCAGATGATGCATGTCTGATTGCAGAATGCCTAACAAGAATAATGGAGCTGTTAGAGGCACTAACAGAGGAAAGTGGAAAACTTGGACTGAAAATTAACTATAACAAAACTAAAATAATGCCAATAACAAAAAAGGAATACAACGGGCCGATAGTTAAGCTTAAGGAACAAGAAATTGAGGTAATAAATAAGTTTGTCTATCTGGGAAGTGAAATGAAAGCAGGGGGAGGATCTGAAACAGAAATCAAAAGGAGAATAGCACTTGCAGGGTCAACCTTTAACAGGTTGCAAAAGGTCTTCAAACGACATGATATAAAACTGGAGATAAAGCTAAAAATCCTCAACACATGCGTGATCCCAGTACTAATCTATGGATGTGAGTCATGGAGTATCACAAGAACAATGGAGAATAAACTGAATGCAGCAGAAAACAAATGGCTCAGAAGAATACTAAGAGTTAGCTATAAGGACCATGTAACGAATGAAAGTATTAGACAACGAACACAACAACCATTGATAAACAATGTGATTAAGAAAAGAAGAATGAAGTGGGCAGGACATATCCTGAGGATGGAGGAGAACCGTAATCCAAAGAAAATCTTTAAATACAAACCGGACGGAAAGAGGGCAGTGGGAAGACCAAAAAGAAGATGGATAGACTGCCTTGAAGAGGATCTGAAAGGTGCCGGAGTTACTATCTATGGGAAAACGGAGGGCAGACGGAGAATGACCCTTGAGGAGATGGCCGGGAAACGAGATTTGTGGAGGGATGTCATAGAGAAATCAACGACTGGATCCAGTCCAGAGATGATTACATGACATGACATGATAATAACTATTTCAGAGGGAGAGGAAATCAAATATTCAGGTAGTGACTGGAATTCATTAAGAAAATCAGTCAAAGAGAGGAATGGGGGATGATAAATATTTACAAGTAATACCTGTTTGTTGCCAGAAATGAACATAGCGACCAGGACCTCAAATGACTTGGGTGTAGGAATAGGCAAAATGAATTTACGTAGTGGCAGGTATGACTTGAAAAGAAAGGCGAGCCCTCCGCCTTTGCCGCTGCACTAAGGCTCATTCAGCATAGTGAAGGTTGGGGGAGTAAGATCAGAAATGAATCCTGGTGTGTCACTAGGCTGGAGCCACGTCTCGGTAAGAGCAAGTATGTGTAAAGAATTCTCACAAAGAAAATTATGAAGGACGGCAGCTTTACTACGAAGGGAACAAATGTTTAATAGACCAATATCCAAATTTTTAAGTCTAGCAGGTCCTGGATTGATTTCAACATCACCAGCCAAAAGAAGCAACAGAAACAAATACATAGACAATCGACCCATTACTTGTCGTTGAAGATGTTTTACATGAATTTACATTTAACCCACGACGGAAAATAATGTTGGTGGAATGGCATAGTAGCAGAATGTATGGACGAATCGAATAAGCAGTACTGGGAATCAGATAGTATGAATGAGCTTGAGCCAAATTCTGAAATAGACCAAACCATAAGGATGCATGTGTAAAAGTGACAGACATGTCTTCACCAGATTTTGCAAGCAGGACCAGGATGAACAAAATACAGTACCAAAGCAAACAGCGTAATGAGGCACCCATAACACTGGATCACACGAAAGAATTTTTCGCCTGGTACTAGGCATATGTTATGTGTACTACACTAAATCGAATCTGCTGATTCCAAATCTGAAGTCATATTTTGTGTAGCACGTCAGGATCTTAAGATATGCAGCATACATGCTAATAATTATGCAAACTCTTTACAGAACTAGTATTTCCTTATAACTGTGTAATTATGCAAACTCAGAGTATTCATAACAAGAAACAAAATGTTATTCTTTTATAACTTGAAATTAAAATATGTTTTAAAATGTAATATAAATATATGTGTTTTACTCAGATGAAAGCATACATTTCGAAATTTTGTCTCTAGCTTAACTCTATACGAGTTCAAAAGTGCTTTAGACACTTGCTCTTGCGCTTGTGTGTGGCCGCTGTTGCCTGCTGCAGATACCAGCAGTAATCGCCCATCATGTTGGAATTGCAGTGGCCCTGATATCTTGCTTCAAAGGTGGAGATGTCTTGATGGAATCTCTCTCCATGCTCATCGCTTACACCACCCAAGTTTGGTGGGGAAAAATCCAGATGGGAATGTAAGAAATGTATTTTTAGTGACATCCGGCAGCCGAGTTGCTTATATGCTGTTAGCATGTTGCTAACGAGTTCAGTATAGTTCTCAGCTCGGTGATTCCCAAGGAAGTTTTGCACCACCAACATACATGCATCCCAAGCGGCAAATTCCAGTGGGTTGAGCTTGGTTCTAAATACAGTATCACACATTAGTTCGCGGATTTCTGGCCCAATAAAAATTCCAGCCTTCAGCTTAGCATCAGTTTTGACGGCTCCAAATTTATCTCTCAGATACTGGAAGCCTTGTCCAGTACGATCCATTGCCACTACGAAATTCCTCATGAGGCCCAGTTTAATGTGAAGTGGTGGTAAGTACACTTTCAATGGATCAACCAATGGTTCATGTTGCACGTTGTGCCGACCAACAGTGTGCTCAGATCTAGGAGGCCACAGTTTCACTTTGTAATGGTTGCTGTCATCACGACTGTTCCACAAGCACAAAAAGCACATGTTTTTTGTACTCCAGCTGTAGGCCTAGAATAAGTGCTACCACTTTGAGGTCCGCACAGATGTTCCATTTGTGGTCTGAGTAGTTGATCACTTTCAAAATGAGTTTCATTGAATCATATGTCTCTTGAGGCCTGCAGCGTGGGGTATAGGAACAGACGGCTTTTCGTTACCATTGTGCACCAACACAGCTTTCAAGCTCGCTTGGCTGGAATCTGTGAACAGTCTCCACTGATCAGGAATGTATTCGCAACCTAAATTCAGCATGAGACCGTTCACGTCAGTACAGAAACAGATATCATTTTCCAGTTTGTAATATGTAGCTAACTGTTTGTGACGATAACGGAAGTGTGATGTTGTGGTACCTTTTTGAAGCAAGTTACACTCCCCTAGTCTGGAGGCTAACAGTTCAGATTTCTCCTTTGACAAGATAGGTCCCTCACCAGATCATCTAACACACCTTGCCTTATCAAATGCGGCCTACCCTCTTCCAAATCTTGATCACTGGATTCATAAACAGTAACGTCATCTTCTGTATTACCATCAGAACTGTCCGTTTCATCAGCACCTGCAGCAGGCGGAAATGGTACTGGATTCTCTTCATCATGCGGCACTGGCTTTAGAGCGGACTCGCAATCAGAATAAACGATTTTAGACTTATTTTTCTTTGAAAATCCAGCAACTTTAGTAATGCAGAAATAACAGTCTGCATGATGATTTCTTGGCTCGCGCCACACCATAGGCACAGCAAACGGCATTGAATTCCTTTTGCCATTCAGCCACTGTGTAAGCCCAGAGTAGCACACGGTGCAGCAGACATGAGGGCCCAACTTTTATCCTGGTCTCCGATTTGACATCCAAAATAATACTTGTAAGAAATCATCACTCTCTTAGTTAACTTCTTGCGCTGGTCACAAAGATTATATTTACCACAAACATAGCAAAAATTGTCTGGATGGTTAACGCAGCCTCGCCTATTCATTTCAAAATTAAATCTCACACACTAGCTACAGCTATATAAGAAAACTTCACCTTCATTCTACGCAATCTCTCCTTATATACTGGTATTGAAGCTGACGTCAGCTCGCTGACATGCCCAATCATGTCTAGCGGCTGCTGCAGGCTTGCTGTTAGGAATATTTCAGGCGACACTTGCAGGCATGCACGTATCACTGGCAGCAATCGTGGAGACACATACAACAGAATGTACAGACATAACCGAAAACGAGTCCTTACGTCATTACTTGAATGCATGCATAACTTAAAATCTAGACGTGCTGGGCAGATTCTGACTTCATATTTGGAATCAGTACATTTGAATCAATATAAGGCACATGCATTACTTTCAGTAGCAAAATCGTTGTGATCCAGTGTAATACGAGGCAGAATTGAAGTCACTAGAAAACCAGAACAGCTCGAACCATGCAACAGGTGTGAAGACATGACCTAAATAGAGAAAAAAAGCGAAGAATCTTCAGTTCGTGGGCAACTCATGAACACAGAAAACTAAAGTGTGCCAGCCGGGTTAGTGTGGAGCTATACCAAGACAGTTATGGAGAAGTGGATGGAGCTTGTTGCATGGAACGAAGCCAACATCAGCCGATAACAACATAGAGCGATAATACAGGATGTTCGTTAAAGGACAATTTTATCAACCTATAAACAAGAGAAATTGAAGAGCGATACTTATCTCAAACCCAGACAATTTTAGTAAACGTATTGACTATATACATTTAATAATTAAAACCAGAAACCACAAAAATTTAATTAAATCACAATATAATTTTTAAAAAAGCAACCGACGCATAGACTGTCTCCCTTGGCTACAGTGGATGGTGTTTGAAGTTGAAGCAAGAAGAGAGATAAGGGGAAGAGGAAGAGGAAGAATCAGGATAAGATTTTTGGAAAAGAAATGTTTTCAGTCTTGAGTAAAAGACCAGCGCAGAAACTCAAATAGGTGAAGTGTTGATGAGTTCATGTGATGGACTAGATAATTGTCGTAATTCTGGCAGAAGTTTATTCCAGAGGGGTGGGGCAGCTATGACTATGGAGTGATTTCAAAATTTTAAGGATGAGGTGACAGGAGGGTGAAGAAGTTTTAGGACAGATGAGGAGCGGGTTGAACGGAGTGGTTAGATTGTAAACAAGTGACAAAGATAGGAGGGTTGGGAGGATTGAAGTGTGTTGTAGGTGAAGGATCAGACTTTGTACTGCATTCGTTCTGGTATTTTAAGCCAGTGAAGTGATTTCAGAACAGGAGTGATGTGATGGTATTTGGGAGATTTGGTGACGTCATGAGCGAGAGCATTCTGAATTCTTTGAAGGCGATTTATCTGGGTTTTGTCTATATTGAGGAAAAGTGAATTACAGTAATCAAGTTTTGAATGGACTGTGGATGTGGCGATGGTAGATGCAGTTTTTAAGTCAAGCATAGGACGGATTCTGCGGAGGTCACGGATATGCATATGAAGCAGAAGCGGGAAAGATGGGTGATATGATTAGAAAAAGAGCGGTTTTGGTGGAGTATTACACCTAAATTGTGGACAGGAGAATTAGTATTAAATGTATTGGTGGAGGCAGAGTCCAGGGAGAGGGAGATAGAAGGGTTAGGAATTTTCTTCGGCTGGTCATATAGGCCAATGAGTATGAATTCCGTCTTAGATGGGTTCAGGCATAAGAGATTAGATGTCATCCAAGAGGAGATTTGTTTAACCACACAAAGAAGATGATTTATAGAGTCGTTAGAACAATTCGGAAAGAGATGAATAGTTGGGTGTCATCAGCATAGAGGTGATGGTCAACTGAGGATGCTTTAATGGGTGAACTGAGTGGGGTAGTGTAGAGGATACACAGAAGAGGTCCAAGAACGGAGCCTTGCAGGACTCCGCAAGTGAGAGGGAATGATTGAGAAGAGACTTCCAAAGTTTTAACAGAGAAAGAGCGGGAGGAGAGATAAGACTGTAGCCATAGTCTTGATGTCAGGCGGCATGAGCGAAGATATCGACGAACACGTGATCCTGCCGATCGTCTTGACTGGATCCACCATCTTCACTTAATGCACCGGGAGTTCCGAGCCAAAGAAATGGCATACTGGGAGTCGTTGATAGAGCGGGAGAGGAGCAATCCGCATCAGCTCTGGTCTTCGCTCTCCGGTGTCCTCGGCCGTTCTACCGCTTCTAACTCTCCGGCCCAGCCTCCGTTCACAGCGAACGACTACCTCGACTACATGCGCAGGAAGATTGACTCGATCCGCCAATCTACTGATGGTTTTCCTCCTCCTTCCTTTCCTCTACGTCATCTAGGCTTTCATGTTGGAAGCCCCTGCCTTTGGACGTCCTTCGTCGGCTCCTGCTGGAGTCACCTGCTAAGTCCTGTGAACTGGACTTACTACCACCATTTTTAATCAAGGATTTTAAAGATGACTTAATTCCGTTTTTACACTTGCTATGTAATACCTCCCTGTGTCAGGGTTCTTTCCCGGCTTCTCACAAGCGTGCTGTAGTCTTTCCCTCTCTCAAGCGCCAGGGTCTTGACCCCAATGATATGTCTAACTACCGACCTATCTCACCTTTCCTTCCTCTCTAAGCTTCTTGAAAGATGTGTGTCCGTCAACTGGTTGACTACCTTGACTCTAACTCCCTCATGCCTCCTCTTCAATCCAGATTTAGGAAGTTCCACTCTACTGAATCACTTATTACACGTCTCCTGGCCGACGTCTTTGGAGCTTTTGACCATGGACAGGTTACTCTTCTTGCCCTCTATGATGTTAGTGCTGCCTTTGACACTGTGGATCACTCTATCCTTTTGGAGCGTCTAGAAAAATCTTTTGGCAGTACTGATACTGCCCTTCTTTGGTTTCAGTCATTTCTCTCAGACCGCTCTCATTCTGTTATCTTTGGGTCTACACGTTCCGCCTGGTCCCTTGTACCTTTTGGCCTTCCTCAGGGTTCTGTCCTGGCCCCTCTCCTTTACATTCTGTACACTGCCGACCTGGCATGGGTTCTTCCCAGTGGGTGTTGCCGTCCATCAGTATGCAAACAACACTCAGGCCTTCGCTCATGGCCCAGCGGAAGTGGCTTCCTATCTGGTTGAGAGGATTCTTGACGCAACATCTACCCTTGGTCTCTGGATGTCCTCTAATCGCCTCCGACTGAACTCTGCTAAGACCCAGTTCATCTGGCTTGGTGGTCGTGCTCAGTTTTCTAAGATCGATTCATCATCCTTACGCCAGAGGTTTCCAGACATTCTATTCTGTTCCAAAGTCCGTGATCTTGGGGTTGTTCTGGACTGGGAACTCTCTTTGACCGATCATGTTAACAGTGTCTCCCGCTCATGCTTTTACCACCTTCGTCAGTTTCGTACCATTCGCCGCTCCCTCTCTTTTCATGCCGTTACTACTCTAATTCATGCCCTTATCTGCACCAGGGTGGACTTTGTTAACGCTATCTTTGCTGAACTCTCACTTGCCAATATTTCCAAGCTTCAGTCTGTTCTCAGTGCTGCTGCCCGTCTTATTGGAGGCGCCCCCAGGTATGGCCATATAACTCCCTTTTTGCTGGACACTGTGCACTGGCTTCCCATTCAGCAGCGTACCCAGTTCAAGATCCTAACGCTTATGCATAATTGTCTCGTTGGCTCTGCTCCATCATGTCTTAGGGACTTCTGCATTTCAGTCTCCTTGATTCCAGGCTGTAGCACTCTCCGGTCGGCCTCCCTTGGACTCCTGACTGTCCCTCGTATGTGCACTGCTACAGCTCAGTCTAGAAGCTTTGCCTATGTTGGACCTAATAGCTGGAATCACCTTTCCCGAGAGCTTCGACTTGAATTCCTCAGTTTGTCCCTTTCGCAGTTTTGCAAGCACCTGAAGTCTGTATTATTTGACATTGGTCTCACTGGTTCGGGTCGGGAGCGCCTCTGATGAGTCTATTCTTGAAGTGGTGCTTTATAAATGTCAGATTACAATTACAATAGGAGAGCAGTGTCAGCAAAACCAAACCAGGTTGAAAGTCGGTGGAGTAAGATATTGTGATCTATGGTGTCAAAGGCTGCTGAGATATCAAGGAGACAGAGGCCAGAAACCTGTTGATGAGAGATGGCAGAAACAAGCTTGTTGTAGAGAGATGTCAGCAGAGTTACAGTTGAGTGGCGTTTAGTAAAACCAGGCTGGTGTGGGTTAAGGAGCGAGTTAGAAGCTTATTAGTCACTGATCTGAGAGAGGACAATCCGTACAGTTAATTTGGAGATGAAAGTCAAGTTAGAAACAGGCTGGTTGTTCAAAAGAATTTCCTTGTCAAGAGATTATTTCTTGAGAAGAGGGGTAACAAGAAAGTGTTTGAATAGGAGGGGGAAATTACCCGTAGATAAGAAGAGATTAACTATTTTGATAATGATTGGGACAAGGACAGATGCACAGTCTTTCAGTAAGGAGGTGGGTTTAGGGTCAAGTTCACACTGTTTGTTTGGAAGTGATTTTAACAGGTGTAATATTTCAGACTCTGATGTGGGTTGAAAGACAGATAATGAGGATCGAGGTGGGGAGGGTGTGGAGTCATGAGTGGAGAAGGGAGCATCATCAGGTTGGTTATTGGTTTTTTCGGGAAGGAGAGATTGAAGAGAGAGACAGAGGGTACTAATTTTGTTCAAAAAGAAAGAACAGAACGCATCAGCTATCGAAGAAGACGGAAGAGAATTTGGAAGTGGGCTGGATGAGTTTCGATGGAGGAGTTGGTTTATGGTTTTGCGGAAAGGTCAGGGCTAGAGGATTGAGAACGAACTAGTGAGGAGTAAAAACTCTGTTTAGCTGCAGTAAGATGGTGGTGGTATTTATTTGTGCCAGATTTAAGGGCAGAAAGAAGTTGAGGATCCCTGGTGCGTTTGTTAGTGTGCTCAAGGCGTCGCCGGAAAGATTTGAAAGGCCTGGAGATAGGAATTGTACCAAGGATTGTTAGAGTGAGAGCTGGATTTGGTAATAATAGGAGAATATTTCTTAAGGATAGTGTAAAGAGTGGTGTTGTAGGAAGACAGAAGGTCATCAAGGGAGGAGGGTGGATTCAAAACGAGGTCAGAACAGGAAATATCTTGAATGAAGGCTTCAATATTTATTGAACTTATGCGATGGAAAGAATGAAAGTCAGGATCAGGACATGGAGTCGGAAGAACGTTTAGACATGTAAAAATGGGGTAATGATCAGATGGCGTGTCAAAACAGAAAGATATATCAGGTGATAAAATGGAGGGTGATGATGTGATAATAAGGTCAAGTGTGTGATGGTGAATGTGGGTTGGGAATTTGACATGTTGAACCAGATTAGTTGAAGATATAGGGTGAGGAATTCAGAAGCAAATGTGTCAGAGGGGTTATCGTCATGTATATTGAAGTCATCTGTAATCAGAAATTCACAAGGTGTAGTGGCGGCAATGGACAGGAGGGTTATAAATTCTTTAAAGAAGACCGATGGCGGACTCAATTATGCACAGGAGGATGGAAGACGGTATACATTAAAAATAGTCAGATTTGTGTGAGGAAGTTTAAGTGTAACTGATGCAAATTCAAACTAGTGGAAACAGTAACCAGGTGAGTCTAAAACTGTGGCAGGTTCTTGGGTCAGAAAGGCAATACCACCACCAGTTGGATTTATATGGGAAGGGGTTGATGATGAGGTGTACTGTAAAGATGGTAGCCAGGAGGAATACAGTCTTCATATTGAGCAAGAGTTATGTTTAAATTAAACCAAGTTTCAGATAAGGCAAACATGTCAGGCAGGTGAGAGGATAGGGATATATTACTAATTTCTTGGGAATGTGCAGGATGCAGTAATGATTGAATATTTAGCGTGCAAATTAAGAAGTGGCTGTTGTCTGTATTTTGAGTATTGTCTAGGATCCTGGAGGATGAAATTCTAGAAGGAGGATATGTAGGAGGAGGTGAGGGAGGAGGACATGAATAAAAATCCAGAGGGCCAGGATTTGGGTGGATGTCCCCCAGAGAGTAGGAATAGTATGTTGAAGATGGTATGGCGGGTGAGGTACTGCAGTGGTCGCCTGAGAGATGAAGTTAGGAAGAACGATAAATGAATAAACCACATATGTCCATACTGCATAGTCACTGTGCCAAATTGGGCACAGTAAAAATGTTTGGCTGTTGGAATAATGTAGGGCAAGCCGGTGTGGAAGGGTTGGCAACCGATATGGAAGGCGATCATGCAACATAGGCCAAAAATAAGAAGAATGATTGAATTATACATTGTGTGATCTAAGATGATGTGGCCGTTAGATGAAGCTAAAATGGCGGAAGGTAAAGACGCAAGGCGAACATTGGGTACAAAAAGGACAAAAATTAGGGGAATCTTAAGTTGATTAAGGGTTGAAACAAATTGGAACAGACTCACCGAAGACAGATCATAAATCCGGTAAGAAAGGAAAATTAACAAATTCAAAATAGACGCCGAAAAGTTAGAAAATATAGATTTGAAAAATAAAGCCCAGACGCCGCGACGCTGGTTCCCTGCTGACTATACAAAGAATTACGTTAATTTAGATTTTATGTGAACAAATTTAAGCCACTGCGTATTGTTAAATTCTCATCTGACTTCATTTCATGAGACTTTGTATCGTCTTCTTAACAGGAAGTACGCAGTAAAAATCTTCAAAGATGGGACTGGGTTTAGAAGAGTCGTCTTCTGAAATGGCATAGGAAAAACGTAGCCTATTCATACCCTTGGGGGTGACTTGATCTGGTCATCACATGAGATGACTGCAGCCTAATCAAAGTTTATTGATGATTTCATTAATCTGTAATCACATTCTGCTGATGCAGTAGCTGATTGGTTGAGCAGTCACTTTTTAATGCAAATGTGGGTTTATCTTCCCTTGAGACATTTCCCATGCAGGGACCCAGAGCAAGTCTGTAACACACGGTTGCAAAGCCCAATCAGTTGATGATTTGAACATTAAAAATAATAATGCAAGATTAAATTGTAGAATTTCTGTGCACTTAAGAAAAAGGTCATTTAGAGGTTCAAAGTCATCGAACGGGAAGCCTTCTGCCACAGCCTGCTTGACAGCTACCCAAAAAGGCTGACCATTGCTGTCTAGAGCTATTTGACTTCTGTGACTGCACTTGGAACCGTCATCAACTGCTCACACTATTTGTATCAGATACATCCATCTGACTCCATGCTTTTTTGTAATTGTAATCATGAATTTGTATAACATCTCTTCAAAAGAAATTACTGGGATGTGCTACTTGTACTGGCCTAAGTGATGTTGAAGTTCATTAATAATATAATTGTATATTATCAGTTTAGTTTTAGTTTCATTGGTATATATTATGCAACCTATAGTTATTATCAAATGTGGGTCTTTATAGTCTCAGAATGGCATTTGCACTATGTAGAAACAAAACATTACAGACAAACTTTGTAGTATTTGACTGACTTTTTGTGTTGCTTCCTTTTAGGTGATAAAAACACGCCTGGCTGTTATGAAAACTGGTCAATACAAAGGTATACTTGACTGTGGGTTAAAGATCTACAGACGAGAGGGACTGAAAGCTTTGTTCCGTGGTTACTTGCCTAACCTTCTTGGGATTATACCTTATGCAGGCATAGATTTGACTATATATGAGGTATTTGTCTTTTGTTATCTAAAATAGTGTATTTCAAATGTTGAGCTTTTTATCTACTACAGCACGTTTTAGATTTAGAGCTTTAAGCTTTACTGAAAACAGATTTATCAGTAAGACTATTGAGAATTCAAGAAAAACTAATCAGAGTGCTGCCTATGCTACCCTAAATGGTGTTAAAGTTCATTAAAAACAAAACGTTCAAGCACTTATATGACTAGAAAAGTCACCAATACACACATGTAGAGCCAAACTAAAAGATTCCCATCTTAAGTTGACAGTTGATACCATGTTCAGAGTTCCTGAACCACATTGTACTGAGGATGAGGAACAACAAGGGCCAGTGAAGTCCGCAGCAAACAGTTATGTCACTATCTGGTAATTCCTCATAGATGGTAAAGATGCAGCATCTTGGGCCACCAGGTATGTGCAACGTAAGCATTCATCATTAGCCAGCCGATTGGTCATAGAACCATGGTGATGAGTTGTGCCCAGACATGTTTTTATCTAATCTAATCTAAAGAATTCTATAGCACCATTATCATAAGGACATCAGTCGATGGTTGCTTCAAGTGAAATCGCAATAACAAATTATAATCCATTGGAGAAGCCAGGATGAATTCAGACAGGTCAGGAAAACCAGAAGCCAAGCAGTAGGTAACCAGTAGTTAAGCAAGTTGAAAGAGATGAGTCTTTACTTCAAACTTGAATGACATCAGATAATTGAAAGAACAAATTCAAACAGGCAGTGAATTCCAAAGCTTTGGACTGGCTACTGAGAAGGCCCTGGGGCCCAACACTTTTCGGGTATGGGGCATGGCAAGAGTCACATTTTCCATTGATTGAGTGTGATATCTGTTAGTAAGTGGGTGAGCATGGAACATAGGTATGTTGGCTTATTTAAATATACTACTTTGTGAACTATAAGACAAATTTTGAAATGAATACTTTGCTGAATGGGCAGCCAGTGCAATAAATGTAATTTTGGCTTAATATGATGATATTTTATAGCTCTTTATTATGATTCTGGTGAGAGAGTTTTGAATGATTTGTAGTTTATGCAAATCTCCTTTAGTAATACCAGTAAGAAGTGAATTACAGGAGTCAAATCTGCTGGAAACCAATGCATTAGCTAGTGGGATCAGGACAGTTTGAGGCAAAAGAAGTCTGATTCTATGAATATCCTGTTTGTGAAATTGAGCTGATTTGTACCATACCCAAACTGCGTGCATATTCAGTACAGTTAATTATTTAGCCACCTAACTGAAATCAAAATCTGCAGTGAAAGTGGGATGGGAACTAGGAAGATGGTTTGTAACCACAATAGGGACAAGGCAGGGTGATCCAATTTCACCTAGTATGTTTATCACTTACTTGGAAAGAGTCATGCAGGATAAACAAGATAGTGGAACTGGAATCTCAGTGCAGGGAGAACTCATCAATAGCCTACAATTTGCAGATGACATTGACCTGCTGGAGAACAGCTGCAACAGGCTGCAGGAAAATGTGTGCGGACTGAACCTACTTGCCGAACATGCTGGACTAAAAATAAATGTGGATAAAACAAAAACAATGGCAAGGAGACAATAGACATGGAAATTAAAGTGCAAGATGAGGTGATTGAAAATGTAAAGGAGTTTGTGTACTTAGGAAGTCTCATGACATGGAATAATGATTGTGCAAAAGACATAAAGGCAAGAATAGTAAAGGCAAAAGGAGTTATGGCAGGGCTAAACAACATCTGGAAAAGCAGGAAAATCAGCCACAAGACCAAACTAAACATCTTGAAAACATATGTGTTTAGCACAGCTCTGTATGCATGTGAGGCATGGACAATCAAGAAGACGGATAAAGATAAGATATTAGCATTTGAAATGTACTGCTATAGACGAATATTACATCTGAATTGGACAATGAAGGTAACAAATACGGAGGTCCGAAGAAGACTGAGCATAAAAGAACATCTAATACAAGTAATAATGAGAAGGAAATTACGCTTGTTTGGACATATATGCAGGATGGATGACGGTAGAAAAATAAAAAGCGTGATGATGGGAATTATGGATGGAAATGGGAGACGAGGAAGACCTAATAGGGAGTGGACAGATGATATAAGGGATTGGTGTAAGCAAGACTTGCACGCCTTGATAAGAACAGCACAAGATCGGGAACTGTGGAGACAAGTGACAATGCATGCAGTGGACACCTACGGGCTCTTGGCCCATGGATCAGGATGATGATGATGAACTGAACAAATGTAAGACAGTCACAATTTCACAATTTTGTGAAGTTATTGGCTTGTACCTAAGGGAAGAAATTCAGTTTTAGAAGGATACAGAAGAAGTTTGTTACTAGTAATTCAAGATCAAATGTTGTCAATAACAGAAGCAGGTAGGTGGAGAGCAGGATTAGACGTGGAACTATCAATGAAAGGAAGTTTTTACTGTTGCAGTGGGTAGGAGGCTACAGAAGGCTGATAGCAAATGCAGTGTTGGACAGTGTTTGAGAGTATGTTTAATCCTTTACCCACTAGATATTTTTATGACTTATTCTGGTCTTTATTAGATTTCTATTGGGATTGTCTTACTATTTCAAGCTGTAAGGGTTAAAACATCATATCTCATCAACCACTGAAGTGTAAACATGAATTTTTTTTAAATTAAGATTTAATTCTGACAAATATTTGTCATTTATTTCTTTGTATATGCTTGTTTTTTAAGGTACAGTACAGCAGCTTGGATAGCCAATATGACTAAAAACTTCCAGATTGTCCCTCAGGAAAGACAAAATTTGTTATAGCTTGTGATAAAAGACTGCAAATTATGTTTACCCTTATCAAGTCTGAATTAATTTTAAAGCCCGTAAAGTTCAGTTTAATTTTATGTCATGATATCAAAAGTCTGAATTATTTTACGTTTTTGCAGACAAATTTGTTGTCATTTTTATAACTCTGCCAATAATTAAGCCAGAAAAACATGTCTAGCATCAAAATGTTCACAAATGTGTTCCCTTTTATGTGTATAAATATATGTTTTATGAACAAATATTGGACATTGGTGTCATATATGGTGCCATAGATCGTTCTCAAGTTACCTTACTTGCGTTATTGTTAGTGCTGCATTTGATTCGGTCGATCATGCTATACTTTTGGAACGTCTGGCTATTTCTTTTGGTTTATCTGGCAACTTTCTCGATTGGTTGGCCTCTTTTCTTTCTGAGCGCACGCTCTGTGTGGTTTATGGCCTATCCTGCTCACCTTGGGTTTCTTCCTTGTTTGGATTGCCTCAGGGGTCAGTTTTGGGTCCCTTGCTTTATATACTGTTTACTGCTGACCTTGGCTCTTTGCTTGCCGCGTGCTCGGCTTCAAGCCAGTCCTATGCCAACGATGTGCAGGCCTATGTTCATTGTTCTGCTTCTGATGCCACAGCTGCTGTTCGAGCTATGTGTTGTGCTTCTGACTCCCTTGTGGCTTGGATGTCTTCAAATCGATTGAGATTGAATCCTTACAAGACTCATTATATTTGGTTGGGCACTAGGCAGCAATTGGCTAAAATCAATCTACCTGTACTTCATTTAGAGTTTCCTCACATCACCTTCTCAGTCACTGTTTATGACCTTGGCATTGAGTTAGATCAGGAGCTCTCTTTTAAGGCTCAGGTACATCGTCTTTGTCGTAGTTGCTACTACCAGCTACGGCAACTTTGTGTTGTCTCACGTTCTCTCTCAGTCACCTCATCTAAGACTCTGGTTCATGCATTTGTCACTAGCCGGCTGGATTACTGCTCTTCTCTATATGTAGGACTCCCTAATGTATGGCTTTTGTGCCTGGAGCGTGTGTTTCGGGCGGCTGCACGGCTTATTGGTGGCATCTCTAGGTTTGGTCACGTCTCTGATTTCATGCGGGATGAGTTGCACTGGCTTCCTTTGAGTCAGCGCATCCACTATAGGGTTATCGTCTTTGTTTGGAACTCCTTGTTGGGTATTGCCCCCTCTTACTTGAGGGACCTTTGCCTACCTGTCCGGTCCAATTTGGGATGTGCTTCTGTTTGCTCCGCTGCTAGTGGTAATCTACTGTATTAGTGCCTCGTGCTCTCACCTGGACCATGCAGCATCGTGCTTTCTCTATTGCTGGCCCAACCCTCTGGAATGGACTTCCTGTTACTCTGCATCTTCTACCCCAGGACTTTACTTCTATCTTCTATTCTTCTCTTAAGACTGTTCTCTTTCGCCGAGGTTGGTTTGGGAGCGCTTCTGAGGAGTTTTTTTGAAGAGGCGCTATATAAGTGTTCCATATAAATAAAATAAATAAATAAAACATTCCTAATCTTATCCTGAAACCTTATACATTTGCAATTTTTTTATTTAAGTGAAAACACTGGGATAAAGTTCTTTAAATTTCAAAATAATGACAGTTGCTGTGTTATGAAATAAATAAGGAGATGACAGCATTTTTCTAATCGGGTTGTTGTAACCCCAAAAATTGAAAAAATTCATATGCCCTTGTAAGCTCCATTTTTGTATTTTAATGATAATCCCACAACCTGGCAACTTGAAAGCTGTATAACTTTCTGGTTTTTCGCAACAAGAGCTCTGCCTCACTTGGAGTTAGTTATGAAGGGAAGATCGTTCCAATGGGAAAACAGGTGGATTTCAGTTATTCATATGTGGGTGGTGGATATAATAGTCAGCTCCTGGTCTGTTGCCTATTCCATCCCTTTCCAGTAGCAGCAGAAATAAGACTTTAGGCATATAGGCTAATGAGGCTCTGAGCAGATCAGACCAGCCCCTCCACAGAATTGTTACACCACTGGGTAGAACTCGAAAGACTATTAAATCTTCCATATCAGCAAAAGATCCAATTAGTTGTCTATACCAGCCTGTATTTAAATATGCAGTTGTATATATGCACAAGTAAATAATAATAAAGGCCTAACTTTGACCTGAGATCAAATCATATATCTTAGAATCATCATGCAGAAACTGAAGAATGTCAGCAGCCCCTATATCTGTACTTTGTTGATTTTAAAAAGGCTTTTGATTGTGCCTCACATGAGAAGCTCTGGCTGACCATGATAGATATGGGTTACCGTATTCAAACTGTTGACCTGCTTCCTGGACTCTACTGTAAACACCAGTTTAGTGTAACAACGGCTGGTACACTATCATGAGGGTTCTGTGTCAAGAAAGGGGTTTGACAGGGCTATGTGATCTCATCACCATACCTTTTCAACATCCTGGCAGAGATGGTCTTGAGGGAAGCGATGGTGGAATTCAATAGGAGGGAGAAGAGTTACAAATCTCCGATATGCTATGACATTGTTCTGTTGGCAACCTTGGAAGCAGAGCTACAGGAAATAGTGGATCGTCTTGAGCGGACAAGCAGCAACCAGGGCCTATTGATTAACGTGGATAAAACCAAGATTATGGTAACAAATGGTACAACCTTGAACATTAAAGTACAAGGTAGTCAACAGAAGCAAGTTGACACATTTCCATATATTGGCTCACTTATAACTGAAAACTCTGAATGCAGTAAAGAGATTTGGTCAAGACTGGCAAAGAACAAAGTGTTGGGGTAGCATTAACCCTTAACCAACAAGAGAATTATTTATGCCTAGGCCTTGATGACGAGCGATTTTACTGTAAAACGCCCTATTAATTAAATAGTTTTCAACTGGTGATATCTCAGTTCTTATATCTTCTATATCTTGAAGTGCTCAGTTGGCTTGAATCCTATATGAGAGGCCGCACTCAATCTGTCCACTTGGCTGGGGAGGCAGCACCACCTAGACTGGTCACCTGTGGTGTCCCACAGGGATTAGTACTCAGGCCCCTCCTCTTCATGCTATACACAGCTGACATGGAGAAGATTATACAAGCCCATGGTCTCCTCCACCACTTCTATGCGGACGATACACAACTCTACTTCTTCTGTGAGCCATCGCAAACCGCGGAGTTGAAACAGAGAGTGCTGCTGTGTATTGAATGCATTTCAGAGTGGAAACCATCTCAGACTCAATCCATCGAAGTCCGAGTTCCTATGGTGCACCACTCTCCGACGTCAGCATCTACTCGACGACAGTTCATTCGCCTTCAACGCGGCACTAGTTCGACCAGCTGACGCCATCTGCAGCCTTGGAGTACACTTTGACAGCTGTTTGACCAGGTCAGCCCATGTGAGTCAGCTCGTTCGTGGCTGTTTCTATCAACTTCTTCGTATAAAATCCATCCACAGACTGATTCCTACCTCGACAGCCATCACCTTGGTCAACAGCTTCATAGTCTCCAGGGTTGACTACTGCAACAGCCTACTATCGGGGCTGCTTGCTTGCTAGCTAGATCGGGTGCAGTCAGTGCTGAACTCTGCCGCACGTGTCATCTACGGCCGGACACCATCCGATCATATTAGTGACCTGCTGCGCGACAATCTGCACTGGCTGCGCGTTCCTCAACGAAAAACATACAAACTATGTCTGATCACCTATAAAGCACTGAATGACCTCATGCCGGACTACATCTCCGAATTTTGTGTTCGAGTCGGAGACAATGAGAACAGATGTCGGCTGAGGTCCTCCTCGAGAAACCTGCTGCAGGTCCCGAGGTCTTCCACGCAGTTTGGTGAAAGCTCTTTCTCGATTGCTGGGCCCACTGCGTGGAATAGCCTTCCCGACCACGTGAAGAATGCTTCATCCTTGGATACCTTTAAGAAAAGGCTTAAAACGTTTCTATTTAAATTATCGTATGACTGTAGTTAATTTTCTATTGTCTCGAACTTATGTACAGCGCCCTTTTCTTCGGCCTCGGCCGTGTTACGGGGCTATAGAAATTGTCTTATTATTATTATTATTATTATTGACCTACAGACATGAGGTTAATATTCTTTAGCATTTTATCTCCTCTTCCCATCCATCCATCTAGATTTTGGTACAAAAATTTTTGGGTACTCAAAATTGCCCAGAAACAACCATACAGAACTATTGCAATATTTACAAAAGCAATTATTCTAGTTAGTTAAACATGTCAAACTTTATGTTATACCAAATTATACAAACATTTGAGACCATGTATACTTTCCTGTGTAAGGTATACTATAGTGCATTTTGTGACAGTGTTGTTAAGTGTCAACTGGAGGTGCACCTGTCTTCAAAATCCTCTCTTTCCAGTCAGCATATCGCAAATTCCACACCATTGAGACACCTCTTGTCTATGTCCACAATGAACTCTACTCCATGGACAATGGCAGAGTAACTGCACTAGTTCTTGACCTATCTGTGGCCTTCGATACTGTCGACCCTGCCATCTTGCTGCATCGCCTTGAGCACTGGTTTGTTATTTCAGGTCTGGCCCTAAACTAGTTCAAATCATATCTTACCTCTCGTACTCAATCTGTCTACATCAGTGGAGCAGTGTCGGACTGAGCACCACTCATTTGTGGTGTCCTGCTAGGCTCTGTTCTTGGCCCCTTACTTTTTACTTGTACACCACTCCACTAAGCGTTTTACTGCGTCATAGTTGTCTGAAGCACCATCTTTACGCTGATAATACTCAATTCAACATTTCCATTGATAATTTCTCTTCTTCCAGCTCTCACTCTATTATCTGATATCTTTAACCAGGCTCAGTCTTGGATGGCCAGAAAATGGATTGTTCTTAAACCCATCCAAAACTGAGTTTCTAGGTTTTTTGGAACTTTACAGTAACTGAATAAATGTAACTCTTTGAATTTGCTCCATCTCGGCATCTTTGTCATACATTGCAGCAGTTCATCCTGCAATTTGGGTGTTGTTTTTAACTCCAACCTGTCTCTCAGTGAACACATAAATTCTCTATATAGATCTGCCCACTACCACATCCATGATATTCATAGGATTAAGCGCTACATTCCACTTTCTTCCCTGTTTTGTTTGGTTTATAACCTGGTCTTCAGCCATCTTGACTACTACAACTCGCTTCTTACTGGCATTTCAAAAGCTTATTTGATGAAGCTTCAATAGTCCAAAATACAAAATACAAAATCCGGACGGAAAGAGAGCAGTGGGAAGACCGAAAAGAAGATGGATAGATTGCCTTGAAGAGGATCTGAAAGGTGCCGGAGTTACTATCTATGGGAAAACGGAGGGCAGACGGAGAATGACCCTTGAGGAGATGGCCGGGAAACGAGATTTGTGGAGGGTGTCATAGAGAAACAACGACTGGATCCAGTCAAGAGATGATTACATGACATGATGATGACATTAGCAAGAGCTATCATTAAAACACAGAAATCGTTGCACTGGTTACCTGTAGAAAAGTGCATAGTGTTCAAGACTGGGCTAATTGTATACAGACTATCTCACTGTGTAAGTACTGACACCTAAGACTTTTCTCTACCCAACCAAGTCTTCTGACTGTCTAGATCTGTCTATTCCTTGGACAAGAACGGCTCTTGGCAGGCTTGCCTTTTCTGTCGCTGGCCCTAGACTCGGGAACTCTTCCGGCAAATGTTCACTTGGCAAAGTCTGTTTTGGCCTTCAGATCTTAACTAAAAACACCTCTTCCTGGACTCATTTCCTCTGTCACTGTCTTCTTGATTCTCCCTTGGCTTTCGACCAGACTCGCCATGGAATTTGATTTGGACAACGATTTTACTTAGCAGTGACCATCAACTGATGCTTTGAGCATTATTACAGTAGTGCTATAGAAGTTATTATAGTAGATTATGTTAGAATAATGATGTTCGAAATTCGCTGACTACACATCCATGCAAAGAGCGTGCCTCCAATTGGCTGCATGTTAACAGGAGTTTCACCTGTACCTTTTTTTCATTTCTTACTTTGCTTCTGTCTCTGTCTCTGTCTGTCTTTCTGTTTCTCTCTCTTTCTCTCTCTCTCTCTCTCTCTCTCTCTCTCTCTCTCTCTCTCTCTCTCTCTCTCTCTCTCTCTCACTTGCTGTTAAAACTAATGTGAATTTGTGTTTGCAGACACTAAAGTTAGCCTACATGAAACGGAATCCTAATAATCCTGATCCAGGTGTACTTATCCTCTTAGGCTGTGGAACAATTAGCAGTACTTGCGGTCAGTTGGCCAGTTATCCTTTGGCTCTAGTACGCACTAAATTACAAGCAGCAGGTTAGTTTCATGCTATCTTTTGTTTTAGTTTTTCACATAACTGATGATTTGGAGAACCAGGTTTTGTACTAAATTTCAATAGCTACTTAAGACAGAGAAATTTCGAGAGGGGGACATTTAACATTAAACTTTTTTGGTTTTACCTTAATGATTTTTTATTTGTCTTTTCAATTTTAATGCAACAGTCTGTTCTTGTATGAAAGCAACTATATAGCGAGTAAGTAAGTCAGTAGCCTTTTATTAATTTAAGACAGACATTCACATTTTACATAATACACTATTGATGTAGTTAACTGTTACTGTCAGTGGGAAACTCAGGATGGTCTGTCCATAGCAGCTTCTATGAGTGCTTATGATGCTTCCTTAGTGTATGTGACCTGCTCTGACAAAATGAGTGGTAAGTGGCACCATGCACTTTTCCAGAATCTGGTTAGATAGATGTTTTAGGTTGATCGTCTGCAATAATGAACACTATTTTGCAGTGGATTGCTATGGACTGCAAACTGTACTGTGTGATTACAGACAGTGGTCTGCAAAGTCTATTGTTAAAGCCATGGTGTGTGAATTGGTTGAAGCCCAGATGCTCCTGTGCCTGGAAAAGTATTCAAAAGAGGGTCTGGGTGGAAACTCAAGAGCGTTGAGGTGTTGGATCTAAGCACCACCGAGTACTGGCCGTTCCGCGGCCGTAGTTACTTCAAGACTTCCGCATACATTCCCCCGCACACCTTTGCCAATGTGCAAATCAAAGATAACCACTGCCTCGAGAGGGCTGTGCTGTCGGCAATGTATCCGGCTAAAGAAAGCCCCCATTGCCCAAGCAACTACCAAGCCCACCTCGGCAAGCTGGTCTTTACAGGAATTCCCTTTCCAGTAACAGTGGCTGATATCAGCCGTTTCAAACGCCAGAACCCGAACATAGCTGTATCCAATCCGTGCCTCAGAGGAGGCTACAGTTCACAACTTCGGTCTTGTACTGCGAGGCAGCAGCGAGAATCAGCCGTACGTCTGGATCAAAGACCTGGCCCGCATGCTGTAGAAAAACAGCTGCCATAAAGGGTGCAAGCACCCATGCCTCAGCTGTATCCACATCTTCTCTACCAAGGCCCTTCTGGCACGCCATACCATCGACTGCCAAGGTATCAGGGAGAAGCTGTGACGCATTGTGATGCCAGAGGCTGGCAAGAACATACTCAAATTCCAGAACTAACACAGGCAGATGTACACCCCATACATAATCTACACCGACTTTGAGGCGCTAAGCCTGCCAGTACACAACATGGACCACAACAAAAGCGACACCAGGCTCATCGCCAAGCAAGAATCTTGCAGCTTCTGCTGTTTGGTGGCACGCTGTGACGGTCACACGAATGAGCTGGTGCTTTCCTGGGGTGAGAACGCCATAGAAGAGTTCATATGGCACTTGCAGGGCGAACTGACCATCATCAAGCAGAGTCTGCCCAACAAGGCAGACATGGTGATGACAGCCACTGACCGCCTAGCTTGCCGTGCGGCGACCAAGTGTCACATATGTGGCAACGCACTCAGCACAGACATGGTTCACGACCACTGCCACATCACCAGCAATTTCTGCGAGGCTGCCCCCACAACGCTTGCAACCTTAAGCTGCGCATATACCCCGACAAGTGCAAGGTCCCCGTGGTCTTCCACAACCTGCACGGCTATGATGGGCACCTCATTATGCAAGCGCTAGGTGGCTGTGAGGCAGCACAGAGTCAGAAAATCAGTTGTATTCCCAACAACATGGAGAAGTATATGACCTTCAGCATGCAGCAGCTGCAGTTTATCGACAGCCTCCAGTTCCTTAACAGCTTGATGGACCAACTTGCAGGGAATCTGCGGCTGTAAGAACTAGACATTATGCAGGACCACAGCATGGGAAGCATGGACCTGCTGCACTGCAAAGGCATCCACCCATACAAGTACATAGACGGCCACCATCTTCGGCAAGACAATGGAGGACCTGCGCAAGTGCATCAGAGTCAACCTGGTAAGCGCCACACAGGAGGACCAGCTACACTGCCTGATCATGTACCCTGCCTACATACCACACACCATCTTCGATGGTAGCGGTCCACAGCGTCAAGAGCAAGCTGAATTTCAACCGGCTAGTCTACGTTGGTCAGGCTACCCTTGACCTATTCAAGCTGCTGATGTATGACTTCTGGTACAACGAGATTAAGGTAGAGCAGGGGACAAGGCCCAACTGCTATACACTGACACCGATAGCCTATTGTTCCAAGTAGAGATGCTGGACATCTATGCTGACATGTGGTGCAGCAAGCGCTTATATGACTTTAGCGAATACCCATGGGAGAGCCCATACCATTTGTGACTAGAGCAAGAAGGTTGTGGGAAAGTTCAAGAATGAGTGTTGCCTGAATATGTACTCCATCCTCTAGGTGCGTGGCACAGAGACATGGAAGGCTAAGGGGTACAGAAGACAGTCGTGAAGAAAAACCTATGCCACGAAATGTACATGCAGTGCCTGTTCGAGCAGAAGGAGTTCAAACACACGCATATCATGCTGCGAAGATGTAGGGTCTATGAGGAGAACAAGACAAGCCTCAACCCTCTGGATACCAAGAAGTAGGTCGCGCCAGATGGAGTCACAATGCAGGCATATGGGCACTATATCATTGAGCACGAGACCCGCATGATAATAGAGGAATATCGCAGCGAGCTCCTTGGCGGCAGAGTGCCCATAGGTTCCAGAATCAGCTCCTCGCACACAAACCCGCTGGCAGGTCCGTGCACCATATGGTATAATGCCAGCTGGCCAGCCTGCCGGACAGCATTCGAAATGGCGGGATGGTGAGTGACCACACAGGGTCGGGGGCGTGTCTTCCACCACCCTCAAGCACACAAGGCGCATACAAACATAGCGAACCAAGACATCATGCCCGAGGATAGGTTCATCCAGGCCAAGAACACGGCCAGCTGGATGAGAGGACTTCTTCCATTCTTGCAGCCCCAATTGCTTGAGCTGGCTTCTTGCCCATCATTCGCGTCGACTTGTCATTCAGCATCATCACAGCGGTTACACAACAGCTGGCGCAATTCCCCAGACCGCTCTGAAGACCTATTGTGCAAAGCAAGGAGCAACTACTGTGCGTACTGGGCACCGAACGGACGCTCAGCCAGAGTCCAGTTGAAGCATTCAGTGATACCCGCTTGTGATGGTTACCTGCCTGTCAACACCTCTCATGCACATCATGCTTTGCCAGCTATTGTGTGACCGTGTGAAGGTCCAGGGTCGACCTGGAGAAGTTGAGGCCAAGTGAGAGTGCCGTGCTTTAGGATCTGGCCGAATTCCGCGGCAGCTTCAGCCACAATCTTATCAGTCAATGGCTCGGCCTCTTTGTAACGAGATACAGCATCAACCACAGTCAGGGCATACTTGTATATCTTGCAGCCTACCTTATCATGAGGCAGATACAGCAGGACTTTCTGGTGCATGGCGTTGGGCCGATCCTCGTCGAACATTTGATGCAGTATTTGACGTGGTTCGGGCAGATAGATCTGCCACATGGCTTTGTTCTTCAACCATTTGCGAGCTTCAGCCTTAGAAACTTTGGCAGCTGAGGCCATCTTCTTCACCACAGTCTTGCCTCACCAGTACCCCTTAGGGCTCTGATATACTTGCCGAAAACAGATGCCTCGGCTATTTCAACAGTATTTCCTTAAATGGGCTTTTGTGGCCAAGTATCAGGCCTGTTGTTTCGACAGTCAGCCAAAGCCCATCCCTAGCTGCGACTCAGCAGACAACATAGACGATACAACTCGTGCGTCCTTCTCGTACTCTGGTGTGTCGTCCGACAGTGCGATCTTCGACACAGCAGCAGCAAGGATGTTATCTGCGTGGTTGCACCTCGTGGTGTCTTTGTACATGGCATAGGCCATGTCCTAGTTCAAACAAGCATGGTTGAGCTGGTTAACGCCGCAGTAATCCTGTGACAGCCACAGTAACCAAATTTCACCTGAAGACCAAGAACAAGCCACGCCACCATTGGCTCCTCCCACCCAGCATACACTGCACAGTCTTCGGGCCCAAAACAAACCTGCTGCTCAGCCTCCTTCTCAGGAAGGGGTGTCTGAACTCTGACTGCCTGCACCTGTACTCGAAGTTACTAGGGCAAAAAAAATATAATTTCCTCCGGGACTGGGCCACGGAGCTGGAGAAGGTGGTTGGAAAGGAAGTGGTATCATTCCATTCCTCATCCAATGACTCCTATCCCAGTTGACTGTCTCGATAAGAACACACAGATCATCATGATCTTCGAAGGCGTGATGCTCGAGAAACAGGAGCCGGTCGAGCGATATTTCACGATGGGACACCATGGGGGCGCAAACTGCTACCTGACCCAGAATTACTATCACATCTCCAAGCAGTCAATTCACGATTACACCAACTTCATCATCCTCTTGGGCCTGGATAGCAAGAATGTGAACAATCCACGATACATTCGTAGGTGGCGACATGCCATTCCACAAGTTCTGCATGCTCTTCAGAGTGTGTGGCCCAGCCCTGTGGGTTTGCAGTTATCGACCTTACAAGCAAGTCCTATGATGGCAAGTATCAGTGTGGGTTTGACCGCTTTTATATGCCCAAGACAAACATTTAAACAAGCGGTTCTAGGACAATAACCCCCTGGACAATTACCCCCCGGACAATTACCCCCGGACAATTACCCCCCTGGACAATTACCCCCCGGACAATTACCCCCCGGACAATTCCCCCCCATGCAAATAACCCCCCAGACAATTACCCCCTACACTGATATATTAATTATATAAATATACAATTAATGTATATTAATCATACAGTTTATATATTAATTTATTAGACATATATTGGAGAACCATGCAACGTTACAGCATGAAATTAAATGTGTAACAGAAAATGCTGTTTATTGTTTATTAGTTTATTGAACTTAAAAGGAAAGGTTGTGAGCTATTCCACGTAGATAGTCAAGAACATTGCGCTCATTGTAGTTGCTAATGACGGCCAAAATCCGTGCATTGGAGTCAGCTTACTTCTTCCTAGGAGGTTGTGATGGGTGACAAGCCAGATATTGGCTGCAGTGAACTTGCTGTAATGATTGTTTCTTTGAATAAATCCAATGAACTTCCAATGAACTACTCTGTGCCCAGTTGTAATAATTAGTTTTTGATGTTTGGTAATTCTTTCATGTCTAGTCTGGGCCCAATTGTCTGATAATTGTCTAATAATTAGTTTTTGATGTTTGGTAATTCTTTCATGTCTACTCTGTGCCCAGTTGTCTAATAATTGTATGTCTTTATGAATTGTGTCTTTCATGTCTACTCTTTACTGTATAGGGGGGTAATTGTCCGGGGGGTTATTTGCATGGGGGGTAATTGTCCGGGGGGTAATTGTCCGGGGGTAATTGTCCGGGGGTAATTGTCCGGGGGGTAATTGTCCAGGGGGTTATTGTCCTGTTACCAAACAAGCAGCATTGCAAACACAGCACACATGTGGAACAAAGTGGCAACAAAAGAGGAGCACAAAGCGCTGACCCAGCACTTTCTGGTGCGCATGAGCCGGCTGAGGCAGCGACTTGAGTGTGAGAAACTTGGGGAGGCTAGCTTGCAGTATGATACGGCAGAGCTTTTCAAGCCCTTCTCCACAGCAACGGGCGTTGGCTGAGGCAACGAAGAAGCAGATAGACGAGGTTACTGACACTCTTGAGTGCCTGCCAGCTGCAATCGCGGCCGAGGCTGACTTTAACCCGACTGCAGCACTATTCGGAGATGTGACCACTGCATCGGCTCTTGTGGCAACTATGCCCCTGCAAACATTGCTGTTTGATCTCAACAAAGAACTGATGTCGATACTAGTGACGGGCACAGTTTCATGCTCCCTAGTGAGCTTGACCTGGCCGAGGTGCAAGTGTCAAAATCACCGTCGATGCCGTTGACTACAATCAGCATGTGCTGGGCGCCAAGAAAACAAGCGTGAAGAGGTGAGGAAATTAAGAAAGGGTGGCTGTACTGCTGCAGAGATACGGGCCCTGGCTGCTTGTAGAGAGCAGAATTGATGAACATTGTAACAGGTGTATGTGCCTACAACCTTGCACGAAGAGGAGGAAATTGAGGAAATGTACGAGAAACTGGGAGAGATTGTCAAGAAGGTGAAAGGCACTGAATATTTGATGTTTATGGGAATGCCATAGTAGGCAAGGGAAGAGAAAAGAACTCTATTGGAAGCTATGGATTTGGCGAACGCAGCAGCAGAGGTGAAAGACTGTTAGAATTTTGCAAACAACACAAGCTGATAGTGACAAATACTTGGTTTAAGCACAAAAACAGACGTCGATACACATGGAAGGCACCAGGAGATACAGGGAGATATCAGATAGACTACATCTTGGTAAGACATAGATTCAGGAACAGTGTTAAGAACTCACGAGCATACCCAAGTGCTGATGCTGATACAGACCACAATATGGCCATGATGTCGGTATCACTCACCCTGAAGAATGTGAAACATAAGATCAGAAAGAGACGTTGAGACATAGATAAAGTTTGGACAAGAATTTGCATATGCGGTGGACCAGCCAACGGATTGTGGATAAGAGACGGGGAACAGTGAATGAAAAGTGGGAACAAATGAAGAATGTTATTACAACTGAGGCAAAGCAGACAGTGTGATACAAGAGTAGACCACAACCAAAGAAACCATGGGTTACGGATGAAATGATACAGAAAATGGAAGAGAGAAGGAAAGTAAAGCATCAAATCACAGAACTGGTAAAGATGGAATACAGATGACTGAAGGACGAACTGAGGAGAACCAGTGAGAAAGCTAAAGAACGTGGGTGGGAAGAACGATGTACAGCATTGGAGGATCTTCAGAAAAGGGGAGATATGATAAGGTTTACAAGATACAGGAGCTGACGAAGAAGGAAAGCCAGAATAGTACAGCGATAAAGGATGCAAAGGGAAATATACTAACAAATGAAAAAGAGATATATATGTATGTATGTATGTATCTAATCTTTTATATAGCGCATTTTAAGAACCTCTCAAAAGCGCTGTGAACATGGCTGCCCAGTTAATTTAAACAAGTTTGTCTTGATTAACGAAGAGAATGTTTCTTGGGACAAATTCACAGAAATAGAACGAATGTTTATAGGAAGACTATTCCACAGGGAAGGACCCATGCAGGACAATGCACGGTGTTGTTGTGCTGATGTACCACAGCGAGGAACCTGTAAATCTCCTCGGGATAAAGAGCGAAGCGACTGACGACCCGGATGGGCACCGACCGGAACGAACAACTCTGGTATGTATTCAGGAACGTATCCAGCCAACGAGGCCCGACCAAAGAGCAGGATCTTGAATTTGATTCTTTCTTCAGTTGGTAGCCAGTGCAGAGTACCTCTCGTATAAACTGATATATGGGAAAATTTTGGTAGATTAGTGACTAGACGGGCGGCACAGTTCAGGATGGACTGGAGCTGACGAAGACGGAATTTTGGCAAACCTGCGAAGACAGAGTTGCAATAGTCCAGCCGCGTCAGGACGAAGGAGTGAAGTAATGCTGTTGCAGCGCTGAACGATAGGTTAAGCCGTATTGATCAAATTTGACGCAGCTGATAGCTAATTAGTAGCACGACCTGCACAACGAATCGACATGGTCAGCCATGAACAGCTCACCGTCTAAAAGCACTCCCAGGTCACGGACCAGCTGTTGGGGCGACCAGCCCGGAAATGATGAGAGTAGCTCCTGTTGGTTGATTTTGGCCCGAGCTTGACGAGTACCAATCCACAAAAATTGTGTTTTGGATGGGTTAAGCCGAAGGTGATTCGATGACATCCACACCTGTACGTCTGTCACAGTTCCCAGCACCGACGTAAGGCAGGCGAGAGAATCAGCAGGACGACAGCTGGAATAAAGCTGGACATCGTCAGCATATCGATGAACACGGGCGCCACGTGTAGAAATTATACGAGGCAGATCTGCTGTATAAAGAATGTAAAGGAGCGGCCCAAGGACCGAACCCTGAGGAACGCCGAAAGAGACTGGGACCCAGTCTGAGCAGGCTGACTCAATAGCTACCATCATCATCCGCTCATCAAGAAACGATCGAAGCCATTTCAGCGACTGTTCAACGAATCCATACGATACATTAAGACGTGTCGATAGTATGTCATGATCAACCGTGTCAAAGGCAGCACTTACGTCGAGAAGAGCGAGCAGTGTCAAGTGACCAGAGTCCATGGAATCGTAGAAATCGGAAATCAGCCGCAAGAGGACTGTGTCGGTGGATTGACCCCTTCTGAATCCGGATTGGAGCTTTGGCATAAAGTCAGCTTCAAGATAGCGCAACATCTGTCCAGCAACAACTTTCTCAATCATCTTGGATAAGAAGCTGAGATTTGATACCGGCCTGTAGTTGTTGATATCTTCAGGGTCCATGCCCACCTTCTTCAGTGTTGACCGTATGACCACACGCTTCTGACTGGCTGGTAATACTCCCTCCAAGAGCGACGCATTACAGAGCCGCACCAGAAAAGGCAGCAGGACGTCGATAAGCTCGTGGAGGAGAAACGTCGGAATGGGATCGAGCGTGCTTGATTTGGACAGCATAGACAGAATAATGTTCCTTAATTGCGACTCGGTCACCAGGTCAAACCTTTCAAATCGATGGTCTGTTGTTGAATAAGTAGGAGCAGGTGAGCCTTCGGTGTCACGGCGGACAGATGAGACCTTCTTCAGGAGATGACGAAGGAAGTCCTCAGGAGAAAACGATGGCTTCTGTGAGCTCTGTGAGCGACCAAGGATCACTGAAAGACTTTTCCATAATCGCCTACTGTCCTTAGAGTCTCAAGCAATCATGTTCTCCCAGTAACACCGTTCCTTTTCCTGGAAGAAGCTGTGTTTTTGCCGGAGAAGCTTTATCCAGTCCTGTCGATCACCGTCCAACCTGGTCCTCCGATAATGCGCTCAGCTCCTCTAACCGTTCGCCGCATCGCTCGACATTCAGAGTCAAGCCAAGGTGTAAGAGGACTAACCCTGATGCGGACTGGTCGGAGAGGTAGAATATCGTCGATAATGGAACGCAGGGTGGAATCGTAGAGGTCGCATAAATCAGCCAAGGTGGTATCCGTATCAGCAGTCATTCCAAGCAAGTCACTGTCAAGAAGGCGACGACTAAAAGCATCTCTATCTAACGATTTCCATCCCCTGATGTTAGTCTCAGTGACCAGTAGCGATGAGTGAAAATATGGAACTCTGAAGATGATAAGGCTATGGTCAGAGATAGACTGGGTCTATCTTCTCGCAGTCCTCACGGGTGATAAATAGATCAAGGCAGCCGCCGTGTATGTGCGTAGGCTCTTTAACATGCTGACACAGTCCGAAGCTGGTTAAGAGATGCGTTAACTGGTCAGCCCAGGGACAGTTCAGATCCTCCATATGGATGTTAATATCACCCGTTATAACCAGTTGCGAGTTGAAAGTGGCTAGGTGTTCCAACAGGAGAGTAAACTCCTGAATGAAGGACTCGGATGGCGGTTGAGATCCCGGTCGATAGATGGCGGCGATTGTTAGAGGTCCACGTAATGTGGAAAATGAGCAAAGCAGGACCTCAAAGGTGTTAAAGGTCACAGCGAGCTCAATTAACCTCGCCGGCAAATTCACCCGATGGAAAATTGCCAGCCCACCGCCCGCACGACGTTGCGAAGAAGACCCCGACTCACTGCGTGACCGTTCAACGATAGGGAACCCCGATGGCGCCGATCTCAACAGCGCGATTGTCAGACGAAGACTGATGCCAGGTTTCAACAGCAACCATGATGTCGAGGCAGTAGTCAGTGATGGCATCCACTATGGAAGTCGATTTGTTTCCAATGCTCCTGACATTCCACGTTCCTAGACGCAACCCTAAACTTGATTTGGTGGCATCGTCCCTCACTTGTATGGGTGGTACTGACTGGCTAATTCGTTGTGAGCGCGGCCGCCATATACGCAATGAGAACAACGTCTTCCTCAGTGAACGTACAACTGACTGGCCACCACAGGCCAATCGCCTCAACACTTCAGCGCTGTACACCATAGACGGCCTTGTAGACATGGCACACCCTAGACAAATCTCGACTCATAAGATGTCCGCAAGTTGATAAAATTTACTAAACTGCAGAGTTTTCCAAGAATTCAGAACCGATTATGTAATGTGTACGATAAATCCGTAATAATTCATCAGTTTAAAACCAAACTTTGACCGAGAAATGGCAAAATTACGTGAAAAAACAAAACCAACAGCCATATGTGTATTTACACGCCAGAGGCGCCATACAGTACTTGATATGTGACAGATGGAAAGAATACATTGAGGAACTATATGACAACAGACCAACAGAGAAATAAATAGATGAAATCATCCAAGAACTTGAAGATGATGAAGAGGTGGGACCTGGATAACTGAAGCAGGAAGTTGAAAAGGCAACAGAAGAACTGAAGTATGAAAAGTCTGAAGATGTAGATGAAATACCAGCTGAGATGTTGAAAAACCTGAGAGAAAAGCCAACAGCAGAATTGGTAACAACATGCCAGCAGATATATACGACTGTAGAGTGGCCAAAGGATTTCAAGCAAACAGCGATGGTACCTTTACAAAAAAAGGCAAATGCAAGTGAATGCAGTGATCACAGGACAACAAGCCTCATACTGCAAGCGTCGAAGATCATGTTGAAAATATTAACTCAAAGGGTGGAAAGTAAAGCAGAAGCTATACAAGTTATACGAGAAGATCAGTTTGGATTCAGAAGAGGAAGGGGAACAAGAGATGCAATTGGAGTCCTAAGAACATTGGGGGGGATCTGTATTTCTCCTTTGTGGATTACGATAAGGCTTTTGACAGAGTGAACTGGTGCAAACTAATGGCAATACTCAAAAAGATTGGAGTAGATTGAAAGGAGGCTTCAGATGGCTAATAAGAAACTTGTACATGGAACAGTCAGTGGTAGTGAGAGTCAAGGGAGTAAACTCACAACCTCGAGGAATAGGAAGAGGAGTCAGACAAGGATGCCCACTATTGCCTTTACTGTTCAACATCTACATAACGATATTGGTCATAGAAGCGTTAGAGAATACAGATGATGGAGTCAAGGTTGGGGGGAATCTGGTAAATGTCATAAGATTTGCGGATGATCAGGCAATGGCAGCAGACACCAATGCTGGACTACAAAGAATAATGGATGCATTGAAAAAAATCGGAAGAATATGGTATGAAGATGAATAAAAACAAAGGTGATGAGATTGAGTAAATGCGAAGGAAAACGATTAACTGTTGTAGTTGATGGTACAGAAATTGAACAAGTCCACCAGTTCTGTTATTTGGGAAGTATAATATCAGATGACTGCAGATGCAGTACTGAGATCAAGAGAAGAATGGCAATGGGAAAAGAGGCATTCTGGAAGAGAGGAGAACTTCTGAGAGGAAAGCTGAATATGGATCTAAAAAAAATGGTAAAATGCTTCATATGGAGTGTAATGTAACACTGTATGGTTCTGAGACATGGACTCGAGGCATTCAAAATGTGGATATGGTTAAGACTGGCCAAAATCAGTTGGAACGATTATCAAACCAGTGAGGTGTTGCACTTGGTACAAGAAGAAAGGACACTGGTCAGTACAGTAAGCAGGAGACAAATGAACTGGATTGGTCACATACTGCATGGCAATTCTCTCCTGAGGGCAGTGATTGAAGGAAGAATTAAAGGACAGAAGGTTCCAGGAAGACCAAGAAATATGCTGTTGGACTGGATGATGGATAAAGAAAGAAGATGGGGCTACAAAGAAGTTAAAGAAAGGGCACAGAACAGAGAAGAGTGGTGTTGTTGGATTCTTGGACCTGCCTAAAGGTAGAACACTGAAGAAGTAATGTTGGCTAAGTTTGTTAAAGACTCCACTATATTATTAAATGTGTCATTATTATCTTCATCTAAGAGACCATCCGTTAAATAAAACTTACTGTTTTATTTGAAACTTTTCTAATCAGCTTTGGAAAGTTTCCAAAGGTGCGTATTAGTATTACATTCTATAGGAATTTCTGCATTAGTAATTGTAATTGTGGCATAATGTTCTGAACCCATATTATTATTTGTAACATAGTGTCTAGATTGTAAAGCTAAATCTAAAAATACTATGGAGAGACCATTAACCAAATTAATTTTAGAACTATAAGGTGCAATATGTGTTAATTGACCTGTATTTAAAACTACTAATTCTTGCTCATTAAAATTTCTTCTATAAATTTTTCCCTTTTATTCGTACTTGTACACCCCCAAATTTTACTATGTGCGTTAAAGTCGCCTACAAACACTGCCCTTTTATGTGAAAATATCCTTTTGAGTTCTTCTTTTTTAATTTTATGTTTAGCGGTATATAAGTATTAAAGATCTTAAAATGACCAACTACAGTTTTAATTTAACAATTACGTTAACAATTTCTTCAACCTTCATTAAAGTAAAATTTATTCCCACATTTATATAAATAGCTAGTCCTCGCTTTTCATGATTTATGCAATCTTTATGTATTATGTTATAACCATTTAATTTTGATGGGTTTCTGTTATTTTTTAAGGCAAGTTTCTTCTGTACGAATAATATCTGGATAAATGTGAACTTTAGCTAGATAATTTTTAACCCAATACAGACGAGTATGTAATGAATGGTACTATAGGGGTCATGACGAGATGGTAGTAAATGGTAATGGGCATGTACTATTATTTAGACCGCTCTCAGCCTATCGCAGACGATATATTTTTGAAACCTCACATTAATTAGGCCAAGATAATATAATTAAGCACAGAAATAAGTGGAAGATATTTTTAGAATTAGGTTATAAACATGAAAATTAACCAATCGAATCGGACATTTAAATCACGAATTTAAATAACCCAAAATGGTGGCATGTTGTTGTTGTGGCCTTACTGATGACCAAGTTCGGCAAATTCTTGATGAATTTGCGTCAGATGATGACGATTTTGACTCATCTGACAATAAAAACCTGTCTTTTGCTACCAGTGAAAAAGATAATGTGGCTTTGGCTAATGAACATTCTGACATCAACTCCGAGTTCAGACAGCTTCCAGTACATGCTATTGGACCGTCAAACTGGGTCAGACGGATGACTTGGGCGAGATTGACAGGGTTGAACAGGTATCAGATTTTCCCATTTGACCCCTAACTGTTCCATTTACAGGCATCTGTGGCAGACCAGCCCATGATGCACCATTTTTGAACTTTTTCTAGCTGTTTTTGGATAAGTTTTTTGATGTGCTAGTTGAACAGACCGGGCCTGCATGCTGAGCAGAGTAGGTCAGATGCACAGAACAAAATGGAACCCTTCTTCTCTTCTTGCATCTTATGTTTAGAGAATAAGATCAAGATTCCCAAAGGCTGCCCCAAGAAGACTCAGATTGAATGTGAAGCATGCAAAGTTGCTTTGTGCAAAGTTTTATGTTTCCACATTTACCATGAGCAAAATCAAAATCTATGAGGCAGTGCTGAGTAAATAAGTAAGTGCGTGTGGAGTGTAAGGAAGGTAAGCAATAGAGCACATCAAAACAACTGTTAAATTTTCCATTCTAAATTGTCCTCTTAGAACTGTTCAGTCCAGTCTATTGAGAAAGAGGAGTCGATCCAGGAGGCTTCAGCCATCTTCAGTGTGACCATCTACTGTCGATCCAGTGCACTCAAATGGCTCTTTTCAGAGCTACCAAATATTTGAAAAGGAAACAAATGTCAGTGTGTTTGCCTCTCTGTGTGCCTGGCTTGTTGTAATGTTAGTGTTGCTACCCTGTTGGTGTGCATGTTGCAATGTTTTTGATGTAGTGGTTGTATTGCTGTGTATGTGTTTGGGAGGTGGTGGGGTGAGTATGCAACTTTGAATACCCCAACATTTTTCTATCAAAAACTGGACAGATGGTTTGAAAGAGGAGATAAAATACTAAAGAATGATGTTAACCTCAAATCTGTATGCCAAAAATTACCAAGATCTGATAAGTTAACAATTTCTTACTTTTTAGGCATTTCTTATTACTCCAATTGTACGACTACTTTCTACTTACTAAAAATGTTGTATCTCCTTTTTTATGAAAATATTTTCAAACTTTTTGAGGAGTATTGTCTGGTATTAATTTCTGCACAGTTCATTTGCTGACATTACATATGTTGTCACTGAAACTGTTTTCTATAGGGGTTTGAACATGAAAAAGTTTTAAAATGGGGTGGGTACAGTTTTGGGGCAACTATGGGTACCTCCACAAATGTTTTTCTCAAAAACTGGAAAGATGGTTTGAAAGAGGAGATAAAATGCTAAAGAATGATATTGACCTCAAGTCTGTATGTGAAAAAATGACCAAGATCTGATAAGTTAGAAATTTCTTACTTTTCGGGTGTTTTCTTATATTTTCTTCAATTTGTACGACTTCGGTCTACATACTAAAAATATTGTATCCCCTTTATTTGTAAAAATATTTTCAAAATTTTTGGGAGTTTTTGTCTGGTATTGATTTCTACATGATTTTTATGCTGACACTACTTATGTTGTCATTGAAAAGATTTTTCTATAGGGACCTGAACATGAAAAAAGTTCACAGCCGAACATCAGGCAACCTGTTGTATTTAGTTCCTTTGCTGACTAATCTCAGATAACTACAGTACCAGTCCCTGGTCTCAGCGCTGTTTCCCTATTCTGTGACTCGTACTGTAAAATCTAATCAATAGTCGCCTACAATAACTTGCGAAGTCAGCTTCTTTAGTTGTGTAAAGTTTTTAATCCTGGTATGACAACCAGTTCTCAAAAACAAAAATCACTTCAAACTTCTCAACTATACAAAACTCACAACTCAGTATCTCTCTGCAGTGTGAGCATTTTCAATTTTAAATGTTGATGTACACATCTTTCATATAACTGCACAAATGTATATATATCAAACTCTGTATGCATACTAATTAGACATTTGCTGATTATATATGCAAAACAAATCTGAATAAACATAAAGAGAAAGCCTTCCTGGCTCAAGAAAGCTTCAAGCTCCAACCAATCAGGAAGCACAGCCTACCCTATTCTCCACTCTTTTGCCTGTACGGAAGCTCTAGGCAGCAGTTAGTCATGCTACACATCCTCACTCTGTCAATCAAATGCACTAAGAGCCAGAACACTAACTCTGCCCCTTTTAACACTGTATAATACATGGTGGTTTCAAATAAAAAGCACCCCCTTTTAAAAGGTATCTAACATCCAACATCTAAGCTTAATAAAAAATTCAGAGGCAACAAATCAAATTGTGGAAGCAGTGGTATGTATTTTTAATATAAATGAATTTGAGAAAACTAAATATGTCATGTTAAAGTTTTTACACAAATCACTTTTGTTATTTTTGTTTCAGCAACAGATGATGCTAAAATTGGATTTTTTTCTCTTGGGAAAAAAATTGTGAAGAAAGAAGGCTTTGCTGGTCTGTATCGAGGTTTAACACCTAATTTTCTCAAAGTGTTGCCAGCTGTGAGTATCAGCTATGTCATCTATGAGCGCACAAAGTCAGCACTCAAAGTTTCGAAATAGAAATTTCATTCTGCTGGAGTAATTAATACTTCAAGCTGATCAGCAAAGACTTAATTAAACTTAATTTGGAAATTAGAACGAGAGGTCAACATTTTCTGATTATTCATAAATTATGTTTTGTTTTATGACTATTAGCCTAGACTAAGTCCTAACCCTAAATTGTATTTTTTCATGAACATATAGAATAAAATTGACTAGATCAGGTGATACCTAAGTTTATATTTATTTGTTGTTTTTAATATTTGGCATGTTTTGACTGTTTCTACAAATGTGATTGCTATCGGTTTCTGTCAGATCATAGCTTTGAAATTTAGATTATTATTCTTTACCACATTCGTCCAGATTTGAATCCTACTGAGAAGTCTTCCATCACAGTGGCCTATATTTTAATTGTTGAATACATTCTTGTATGTAATGGGTTTCTTACTCGTATGTGATCATGCATGAGAAGAACCAACCCAAGTCATAAAAATTTGAAAATTGGTTTTATATTGCATTGGATTTTGCAGAAATTGCTGCATAGTTTGATAAAAACTGCATGTGTCTAATAGAGACGTGAAAAGTTATAAATGTGTTAATGTGTATGTCTCTGCGCAAATTCTTCAGAAAAATTGTAAGTTAAATGTTAATACAGTATTAGTCTATGGCATAAATTAAATAGGTTGTTTACACAAAAAAATTAGTTTTATAGCCTGAAGTAACATATAGCCACATATAGTTTAACATAAGATCTTTTGAGTGGTATTGGACCTATTTCATGCCTCATTGCCTTGTGAGCACATTTCTCTCATCGATTTTTCCAACTTAGGCTGGGTATTCTCATGCGTGGTCATGTGTTAAAGAACTATGTGCTATCATTTTGTGCAAGCCATTGTAAATATTGAGATTTTCAGCATATTCTATGTGATGCATTTTTTACACCAAACTCTACAAGGGGCCTGCAGGCCATCAACAAATATGAAGTTAGAAGTCAAGATTTACTCAAAAGACAAGTGGCAAAATAATAATAATCATTGTTGCATCACAAACCAGAATAACCTACCATATAAAGCACACTGGTTACGTCAGTGACCTCAAACTTTTGTTTTGATGGAGTTGAAGTGCATTACTTACTTAATTACCAAGCACATATATAATGTGCCAAAAAACAATACTTTTCTGGGGCCATCTATCATACTCCGGACATCAATAATAATGCATAATACAAAATTGCTTAGGCTTCTTCATAAGACGAATTTAAATCATTTGCTCTTTTCATTCTGATTACTTTTTGGTGCTCTTATTCTTCATGTTTCCTCTTGAATTACACCAAAATCATTTGCTGTGCATTATTGAGCTTTTCTTGTAATATGCAACATAAAATGAAATCAGATCTTTTACTGACAGTTTTTCTGCTTTTCTAGTCAAATGCATCAAATCTCCTGGGCTCTTGTGCATTCCACACTGCTGCCCTCTGAAGGAACTGACTACCTTTGTTTCTTCAAAGTTAGAACTCTCTTTCTTCCTTCAAGAAAAGTGGGAAAACTATGTCTCACTGGCTTTCAAACATCTGGATATCTAATTGGTTTTCACGTGATGACTGACTATTCTCACCTCAGATTCACATTTATGTGTCACTTTGCACTTGTTACAAATCTTTGTAATAATCAAAATCTATGGGGACTGGGACTTCATCCAATACCGTTCTGGGTACTACAGTGTGCCTTAGATCTCCAGTATAACAAAATTTTAATATGTGTATTCCTTCAACTTTTCTGATTGGTGTCCTTTTCTGAACTGCTATTGATAATGACTGTGTTAAGAAAATAATGGCTATATTTAAAGTATTAGAGTTCATTCAGTAAATCCTGGTCATGCTGTTTTGATAAAATCTAATGGTATATACTATAAATGTATTAAACTGCATTAAAATTACCATTACCAAAAACTGTTTGCCATTGCCCTGCTTCATGGCCCTGTAACCGTTTAGTTCTGGAGTCAGCACTGATGTTCCATGCATTTCAGAGCTTGACAGACTTGATTACAAACAAACTTTTAACTTGACACTGCGATCATTTACCAAACTTTAGAACAGTGTTTTGAGAGGTTTTTGGTAAGGTGTTATACAGCATTGAGACATACTTCAAAGTTAATGTGAAAACTGTTAGTGCTTACAGAGGCCTGATGCTGTATAGGAAGTCCTTTTATGAAGTACTTTGAATGGCACTAATTAAGTGTGTAGATAATTAACTAACTACAACAGAAAAATGAGCAGTATGTGAGCATTTACATTTACCAATGCCAGATATGAGAAAATGCAAAGCACAGAACCTGAAACACTAACCATAATTGTGGAGGTTCGTAGCTGAAGTGCATTTTATGTCCATATAATGGCAACCCTTTAACATTTCTAAACATTGAATTTGAATTACAAAACAGAATTTTACCAAAAACATGCCTAAACCAGAAATAGCCTAAACAGAAATTTCATATGCAAAGCTGAAAGTTACTTAGCGCCTCTATTGTGACTGCTTTCCACTACTCCTCTGTTTCTAAGCACTATACACTTTGTAGAACAAGTTGCAATTTGGTCTCTCTCAGTTACATGGGGATGTCATGAAATCTTTATTGATGCTACAGCCATACAACTGCTGCAACTGTTCCAGTCGGCAAGTGCTTTTAGCTCCATCCTAACTGTCTTTGTGCATGTTACTTTATGCAAAAAATACCAATACCTCTAACCGGCAGGCAACATACACGGATTAAAAATTACTTTACAAGTCTTTGCAATAAACAAAACAATTTTGCCAAGGTCTGGCACACTGTCCAAACAATAGCTTTACCTGACCAACACTTAATTGCCAATGTATACGACAGCAGTATCTCACAGTACAAAGGGGCCATGATGTTATCCAATTTTTATTTAGCTTTTTAGAATTCTTATCTTTTTTGTTTATTATACTGTAGAAATATCATTTGAAGTTCTGCTTTATGTGATGAACACAGCCTTGTTTTATTCTGGTGAAAATTGTGTCGCAAAACCTTTTTACTTTTTGACTTCGTGTTTTTTTTGTGTTTTGTGTTTCTATAAATCAGTACTGAATTTAATTTAATGTAATGGATTATTTATGCAGCTACTTCAAGTCAACTACTTATAAGCACTCCCAACCCAACGCTATCAAAAGCAGAGAGTTATAGATGTTGACAAAACCTGCTTGTAGCACTTCTAGTTACCAGAAGATGAGACAGTCAGTCTGTTAGATTAGTACTGCCTTTAAAAAAGCAGCCATGAATTACGAGTTTTGCCCCAGTGGTTGTAATGGTTGTAATGTAAGGATCTACAAGAAGCCAGACCTGATGCAAGATTATGTCTACCATTTTAAACTTTGTACTTAAAGACAATAAAATTCTTTGTAAGTCTTCTGCAATTTACCCCATTTACAAAATTAGCGAGACAGCTGCTGTAAATTTCTCTACTCAGGTATCACAGCCTTCAGTTGTCACATCAGTGTCTTCATTTATCCAGGCCAGTACGTGATCTGTTGCCAATCATTGTGCCTTATCTATTCCCTTATGCCACTAGGGTATTTTTGCAGCTACTGGCCTTTTGTACCCTTCAGGATAACAATGATAGTTCCTCTTAATATCAGATTCTGGGCTACGGACAGTTCATCTCAGAAGTACCAGTGCACACCAACAGCAAACTGCAGCTGCTTTTGTATCAGGTCAACCTTCGCAGATGACATAGACCTGATAGCTGACACACAAGGGAAGCTACAGGACATAACAAACAGGGTGGATGGCAGCAGCAAGAGAATGGGTCTCAAAATCAACGTGGAAAAAACAAAAACAATGGTAATTGGAAAACATCATGAGGATTTACAGATAAGAATAGAAAAAGGAATATTAGAGCAGGTTACCAGATTCGTCTATCTTGGAGGACTAATAACAGAAGATGGAAAATGTGAAGAGGACATCAAGCGAAGAATTGGATTGGCGTGTACAGCATTCGGAAAACTGGGAAAAATGTGGAAGGCAAGAAACATCTCCATCAGAACAAAGATGAAACTCTATCATACCTTAGTAGAACCGATATTACTATACGGATCAGAGTGTTGGTGCTTGAGAAAAGAAGACGAACGGAGACTATTGGTGGCAGAGATGGGCTGGCTAAGAAGAATAATAGGCAGAAGCAGAAGAGAAAAGATCAGAAATGAAAAAACACGAGAAGAACTGGGAGTTGATGAAACAATAGTAGAAACAATCACAAAGAGAAGACTCAGATGGTTTGGGCATGTGATCAGAATGACGCAACAAAGACTACCAAACGCTGCATTGCACGGACACATAGAAGGAAAGAGAAGCAGAGGAAGACAACGAAAGACCTGGATAGATAATGTCAAAGAAGATCTGAGAGAAAGAGGCACAAGCTTGATCGGAGTTAGAGAAACAATCAGGAACAGAGAAGTTTGGAGAAGTTTCATAAAGGCCTCATCGCCATAAATGGCGGAAGAGAAGACAGAAGAAGAAGAACCTTCCAGAATCACTTTTTTCAACTCTTGCATGTCTGGATCTTTCTTGGTATCCATAATGAGCACCTGTAACCAATGCTCTGCTACTGGCATTATCATAGGACTGTACTAACATACCACTCCACCATTTCCTCCATTTCTGTGGGAGCACTTCTAACAGAATGGTGGGGATCAAGATTGTGCATCAGCAGGGATAACAAATATTTTGAGAGTGCATGTCATGTCCAGATCATAGCACTGAAGACTCAAGGGCTGACGTTATCTTCTTAACAGGTTTTGAAATATGCACAGATATGGTCATATCTAACTACATGCAAGAAAAGCTGCATCAGTTCTGGAATAGGCTGTCATGCAAACTGTGACATGTGCTTCTTTGCCTCTGTTTTGCCAGCGGTTGGCTATTCTCCGAGCCAACAGCCCATGAACATTTAATGGGGCATGTATGGGTCCTATAAGAGTTCCCAAATGGGAATATGGCCATTGATTGTTTGACCGTGGTCTCGTTTTATCAGGTTGGAAGCATCTCTTTGAGTTGTCTTGAAAAGATGCTACATAAATGTGCACTTATTTGAACAGGACTGAATAGTAGATGAACAAGTTCAAACCATTACTGTTTACAAAGTACCATTTCACATTCATTTTAAACAGGGACATGACTCGAGCCATCATGTCCAAGTGCTTTAAACATTTTGGCATTCATTCCAGGTGGTTCCGTTGCTTTGTTGTTTTTCATCTTTTCAGCTGCTATCTCGATCTCTGCGGGTAATTTCATTTTCCAGTCCTGCCACAGGGATGGTTTTCTCTAGCGGCTCCCTTGGATTTTCTTCATTGAGCAATTCTTCAGAATATGTCTTCCATCTGGCTCTGATAGCGTCCTCCTCAGTTAGCATCTTACCATCTTTATCTTTAATTATATTCACTGATTGCTTATCATGTTTACTTCCTTGTCTTGCTTTAGCTATTTTATATATCTTTGCCTCTCCTTTGGTGTTAAGTTCTTTGTATACTTAATATCATGCCTTGCTTTTGGCTATTAATACAGCCTTCTTTGCTTCCGTGCACATTATCCAGTATGTTGCTTTTAGAGCATCATCTTGCCGATCTGCCAGCCACTTTTTAAAGGCAGTTTTCTTATTCTTTACGGCTCTTTGTACCTCCTCCGTCCACCACCAGGTTTCTTGTTCTTGTCTCTTCTGACCTCTTGTTGTGCTGCATATCTTCTTTGCTGCCTCTATCATACTTGTTTTCATTTTATCCGATGTTACTTCTTTTGTTTCAGCAAGCCGTGTTTGCACTTCCAGTCTGTAGGTATCTCTTATCTCCCTTCAGTTTCCATGTTCTGATATGTTCTTTTTGTTTGATCTTACGGTATTTAGAACCAAACCAGATCAACCGAGTCTTAGCAGGATTAAGGCGAAGACGATTGCAGGACTTCCAATGTTGAATATCATGAGTCAGGGCATCAATCTTTCCAACAACTGCAAGTTGTGCAGACAGAGGTCCCTGAACAAAAGCCTGTACATCATCAGCGAACAAATGACCAACAGCCAAGTGTTTAGCAAAGAGGGAAGGGATATCAGCAGTATACAAAATGTATAAAAGAGGACCAAGGACCTACATGGGATTGAACTCGGCTTGGTGCTGGTAAAAGGTCATCCTGGTAACTTGTTCTACCTGTGGCCCAGTAGGAACTGAGGAGTTACGACCAGACCCAAGCTGTGTGGGAGTTTGTCACAGTTTGTCACATTACTAGGTAATGAGAAATACAGCAGTCAGGCACTAAGAAATGCATTATAACAAATTTCTCACTTATTGTCTGCAAATGACTTTTATTTTTATTATGTTTTCAGTTAGAAATTCTTTTCTATTAGCACCTCGTTGGCAGGGAGGTTAGCAGTGAATCTTAGAGTGAAAAGTTTAATTTTTTTGTAATAAAAAATCATTCAATAAAAAATGTCACAGCAGAAGCACAGTTTGGAAAATTATGAAAGTGATGAACAAGGCATAATATGGGCGGTCTTGGAATCGTATGGCGTGGATAATGAATTGACCCGTCTACTGAAGGAAATCAACAGCAGTGCAAAGGCACCGGTCAGAGTGTGTGGCGAAACTGGAGTTTGGTTTGACACTAGCAGAGGTACAAGACAGGGTGATCCAATATCACCAAGTGTTTTCATCACACTCCTAGAAAGAGCACTGGACAAGATGAAGGAAAATGATGGAGTATCAGTCAGCGGCATGAAGGTCAATAATCTTTGCTTTGCTGACGATATTGACCTGATTGGAGAAGATGAACAACGATTGGAGCACACAGTGCAAATGCTGAATGAAGAAGGAAAGCGATATGGCCTTAACATGAATTTTGATAAAACAAAAACAATGGTATTTGGCAAAAAGAATTTAACAAAGAAGATGGTCGTGGACGGCATTCAGTTGGAAAATGTTGAAAAGTTTACATACCTCGGATGCAATATGACATATGACTTGGACAGCAGGAAAGAAATACTAGTCAGAATTGCAAAGGCGACAGCAACACTGAAAGCTATGGATAAAATCTGGAAAAGCAAAGCCATAAAGCTGGATACAAAACTGAGCGTTCCGAAAACATGTGTTTTCAGTAGCATGTTATATGGATGTGAGGCTTGGGTAATAACAAAAGATGTTGAAAGAAGGATACTGGCCTTTGAGAGAAAATGCTATAGGAAGATTATGAAAATAGGATGAACACAAAAGGTGAGCAATGCAGAACTATACAGGTGGATACATCTCAAAGAGAACTTGATGCAGAAGGTAATTCAGAGGAAACTGGAATTATTTGGTCACATATGCGGAATGAGCAATGATAGGAAGATGAAGACATTAGTGTTTGGAATGATGGATGGACCAAACAAGAGAGGACGACCCCACAAAGAATGGATAGACGATATAATCAATGTGTGGAACATCACTCCAGGAGCCGAGCCACGCCACTCTGGAAAGACAACAGTGGAAGAACAAAGTGAAAATGGCATCGGACACCTACGGGCGTTGTACCCATGGTTTATGATGATGATGATGATGAACAAGGTAAAATAAAGACCTGTTTAAGATTCAACAAAAATTGACCAACATTCCAAATGAATTGTGTTTGGTAAACAACAAGTAAGTCAGGGAGATATTTTTGTGTATCATAATGACAGAACACTGGCATTCAATGTTTGTGAATGGGTTGCCAGTGGCAAATGGACAACAGGAATAATTGGATAAGTGGAAGCGGGACTACTCTAGCGCATAATGTTCAAGACTGGACTAATTGTATACAAGACTGCTTTCAGCCAACCTCACAATCTTCACTGTTCTAAGTACTGACTCCCAAGCCTTGTTTCTACTTTACCAGGTCTTCTAGCTTTCTGTGGAGAAGAACAGCTCTTGGCTGGCGTGCCTTTTCTCTTACTGGCTCTAGACTGTGGAACTCTTTTCCGGCAAATGTTCACTCGAGAAAGTCTGTTTTGGCCTTCAGATCTGAACTAAAAACAAATATTCCTGGACTCATACCTCCGTAGGCTGTCTGTCTGTTTACTGGATTCCCCCTTGGCTTTTCGACTGGACTCGCCATGGAATTTGGCTTGAACAATGATTTTGCTTAGCAGTGACCATTGAGCATTATTACAGTGGCGCTATAGAAGTTCTTAGATTAGATTAAATTTACTTTCTTTCAAGTAGTTCACACAAACTGTAACTAAATTTATAGTTAGCATTGAGGAACACTTGAAAGTTTGGTAAGTAAGAGAAGTATCTCATCTCTCACAAGTGGGACATAGGGTAGGTGCTCATCTACTTTTCTTGGCCTTTGAGCCAGCAATGGACGAATCCCAAGATCCTGGACACGAGGCCAGTGCACTGCAGGACTTTCCGTTTACTTCCCCGCTTACGCCAGTACCAAATACTGCTTGGTGACAGAGGCATGGTGTACTTGCCCAGGGTCATTATGCGGAGTCAAACCCGCATGATCACTGAGCAAACGACAGTCTAAATTGCAAACTTTCCATCACAGTATCTGGGTGATACTATGCACTTTGCTGAAAAGGTTCAATCGTAATCGTAATTTCGAGATTTCTACAGTGCCCAACGAAAGCCAAGTCGCAGGAACCAGCTTATTTGCAGGTGCTTAATCAAAACAAAATCGATAGGCAAAGGGTTCAGTTCCAGGTCGAGATCCAAGAGTCGGGCATGCAGACAGTCGAATGGCTACGGTGGATGGTGCTTGAAATGGAAGCAAGGAAAAAGATAAGGGGAAGAGGAAGAATACATGTAATGTTTTCAGTTTTAAGTGAAAGACCAGCACAGAAATTGCAAGAGGTGAAGTGTTGGTGAGTTCGTATAATGGATCAGATAATTGTTGTAATTCTGGCAGGAGTTTATTCCAGAGGGGTGGGGCAGCTATGGCTGTGGAGCGATTTCCAAATTTTAATGATGAGGTGACTGGAGGGCAAAGAAATGTTAGGACAGATTGCCAACTGCCAATGACATCATTCCATTCTACTGTGGGTTAAGGGCTTGCTCAACGTCTCTACGTAGTAACCGTCCTGCAGAGGCTCGAACCCGTACTCTCCGCGTTACAAGCCAAGCACTTTATCCAATATGCTACCGTGCGCCTTGACTTGGATCTTGACTGATTCCACTGAATCCTACAGCCCTACCCTCCTGTCAATTTTGTTTTGAATGAGCGCCAGAGAATAAGCTGGTTTCCGCGATTTAGCGGTACGACTGAAGATTTCGTAAGCAACTCCGATTCGTATGATATTACACCTGATGATAGTTCTCGACATGACTATTCCAACGCGCCTATTCCCGTCTTCCGCAAACAATCCGGCGATTTTATACGAATTTTTAAAGTGCGTCACTTCATGCGTAAATATCGACATCTGCCATTCGGAATCCGGGAGTATTGATCGCAAGCCGGAGGTAGCGCGCAACCATAGACGTAGTAGGACTAGATACGGCATTGAGCCAGTTACGTCATGGGTTTTGTATTGAGTTACCATTATATTTATTTATTTCTTTCTTTATTGGTGTAGACAGTTGAAATTGACAGTGTCATTTTAAAAAAAATGCATATTGAAAAATCAATAATTGAAAAAGAGAAAACAAACCAATTAATGGATGATGTGTTTTAATGAGTACATTTAGATCATTTTAAAGCTAACAGTGCACTGGAAAACCAATAACCAGAAAAAGAAGACAAACTAACTAATGGATAATGTTTACAGACAAGTACATTAAGAACAATCTAGAACAATTTAAAGCTAACAGAAAATGTACATAAAATTAATGATAATCCAAAACAGTGAAAGCAAGCTCATAAATAGAACTAATGGATCTATTTGTGAGCTTGAGTACATTCAGAACACAAGAATTTAATTATAAGCAGGAACATGTACTGTACATTAATTTTCACAAGTACACGTATATTACAATGACAAAAATTATGTAACATTCTCTCATCCCAAACATGATATTGAATAACTGTCATAAATATAGTTTTAAATAAAAACGTTGAATTTAACTCGTGCTTCTTAGTATAGGTCATTTTCCAACAAGTTTTGCCAATTTCCTTTTACTTTTTTCCGACTTTTCAGGCTTCTTTTTGTCATTCACAAGTTTAGTGTAGTTATTCAACATTATGTTTGCAGCAGTGAAAACAGATCTATATAAAAGTTTTGATGTTGCATTACCACATTCACAGGTGTTATTTGTGTGATTAATAAAATCCAAGCTAATACGGACGACTAAATCTCTCTGATTTGCTATGGATAAAAACTCAGTCTCATATTTCTTGGAAATAAGACAATTAAATACAACCAAAACATATGAAACAATATCAGTCAGAAACTGGGTCGGCCATTTAAGACCCCCCTGTTCAAAATTTCAATATATAAGAATTTGTCATCCACGTTTTCACTGAATTCACATAACAGCTCTCTATCAGTACAGGGTTCATACTGACACAACTTACAAGTGAATATTTTACAAACATGTATCTCATCCAACATCAACGAAACAATTTTCTGATATGGCTCAAGATACCGAGCCTTGTTTCTCAAATATGCACTATGTACATCAGTTACAGAACCTGCATGAGATGATGACAAACAAGATGTCAGACGTCGCAAATATGACTCATGAGGCAATATTAAAACACTTTTCCTAAGAAAATCATATGCTTGAGGAGAAAACAGAAACAATTTACAAGCCCAAAGCATCACTTTTGCACTGTAAATTTTACATGACATCAAACGAATGTGCAGTTGCTCAGTCAAAAAGTTCAAAGAAAATGAACTTTTATCCAACTGTGTACTGTCAGCTTCATCACATAGCTCCTGAAGAACAGCAAGAGCATGCTCCATTCTGGACTCAGAGGTACACTCGAAATCACCCTTCATAAAATGACTTATCAATGAATCTAGTTTTGACCAACGGTCAAGCAATTCACCAGATCCCAAGATCCATGACAAACGATCACCAGATATACGAACATTATCACAAAAAACAGAAACTTTTAAATTATTTACAATTTTAACAGCGACTTTGATTTTAGGACATTCAGTAGTATCAAGTAAACATATACACACATGACTGTCTGATGGAATAACAACAAAATCAGGTTCACGTCCAATATGAGCATTAATCCCAGAACGTAGCGTGTCAAAAGAATCAATGGTGTCATTTTGTTCCCAGTCCATAAATACCTGTTGATCCCATTTAGCCAGTTCTGCGTGTCTGTCTTCTGGTGTTTGACGCATTTTTGGTGGCTCGGTTGAGAGGTAAGACGGCAAATTTGGAAAAATAAACGGATATGCCTCTTCAGCAAGTTTAGGACTAGTCCACTTAACACTTAAAACTGATCCATCTGGACGCTTTACACAGTCTTCAGTTACTATAAACTCTGCTGAAAAATGTTTTTTGCATACGACAGCATCTTTGGTAGGAGTGAAATCCTTCTGTGGAATTGTACGGATCCATTTAGTCCGCTGCTTCTCATCATTTGGAAATCTGAATACAGTGACATAATCTGTACCTCTGTAATTTGAACAGCGTTCTGGAACACAACACTTTCTAGGCATTTCCTGCAACATCAAATAGATAGCTATACAGTAGAAATAACAAAAACTAAACATTTCTACTGGCTATTGTATTATGAAGCTTACAGCAACAATGATTGTGTACACTGTCTTGTTAACAGTATACACTATTATATGCCAGAAACAATGACAAGGTAATTTATTATGTTTACATTATAATCAATCAATTAATTAAAATACACATAAGTCGAACTTTAATTTCAATCTCCTTTCACGCCAACTCCGATTTGCAGTTTCACTTCAAGTGTTCTAATATCTTCTATTATCGCCCTCTGCTCACTCGGAGCACAATATCGTAATTTATCACCGATCTACTTCTAAAAATTTTCTCCCTCCTGATGCAGAAATTTAGTTAGCACACTCCACGTTAGCCCCAGACAATTTTTAACTTCGAAATTAACTTTTAGAACATAACTTTTCACTTACATGAACAATCGACCGTCTCGCGCAACTTACCACAACTTTTGGAATATCGAACTGCTTCGTTTAATAATATGAATATATTCAAAAATTCTTAAGCTAGCTAACAAAAAAGACAATAATAGACCTATTAAACTTTATGACAAACAAAAGTACTCACCGCAAGTATTTTAAATAAAGCGCGTTTTCTGTTGTAAATCTTGTACATGCAAGCTGCATGCATGGACCTCCCTTTGACACGTCACAGCATAGAGATTAAATCTAGTAGCAGGCCTGCTCCTATTTAGATGGCCGTGATCGGATAGAGCGCTCGGCTTGTAACGCGGAGAGTACGGGTTCGAGCCTCCTCCGAGACAGTTGCTGGGTGGGGACCTTGAGCAAGTCCTTAATTTACAATTGCTCGGCGCCATCGATTGATGCTAAGGCATTACATAGTGGCGCCTAATGAATAAATGCAGAAATCTCCTCTTCCGTTGGGCGGGGTGGACAGAACTAGCAGCATGTGTCATACTTCTGCGGAGTTCCGCCTTTAGTTAACAGTTATGTAGGTGGAATGCCTTCAGGTGAATTATTAACGTTATTTTTCCGAAATGTTTAGGAACTTATGCGTGATGTAGATACTTTAAAGGTAGTCGAATAAGCTAAGTACCTTCTGGTAACCGCTGCATTTGTTTTAACAGGTAAGTCTTGTTAACGATATCTAGCACTAAATACGGATAGACTGGATACGTTTTGGAGCCTATTCGGGTCAGCAAAATAATATCTTCTGAATTCGGAAGAATTAAGACGAATTGGAGCGGCTGGGTTCCAGCACAGCTTGGTTTTTAGGGACTGGATACATCAGACTGCGAGAGGAATTACAGAGCTGCAAGCTACCAGAAGGGCTATAAAAATTTGTAATTAATTAATCAATAAGTGGGCAAACAACGACAATCGTAGCGCCGTATGAACTATGATACGAGTTCACAGAAGCTTATCCCATTTCTTAAGTTATTGATACCAATAAAAGTGTTTTGAAAACTTTGTTTTGCTGTGGTTATCGTGATTTATGGATACTACTGAAAGTACTTCAAAATCTGTGCATTACTTTGTTACTTTCTGATTAATTAAGTTTACTTATTTATTTTATAGTCCTGGTGGTGTGCAGCACTCTAATTTCTCTTGCATTCTTGAGTATAAACAAACTGTATAATGTTTAAAAATAACCATGTTTGCAAGTGGCCGTATCTTAAAGATTACCGGAGACTGTTACTGAATCTCACCAAATTTTATTTTGTGGTGTGCCAGAACACAAGCAACCTAACACTTTACACCATAAAACTTTTAAATGCAAAGTTGCAATTAAAAGCCAGTCTAAAACAGCTGCCAGGGGTAAAACTGATTTGTTGCAAATAAATGCCAGTCTCCTTAATATGCCGTTCTTGTTGCAACATTCACGTGCTGGTGAAGATTGGGTACCGGTGTACATGGATGCTACGATTACATCTGTTTCCTGGTGTCTGATATGCTGGCGATGAGTTCTGTCCCTTACCTCCCACTACAGTACAAGAAGTTGCTAGGCTCATTGGAAATGTTCCATCTCAATCATCACAACTGGACTTCATTCCAGCTTCCCTTACGAAATCCTATTGTAATGTGTTTTTCGTCCTTTTTGCTCTTCTGGCTAATCTCTCCTTTTGCAAAGGCCCTTTTTCTCTACTTTTAAACAGAAAATGCTTGATCTAGATAAGGACAGTGTTGCTAATAACTGACCTATTTGCCTTCTGAATAATATATCTAAACTGCTTGGACAAGTTTTTCTTGAACATCTTCAGGGGCACATAACATCTTCTCTGAATTTTAGTCCTTTTCAGTCAACTTATCGTAAGTTTACATAATTCTATTGAGACTGCTCTTACTGTCACACTTAACATATTTCATCAAATGGATTCTGACAAAGCATATCTCCTCAAATCTCTTGATTTGAGTGCTGCAGTTGATACCGTAGATCGTAGTATTTTGTTGTCTTGACTCTGTAGATCCTTTGGACTTTCAGGTTCTGCTCTTCTCTGGATATCTTATTTCAATGATCATTCTTGCAGAGTAGCAATAAGTACATCTCACTCTGATCCTGTTGCCTGTTGTTCAGATGTACCTCAAGGTTCTGTCCTTGGGCCTCTCCTTTTTTCAATCTATACTTTGCCCATTTATCATAATGAAATGGTCCAGCAATATGCTGATGATAGTCAACTCTACATCACTCTGCAACAGATCCCTCATCTAAAATTTAACTCTACAAATCCTTTGAAATTTCAAGTTCTGCTCTTCTCTGGATATCTTCTTATTTTGTTCTTTCAGAGTGGCAATAAGCTCATCTCACTCTGATCCTGTTGCCTTCTCTTCTCTGGATATCTTCTTATTTCAGTGATCATTCTTTAAACCTCTAAAGTCCATTACCAGATTTCACAGGGTAGGTGCTGGAGTCCGTTACCGGATTTCACTGGGTTGGCTCTGGAGTCGATGAGGAAAAACGCCGGAAAACACCGGATTGTTTTAAAGCATTTGTTTGAATACCAATATGTTTTGTAAGATGATTTCTTTCAGGTTGTGGTTAGAAAACATATTAATCCATTTAAATTTAGTAAATTTGCAGTTTTGAACGACTTTTAGACATAAAAATGAACTCTAAATGAGGACATTTCATAAGGTAAACACCGCTTTGCGTCCTTACGATTTCGATGGTTAAGCGTCATAAATAAGGCCTTGTTTCTGAGCTATTCTCTTATGATTATTAAATAGGACACTTATGGTTCTAAATCAATGGAATTTTCTAAAAATTATGCACTTTCTGAAGGAATGTAGTTGATTTACGCAACGAATCGACTATTGACCACATGCCCCTGACAGCTAAACTTAGACCCAGGTTAAATTCAGAGTATTTGTACCTCAGAAATAGTTTATTGGCTGTAGCAAACAAAGTTCATCTGGTATCACCAGGAGATCTGCAGTTGCCACATGATCCCATTCTCAGAAACTATTTCTCAGCTGTTATTTTACCTCTGAATGTTGTTTTGATCTGCACTTCAGTGGATTACCTACCACTGGGACTAAACTTCAGGAAACTGACCTGACTTTTGGCTAGGCCTGCCATTGTTTTAAAAGTTGCGGGGACTAAATTGATGTCAGAGTTAGGTCCCTATTGTTTACTTGCGCGTTCAGACAACTCCATACAATTCAGAATGCTCTTGCTTGTGCTGCCACCAAAACCCCCAAAAATTATCACATAACTACTGTTCTTAAATCACGTCACTGGCTTAAAATACTTGAACGAATTGAGTACAAAGTCCTATCACTTACATACAACACATTTCAGTCCTCACAACCTCCTATCTTTGTGAGTTATTTACAATCTGACCACTCACTCAACCCGCTCCTCATCTGCCCTAACACTTCTCTGCCCGTCCGTCACCTCTTCCTTAAAATTTGGTAGGCCTGATCGCTCTATAGCCATAGCTGTCCCACCACTCTGGAATAAACTTCTCCCCAGAACTGCGACAGTTATCTGACCCACCATACAAACTCAACTACGTTCCACTGCTTGCTATTCCTGCACTGGCCTTTCACTCAAAACTGAAAACATTCCGCTCTCACAGATCCTATTCCAACTCCCATTCTTCCTCTTATCCCTCTCTCCGCTTCAGTCACAAACATGAGTTACCATAGCTGCCATGCTGTCTTTCTGCCTGACTCTTGGATCTTGACCTGGAACCAAAACACTTGCCTATCGATTATGTATTGACTGAGCACCTGTGAATAAGCTGGTCCCCGTGACGTGGCTTTCGCTGGGCGCCGTAGAAATCTCGGGATCACGATTACAAATACAGACGGGTGTAGACAACTGTGTCTTCTGCTAATATAGACGAGTTAATAGTCTTTACAGTTCTACTCGTAACAATTCTTTGGAGGGGCAGGTCTGATCTGCAAAAGAAGGCCTGCTAAGCCTCTAGTTGGCCTGTATGTCTAAATACTTATTTGAGCCTCTACTGGTTCTGCCTTTGTATGCATCATGTTATATATAAACACTGAAACATTAATATGGTTATTTATGCATATACAACACAGTATATGTTATATGTACAAATTGTGTATGTAATATAGCTTTGCTTCCCTAAGTATGAGTCAGCTATCACCCCTTGGAGAACCAAGGCATAGGCAACAGACTGCAGCTGACTTTATTACATTCCCCACCCACAGCTGAATAATTGAAATCCCTGTGTTTTCCATGTGAAACGATCTCCTCTTCACAAATAACTCCAAATGAGGCCGAGCTATAGTGGTGAGAAACCAGAAAGTTGTACCGGTTTCAAGTCACCAAGTTGTGGGATTATCATTAAAGTGGGTTTACGAGGGTGTATGGATTTTTTTATTTTTGATGTTATTTATTATCCGATTTTGAAAATGTTTTCACCACCTCATTCAGTATTACATTTTTGACACAGCTACTGTCATTACTTCCAATTTAAAAAACTTCATCACAGTTTTTTCATTTAAATAAAAAACTGAGTGCATATAGTTTCAGGATAAGACTAGGAATTCCCAGTATTTGTTCATAAAATAGATTTATGCACATAAAAGAGGACACATTTGTGAACATTTTGATGCTAGCAGCGTGTTTCTAGCTTAATTATTGGCAGAATTATAAAAAGTACAAGATGATGATGTTTTCCCGCAAAAACACAAAATAATTCAGACTTTTGACGTCATGACGTAAAATTAAACTGGACTTTACAGGCGAGGCTTTAAAATTAATTCAGACGTGATAGGGTTAAGAGTAGCAATAAGCTCATCTCACTCTGATCCTGTTGCCTGTTGTTCAGGTGTACCTCAGGGTTCTGTCCTTGGGCCTCTTCTCTTTTCAGGCTGTATTTCACTCATTTATCATAATGCAATGTCTTGACATTTGTCATCTTCACATTTTGTTCAGTTTTAATGACCTTGCAATCAACCCTAGAGAGTCAAAGGCAGTTATTTGTACAACTCATTAGCATATGCAGTCTTTATCTTCACATTCGTCTGTTGACCCTGCAGGAATCAAAATCCCATTATTATTCTTTATCAGACAAAATTAAAACTCAGTGTCACCAAACTGAATACTAGTTCAGTGTGACTTCACATGTATCTTCGATTTGAAGTTCTTGTTTCTACTACATCAGGGCATTTCGTCACGTCATGCATTCCTGACTGATGACGTGGCTAAAACATGTGCACTTGTTAGTTCTCGATTAGACTATGCAAATGCATATGGTATAATGATATGGTATATAAATTTTTAATGTAAAAAGCTCCATAGGGTTCAAAACTCTCTAGGGTTGCTATGTCTTCTTCTCCTCCCTCTTCTCCTACTCCTCCTTTGCCTTCTTCTACTTCTCATCCTCCTTCTTCCTCTTCCTGTTCCTCTTCTGCTTCTTCTTCAAATGCATTAGATTGCCTTTGTGAGCTTCATTGGCTTCCTGGATCATGTAGGATCATGTGCTAGATGTAGGATCATGTAGGATCACGTGCTAGACGTAGGATCATGTGCTTTCAGCTGCTGTGCTTCTCGTATTTGAAGCTGTCTATCACAAAAAGGCTGACTTGCTAACTCGTTTTCATAATTTAACCCAATCAAGTCTGAATTAATTTTAAAGCCCAGTCTGTAAAGTCCAGTTTAATTTTACGTCATGACATCAAAAGTCTGAATTATTTTATATTTTTGCAAGAAATCTTCAAAATTTTGTACAAGTCATTACTTGGTCACTACCGAAGATAGACAGATGCTTCTTACATCAAAATTTTCATAAATGTGTCCTCTTTCTTGTAGCCATATTGGTTTTGTAAAATAACAAAGTGGAGTGCCTACCATCACCCTGGAACTAAAAGCACCCAAAGATTTTCATTTGGACAAGAATCTTGTGTGGTGAAGTTTTAAAAATTAAAAAGTAATGTAAACTGCCTTATTCAGAATTAAGTCCTGAATAAAATGCTGCAAAAGTTTTCAAAATCGGATAATAATTGGCCCCACAAACCCCTAACGAGATCAAACCCCTGAAGATCCAATTGCGTAAACTTTTCAGTGATGACGTCTTATTTGTGCAGTGGCAGTTCCGTAAAAGTTTTGAACTAAATTTATCATTTCCACAGGGGTTTCTTAATAATGGAATAAAGGATAACAGTAACAAGCATCCAAGGTGGCAATAATTTAATGATAAAATTAGGGAAGCCTACTATCAAAGCGGGGACGACATCATGGCTGCTGTGGCAAAGGTTCTGTTAGTGACAGTGGTCTAATGTTTAAGTCTGGTGATGTACTACTGGTTCATTAATAATGTAGGAGCAACTATTCGTGATTTTTTCCTTTTGTATAGCATGTATAGTATTAGTATTATTAGCTTAGGCTTTCAGTGCATTGATTTCCTTCCAAACAATAGGTGCTTCTGAAAAGAACCGTTTTAAGTTCAGGTTGTCCAGGCTGTTGACGATTTCTTCAGCTGATGACAAAGCTTGATCCAAACAGTCAACCACCCCACTGTAAGCGTTTCCCCATAATCTTTCAAAACAAGAGGAATAGTCCTGCTCTGTTTAATGAATATCTTATTTACCTCCAGAGGAAGAGGCCAACTTTCTTACTTAGCCTATGGATGAATTATGGATTGAAATCATAATTTTGTTATTGCATTTGAGGTTGTATTCTTTATATGCCATTCCTAGAAGCAGTCTTGCTTACAAAGGGGTACTTCACAGAGACTGCACATAAAGGTGCTGGTTCTGTATTTGCCACCTGCTCTCCACTTACCATTTTTGGAGTGCTTGGTTACGACAATTTCTTTCATTTATTTTAACCAGCTTGTGACCTCAACTCCAGAATTGAGAGCACTGATAGAGGTGGATGTTTCTTGGGGTGAATTCCCTTAAATTTTAGAAGGACATCCTGGTTGAAATCTCTCGCATAGTTGATGAACAAGGTCATGACGAAATTTCAGATGACTGTAATTTCATATACGATGCGTGCCCTCTTCTGTATCACCCTGACTCTTCACCCAGAGAATGTAAGCACTGCTTATGCTTACATTCACATTCCATCACTATAAACATCTCCACTATTTATTTCTGTCTTGTCCAGGCTCATAATATGAACACAGTTGGTTTAATTTATCAACTCCACCCGTAAACCGGTTATACTCCAGGTTTACAAGTGGCTTTCCTTGTTCAGAAATGCTGGAACCATGACAGATGGAAAGAAAAGAAATTGTTCTTTTTTCTTGAAATATTGTTAGGGTAACAGGTCCTTTCTGATATTCAGCCACATAACCTCTGTACTTCAGTTTAGTCTGGTGAGCCTCTTGTGGATGGCCTAAGTTGAATCGGTCTTGTCATTGAAAAGGCTTGTTGCTAAATCCAAGGAACTGAAGTACTGGTCATAGTACAAATGATGGCTATAGACAGCCAAAAAAACCAAACTCCACTTGGAGAGCAAAGGGTTCTGACAACATCGTAGCCCAGACCATGCTGTCTTCTTATTAAACCATGGTTTTGGTTAGCTTTTCCAGTGTAAGCATTGAAATGCAAACAGTAACCGGATTGTGCTTCAGCCAAAGTCCAGACTTTTAAGCCCTATTTTATTGGTTTACACGGCATGTACTGCCGGACAGAAACCCTTCCTTCGAAAGCAACCATGGCTTCATCAACACTCGGTTCCCTATTTGGAATCAGTGTACTAGAAAAGGGAGCATTCAAGAGATCAACTATGCTGCTGACTTTGTACAAGGGATCGAATCCTGGTGTGCCAAGAGGAACAGCCTTTGAGGCATTACAGAGATGCAAGTACTTAGTCAGAATCCAGAATCAATCTCTTGAAAATGCTTTGGCGGTTATGTTGTTTATGAAGCAGACACAAGTTCCACTCCAAAGCAACTGTATCGTTGGTGCAGGATACATGCTCATGCCCAATAAGCCGTCACTTCCTTAAGGTAAGTTGGAGACCATTTCCAATGATGGGGTTTCCTAGCCAGCCAGCTGTGCTGCAGACCTGGCCTGTTCTGCATAGAGGTTAGTCTGCTGGACAACCTCAATAAAACAGGAGACAGGCAACAATAAATTTAAAAAATCTAGGACCTGGGCACCAACTTGAAGTTGATGCACCAGCCCAGAAATTCTTTCATAGGGTCTCGCTTTGGGTGGTCTAACAGAGCGGGGAAATTCTTCCTGATTCCCATCAGCTTTCAGCCCATCGTTCATGTATTGTATATTCTATTATTCTCACCCTTTCATCGCCTAATTAGGCGGCAATCGGACAACAGCTAATCGAACTAGGCGGTGGCCTTGCTTAGCTGCATCCACTTAAGGGCATTTACTCTCACACGTGATACCTTGTTTGCATGACTAGGGCCGCCTCTCATATAGCTGTACATAGCATTTATTTATATCCAAGTCAGAGCTTGAAATCTTTTTAATATTGCGAGTATTATTCTCTAATAAATATTCATGTAAATGTGACATTAAAGCTTATTGGAAACAACCCACATGACGTAAATTGGCGCCTTAGTTTATGTAAGCAATCATCCATCGAGTCCGACATTTAGCTGTTTTAAAAGTTGATTTTCTCAGTTAAAATCTGCTTCCTGATGAAAAGCAGCCTTTATTTCCGTAGATTAACATCTTCTCTTCCCGCCCACCTATAGAAATCAAGAATGGAAGTATTTTATTTAGCAAACACAAATACTTTAAAACAATCCGGTGCTTTCCGGACATTTTCGTTATCGACCAGCGCTTACCCAGTGAAATTCGGTAACGAACTCCAGCGCTTACCCAGTGAAATCTGGTAACGGACTTCAGAGGTTTAAATCACTTGTCAAGACTCACTATTTTACTCAGAGGTTTAAATCACTTGTCAAGACTCACTATTTTACTCTGACTTTTGCATGACTCTATCTAGGCTGCCTAACGAACGTGCATCCTCACCTCAGATTCAGAAATACTGAATTTGTGTGTGTTATAAGTGCTTTTAATAAATAAATATTTATTGGTTTGTTTTGTTTATGAAGCAACAAAGATTGTAATAATAATAATAAAAATTGTGACTGCACCTCAGAAAATCCTCAAAAAGGCAGTAAAGTTAATTTTTGAGGAATTTGCTCAGAAGGCAAGTAGGCATATAATGGATCAAAAGTTCTTTGCGTGTTTATATTCCTTGTTGTGTTCGCTATCAAACTGTAGATCTTATGTAGAGTTTTGCTGTCTATTTTCAATTTTATTATAGTGCTACACAGAAACTTAATTTTCATATCCCCTTGGTGCCTTTATTTGAAGTCATGTGTGTTGATCATTATACAAATGGTCAAGTCATGTAAATATTCATTTTAACTAGTTTTTTATGGAGATTTTTTCATTGATGACAGCGTCAGAGGTGTATGAATACACTCCAATGTACTATACTCATAAACACTGATGACCCCTAAACAATGCAGCTTAGGTCAGGCATAGTTAAGGTAAACTTTAACTCGTGATCTCTCAATAGCAGCCACGAAGTGACTTACGTCTTTAAAATTGTAAGTCTTTGACTGTGATAGAAACTTGTCACCTAATTATTTAGCATTTCCAGCTCAATCCAGTGCAGTATCGAATAAAGTTTTGTTTTTGCAACTGTGTGGGGGTTTTCTTAGGCACAATTACAAATACTAATAGTAATAATAAGCAAATTTAATATTATTACTTAATACTTGGATACTTACATTTCAATTGAATTTGAATGAGTGTATAATAAATTTTCCATATTCTTTCAGGTTGCTGAATAATATCAAGATGATTAGGACAAGATTTGATGCTTCTGCTTATTTACTGGTTGTTTATGGTCTTCTTGTGGTCAAATTCAGCATTTCATCAGATTGTCCAACTGGGTGCCAGTGTGGGAATGAAGCGCCTTTTCTCACTTCCTGCATAGATAAAGGTCTGTCTGAAGTTCCATCTGGCATTCCAGGAAACACAGAAGAACTATATCTGAAAGGAAATCACATAAAAATCTTGCAAGAAGGAGCATTTGGTGACCTTGGTTTCCTCAAAAGACTAGTTTTCACATACAATAAATTGGAGACTATTGAGTCAAATGCTTTTGTGGGGCTGGGAGAGCTAGTTCATTTAGATCTTCGATGGAATCGATTGGTATCACTTCAAATCCATGGATTCAGCGGACTTTTTAGTCTAAAAAAACTGGATCTTGACTTCAATGAAATCCATTATATTGCAGAATTTGCTTTTCGTGATCTGAACCTTACTAAACTTGGTTTGGAAAACAATCCTAATCTAGCAGAGATGTCTTCTGATGCTTTTCAGGAGTCTGCAATTTCTGAGATGTTCATTTATGAGAGTAATTTAAGCTCTCGTTCAGTTAATGCCTTTAGGGCCCTGAAAAATAGCCTACAGGAACTCTACTGGCAGGGAAACCGACAACCTGTGATCCTGCCAGTAGATATATTTGAAGGCTTTAGATTTATAAAGCTCAGCTTAGATAACAATGGTATTTCAGATGCATCTTTCCTAAAACATGTGTCAACAGGTGATCTGAGTCTTGCGGGAAACCCCACTGGACCGATAGACTTTAGTCACTATTCTTTGCTGCATACTGTTCGAGCTTTGCATCTTGATTCCACCAACTTTTCACAGCTTGACCATACTTATTTCTATGGTTTACAACAACTGGAAATTCTCCATCTTCAGAATAATGGAATCACTACACTTCCAGAGACTCTGAAGTCATTGTTTTCACAGCTAAAGAGTCTAAAGCTGGAAGGAAATCCATTGCATTGTAATTGTGAATTAATATGGTTCAAAAAATGGTTGACCAGAATAAGTGGGAGTGGTGTTGATGTCACAGGAGCAGAATGCTCCACACCATTTTTGGATGATATTTCTTCAGCAGATGCAGAACATATGCTGTGTTCAGTTCCTAGGATGATAAACATAACTGGCCAAGTGACTGTGCGTCTTGGATCTCATCTGAACATTAGCTGCACTGCAGAAGGTGATCCGGCTCCACAAATTTACTGGGAGTTACCTGATGGGCGGATCAAGACATATCCTCTTTCATTTAATCGAACGGAAACAGTAACTCAGAAAGATTACCACCTGAAGAACGCCAACTTGCGGGATTTTGGAGTGTACCATTGTTTTGCTGTCAATCTGAGAGGAAATGACTCGGCTATTGCAGTTGTTGAGGTCTTGAGTTCATCGGATTCATCCTCCTCTTCTTCCTTTTTACTAATTGATAATAGCTTAGAGATTAAGTTGACAATGTGGGCATGTTTTCTGTCTTTCATGGTTGCCGTTTTTGCTTAATTTATATCTCATATGGGTGATATCTGTAATTTTTATTTTGACATATTCTAATTATATTGGAAGATTCATCTGTGTGACATGTCATCTTGGTAATCAGAACATTACCACAAAACTGGCATCTCTACTAGAACTGTCAGAGCTCAAAATGTCATTTTGGCATTCCACTTTTTTGTAGCCTTGCAATTTATGCAAAGTTTTGTTCGTATGCTATGTATTTGCTGGTTGTGCATTCTATTTTTTTGTTTAACTCATTTTAAACTAGTTATATTATGTAGGTATAAAAAAACTTGCTATAGTGCCTTTTAAGTACCTCACAAAGGCACTGCCTGCACTAGCCTAAATGATATTAAGTTTCATTAAGAATGAAAATTCTATCATTTAACAAGTAGTGTTCAGATAACTAGAGATGTCACCAGTCGAGACACACACACATGCTGAACCCAACCAGCAGCTTTCCATTCAAGTTGACTGATGACAACATGTTCAGAGTTCACAAACCGAATTGAATAACATTAAAGTTGTAGAATGACTACAGGCTATAGCATCCACAGTACACTGCTGTTCAATTGAAGGTAGAACCCCTCTCTGCTAATTGGTTGAGACAATTCCAAACTATTGGGCATAAGTTGCAACCATCGATCTGGAACCTGTCATCCCTTGAGTACATAATATACTATTCCAGTGAAAAGGGGCATTGATCACAATCAGAAAAAAACATCAAAATATTGAAAACCAGTAATGAACTTGTGTAAATAACACCTGAACACCAAGTCAGTTACAAAACCAGTCCGAACATGAAGGAATTATCAAAAAAAAATTTTTTCTTTAAGACAAAATTCAGATGAAATGACAAGCAGCAAAAAACACAACCACAGCACGGCCACCAAACAGCTTATGGTGAGTGGCATAGCTATAGGCCCACAGAATCTGCACGGGTCATCCATTAAGGACTTTCACTCCTGGATCTTCTTTATCTGTAGTCCGATGAAAACACCAGCTTTGATCTTTGTTACCATTTTGAAGTCTCTGATGACCTTCCAGCCGTACTCATCATACTTCAAGGCATCTAGTAAGCTCTTTATGCTCTTTGAGGTGCACCTAATGAGCCAGAGGAAGAGATGGTTACTTGTTCCCGTCATGGAGCGGCACGACTTTGAGACTCCTGGATGAGCTGTCAGTTCATCACTTGTTCAGGTTACAGTCGAATCCAACTGCCTCATACAGACCGGTCACATTGTGGCAGAAGCAGAGCCCATCTTGATTGGTGAAGAAGCTGGAAAAAGATTGATGACCCTTCCTCTGATTTGCAACTTCCACACTTTTATCCAACAAATTCCACTGCTTGAACCTAGACGTCACTGGACTTGGTGAGACCAAGATCTCTGATCAAGTCATTGAGGTCTTTTTAGTTCGGATAACATAGGTTTTCTTTCCCCAGCTTGGAAATTGTAATCTGGACCTCCAACATCTCCCTCGCTATCTTCTTTCTCTGAGGAAGAGTGGGTATGGGAAGCTCAGGACAGTGTGGCATCGGGGCGATGGATGAACGAAGGTCCGGATATTTGATAGCAGGTGCATTCTTGCCAGTCCGATGTTTCGAAGAATCCACCATGCAGAAGTAGCAATTGCTTGAGTGGTCAATGGGTTCTCGCCAAATTCTTGGTCTAGCTAACTTCATCGCTCTCTCTTCCCCTCTGTACCATCCTGTAAAAGAACAACATGAAATTGTGATCATAAAATAAATGTATTACACCCATGACTAATGTGTAAGACATTCTCGCAATATATTTTATATAGCATATATTTGTTCAATAACACTAAACATTTAAAAAAATTGTGAAATTACAACATTTCAAACATTTAGAACTGTTATAGCATAAAATGTCGCCATCTAAGCGAGTATCAGTTATCAATCTTACCCTCCGGCGTTTTTTTCCAGTGCTCGCAGGCGAAATGAGGTGCCCAGGGTTTGTCTTGATCCACGACAGGCATGCCAAAATATGCCGTGTAGCATTCACACATCTTAGTGGATGCTTCCACGGAGTACTTTTTCGCTCTTGTCTTGATAAATTGGCTTCAGACATGGCAAATTCCGTCTGCCGGATGCTTGCAGCCTCTTGATGCCATCTGAAATACGTGTCTACTAAGCCAACTACAACTAAGCTGAACTGGTGGGCTTAAGGCCGCTGTTTTCATACTGCTATTTATATTTCTGGAAAGTTTCAGAAGGTTCTTGGACATTCTGGAAAGTTCTAGCAGTTACTCCAAGTTTACTCGGCACTGAATTCATCTTGAGTGTTTTGTAAAGTAGGTAAATTTGAGAATATCACTATCCTGGTCACAGAAACAAAGTTTGTGGGGAATAATAGCCATTTTCTGTACGTTAGAGGCATAAGCAGTTAGGAAATAACCTTTGATACCCAGTAACAAAACATAAAAAGTTGTTACATGATGTTATAGTTGTAACTGGTAGACCATGACTTTTCCATAGTTTCTTCAATGTACCCAGGCCCGGCCTTAGGGCAAGGCAAACGAGGCAACCGCTTTGGGCCCCTCGCTTTCAGAGGCCCCGCGCTTCTGACTAAACATTTTTTAATACTTTTTTGTTTTTTAACCAACTGTGTTAAGAAAACTTTATAATAAATGAATTATTTATTTTCTTTGGGAATTTGTTTATATTGCAGGATATAAAATAGTGTAATAATAAATTACCTGCCAATACCATAGATTTAAAACTATTATGATTAAGAATACGCTATATAAATTTACACTGTCATACAACAGCAGGAAGAGAGCATTGTTTTCATACATGGTCTGCTGTTTGCATTCATCTTGCTTTTGCTTCAGGCAAGGTAAACAAGATATTTTTTAAAATCTAGACTAGCTTAAATATTGCAGTGGTAAATTTGTTTTATTGTGTCATTCATATTCATAGTTTGGAGCAAATCCATCCCTGCTTGCATTCAGAATTCTTTTCTGTTTATCATGAAAACCAGGCCTAATTAAATTACAATTATTATTAAAACCGCTTGTATTATCAATTAAGATTTAATTGAAATAGTGTAGCGAGAACTGCAGAGTCTGCACTGTTAATTCCTGTTAAACCATTTTTTTAATTTTCAATTTTTTTAGTGTATAGGAATTTTTTCCAATACAAAGTGTAGGGCCTACGTGTAGTATATTTGGATACTATGTTACTATGTCTGTGACATTAAACATTTTATCTTTTTATTTTAAACTGACACTGTTCTATTAATTAAGGATCTTGATGGTTTCATGCTTGCCGAGGAGTTGCAATCATTGAGTTCCATAATTCCTGCAGTCACCTACAACGATCCTGTTAAGATTTTGCAGTTTCTTTCAATAAACAAGCGATATACATGTAGTGACTTTCTAGCACACACAATGCACTTCAAGTGCTTCTGACTGTTCCTGTCACCGTGGCTTCTGGCTTCTTTTCGAAGCTAAAACTTATTAAAACCTACATGCGACCAACTGTGCTTCAAGAACGGCTCATTAACTTGGCTATTTTGTCAACTGAGAATGATGTAGCTAACGATCTTGACTACAGTTAACTCATTGAGGATTTTGCATCCATCAAAGCTCACAAGATTTGCTTGTGAGTTGTAAAACATGTTAAATAGAAGATACAACCCACGCTAGTGTCTATGCAGTGTATTGATAAACAAACTTTCAATTATCATATGTCATGTAATCATCTCTGGACTGGATCCAGTCGTTGATTTCTCTATGACACCCCTCCACAAATCTCGTTTCCCGGCCATCTCCTCAAGGGTCATTCTCCGTCTGCCCTCCGTTTTCCCATAGATAGTAACTCCGGCACCTTTCAGATCCTCTTCAAGGCAATCTATCCAACTTCTTTTCGGTCTTCCCACTGCTCTCTTTCCGTCCGGTTTGTATTTAAAGATTTTCTTTGGATTACGATTCTCCCCCATCCTCAGGACATGTCCTGCCCACTTCATTCTTCTTTTCTTGATCATATTGCTTATCAATGGTTGTTGTGTTCGTTGTCTAATACTTTCATTCGTTACATGTTCCTTATAGCTAACTCTTAGTATTCTTCTGAGCCATTTGTTTTCTGCTGCATTCAGTTTATTCTCCATTGCTCTTGTAATACTCCATGACTCACATCCATAGATTAGTACTGGGATCACGCATGTGTTGAGGATTTTTAGCTTTATCGCCAGTTTTATATCATGTCGTTTAAAGACCTTTTGTAACCTGTTAAAGGTTGACCCTGCAAGCGCTATTCTCCATTTGATTTCTGTTTCTGATCCTCCCCCTGCTTTCATTTCACTTCCCAGATAGACAAACTTATTTATTACCTCAATTTCCTGTCCCTTAAGCTTAACTATTGGCCCGTTGTATTCCTTTTTTGTTATTGGCATTATTTTAGTTTTGTTATAGTTAATTTTCAGTCCAAGTTTTCCACTTTCCTCTGCTAATGCCTCCAACAACTCCATTATTCTTGTTAGGCATTCTGCAATCATACATGCATCATCTGCATATTCGACATCCTCTGTATTTCTTGGTTTCAATTTCAATTAGCATACCAAAATATTTTAATTAACATATTTTTTGAGTTTTCAGATATTGAATTAAATGAATAAAACTGTAATTGTTGCTCTCATAGTAAAAATTTTAGTATTTTGACTTTTGAGGCTGATTTACATTTTGTAAAATTGTATTCAGTAACCAATTTAATTTGAATTTCGCATTATTTTAGTATATGTCGAAATGCAATTTTTTTGCATGGGTCCCACTCATCGCTTGCTGTCTCAGGCCCCGAATAGTCTAGGGCCGGGCCTGAACGTACCCATGATTCATTTACCTTTGTTCAATCTAGCTTTGATTTCCTTAGTGCATTCTGCATCCTCTGTGCTGTATCAACCTGTTCCAGCTGTTCACCTTGGACCTTGATACAGCAGGTAGCACCAATCATTCCCATGACCTTTGTCTTGTAGATATTAATCAACAATCCATTTTTCTGGCTAACCTGATCAAGACGATCAACTAGCTCCTGCAGCTCAGCCACTGAATCAGCCAACAAAACAATGTCATCGGCATATCTAAGGTTCGAGACCTTCCTATCACCAATTTTCATCTCTCCTCAAAAACCATCAAATGTTTCGCTCATGACCACCTCTGCTAGGATGTTCAATAACTATCGTGATAGGACGCATCCTTGCCTTGACCCCTTTTCGGATATGAAACCATTGTACCTGCCATTTTAGCAAGCTGTTTCTCGTATAGCTTCATTAATTATTCGATGAGATATACTGGGTATCCCATTTCAATCACTGTCAACCAAAGCTTATGATGTGAGATAGAATCAAATACCTTTCTGAAATCCACAAAACACATGAACAGAGGTTGCTGGTGCTTCCTTGTATTTTGCTTGAGAATCTGAAGGTTAGTGATCTGATCTCTTGTCCCTCTTCCTTGCCAGAAACCTGCCTGTTCCTCTGCAATCTCGCTTTCTGTCTTCATTCGAATGTGCTCCAGTATGATTTGAGCAGTATTTTGCTTGCATGTGTGACCAGAGCAATTGTTCTATAATTTGTGCACTGCTTCTTATCGCCTTTCGTGCGAAGTGGTATGAATGTAGTTTGTGTCCAGTCCTCGGGTCATTCACCAGTTTCCCACACTGCCATGCAGATCCTGTGTATCCTATTCACTACTGTTTAACCTCCCTCTTTAAAAAGCTCTGCTGGGACATCATCAGGGCCTGTTGACTTATGAGTGGTGGTTTGTTGGATAGCACTTGCAGCCTCAGATCAAAGAGGAGAAGGTTCTGGTTCATAATCCCATGTTTCATTTTCTTGTTGTCGTTATATAATTCTTCACAATATGAATGCCCTCTTTCTGCAATTTTTATGCTTATGTGATGTTCTCTGCAGTTGCTGACTTGATACAGTGGAAATGTGGTTGAAACTTCCTTGTCAGTGTTCTGGCTGTTTGGAATAGTCTTGTGCCATGGTTTTGATCCAAGTCTGCACACATTGCATCTATTGCCTCTGCTTATCAGTTCGAAGCCTCCTCTGCACTTCTGCGGCTGTGTTTGCTGGTTCATAGACCTGAACCACAATAATGTTGCTTGGCATGGCATCAATGATCCGATTCACAGTCTCCCCTAGGGTTTGTCTTATGTTCAACACGCTAGTTTCCATCGTTCCCTGATCATTATGAAGTCAATCAACGATGGTCCTTGCACTGACAGCCTCGTATACAATAAGTGCACCTGCTATATCTTTGTGCAACCATGCCGTCAAACCATACATGCCTTGTACATCATGCCCTGAGCATACAATAGTATGTCCTTCCATTGTAGTAAGGTGTCCTTGACCCTTCCATCGGACCTCTGACAGCTCGCATATGCCTCCTTTATTTCTCTCCAATTCTTGACCTAACAGCTGAGCCTTTCCAATCTGAAGCATAATCCAATACAATAGTATGTCCTTCCATTGTAGTATAGTGTCCTTGACCCTTCCATCAGACATCTGACAACCTGCATATGCCTCCTTTATTTCTGTCCAATTCTTGACCTAACAGCTGAACCTTTCCAATCTGAAGCATACTCTGAACGTTCCAAGTACCTATATTAACTTTCTTGCGCAACTGCAATAATCTGGTCTGTCATTGTGGCATCGCAAAGGTCTTTCTTGTTTCTACAGTAATTTTTCCAGTCACCAACTTTCCAACCCTGCCCTGGTTTCCCAGCAGGAGAGGCGGACCTCGTTTCACCGGGCGACATCCGAGCCTGCATGATTTCGTCATTGTCTGCATCAATTCACAGTGCTCCTCTGGGTGAATAAGACCATAGATCCCCTGTCTTTCCATTACGCAATAGGGAAGCCCTTATTCAGTTGCACCAGGAATGCCTTTCCCTCTTCGCAAACCGGCCGTTTGTGACCACTAGTTTGAAGACCACCGGTGGTCTTCCGCCCGTTGCGCTAAAAGTCCCGCTGCTGCCCGAGACTTCGCCGCCCACGTTGGCCAACTATTTAAGATAACCTGTTGAGCCTAATAATAATCTGATCATCTAAAAACTTCTTTAGCCCCACTGTAATAATGCTCAAGGTATCAGTCGATGATCGATGCTAAGCAGAATTGTTGTTCAAGCCAAATTCCATGGTGAGTCCGGTCGAAAAGCCAAGGGGGAATCCAGAAGAGCCCGTCGACCTCGCGTAACGCCCTAGGTGGTACTTCAGTCAAAGACCTTAACCACTGATGGCATATCCTCAACAGGTGGAATCTTACTCAGTTGTTCACCCCTTTACAAGGTTGAGATGGGTCGGGCTTCGAAGGAGCATATATGAATATTCACGAGTAAAGACGTCCTGCTGGCATTTTCGTCGATCCCACTTACGTTCAGCAAACATGAATATTCATGACGCAGCGTGCTACGTTCAGCTAGACGCGTTGATAACGTGAGAGCTTAACGTCGAGCCCAAATTATTACAGCTATACCACATATACTGTAACAAACTTGCTGGGGTACCGCACCCAAGTCCTACTCTATCGGATGGCCGAGGCGTTGGTCTGTCCGAAGCCCTACGAGGATGACCCACTACCAGCGCCTACCTACTGCCAGTCCGCGAGATAAGGCTCTTGAGGTCCCCAATAGACTTAAGACCAAGTCGACAGATCGATTAACAATCGCTTTTATTTTTATCCAACCCTTTATCGAAACACTGAACTCGCTTAACTAAAACTAGTTACACAAGGCAGTCATACACGCGCACATACTGCGAAGTGGCCTGTCTCTCTGTGTTCTATATCTTATATAGCCCTGCGCTTGTCCCCAACAGTAGTTGGGGAGAAGCGATACACGCCCGGAGCTCGGCGGAGGGGAGACGAGACACGCCTGGAGCTCTGGCGGAGGAGGCGATACACGCCCGGAGCTCGGCGGAGGAGAGGCGATACACGCCCGGAGCTCGGCGGATAAGAGACAAGACACGCCCGGAGCTCTGGCGGAGGGGAGACGAGACATGCCCGGAGCTCGGCAGAGGAGAGGCGATACACGCCCGGAGCTCTGGCGGAGGGGAGACGATACACGCCCGGAGCTCGGCGGAGGAGAGGCGATACACGCCCGGAGCTCGGCGGATAAGAGACAAGACACGCCGGAGCTCTGGCGGAGGGGATACGAGACACGCCCGGAGTTCGGCGGAGGAGAGGCGATACACGCCCGGAGCTCGGCGGAGTAGAGGCGATACACGCCCGGAGCTCGGTGGATAAGAGACAAGACACGCTCGGAGCTCTGGCGGAGGGGACACGAGACATGCCCGGAGCTCGGCAGAGGAGAGGCGATACACGCCCGGAGCTCTGGCGGAGGGGAGACGATACACGCCCGGAGCTCGGCGGAGGAGAGGCGGTACACGCCCGGAGCTCGGCGGATAAGAGACAAGACACGCCCGGAGCTCTGGCGGAGGGGAGACGAGACATGCCCGGAGCTCGGCGGATAAGAGACAAGACACGCCCGGAGCTCTGGCGGAGGGGAGACGAGACACGCCCGGAGCTCGGCGGAGGAGAGGCGATACACGCCCGGAGCTCGGCGGAGGAGAGGCGATACACGCCCGGAGCTCGGCGGAGGAGAGGCAATACACGCCAGAGGTTATACCGCTACAATACTATATAAATAGAAGAATCTGTGGCTATACCACATGCGGCATTGTGTTGTCAAAAACGACAATGTTCTTTTCTAACTAAATTAGTCTCACCTGAGCAGATCTTGTTTTCCTCTGTATTTGAAGCAGACGGTCAAAAAATATGCTCAAATTTTGAAGAAAAATATTTTAAAAATTAATGAAAAAAGATTACTTTCCATATTTATGATCGTTTAATGTTTTTTATATGTCACATAAGCAAACAATTGAGGAAACTGTGACGTGATTGGCTCACGGCGCCGACCAATTGCAGTTAGGGGTTGCAGCGTGCGTGTACTGACAGACACTTAGCGTGTCCAGCGGGCAGTTACGAAAATATAGATATTGAGGCCATCTGAAAGTATAACGATCGTCAGAAACGATGTCGTCTTTGTCAAACATACCGTTCCTCTCGCAGCTGAGGATGTCTGGAGGTAACATAGCATCGGACTGGAACCGATTCTGCAGCCAGTGGCGTAACTATGAAGTTGCAACTGACTTGCACACGCAATCTTCCACGAAGCGCGCGCCGTCTTCCCGGCCTGCGTAAGCACCGAGGCATACGAGACGTTCCAGACGATGACGTTTGACAAGGAAGACGAGCGCAAGCACATCGACAAAGTGATTGAGGCCTTTCAACGATACTGCGTCGGGGAAGTGAACGTCACGTATGAGCGATACGTATTCAACCGCCGGGTGCAGGAGGTAGGAGATACATTTGATTCATTCCTATCCCACTTACGCATACTTGTACGATCATGCGACTATGGTGCGCTAGAGGAGTTCATTCTACGAGATAGAATCGTCATTGGGCTCTGTGATGACGCTACTCGCCGAAAATTAGTGCAAATTTTTGGTGAATGCGATGCGAAGCATGCCTCGAAGATCGCCTTCTCGCAAGAGAGACAGCCGCCGAGGCCCCACCGATGTCGACTCCAACCGAGAAGATGGCAGCAACAGACGTTGCAAGTTCTGTGGTCACGTCCACAAGCCGTCAAGAAACGCGTGTCCAGCCTATGGACAGACCTGTCGCAGATGCGCTAAGCTTCATCATTTTGAAGCGGTCTGCAAGGCGAAGGCAGGTAAGCGCAGTGACCGGGTATGTCAGCTGCAGGACGAGGAACTGTTGACGCTGACTACCGCCGATCCTACGCGTATCCACTCGCAACTAAGCGTCGATGGATACCAAGTGCGATTTTTACTGGACTGCGGTTCGAAAGTAAACCTCCTACCGAGATCCGTGGTAGAAGCCATCGACCGTGCAGACATTCGAATTCGCCCCCCGACATCCAGGCTGCGCATGTTTGACAACAAGGAGCTACACATATCAGGTATGATCACAGCTCTAGTCCAGCATCCGAGAACTTTGCGCCAATTCGAACTAGAGTTTTATATCACGACGAGACATGAGCAGCCGATCCTTGATCTAGAGGCTTGTCTTCAATTTTAATTGCTCTCTGTTATAAATGAAAATATCTGCGCAGTTCAGTCGAGCCCGTCACCATTCACAAGCGATGAAGTGGTGAGGCAGGACAGAGACTTGTTTGAAAGAATTGTTGCGATTCCAGGTGAAGTTCAGTTGGACGTCGACATAGCGAGCAGTTGCAAGGCAGAGGCGGAAATGGCTACAGAATTCGTCGGCCGGCTCGAGGGCAACGTCCACCTCGACACCAGCGAAGATATTCCGCCGTCCAGATGCCATTACGACGCCTTAGTAGTCAACCACAAGTAAAAGACGCTACAGAAGTTAACACAGTCGACGCGACAGCTGGCAAGCCTATTGAATGTGCATACCGAGCGAAGACAATGACAGAGCTGGACTGTTGTGAGCAAAGTGATAAAGAGCAGCTTGAAATTGCTGGTGAAAGGGAATCGTAATCTCGAGATTTCTACAGCGCTCAACGAAAGCTAAGTCGCGGGAACCAGCTTATTCACAGGCGCTCAGTCAAAACAAAATCAACAGGCAAAAGGGTCAAGATCCAGGAGTCAGGCACTCAGACAGTCGGACGGCTACGGTGGATGCTGTTTGAAATTGAAGCGAGAAGAGAGATAAGGGGAAAAAGAAGAATCAGGATAAGATTTCTGGAAAAGAAGTGTTTTCAGTCTTGAGTGAAAGACCTGCGCAGAAACTGAAAGAGGTGAAGTGTTGGTGAGTTCGTATGATTGACCAGACAACTGTCGCAATTCTGGCGGGAGTTTATTCCAAAGGGGTGGGGCAGCTATGGCTATGGAGCGATTTCCAAATTTTAAGGATGAGGTGACGGGAGGGCGAAGAAGTGTTAGGACAGATGAGGAGCGGGTTGAACGGAGTGGTTGGATAGTAAATAATTGACGAAGATAGGAGGGTTGGGAGGATTGAAGTGTGTTGTAGGTGAGGGATAAGACTTTGTACTCTATTCGTTCTGGTATTTTAAGCCAGTGCAGTGATTTGAGAACAGGGGTGATGTGATGGTGTTTGGGGGTTTTGGTGACAGCACGTGCGAGAGCATTCTGGATAGCTTGTAGGCGATTTATCTGGGTTGTGTCAGTATTGAAGAAAAGTGAATTGCAGTAGTCAAGTTTTGCATGGACTATGGATGTGGCAATGATAGATGCGGTTTTGAAGTCAAGCATAGGACGGATTCTGCGAAGGTCGCGGATATGCATAAAGCAAGAGCGGGAAAGATGGATGATATGATCAGAAAAAGTAAGGATCTGGTCGAAAATACCATCTAAATTACGGACAGAAGAGTTAGTATTAAAGGTGTGAGTGGAGGCAGAGTCCAGGCTCAGCGAGACAGAGGGGTCAGGAATTTTCTTGAGCTGGTCACGTAGGCCGATAAGTATGAATTCAGTTTTAGATGGGTTCAGGCATAAGAGATTAGATGTCATCCAAGAGGAGATTTGTTTAACCACACAAAGAAGATGATCTGTAGATTCATTGAAACAATTTGGAGAGAAAGAGATGAATAGTTGGGTGTCATCAGCATAGAGGTGATGGTCAACGGAGGATGCTTTAATGAGTGAACTGAGTGGGGTAGTTTAGAGGATAAACAGAAGAGGTCCAAGAACGGAGCCTTGTGGAACTCCGCAAGTGAGAGGGCATGACTTAGAAGAGGCTTCCGAAGTTTTAACAGAGAAAGAGCGGGAGGAGAGATAAGACTGTATCCATAGGAGAGCAGTGTCAGCAAAACCAAACCAGGTTGAAAGTCGGTGGAGTAAGATATTGTGATCTATGGTGTCGAAGGCTGCAGAGATATCGAGGAGACAGAGGCAAGAAACCTGTTGATGAGAAAAGGCAGAAGCAAGCTTGTTGTAGAGAGATGTCAGCAGAGTTTCGGTTGAGTGGCGTTTAGTAAAACCAGACTGGTGTGGGTTAATGAGTGAGTTAGAAGCTAAATAGTTATTGATTCGAGAGAGGACAATCCGTTCAGTTAATTTGGAGATGAAAGTCAGGTTAGAAACAGGCCAATAGTTAGAAAGGATTTCCTTGTCGAGAGATGATTTCTTGAGAAAAGGGGTAACAAGAGAGTGTTTAAAAAGAAGGGGAAAATTTCCAGTAGAGAGGGAGAGGTTAACTATTTTGGTAATAATTGGAACAAGGACAGATGCACAGTCTTTCAATAAGGAGGTAGGTATAGGGTCAAGTTAACACTGTTTGTTTGGGAGAGATTTTAGCAGATTTAGTACTTCGGTCTCTGATGTAGGTTGAAAAGCAGAAAATGAGGATCGAGGTGGGGAAGGTGGGCTGTCATAGGTGGAAGAGGGAGCATCAGCAGCTGGATTGTTGGAGGTTTTGGAAAGTAGAGATTGAAGAGAGAGACGGAGAGTACTAATTTTGTTCGAAAAGAAAGAACAGAACGAGTCGGCTATTGAAGAAGACGGAAGAGAATTTGGAAGTGGGCTAGATGAGTTCCGATGGAGGAGTTGGTTTATGGTTTTGCGGAGAAGGTGAGGGCTAGAGGATCGAGAGCGAACTAGTGAGGAGTAAAATCTTTGTTTAGCTGCAGTAAGAAGGCGATGGTATTTATTTGTGGCAGATTTAAGGGCAGAGAGAAGTTGAAGATCCCTGGTGCGTTTGTAAGTGTGCTCAAGGCGTCGCCGGAAAGATTTGAAGGCCTGGAGATAGGAATTGAACCAAGGATTGTTAGAGTGAGAATGGGATTTGGTAATAATAGGAGCATGCTTGTCAAGGATAGTGGAAAGAGTGGTGTTATAGGAAGAGAGAAGGTCATTCAGGGAGGAGGGTGGATTTAACACGAGGTCAGAACAGGAAATATCTTGTGTGAAGGCTTCAATGTTTATTGAACTGATGCGACGAAAAGAATGAAAGACAGGATCAGGACGTGGTGTCGCAAGTATGTTAAGATATGTAAAGATGGGGTAATGATCAGATGGCGTGTCAGAAGAGAAAGATATATCAGGTGATAAAGTGGAGAATGATGATGTGATAATAAGGTCAAGTGTGTGATTGTGAATATGGGTGGGGAATTTGACATGTTGAACCAGATTAGTTGAGGACAATAGGGTGAGGAATTCAGAAGCAAATGTGTCAGAGGGGTTATCGACATGTATATTGAAGTCACCTGTAATCAGAATTCATGAGGTGTAGTGGCGGCAGTAGAGAGGAGGGTGGTAAATTCTTTCAGGAAGACCGATGGAGGACTTGAATATGAAGAGGAGGATGGAGGGCGATATACATTCAAGATAGTCAGATTTGTGTGAGCAAGTTTAAGCGTAACTGATGCACATTCAAAAGAGTGGAAACAGTAACCAGGTGAGTCTAAAACTGTGGCAGGTTCTCGGGTGAGAAAGGCAATACCACCTCCAGTTGGATTTTTATGAGAAGGGCTAGATGGTTTGCAGGGACGAGGTGTACTGTAAAGATGGTAGCCAGGAGGAATACAGTCTTCATATTGAGCAAGAATGGTGTTTAAATTAAACCAGGTTTCAGATAAGGCAAATATGTCAGGTGGGTGAGAAGAGAGGGCTATATCACTGATTTCTTGATTGCTTTCACACGCACGATTATGCCAGACAGATTAAGGTAGAAACGGATAGCAAGCCCTTAATCTCTGCAGCCACATTACCGCACGGCATGAAGGACGCAGAAAGCCAGGCAGAAGCAATGAGAGGCAGAAAGCCAGACAGAAGCGACGAAAGAGGCAGAAAGCCAGACAGAAGCAGAACGTGCGGCAGAAATCTCTGACAGTTTCAACAGAGCAGGGTGGACGAACAGTGACGCAGATAACGGGATAACGGACGCCATCAAAGGCATCGTATCGAAATGCAACATCTGCTCCCGCTATCAGACAGTGTCCCAAAAGAAACCGGGTCGTGACCTAACAGCCAATGGTTCACAACCCTACCCGAGGAAGATCGAAGCCATTCGCCAGATGCCGCCATCTACAGATCGTGCAGGGTCCAGAGCGTATTCAATGCATAAACCCGATGAATCGGATCGCTTTCTAGAGGAACTGCCGACGCTATCTGAAGAGCAACAGCATCGCCAAATGGAGATGGTCGCTTCAGACAGTACGATCAAAGAGATCAGACGTACAGTACAGCATGCTGAAACGCCACCTAGCAGATGGATGGCCTTTGACCGCAACTAGACGGCCTTTGACCGCAACAGAAGCGATTTGCGAAAGATATCAACAGGCCAGTCCGAAAGAAACATTACAGCCCATGTTGGCCGCGTGGCTTTCTATGTGTCATTTTTACAGATTATATCGTCTGGCGTGACATAAGCTCGATAATTTTCTGCAGTTTCGTTGCTTTCTGTTGCCGAGTCTGCGTGTCGGAATTATTTTTCCTTTCCAACACGGATTTACTGCAATTCGGACGGTTTCTTTGCCTGTTTTCGTGACCTTCTGTGCCTGGAAGAGTCCACCTACAGAGGGGGGACAGGCTTCCAGCTTGACTCTCGAGCCTCGGACCTTCACCAGCTTGACTGTCGAGCCTCGGACCTTCAGACCATCTTAGGAACGGCTCTGACTGTCAGCCACGGAACGGTTCAACTAACTAACGGCTTAACAACCTACCGGCCGGCGGGCGATGAATACCTGTCCGTCCTGCGTATATCCTTCGGATCGGGGAATATCTGAACACCGCGTCGCTTTCCATCTGCGACGAACTGTTGGACGGTGGGACAACCGCGTGCCATCGGCGGCGGATCACATCGCCCATCGTCGTTTCCTCATCCTCGACGCTACGTGCTTCAGGAACTTGGGACTTCAGAACATGCCATCGTCTTTCAACTCTAGTTGGGAATCTATTGGTATGGCCTTGCGTGTCTGCGCGAGCTTGCCATTGGTGACTCTTCTAGTTGTCTGAGCTATGTTCACTTACAGGATACTATTCTGTTCTTAATGACACTTAACATCATTAGTGACTTTTAGCATCAAGTCTAGCGCAGTGAGCGCCACTGATTCTTAAAGAGGCGCTATACAAATTTCTAATTACAATTACCAAGTCCACTGGCGTCCATCTGAGCACTACTTAATACTGGGCTACTATTTAAGTGAAGACTTCGATGTGGATAGACTGCCATCAAAACGGTGCCGACCCACCCTCCGTCGAAACTCAAAGCACGTCCGTTTCAAAGCGAAGCCGCCTCTTATCCTTCAGGACTACGGGGTCAGAGGAGAAGAGACACGATCCGTACCGCTATCAGCGATCTGTCTGTCATGTTATAAAGATAGAGACTGATAGAGCGGAAAGCAATGGACTTTTATTATAGAGACTAAAGCAGCGGAATACCAGGGACTTTTATGAGATTAGTAGATTAGATTAGGCTGTCAGTGGACGAACATTTTTATAATCATTTGCTGTAAGAAGAGAGGGATGTGACGTGATTGGCTTACGGCGCCGACCAATCGCAGTTAGTTCACGCACGCTGCGGGTTGCAGCGTGCGTGAACTGACAGACACTTAGCGTGCCCAGCAGGCAGTTACGAAAAGCACGGACTCATGAACACTACTGATAGAGAACACACTTCTGTATTGATACGATTAGTGTAGATAATAATGTATGATTATAGGTGTGCATTTATGAAGGTCGATACCTTTACAGAAACAACGTACATAAATAGTTGCAGAAAATTGTAAAAGTATTTTTTATAAGTAATGAAAAGGATGAATTTCTACAATGTTAAATGCATAATATATTACAAAAACTTAGTAATAAAAATGCTATTTAAACTTTTCTATTTTTCTAGCAAATACAAATATTCATTAAAAGCTTGCGTTACTGCGTCATGAATATTCATATTTGCTGAACGTAAGTGGGATCGGCGAAAATGCCGTGGGGTTGTGGCCTAGTCGATAATTCGTCTGACTAAAGATCAGAATATTCCAGGTTTGATTCCTGGCAGGGTCGTATTTTATTTACAAACCTGCTGTCTTGGACTGCAGCTGCTTCAAGAAATCAAAAAATTGCAAACAACTGAAAATTTAATCTTAAGTTGGGCCAAATCAGTATCAAAATCTCTGTGATTTTTCCGAAAACTCCTATCAGTGACATTGATGAAAGGTAGGCCTATAAAACAGTTCATAAACCTTATCCACCGCATCTCTGGCTAGTAATCGTAATGATAATCTCGAGATTCTACAGCGCACAACGAAAGCTAAGTCGTGGAAACCAGCTTATTAACAGGCGCTCAAAACAGTCAAAAACAAAATTTATAGGGAGAAGGGTTCCGTTCCAGGTCAAGATCCAGGAGTCGAGCAGGCAGACAGTCGGACGAATACGGTGGATAGTGTTTGAAATTTAAGCAAGATAAGGGGAAGAAGAAGAATCAGGGTAAGGCTTTTGGAAAGTAATGTTTTCAGTTTTGAGTGAAAGACAGGTGCATAAATTGCAAGAGGCGAAGTGCTGGTGAGTTCGTATGATGGATCAGATAATTGTCGTAATTCTGGCGGCAGTTTATTCCAGAAGGGTGGAGCAGCTATGGCTATGGAGTTATGGCTATACCCGAACAGTGTTGGGCTCTCGGGTCTTATCGGTAGCCGGTCCAAAGTTTTGGAATTCACTGCCCAGTTCAGTTCGTTCTGTCATTTGTTTAATGTCTTTTGGGTCTAAGTTTAAAAGACATATCTTCCAACTTAGGCTACTTACACACCACAACCTAATTTCTGGTTTCTCTGACCTATTGGAATTCGACCTGGCTTCGCCTACTGTTTATGATTTTTTACTACGATTTTGATTTGAACAAAAACGACCTTGGGCATTATGATAACCGCGAAGTCTTTAGATTAGATCAGTAGTCGATTACTAAAAGAACTGCTCGATTTGTTATAAATCGAGTAATTTTCGAGTATTCGAATAGTCTCAGCAGCCCTATGCGGTTATAAATATCGACGAAGGTACTTCTAAACTGTAGCCACGAGACGAGTTCCGCTTTTAAAATTTCTGTTCTTGTTGATTTATAACAATCTGTGTAAAATGAGTTTAGTTTTGAGAACGATGTTAAATCCATCTTTGCGTAAGAGATATGTAACGTGTCGTTTAGTAAAAATGATTAGGTATTACTCTGTAACGGGGAATCAAACAGCAGACAATGCTCTGAAGAAAATAATGGGTAATCGAATCGAGAGTTGGATGACCAAGTACGAGAATCTTGTCGGGTTGACGGAAGTGAAAGAAGCTCAGGCAAAAGTGATCGAGGCAAGTGTTAAGTGAATTTATCAGTTAATTTATTGGGTGATCACCCCTGCCCGTTTGAGAGGGTGCCACGCCATTAAAGTGCGGTCGTCCAGAATCTTCGAAACCCGAATCCCAGAGAACGATGAAAATCGCAACAGACCGATTTCCAGAAATGTCTGTCAAGTTGGAACACATTCAGATTCGCACGTAGAAGTCAGATTCGCGGTCTGCTTATAATATACCTCACTACACTGATGTCTGTCAAGTTGGGAGTCAGATTCAGATTCGCCAGCAGAAGACAGTTTCGAAGACACATTCGTGGTCTGCTTAATATCCAGAACTGCAATATTGCAAATTCGCGAGCTGAAATGACATACTCATCCCCAACAAAAATGAGAGCTCTTCACAGACCACACGCCACAACCATAGGACTACTCAAAACCCCTAGCAGATTTCACTTACATTAACTAATGTCGCCATGGCAACCCTTCAAACTTCCCATGTATTTCAATGCATTACACTGTATGGTAAGCAATCTTGCCATTTTGCCAGCTGAAATGACATACTCATCCTCAACAGAGGTGGGCCCGATACTTGGTTGGGCATTGGGGTCCTTTTCAGCAGGATGCATTGCCGATAATACAGCCCGGTCGAAGCAGCAGTTGTCTATGTTCTGCACATTGACTACCGAGCGCGGGGGACACACATCGGTGTGGGGAATTAGCTTCTAGCTCGAAACGGTTGGTACCTATCAATGCCAAGGTCCAGCGCCACAATCCACCGTAATCTGCATCCTGACTCCTCGTTGGCGTACTCCTCGAGGCGCCTGAGCGTCTGCGCTTTGACTGGCTGTACACTACCCTGGATGTCATCCGCTTCAGAACTGGCGCGGCGGCACTCCGGAGTTAGGCCGTTCTGGTGGTGGTGTTGGAAGCCACTTTCTCATCATATACGTGAGTAGTTCTATGGGTGGGGCATGCAGTCTTTGAAGAGCTTTCAATTATTTTGGGGATGAGTATGTCATTTCAGCTGGCAAAATGGCAAGATTGCTTACCATACAGCATAATGCATTGAAATACAAGGGAAGTTTGAAGGGTTGCCGTGGGGACATTAGTTAATGTAAGTGAAATCTGCTAGGGGTTTTGAGTAGTTCTATGGGTGTGGCATGTGGTCTGTAAAAAACTTTAATTTCTGTTGAGGATGAGTATGTAAATTCCGCTCGCGAATCTGCAGTGTTGCTTACCATACAGCGTAATGCATGAAATACATGGTCTGTGAAGAGTGTTCGTTCTGTTGAGGATGAGTATGTCATTTCAGCTGGCAAAATGGCAATATTTCTGACCACAAAGCGCAATGCATTGAAATACATTGGATGTTTGAAGGGTTGCCATGGCCACTCTAGTTAATGTAAGTTAAATCTGCTAGGTGTTTACACTGTATGTTAAGCAATTTTCAACTTTGCAAGCTGAAATGAAATACTCATCCCCAACATAAAGCTCTTCAAAAACCAAACGCCCTTCCCATAGGACTACAAAAACCCCTTACAGATTTCACTTACATTTGCTAATGTAGCCATGGCAACCCTTCAAACTTCCCATTTACTTCAATGCATTGTGCTATATGGTAAGCAATATTACAACTTCGAGAGCGGAATGACATACTCATATCCAACAGAATTTAAAGCTCTTCGCATACCACACGCCCCACCCATATGACTACAAAAAACCTCTAACAAATTTCACTTACATTAACTAGTGTTGTCGTGGAAACCCTTCAAACTTCCCATTTATTTCAATGCATGGTAAGCAATGTTGCACCTTCGCGTGCTGTAACGAAATATCCCCAACAGAATTGAAAGCTCTTTAAGGACCACACGTCCCACCCATAGTGCCAAACAAAACCCCTAACAGATTTCATTTACATTAACTAATGTCGTGGCAAACCTTCAAACTTCCCATGTATTTCAATGCATTGCACTGTATGGTAAGCAATGTTGCAACTTCGCGAGCTGAAATGACATACTCATCCCCAACAGAAATGTAAGCTTTTTAAGGACCACACGTCCCACCCATAGTGCTACACAAAACCCCTAACAGATTTCACTACATTAACTAATGTCATCGTGGCAACCCTTCAAACGTCCCATTGATTTCAATGCATTGTGCTATATGGTAAGCAATATTGCAACTTTGCCAGCTGAAATGACATACTCATCGTCAACATAAATGAAAGCTATTCACAGACTACACACCCCACCCATATGACTACACAAAACTCCTAACAGATTTCATTGCATGGTAAGCAATGTTGCTAACATTAGCTAATGTCATCGTGGCAACCTTTCAAAATACCCATTCATTTCAATGCATTGCGCCATATGATAAGCAATATTGCAATATAGCGCCTAGCATCGAGGCACAGCTGCACGAGGAGTTGGTCCGACTACGAGGTCTTAAGCATACACAAATATTAATGGCCCAGCTGGAAGGGAGGGTGCTAACCACCGATCACGTATATGACGATAACATGGCTCCCAACACCACCACCACAACTGCCTACCTCCGGAGTGCCGCCGCGCCAGTTCTGAAGAGGATGACATTGTATTGTATTGTATTTGATAGCTTATGTAGCGCTTCTTATAGAACAAACTACTCAGAGGCGCTTCCAGCATGAGAACCCCTGGGAAATAAGAACGTCTTTAAACAATGAGCTGACTGGGCTGTATCACCAATAGTGACCCTTGCACAAAGCGATAACGGAGGTTCATTCCATAGAGAAGGGCCAACAACAGCAAAAGCCCTCTGCTGCACAAGTGAGGACTTAACATGAGGAACAAATAGATCCAGACGATTTTGAGAACATAAAGGACGGGATGAGACACTAGAGTGTGGAGGTCGAATAAGATCACAAAGATATTTTGGAGCCTGGCCCATGCGAGCTCTAATTACCAGTGACAAAAGTTTAAACTGAATACGAGATTGGATAGGGAGCCAATGAAGTTGCTGAATGATGTAATCAGAGATATGAGAGAAACGAGGAAGACGTGATATTAAACTGGCTGCAGAATTTAGTACTGATTGAAGGGAAGACAGCTGATACTTGGGTAAACCAACAAGTACAGTCTTGCAGTAATCAATGCGACGCACATATCATGGCATGAATCATAGTAGTAAAGACAGAGGAAGAAATAGGGGCAATGGTCCATCAATTTGGAGACGACGTTCAAGTCTACCAGTCCTGCCATCCACTCGATGCTCCATCTTGCGTCTCAAGGGTAAGGACCATAGTTGACAGTGTACGGAACTGGATGTCGTCAGATCGCCTACGACTGAATCCTGCTAAAACACAGTTTATTTGGTTTGGATCTCGGCACAAGCTGCCAAGGATCGACAAAGCTTCAATTTCGTTTACATTTCCGGGCTGGGCATCCCTACATGCTGTCCGGGATCTTGGTGTCATCTTGGATGAAGAACTTTCGATGGCCGCTCATGTCAACTTACTTTGCAGGACTTGTTTCTACGAGCTGCGTCAGATCAGGGTCATACGGCGCAGTTTATCTCAAGGTGCTGCGGCCACCATGGTTCACTCTTTCATCGTGACGCGCTTGGACTATTGCAACTCAGTCCTAGCAGGCCTGCCAAAGTTCCGAATTTGCCAGCTGCAGTCGGTCCTCAACTGCGTGGCCAGGATCTTGGCCAACCTGCCTAAATTCTCGCACATCTCAGCCTATATGCGTGATACTCTGCACTGAGTATCCAGAGAGAATCCAGTTCAAAATACTTCTAATAGACAGGATGTTGATTGCTGGTTCGGCTCCAGAATACATCAGAGAGCTTCTCACCTGTTGCGAGCTAACCTAGTTGTCAAAGGCTGTGCTCTGCTGTTCGTGGCCAGCTCACAGTTCCGCACTCCTGCACGACGGCACGGGCAAATCGTGCTTTTTCCTGTGTGGGACTGCTTCTTTGGAAGAGTCTGCCCCCAGAAATTCGATCTCTCGCCGCCTCATCATCTCAAGAAACATTCTCGGCTCGTCTTAAGATGCACCTTTTCGGTAATCTTCGATAGCCACCCTGCAGCGCCTTTGTGAGTTTCTTAAAATGCACTATACAAGTGCTTGGATACATACATACATACATACAACGACGAACAACTCTTAAGCGCCTTAATTGGTAGTAACAAGACCGAGACATGGTGTTCGAAGATAAGGATACAGTCAAGTATAGCGCCCAGATTACGAACACACACTAGACGAAAACATAAAAGAGGGGAAAGCTTCAGATAAGCAAGAATAGTCGAGCTGAGCAAGACGGTATTTAGAACCAAACCAGATCAACTGAGTCTTAGCAGGATTAAGACGAAGACGATTGCAGGACATCCAGTGTTGAATATCATGAGTCAGGGCATTAATCTTACCAACAAGAGCAAGCTGCGCAGACGGAGGTCCCTGAACAAAAGCCTGGACATCATCAACGTACAAATTACCAACAGCCAAGTGTTTCGCAAAGAGGGAAGGGATATCAGCAGTATACAAAATGTATAAAAGAGGACCAAGGACCGAGCCCTGGGGAACACCAATATCAACTTTAACCCAGGATGTACCGGAATTCCCAAGAATAACCATCTGTGTTCGACTGATAAGAACGAAACCAGTGAAGAGGGGGACCATGGAGGCCAAAAGATAGCTCAAGACGACGTAACAAAATATTATGATCAACTATGTCAGAGGCAGCGGAGACATCAGAGAATGCAAGAAGGGTAATATGAGACTGATCAGTGGCTGAATAAATGTCCGAGAGGAGGGACAAAAGAACAGATTCAGTAGAGTGATGACGCCTAAAACCAGACTGACCAGGAGGCATAAGTCCTGAATCTTCAAGATAGGGTAACAATTGAAGGGAAACAAGTCTCTCAAGAGTTTTGGAGAGAAAAGAGAGATTGGAAATAGGGCGATAATTATGAAGGTCATTAGGATCAAGATTAGGATTTTAAGAGATGGGAAAATAATAGCCCGCTTTTGTGATTCAGGGAGATGCCCATCCAGAAGAGATCTATGAAACATGTACAATAGATATGGTGATAAAACATCTAAAACGTCCAAAATAACAAATGGAGGATGAGGATCAAGTTCACATGACTTTGTATTAGATAATCGAATAATCCGGCATAGCTCCGATTCCGTTATCGGATGAAAGGCATCGAAGATGGATCCAGTGACGGAAAACTGCGGAGGTGGAGACTTCGCAGCAGCTGCACAGTGACCCTGAATCTTCTCGGTTTGGAAGGTAAGAAAGTCACTAGCAGTGAATGACGGCATACCAGACAAATGAGTAGAGCTGCCCAATAGACCCGAAATAGATGACCAAAGACGCTTTGGGTCCTTTACGTGACGGGTGACTTTCATATCACAGTATTCAGCTTCCTTCCGTCGGTACAGGCGATGAAGAGATCTCAGTTGAGTGATCCATTCCCAGCGATGGACAGGGTCCCTTGTACGACGGAAACGTCGCTCCAGACAACGGGTCGGTCTGCGAAGTCGACGACAGTCACCATCGAACCAGGCAGCAAGAGGACGATGCCTGGATTTGACGAACCGCGGAAGAAGTATCTTATCCAAAAGATAGTAGTCGAGTATAAGTTGAATAGTTCATCAATGGACAAGACATCATGTGTACGGGGATCAGCACAAAGAGGAGTGCTGCGGAGGGCTTCTGCAAACTCCTGCCGATTGAATGATCTCCATCCCCGGATATGAAGTAACATGTGAATAGGGAGCAGATGAAGATGAGGAGATCCGAATTCGGTCAATGCATGATCAGAAGCGACAGGCGGATGAATTCGGATGTCACAGAGAGCAGTCATCACGAGTAATAACTAAGTCCAAGATGCCTTTGTGAAGGTGTGTAGGTTCTTTAATATGTTGATATAGGCCAAATTCATTCATTAAATCAAGAAGCATCCAGGGTAGTGTACAGGCGGCCAAATCCCAGATGCTCAATCACCTTGAAGAGTACGCCAATGAGGGGTCAGGATACAGACTCCTGCGGATCGTGGCGCTGGACCTTGGCATTGCTAGGTACCAGCCGAGCTATAAGCTACTTCCCCACACCAAACTGCATTCCCCCGCTCACGGTTGTCAGTGTGCAGAACATAGACAACCGCTGCTTCGACAGGGCTGTATTATTGGCAATGCATCCTGCAGAAAAGAACCCCCAACGCCAAACCAAATATCGGGCCCACCTCGACGAGCTGGACTTTACAGGAATCGCCTTGCTATTAAAGGTGATGGATATCAGCCATTTCGAACCCAACCATAGCCATTTGGGTGGAAAGGCAAGCTGTACCCAATTCACGTCTCTACCGAGACTAGAGTCTACAGCGTCGATCTCCTATTATTGGCCGACGGTAAAAACCATCACTTTGTCTGGATCAAGGATCTGGCCCGCATGCTGTATAAAAACAGTGTCAACAAACGCAAAACGCACCCATACCACCGGTGCCTGCACGTCTTCTCCACCGAGGCCCTCCTGGCTAGCCACACCAAGGATTGCCAGGGCATTGGTAATAAGCCGCAGCGGACCGAGTTGCCCCAAGAGGGTAAGAACATCCTCAAATACCAAAACCACCACAAGCAAATGCACGTCCCATACATTATCTAAGCCGACTTTGAGGCGCTGAACGTGCCAATGGAAGGTGCGACCATGGATCCAAACGAAAGCAACACCAGGCTCATTGCCAAGCAGGAACCGCACAGCTTCTGCTATGTGGTGGTCCGCAGCGACGGCCGCGCGAATGTGCCTGTACTGGGATGAGAAATTCGTAGACGAGTTCCTGCGGCGTTTGCAAGGCGAGCTTGCTACAATCAAGCAGAGTCTGGCAAACAAGGCAGACATGGCGATGACAGCGGCCGACCGCCAATCTTTCCATGCGGCAACCACGTGCCACATCTGTGATGACATGACAGGTGCCGACAAGGTTCGTGAACACTGCCACATCACCGCAAAGTACCGCGGGGCCGCCTGTGAGGGCTGCAAACTCAAGCTGCACATATACCCAGACAAGTGCAAGGTGCCCGTTGTCTTCCCCAAACTCCGAGGCTATGATATACGTTTTCACGTCCGCAGCCTGTAGCCTGTAGTATTGTCCACAATGTTCATCTTTGGCAGTCGTAACCACGCCGGCCTAGAGCGGCGTTATATGGGCAGCGGGTTCCTCGACTGGTTCAGCCGGCTGATCTGCCACCTCATTCCTCTCGGCAAACAAGAACACAATTAAATACGTCGCGGACGTGGTAGGCATTGTGGCGAAATCTGGTGCTATAATAGTGGCCGCAGTTAAGCAGAATGTTGGCGTCGTAAAAGCGAAACGTGCTGCTGCAGCAGCTGGGACGGATACAAAGGCGCTCCCTCTGGTTCCCGCCCCCTAGAGAAAGTTCTCAGCAATAAAAGCATCGAGTTCCTGAATCAGCTAGCGCCCACAGGGTTTCCTCTTCTGGCAGTGACTCAAGACATTAATATCCGCATTGCTTTGGGTTCAAAACGCTACAAGCGGCCCTCGTGGAAACGCCTTCCGAATGGTGATGGGCGAGGGGGCAAGGGCTTGTTTCTTGGTCCTCAATAGTTCTTCGACTTCACTGGCCCACACCGTATTGAAAACTTGACGTTTTTCTGCCATGCATTGGCGACCGTAAGCGTGGCAAGTGATAGGGTAGACAACGCCTAAGCGGTGCCGGTCGATGAAAGCATCGAGTCATTCGACTACCGCGAGTATGAGTCGCAGAACCCTGCTGCCATCAACAATGGACAAGCCATACAGATCGATACCCAGAACCAGGTTGTATTCACACAACCATCCCAGAACTACCTTCTTGTGAAGGGTAGGCTTGCATCCACAGGCGCGGCCTATGTAATCGAAACACTGATCACACTCATCAACAATGCTGTCCCATATATGTTCTCCCAGGTCCGGTTCTTAATCAGCAACAGCACCGAGATAAAAAAGGGATGTCCCTTGGGCAAACCACGACGGTGAGGGTTATGCTGATTTACGGCAACAACTTCTCCAAGGCGGAGGGTTTGAACATGTGCTGGCAAAAAATCAAACCGAGGCGGAAGCCGCAGCGAATTTCGGCTTCGAAGCGCGGCGACAGCTGATTAATGCTAGGCCAGACCCCACTCGTTCGTTCTCGTTCGTCGTTTTGTGTAGTCGTATTGGTGGGTCGTGCGGTCCGTGAAGAGCTTTCGTTTCTGTTGGGGATGACTGTCATTTCACCTGGTGAAGCTGGAATCCCAACAGAAACGAAAGCTCTTCACGAACCGCACGACCCACCAATACGACTACACAAAACGACGAACGAGAACGAACGAGTGGGGTCTGGCCTAGCATTAATCAGCTGTCGCCGCGCTTCGAAGCCGAAATTCGCTGCGGCTTCCGCCTCGGTTTGATTTTTTGCCAGCACAATGCATTGAAATAAATGGGAAGTTTGAAGGGTTTCCACGACGACATTAGTTAATGTAAGTGAAATCTGTTAGGGGTTTTGTGCAGTCATATGGGTGGGGCATGTAGTCTGTGAAGAGCTTTCAATTCTGTTGGGGATGCTTATGTGATTTCAGCTGGCGAAGTTGCAATATTGGTTACCATACGGCACAATGCATTGAAATAAATGTGAAGTTTGAAGGGTTGAACAGACGACATTAGTCAATATAAGTGAAATCTGTTAGGGGTTTTGTGTAGTTATATTGGTGGGGCATGTAGTCTGTGAAGAGCTTTGATTTCTATTGAGTGTGAGTATGTCATTTCACCTGGCGAAGTTGCAATATTGCTTACCATACAATGCAGTGGGGTGTTATTTCTGGATATTAAGCAGACTGCGAATCTGACTTCTACGGTCGAATCTGAATCTGTCTTCTAACTTGACAGACATGTAAATCCAGAAATCCAGCGCCTGCTGACGGCATCCAATGATAATATATTGAATGATTGTAAGGCAGTAGTATATAGAGGGAAGAATAAATACTGGCTCCCACGTGGCCCAGCGTGGCTTCCTGACCCCCTCTTTTGTAACCCTTTCCAAGAAAGCCATGAAGTATGCTTGGCAGGGCACCCTACACTCCGCTTCTCTCATGTCCGCTGCTGCCGTGACCGCCGCTGCTGCTGCTCTTTTGTAGCTCTTTCCAAGAAAGCCGCCATGTAGGCTTGGCAGGGTGCCCCACACCATGCTTCTCAGGCCCGCCTTGGGAGGTTGAGGTAGTGGGACCAGGCAAGGTTAGAAGGACACGGCAGAGGCAGAGGTAGAGGTAGCGGGACGCGGCACGGACAGAGGGCGCAAGATGAGGCGGGCTAGCAGGTAAAGGGGCGCCGCGAATTCTGTCGATTCGGTATGGACTCCATCTGCAAGCCTAGTACTGCTCTCGCTATGTATATTCCGCATTTGTAAATGTGATTTAATGTAATTTATTTTGTTATCGTTCTTTGCTGACTATATACAGTTACTTTTAAAAGTGTATAAAATTTCCTCATTTAAGTCGCATTGTTAATTAAGATGCATCCCTAGAAGTTCGTGTTAAAATGGGCATCTTGTATTCCAGAAAATATGATAGCTTCAACTAACATATTTCTACATATAACACTATCAACCCGTTATAAACTCACTCTGATATATTAATTCGTTTATAGTGCATTCACAGTTGTGGCTTCTGAATTTCTCTATGAGAATTTTAATATCTACTATAGCACGTGCTAGTGTTCAATTGTTCTCCCTATATTAATGCACTATTGGAGAGTGACTTTGGAGGCAAGTGCTTTTACCAAGTATTTTCATGTTCTGTTTGCATTTTATGAATGATAATACATGTGCTAATGGATTTCTGTGTTTGGTAATGGGACACTATGACGCAATGACATTTTGTTGGTAAGGTAGTAAGGACATAAGGCAGTAACGCAATAATAGGATCTTTTATAAATCTCATGTGTAAAACTCGATCTATCAAGAATAAGCTATTTTATGCCATCTAAGGTGTATGATTTGGACAGCATTTAGTTACGATTTAACGACAGCAGAATAAACTTCCAAGACAGTTGACAGCTGCAGGCAATTCATTTTGACAGCAGTGGCCCAACTTGTTACCTTAATTGATGCTGCAATTGCTAGAAGACCAGGTGATCGATGCAATAAAAATCTTAAACTTATAAATACTTACAGTTAGCTAAATGATAGTAAATAATTAAACAAAATTAAAAGATACCTTTAATAACTGGCATAAGAAATGTGTTGAGACATTTTTATCCATTCTGATTTAATATGTGCTGTGTAAATGCTGAGTTGAAGCATAGCAGAGAACCAGATTGTCACTGGCTCATCTTCTGTTGTAGTGACAGTTGTTTTGTTGTTAAAAAGCAATACAAATGCAAATGTTGATCTAAAATATTTTAATTAAATATCTGTAGCTAAATAAAAGGATGCCCAAGTATGATTACATTTTTAATTTAAATTTACCATGTATGCCACACATTCATATTAATCAATTGATTCAAGAAACATTTGTCCACATTAGTTCAGCCATTGTCTGATCATGCTGCTATGCAGAATGACTGCACGTGATTTATCCTCCCTAAAATCTCCAAGTGAATGCTTAAACACGAGTTTACATTAAACAATTAGAGAATGACACGAGTTTACATTAAACAATTAGAGAATGTTTAGTCACATAATTCAGCAGTCATATAACTTTCATTGTAAAGAAAGATGACCACATGCGATTTCACATCCCCAAAATTTGAAATTATACCCAGAAACAATTGTAACTCATTCTGTGTAAAATAATTTTAAAACTCAGTATTCGATATAATTCAGTAGCACATTTGGACCCCAGTTCTGCACTATAACAGGTTTATTATGTGTGGGATGTAATACATGCTACTTTATAAACATTGAGCAAAATATGATTAATAATATATAATCTAGCCAGTTCCGCCTGAAATAGACCATCAACCATCAATCAAACTCTAGCAGTAATTTTATCCATACACTAACTAGGGTACTCAGAATTTAATTTGTGCTTGCTTACAATAGTTATTTGCTTCACAGATCGGGTTAATAGTCTGAAATCTGTAATGCTGGAAACAATTTTAGTGATTTTCCCTTGACTTTGAAAGGCATTTGGACATTTGTCTGTGGTCTTAAAATGTTTATCGTATGCAGGAAAGCCTAAGAGTTCATATATTGGTAGTTGAACGTTCATACAGTCTACTCCTATCCTGTATAGTAAGGCTTGTATTTTATGCTGTAGCAAATGATATTACTTTATTTTCTGTGCTCCTTAACACAAGTTGGAGTGAGCCCAAAATGACAAACTTTTTGTAGTCAGTACTTAGTTTGTCTGTAAATAGTTGTTGGACCTAAATTTTGGAACTCTTTCCTTGTATCTGTTCATTATGCTAAATTGCTTGTGTCATTTTGTTCTCAGCTTAAGACTTGCCTTTTGAAAAATCCACATTTTAATTAATTTTAATGATAAAGTAGTAAATATGAATTGTGCATATGGGTTCAGATGTTTTAAGATGGGGTTAGTGCTTGTGGACTATTTATCTTTGGTGTATGTGGGCCTGTGGAGTATACATACACATGGGCACACTTACCTGATTTCACGTGTCTGTTGCTCTTTATCAGTTGGAAAGGCAGGATCGGTGAGAGACGGATACAGTGGCATGGCTATAGTTTCTCTACCAATAGAGTAGCCCCGATAGGAGTACCAGAATGTTCGCGTATCAAGCGAATCCTGACTTCAACATCTCGACGGTTTGGACGTGTAAAATATACGGCTAAAATCGAAACCTCCGCTGATGATGACGCTTATGGACCCGATATTATCTAGTCCTTCTTGAACAATTTTGAATATAGCCTTGCTGTCATAATCAGACCTGCTGAATCTCCAGAAGTCATAACCCACTGAAACCTTGTTTGGTGGATTGAGACAACTCACGCATGGGTACCTCGAAGCAGTCAACGGAAGTGTTACAGACGCGCCCAGTCTGGCATTCATCTGGAGAGTTTGTAGATGTCACGCGTGTGAATGGTCTAGTCCTCATAATCCAGGAAGTCCGACTGCATGCCAGCCAAACGCTTGGGCGTAGTAGGTCACTATAGCCCCAAAGGCCCAGTGTGGTCTGCCCATTGGTCCAGTTCAGATGATATTTACTCATGTCGCTCTCCCCATGCTGTGTTAGGTATTCCCGGATTTTGAAGTGCATGTCGGCTGCCATGTCGTTCGTCGTGACATTAAATAGAGGCATTGTAACACTAAATGTTCCGACGGCAAGTGTGTTTTAATTGGGAGAGGCCGGTTGCCGCACCAACGAATGTGTCTGCGTGAAGATTTGGAAGTGAGAAAGCCCTATTTTGGTGGATTCCATGGCAAGTACGCTTAACCGGTTGATGCTATATGGCAAACTTGTTGTAATGTCAAACTCCTGCACCAGTTCACCTAACACAGCATTAGCCCTCAGAAGAGTCGTGATATCCCCCACCGTTTGAGCCTGCGAGTTCCCACCACATAATCCGCTCTAAGTCGAGGTTGCCAGACATTGTCCCACCAGCAAGCTGCAGGTTGTCCTGGTCAGTAGTATCAGCATAGCCCTTCTTTGCAGCGTGCTTTGCCAGCGAGAGGCCTTCAGATGTCTGTCAGCCGGAATCCACCAGCGAGAGAATTCCCGTCATGGTATCGCCTGTCCTGCGGACGAGACCGACAGGGCTGAACTGCCCCATTTCTGCCGCTAGCGCACCAACACTGCTTTCACCAAACCTATCAACCGGCATTGCTTTTGTGGAAAAGAACGCGCGGATCTAAATGTACTTAGCTCCAGCAGGCACAGGTGTCCGCATATCAAATCATCGGGACCATAGAGCTGGAACGTCTGTGTCATAATCGAGCAACCTAAATATCGGAAGAGTTCATGAGGTGAGTCCAGTCATAGCTGTCAAAATAGTAGGCGGTGAGGCTGCATTTGTGGTACGCAACCCAGTGGGTACCGCCGCTGCAGCTGGAGTCCAGATTGACTGCTCCACACTCCTTGCTATCTACCGTGGAAGGGAGGCCGTCGCGCATAAATACACCGTGAAAGTGCGGCAGGGCTTTACCGGCCCTCTCGATATCGAGGTTGCTCAGTGGTTCTGTTTTTTTTTAAAGATATAAGCCGGATCCACTACACTGCGGGCAGCAACCACCATGAGTCTCGCGCGTGAGATACAACCCAGAGCCCCGCAGCACCTTGCTGCTGAGCCTCGACTTCACGATTATATCGCTGAGCCTCAGCCAGCGCCGCGTTGTTGGCCTGTCTAGCGTGCACTGCCCTTGTTACCCCGCCGCCCCACCAGCCAGCGCACCGGCCACAGAAAGCCTGCCGAGGATCGCCGGGAGGAGAGCCAGTAGTGGGAGAAGGTCGCCCATCTTCATCTTTTTCAGCTGCATTTTGGTTAATCTCAGCTCAGTGCCGGCAGCATCTGCCTTCTTTTTCTGGATGTGGGCAATCTGCCGCTTTGTCAGCCCCATTTTGTCCTCCCTGCGAAGCTGACAATAGGCAAGCCGGACTGTGGCCCCAGTGCCATCGCGGGCGGCCTTAGCCAGCATTAAATTTTTGCCCTCATTCAACGTAAGACCGCAGGCAATATACTCGGAAGCCATTCATAATGAAACGGGAAGTTTTTTGTAACTGCCGGTAAACGGCGTTAAACTTGCGCCCATCAGAATAGGAGACGGTCGCTGATCAAGATTGCGAAGGCCGTCGTATTGGCTGGCACCACGGCGTCAAAGTCCACCTTGATTTGGATGTCCTTACGGAGGTCTTTAGACGCTCAGACTGTCGGTGCACGTCCAGGACGAAATCGGGAAGAAAGCAACGGAGTCGATGGGCGTAAGTCGTTGGGCGTCACTTGGGATGATGATTCGCGTGCGTTTATGCCATAGAGTTCCTCCTTAAAGCCCCGTAGAGGTTTGTACGTGCGAGAAGTCCTTAGCTGTGTGAAGTTTAAGTTCATGTCTACAACCGGGTACCAGTCGCTGATCAGCATGGCATAGATATTACGGACCCGTAAGTGGTCGAACAATGCAGGGTTCTGCTGCTGGTGCGCGGCTTTGCCTGTCTGGAATGCGACCAGTATCCAGCGCGGCTTTTCAGTGCCAGATTTCACGCTGAGCCTTCATGAGAAGGTAGTTGCTTGTGGTATTGCAATGTCGCACTGCACAGCGCGGAATGCCACAGGCACCTTGACCTTGCTCTCAATCTGCTTCATCAGTGCGCTTTTATACTCCAGTGCGGGAATAACATGCGGCATGAACCGCGACAGTTTTGTTAGCTGAATCCTACCATTCAGCGGCGCCTGGTCTCAAAGGCGGCTTGCCGACTCAGCAGCAGAGACTGTTTGATTTCGTAGACAACTTTGTGGCAGTCAACAAAAAAACCCATACATGTGTCTCAGCGTTACGACGAAGAGAACGAACCAACGGGGTCTGGCCTAGCAGTAATACCCTGTCGCCGCTCTTTGAAGTCGAGATTCGCTGCGGCGGCCGCCTCAGTCATATCTTTTTTGCCAGTACATGTTCAACTCTCCGCCTTGGAGAAGTCGTCGCCGTAAATCAGCATACCCCTCATCGTCATGGCTTGCCCAGGGGACATCACATTTTCTATCGATGTTGTTGATCTAGTACCGGATCTGAACATGTACGGGACAGCATTGTTGATGCCTGTGATCAGCATGCCGACTACATAGTCCGCGCCCGTGGATGCGAGCCTACCCTCCACAAGAAGGTAGCTCTTGAACGGTTGTGTGCGTACATCCTGGTTCTGGATATCCAGCTGTATGGCTTGTCCATTGTTGATGGCAGCAGGGTTCTGCGACTCATACTTGCGGTATTCGAATGACTCGATGCTCTCATCAACCGTCACCGCTTCAGGATGTCTAGCATATTACTCGCCACGTTTACGGTCTCCATTGTACTATACGGCGGAAAAACGTAAAGTCTTCAATACAGCGTGGGCATCGTTCAACGGAGTGGAAGGGCTATTGAGGACCGAGAAACAAGCCCCCCCTCGCCCATCGCCATTCTGATGGTGATCCCCGGGGACCACTAGTAGCGTCTTGAACCCAGACTCGGCAATGCAGCTATTAATGTCTTGAATAGCCGGAACCGCTGGCACAAGAAGACTTCTTGTGGCCGCTAGCTGCTTCAGGAACTCAGTGCTTTTATCGCTGAACACTTTCTCGAGAGGGGCCGGAACTGCAGGGAGGCCTGTTTAGCCGTCCCAGCCACTGGAGCCGTAAATTTCGCTTTTACGACGTCGACAATCTGCTTAACTGCAGCCGCAGTTGTAGCACAAGATTTTCCCACACTGCCAGCCACGTCCGCGACGTGTTTAATCGTGTCCTTGTTCGCCGAGATGAAGGAGTCGGTAGATCTGCCGGCTGAACCGAGTGCGCTTGCGGCGCCTCTGATACCCACAGGCTTTGTGAAGTTAAAGCCAAGCGTGGCCCGGATTGTAGATGTGGTCATGTCTACCTGAAAAGTGCGTCTGGATATCTCTACGTAGGCGCGTTGGGTCGAGGCGTTAGCCCCTACGGTAATGTAGTGGGATTTTGCCGCGGCGTCCCAGTGGTCATTTGTCTCTAGTTGCCGCTGAATCTCGGCGTTGATCTGCGTGATATTATAGCTCCCTTCAGGCAACTTGATCGTCTTCCACGTCATACCACCATCCGTACTATAGACGATCGTGTTATTGGTGCTGGAGATGTTGGGAATGGAGTTGTAGGTCTCGAGGTTCACTAAAGCCAACTCGAAGCGCCTTTTGGGATCGAGGTACAGCGGTGGATTGAAGGAAGTGGTCCAGTCTGTGGTGTCTGAGATGACTACCATGGTGAAATTCTCCCGCTGGGTTAGCAGCAATGCCAGATCTCGAATCTCCTCGAAGAGTTTTCCATGTTTATACCATGAGCAGGCTCCTGTTCAACTGGAGCGCCAACTCCTTAGGAACTGCGCCCGAACGCATCAGTTCAGCAAGGATCACCGATATCATTATCCAGACCGGTGTTGCCCGGCGCCTTAGAGGCCACTAGAGTTCGCAACCGCTCTACAAGGGCGTCTGGGTCGTTGTAGTACTGCAAGCCTTCGCCCTTCAGCGGGTGCTTTTTGCTTGTCCGCCTGTTAACTGACAGCCGGCCAATTCGACCAGCTTCTTGAAGGTTGCATGTGGCGTGTACTGTTTAGTCTTAATGAAGCTCTTCGTCAGGAGGCTGTACAGCGAGTCGTCGGCAGGAGCTTCGAGCACGAGGTTTCCACCATTAAATGCCCTTAGGTTACCAGCCATCAGCGCCACTGGGTCGATGGAGAGCTCGCCGAACTGGTGCCTTTGCATCTTCAGAGGCGCTGCGATACCCTATCTTGAATAAGCTTGAGCCGGGTTCTATATACGCGAAGGACATCTATTTCTCGATCAGTGGTGACCCGGTCCGCAGGTATTTTTATGTTTGCGGGTCCGAATGTGTGCCAGTTATACTTTGTAAACTCGTCAATAACTCGTTTTATATCAGCTTGGGCGAGCTCGCTTGGCGGCTTAAAATTGTTTTTTGATTGTCTCGAGGTTGCGGTCGGGGTCCACAATCGTGATTGGACGATTGAAGTCACTGGCTTGAAAAGCTTTGCCGCGTCATACAACAGGTCGGCCTTTCCGAGCTTCTCTGCCTCGAACCGTCTCTGGAGCCGGTTCCTGTGCGCCAGGTAGTTCTGGATCAACGCGTTGCGCTCCTGTTTTGCTGCCTGTAGCGGTTACTTCATTTTATAGCTTAAATCTCTTTATCTGTATTAATTGCTTACTTATTTAAGTTTGATGTCTAGGGAATGCTATAAAATTACTTCAGTCCGCTACGTGATACAGACATTGATCATATGCTGTTGTTCACCTTACTCAGGTATTGACTATTATCATTAGTTCATAAATAGTTTATGGCTCGTTAAATGTCTGTTTCAAAAGTTTTATTATAAAACAATACAATGTAATATATCCAACAGTCCATTTACATTTATGCAATGAAAGAATCTAATTACCTTACTTAGAAGGCCAGCAATTATCTAGGCTATAGGTAATATATAATTTAACTTCCCCAAGATGAGCTTCTCCATGTCAGATTCCCAAAAATCCTTCAGCAGAAGTATGGATCCGTTTCTTTCTTTCATGTGGCAGTGCGATTTTCCCCAGAGTCCTTCATCGTAAAGAGGCAATATGGCGACTCCTCTATAACACGCAGGATTACTACTTGGTAGACAAGCAGTCACTATTCTTTCGACGATTGTTGATCGAAAGTTCCTTGTTTCGACAACCAAACTCGATGAGGAGTTAATCCACAGTTTCACGAACATAGACACGTTCGAATACGACGCTCTAAGTTCCTTCAATTAGCTACCACTGGCAACAAAATCGACATCGTCCGATTTAGCTTCAAGTTCGACACACTTCGAACGGTGTCTTTAAGACTGCTCATTGCAGTTAGACTTCGATTCTACAAGTTTTAAACGGCGACTCAGTACCATCAAATCGACCGAATAGACTCCACAACTCGAGAATTACGAGGCGTCCACAACTACCATCGCGTCTGCTTTTTTTTTTTTTTATATCTCAGTCACCGAGATGACTCATCATCGATATAACCATTGGCTCTTGATTGACTGCTGGATGTAATTAACCGGTCCCGACCCGTAAAAGAAAGGCCTCGCAAGCGAGGCCTGCAGTCAGAGCCGAGCTGGCCCGCGGGAAAATTTGGTTGCCTCCAGTTTAGCGAGCAATCGAGACCAGGGACTCACTCGCGAATGTCACTTTGCGGGCAGACCGCGTTGGACGGACCTCCGTGCTTGGTCCGATATGGGTATGGCCTTGTCATAAGCGGGTGCCTAAGGAGGCCCGGTGTCCGTTGGCCCTGGACCTCTCACTGTCGACCGGGTGAAGAACTTGAACATGTTCGAGGTGTACGTAAGCACCCGGACCGACAGTAGGGTCTCGTCAGCGGCCATTACTCCCAACCTGCGGAGCAGCCGGGACGAGGATTGGAACAGAGCTCCTCTCCAGTTGAGCACCACGGCCCCGAACTCACACGGCGCGCCCGGATGGACTTTAGCAACCCAGTCGATGATGTCAGGTCTATTGTAATAGTCGACCTTTTCTCGGTACGGACCGCTCATATCATTACAGTCCGATGTGATTGTAACAACAACATGGGCCACCCCATCCACCAAGACCACCAAGTCAGGCTTTCGCCTCCCGGCTCCAGTAACAATGGTCGGCTCCCGGATCACTTCGTGATCCTTGGACTCAACCCTATTGGCGATCAGGTTGAGCACCGAATTGTGTCTGTCACACCGGAGACGGTGGGTTCTCACACAGCTCTGGGAGATGTGAGCCAGGGTGCCTTGAGCGTTGCACCCGGCGTCACACCATATGGTACCCGTGCGGCGTCCGCGAGAGCTGCGCTCTGCAGACGGCAACAGGTTCCCCCGCACTTTGATGGACTGGACGTAGTCACCTCCACTAAGGAGGGCGGACCCGTCAGTCACCCAGGTGTTAACGTGGGGGGTTTGTCCCTGCTGTTTCAATCCCCGACCATCAACCGATGAATGGAGCTGGGTTGCCAAGAGCTCTTTCACGTCCTTGCTGTTGCTCAGTTCTTGATTCGCCACCTTTGCCAAACGTACGCACTTCCTCCTCGCTCCCAGGAAGATGGGACCTGTAGCCACGCACTGCATAATCGGGTCTCGCGACTCCTCCACCTTGGCCATGCGACGGGCCTTGAGTGGTGGGATAAGGTACCGCAGGCGCGGCACTTCCAGTCCTCCGTCCTTCGCGTTGGCGTGGAAGTACCCGGTGGGAGTATCATGCGGCAGCCACAACCATTTGCGTACTGCCGCCCTCACCAACCGGTCCAACTGCTCAAGCGATTTGGACGTTAGCTCCCCGAGAACAAGTCCATGATACATTTTAGGCAACAAATGACAGCGCAATAGGAACATGCGCTGTTGGGGCTTTAGAGGAGCACGCGTTAACCGATCAAGCCCGACATTGAGGAAGTCGCGGTATGCCTTCCTCATACCGGACGCTTTAGCCTGCAATCCCAGGTACTTGTATGTCTGCACTACAGTAAGGGATTTTACTGATTCACCATCGATGGAAAGAATCGGTGAAGGGTTAACCACCCAGCGTTTAGCTTTCCCATCCACATCGATGCGGAGGGTAGCACATTTTGCTGAGTTCAGTCTCAGACCGCTGTACTGCAGCGCCTCGGACACTCTAGCAACCTGTTCACGCAGGCCTTCAGCAGTTGAAGCAATGAGGACGAGGTCGTCAGCATACACTAAACACCGGACCTGGTAGTCACCGTTAAGGTGGAAACCAATAGCAGGGTTTAGGACCGACAACACTTCATCCATCACGCAGTTGAACAAGATGGCCGACAGGGGGTCGCCTTGCCGAACACCGCGGCCGCACTGGATCGGCTCGCTCTTTCGACCGCCTACTTTGAGGACAGTCGAGGTGTTGGCGTACATAGATGTTATGTACTGCACCAGCGGCGATGGCACGCCCAGCCTCTTAAGGGACCTGGCCAGTGTCTCGTGGGAGACACAATCGAAGGCCTTTGCCACATCAATGAAGGCTAGACACACCGGTCGTCTCTGCCGCTGGGCCCCCCTTATGATGGTATCCAGAAGGAAGACATTGTCAGCACATCCGTCAACAGGCATGAACGCTTTCTGCCTCGGATCAAGCGAAACTTTCTCGGTAAAACGAGCGGCCATGATCTTATGAAAGACCCTCGTAACACGCGAGGCCATGGTGATCGGCCTATAGTTTGCCGGGTCCTTCGGGTCTCCTACTTTAGGGATCAGAACGGTCTCACCTTCTACGTTGCGCCTTGGGGTGTACCCCAGCGCGAGCCATAGGCTGTAGTAGTTGGCTAGTAGCGATGGTGGGACCGTCTTCATTTCCTTGAGTGTGACTCCGTCGGGTCCCGCCGCACTCTCCTCTGAGTTGGCGATAGCTTTCGCCACCTCCCCCGTGGTTATAGGTTCAACGATGGACCAGTCCACTTGCACCTTAGGGACCGGCCTCTCATCGACCTCAGAAGGAGAGGAGAATATGGATCTCCAGAATCCCTCTTGTTCCATCAAGGTCAATGACGCCTCTTCCTGCTCCCATTGTCCCTCGAGGACCATCTCAGCGCACCTCTTACGGTTAGAGCGGTAGGCTTTCTGTACCCTAGCGTATGCCATCTGGCGGGCAAGACGTTTCGGGTTCAGCCTCTGCTTCGATTTGCCGGTTTTCGGCCTATCAGGGCCTGGCGGCTATTTGCCCAATTTCCCTTTTCGAGGTTTGCTTCTCTCGGTTCTCTCCGGGCAAGATTTGAAGAAGGTGGTTAATCGCTCTGCACAACAGTCAAGTAACGTCCTTGCAACAGCATCACCATCAGGTGTTACTTTCTCCGCGCTCTCCACAGCTTGAAGCAGGGTCTCAACAATGGGATCACTGCCTGGCTCTCCTCGGACTTCAAGGAGCCCCTCACTGGCATGTTGAAGGACCACCCTTCGCCAATTCGAACCGGGACAGCTCTCCTCGGCAGGCCCACTCAGCGAAACGTCGTCATCGGACTCCGCAGCTCGCTGCTGATCCCGTATCCGGGCAACAAGGGCTTCGACTTCGTCCTTGTAGTCCTGCTTCCTACGGAGCCCTTTGATTGCTTCGCGGGACCTGTCCTGAAAGACCACTGCCAATCGACTGTTTAAGAGCGCCGGCTTCACCCAGGAGGCAAGGAGGTCGGCCTCTAATCGGACCATACGCTCTCTTTCCTCCGGGGGCCATCTCGCCTTGATTCTTACAGGAACCTGGTGTGCCGCGTGATACTCCTCGGGGTGGGCGCTTCGCTGATGGATCGCGAGCCCTCTAACCTTGAAGCATCGAAAGCACTGGGGGCACTCAACCTCCCCAGGCACCACACTCGCCGCCCCTTCGGCTGAAACGACGGGCGCTGCGGAGGCAGCGCCCTTGGAAATATTGTAAGTAGCCATTTTTAATCGTTTTGAGATCGCCCTTGCACGCTTGGCCTCCATACTGCATCCACACGAGGTGGACTGGAGTTGCTCCCCCGCCACGACAAGGCGCGTGCATAGGACTTTACCCCGACCATCTCCCAAAGGTAAATTGGCCGAGGCTTGGGGGAGAAAAGACTCGTAAGACCGGAATTTCAATCGTTTCACGCTTAAAATTATTTTTGCAGAAGATCGTCTGCTGATGATGTCAGAATTTTCAAATTCTTTACTATCATGCTCGGCCTTGTAGTTTCAACGGTTAGACCGATCGTTTGGTGAGTTATGGCTACCGTTCAAATTCGCCTTCTCATGAGTAAAACTGTCCATGTTGAACAACGGATCTCCATGGCGTGCTTAGTCAAGCAAACAACCAGTAAAATCTACTTAATATTCATAGATTAGCTAAACTTGGCCTTCTCCATTTAACTATATACTTATTACTGGCCGGGTTAAGCTAACACTAAATCTAATCATTCTTAACTAATTTCTAACCAATTATTGATAACTAGTCAGCTAGAGGTAAGTCTAGTTAAGTAAGTAATGTAGAAAGTGGCAAAGCAAATGGGTATTAAAGAGGACGGCTCGCTACACTGCCAGTTTAGTCCACATTGTGCTGTATTCGCCACATTCTGTTTAAATGCATGACTTATGTATGTAAAAGCGGTCAAACCCGCACTGATACTATTTGCCGTCGTAGGGCTTGGTCGCGAGCTCAGTGGCCACGCGCCCATACGGCTGGGCCAGACACTCGCCGAAGAAATCGCAGAACTCTTCGAACGGATGTCGCCGCATACGAGTGTATCATGGATTGCTCGCAGGTTCTTCCTATCCTGGTTGAAGAGGATGATGAAGTTGGCGTTATCGCGGATTGCCTGCTTGGGGATGCGGAAGTAATTCTGAGTCAGATAGAAGCAGTCCGCGCCGCCGTGGCGTCCCATTGCTTCTCGAGCATCACATCTTCGAAGATGCTTCGTGATGCTCTGCTCGTTTTCGTCGAATCAACCGGGATGATATCGGACTCGGAGAGAAATGACGCCACTTCCTTTCCAGCCACCCTTTCCAGCTCTGTGACCCAGTCGCGGAGGAACTATTCTCTTGCCCCAATGACTTTGAGTACAGGTGCAGGCGGTCAAACTTCAGATACCCATTCTTGAGAAGAAGGTTGAGCAGCATGCTTGTTTTACCGCACCCGCATAGTCCTCAGACTTTGCAGCGTATGCTGGATGGGAGCAGCCAGTGGTGGTGCGACTTATCCTTTGTTTCGAGATCTAAGTTGGTTATCTCCATCTAGAGTCGAGCGTCAGGTTTGAATGCCAGAATGTATTGCCTCCGGTGTAAGAAACGCACGGAGACTTTAAATGAGACATGCGCGGTGCTGCGGAATTGTAGGCCGCTATTTACCTCATAATAAGGTGAGCCGAAAGAGGTACAAGTATGCCCTGACTGCTGTCGATGTCGCCTCACGCTACAAAGGTGCTGAACCGTAGACTGATAAGAGCACTGCCGAAGTTGCCGCGGCATTGGGCCGGATCTACAAGCGCGGGCCACCGACTTGGCTTCGATTTCTTCAGGTCGACCTTAGGCGCGAGTTTATGGGCGCTGTTACACAACTTCTGGCAAAGCGGGATGTGCATGTGAGGCGTGGACCGGCTGGTAACCATCAGCAGCAGAGAATCGCCGAACGCTTTGATCGCACTTTAGCAGAGCGACTGTTTGGAGCGCAGTACGCTCAGGAGCTGCTTCTTGCTGCGCGTAGGTCCATAGAGCGGTCGGTCAAACGGGTGCGCCAGCTGCCCCATGTACTGGCTGCGTCGAACAACAAGCCGACGCGGCTGCGGGTAAGAAGCCGGCTGATTCGATTAGGACTGCGTGGGCGTCACGGAAGCCCTGTCTTCCAGCCTGCCATGTTGTTGGCCTGGACCCTCGGGCATGATGTCTTGGTTCAGTATTTGTATGCGCCTGGCGAGCTCAAGGATGGTGGAAGACGCGCCACCGACCCCGTGTGGTCGCTCACAATCCAGGCCATTTCGAATGTTGTCAGGCAGGCCAGCATTGTACTATCTGGTGGACGGGCCTGCCCGAGGGTTTTTGCGCAAGGAGCTGATTCTGGTACCTATTGGCACTGAGCTGCCACGTGATAGAATACTCAGCCGCCGACGAACTCGTTGAAATACTCCCATTACGATGCGGGCCTCGCGTTTGACGATATAATGCCCGCGTTTTGACTCCATACACTTTTTTGTCTAAGGGGGAGAGGCTGGTCTTGTTTTGCTCGTATAGACCCATTTGGTGCCTGTGGCTTCGGAGGACGACCTGAGTGTGCCTGAACTCGTTTCACTCGAACAAGCATTGCTTGTACAGCTCTTCTTCATGACAACATTTTCAACACTGCTTTCCGGATCTCTGAGCCACCCGCTCTGAGGATAGAGTACATCTTCAGGCGCAGGCCAACAAACTCTGCAGTGGGAGCGCCACTACACTCGTCCTTGAACATGCCCACAACCTTCTTGTTCTCATTGCTGTGGTATGGGTATTCACTGAAATCGTACAAGCGCTTGTTGCCTCACGTGTTAGCATAGACGTCTGACATCTCTACCTGGAACAGCAGGCTGTCGGTGTCAGTATATAGCAGTTGGGCCTTGCCCTCGTACTGGGCTTTGACCTAGTTATACCAGAAGTTATACATCAGGTGCTTGCTGAAGTCGAGGACGGCCTGACCAGTGTAGACTGGTCGGTTGTGTTTCAGCTTGCTCTTGGGGCTATGGACAGCCACAAGATCGCCATCGAAGATGGTGTGTGATATGTAGGCGTGGTCGGCAATCAGGCGGCATAGCCGGTCCTCTTGTTTGGTCGCCACCAAATCGACCCTGATGCGCTTGCACAAGTTCTCCGTCGTCTTACCAAAGACGGCGTTGTTGGCCAGCTTGAAAAAGTCCTTCTCAAAGTCCGACGTTGCCTTCACGCATAGCTGGGTTTCATCTTGATGTGTGAGGCCATCTAGGCTTGCTGTCGGAACTTCAGTGCGCAGTGGATCTTACTGACTCGCATGCCCAGCACGTAGTACAGCTTCAGGTTGTGATAGTGAACCACATACCGCTCCTTGGGGTCTAGGCTTGGAACTAGCTTCTGATATTCTACGAACTGTCCTCTTAGCTCGGCCACGAGTTTGCACTGATAATCACTCAGCCATGCCTCTTGGACGGCCAGGGTCGCTGGCGCTAGGGGATAGTCATTGTGGGCGTCGTGGAGGCGCTTCGGATACTCCATGTCAACCTCGAGCAGGAAGCCCTCGGACACATCATCTGACATTCCCAGCACTTTATCCAGCGTTGTGCTTGCCCAGCTAAATCCCTCAACCATTATAAGCTGTTGCATTGCCCAGCCTTAGAGGTTGTTCGCGTCCAGGTACATGATCCAGCTGTTTGGCTTCGAGGTGTCATAATTGGGGCACTGTGGCAAAGCGCTTGGACGCCATCAAGATCCCACCATGCAGACCTCTCTCCATCAACAGATGCATGTTGATGCCTGTCAGGAGATCGATCTCGATCGTGGTCTTCAGCAAGGCATCCCAGGCCATCCCGGCAGACTGAAGTAGTTCGCCGTATTGCTGTCCCTCAAAAAGTCTCAGGCATATGTCAGGAGGAGCACTTCAATACGGAGATACAGGTCGTGGTAGTCGCCCAAGGTCTTACATCCTAAGGCCACCCACACCCGCTGGGCATGATGGTAGTCCGCGTTGCTGATACTTTCGAAGGTGAGCCGGCTGCAGTGGTGGAAGTTGCTCCTCGTTGAACAGATGGTGGCCGTCTATGTACTTGTATGGGTAGATGCCTTTTTGCTGTAACAGCCCTAGCTTTACCGCATCGCCGCTGGAACTGCTGGTAATCCGCAGGGCCGCTGGTGATAGGTTCCCTGCCAGCTTGTCCAGCGAGCTGTTTAGGAACTGGAGGGTGTCAATGAACTGCAGACTCCCCAGGCTGAAGGTCATCTACTTCTCCTTGTTATTAGGGATGCAGCTATTTTATGGCTCTGTGCCGCCTTACAACTGCCCGGCCGCATGATGAGGTGGCTATCGTAGCCTCACAGGTAGTGGAAGACAACGGGCACCTTACACTTATATGGGTATATTCACAGCTTGAGTTTGCAGGCGTTATGGAAGGCCCTACGTTACTTACCGGTTGCAGCGGTCGCTAATCTTGTCGGCGCCTGTCGTCTCACCACAGATGTGGCACGTGGTCTCCGCAATGAAAGCTTGGCAGTCGGCCGCTGTCATCACCATGTCTCCCTTGTTGGCCAGACTGATTGATAGTAGCAAGCTCGCCTTGCAAACGCCGCAGGAACTCGTCTACGGCGTTCTGACCACGGTAGAGTACAGGCGCGTTCGCGCGGTGTCACTGATCAACCAAATAGCAGAAGCTGCATGGTTCCTGGTTGGCGATGAGCCTGTTGTTGCTTTTGTTGAGGTCCATGGCCGAACCTTTCACTGGCACGTTCAGCGCCTTAAAGTCGGCGTAGACGATGTATGGGACGCGCATTTGCTTCTGGTGGTTTTGGAATTTGAGGATGTACCTACCCTCTTGGGGCATCTCAATCCACTGCGGCTTCTCACTAATGCCCTGGCAATCTTTGGTTGGCTAGCCAGCAGGGCCTCGGTGGAGAAGACGTGCAGGCAGCGGTGGCATGGGTGCCTTCTGCATTTGTGGTTGCTGTTTTTGTACAGCATGTGGGCCAGATCCGTGATCCAGACAAAGTGCTGGTTTTCACTGTCGGCCAATATTAGAAGAATGACGTCGTGGACTCTAGTCTCGACACACACGCATTTGATACAGCCTGCCCTTCCACCCAAACATGCTTACGGCTATGGTTGGGTTCTGGCATTCGAAACGGCTGATATCTGTCATCTTCACTGGGAAGGCGATTCCTGTAAATTCTAGCTTACCGAGATGGGCTGGATACTTGGTTGGGCGTTGGGGGTGCTCTTCTCCTGGATGCGTTGTCGATAATACGCCCACTCGAAGCAGCGGTTGTGGTATTCTGCACATTGACAACTGAGCGCAGGGGAACGCAGTTCGGTGTGGGTAATTAGCTTCTAGCTAGAAAAGGCTGGTACCTAGCAATGCCAAGGTCCTTAGCCACATCCCGCCGGAATCTCTATCGCGACCCCTCATTGGTGTACCCCCACGAGGCACCTGTACTACACCACCCTTCATGAGAACTGGTGCAGCAGCACTCCGGAAGTATGCCGTTGTGGTGGTGGTGTTGAGAACTGCGTTCTCGTCATATACTTGATCGGTGGTTAGCACCATATTTTCCAGCTTGGCCGTTAGTACTTGCGTATGCTTAAGACCCCATAGTCTGGCCAACTCCTCATGGAGCTGTGCCTAAATGCCAGGCGCCATAGCGCTCAAGAACGCTAGCGCTTCTAGCTTGTGGCCAGGAGCTACTGCCGCGCGGTAGTCTCAGAAGCCGGTTGGCGAAATCTTTGTGCAATACAAACTGCAGGAACCCGCCTTTACCATTCTGAGATAGCACAGGATCAAACTCCTGCAGAAGTGCAATGCGTTTTTGCAGCTTGCGCTTGCGCACTGGGACGACTGGCCTTGGTAGCAGCAGCTTCAGTAAGCGCTGTTTAACTTTCTCCGGAATGGACTTATCCAAGATGTTCTGGACAACGGCCCAGGAGCCAACTGCTTGATTGTGGCCAGGAGCTCATCAATTTACTCATCTATTGCGTCACTATCGTTATTCACCACCTCAGCCATTTCTCTAACTGGGTGTTCAGAAGCTCCTCAATGACCTTCTTATAGCGTCTTCTAGTGCGTCTCTCAGTATCATGCAACCGGGCATAGACTGCGTACCTACACCACAGCTGTGGCACGGCATGGGTAGGATGATGACATGCCTAAGACGGGCTCTTTGCTGCCCACAGTGCACGTACACACATTGCTTCCACATGTTGCCGTCTCTCCAACCAAGAGCCATGCGCATTCATTTTTTCCATTCATTCTGGAAGTATGATAAGCTTTAGATAAACGCATGCTCCGCAATTGTCTAAATGGAAAGCTGTCTGCGCCATACGAGATCAGCGAGTGTAAACTGGCCTCGAAGCCTCATATGGCGCGGGCCAACGCTGGACAGGCCAGATAGGTGGGCTGGGGCCCTGCTTGGGCGGCACACGAAGCAGGATCCATGAGTGCCGCCAAAGCACAGCTGCGGCTCGCCTGTCTGGCTTGCCCAGCGTCGGCCCGCGCCATGTGAACATTGAACATTGTTTATTGAATCACCAACAATGTACACAGTTACAAGTTTCACCGAAACTATTACTATACAAGTGCTGGCATCAAAGGGCAATCCAGAAGGGACAAATGTCCCGCTACAATATGGATTACCCTTTCACATGATTGACATACAGGCGGTTAATGCAGTACGGCATGTAAGCCCAAAGCTGATTCAATGTCAAGTTTAATTTTATACAAAATAAACCCAAACAGTGCAGTGCAAAGTGAAACAGTGATAAATCATGTGAACAATTCAAATCTGTGAGGACAATAAGTGGCGTTTCAAGTGTGCCTTAAAGAGACCAAGGCCAGGCTCTTGAGTGAGGTGAGATGGAAGAGTATTCCATAATTTAGGGCCAGAACATTTTATAAAGAACTTCATTATATTAGTACCAGCTCCATGGTAACGGTAATGCCTGGAGGACCTAGTGTTATGGCTGTGTATCGACGTACCTTGCCGGAAGAAGCTATCAAAGGTCACAGGTAATAATCGGTGATGGTAGCGATACATAAATAAAATAAACCAATTTGGTACCTGGTGATGTTCTCTAGGCGTAACATGTTGTGTGAATTAAATATTGACTTAGTACTTGCAAACCATGGTAGTAAATGAACAGTGCGCAGTGCACGTTTCTGGAGGACTTGCAAGGGCTTTAAACGTGAGGCGTAATTGGACCCCCAGGATAGGTTACAGTATGACAAGTAGGGAAATGTTAATGAATAGTACAGTCCTTGTAAGGTATGCTTAGGTACACAGTGGCGGATACGTGACAGAATGCTTATATTTTTTGCAATTTTTCTTGATATATGTGCAATGTGCTCACTCCAAGTCAGGTGCTGATCTACATACACACCAAAGAATTTGGATGATTTTGCACTAGCTATTTCCTTACCATCAATTTCGAGAAACAGGTTAGCCATAGAAGCAGATTTGCGATGTGAACAGAATAATACATAGTTTTGTTTAAGTTTAAGGAAAGCTTATTTGCTACAAACCATGTTGATAGTATTATCAATTCACGATTCGCACGCTCAAACAATGAAGTAATTGATTTGTCAGACATAAATGTGTTAGTATCATGAGCGAACAAAACAAAGTGAAACTGATCAGACGTCAGAGACAGATCATTAATATATATTAAGAACAATAGTGGTCCCAGGATAGAACCCTGAGGTACACAACAATAAATTCCCCTTGTATCAGAAGAGAATCCATCAAAGTACACATACTGGGACCTGGAATTTAGGTAATCAGAAAACCATTTTAATACTTTATCTCTAATGCCATAGTGTTCTAACTTGTTTAGTAAGATCTCATGATTCACAGTGTCAAATGCTTTTGACAAATCAAAGAATATACCTAATGAAAATTCGTTGCGGTCTATAGCTTCAACAGACACAATAAGATAATGCATTTATATCACGTAACTAATAGTAATAGCTTTACAGCTTCTGCCTTCACACTCTCAATAAATCACAAATCAGTGCTTCTCTGAAACACAGAACGAGAATGACGAATGATCAGTGATTAATGACTTGGAATATGCGCTCACCAGGTTTCGTTCCAGGTTTTGCCGAATGTGTAGTTTCGAGGAAACCGCTGCATCCGCTGGAAATGATTTCTTTTGAGCTCCGTCCCGTAACACTGCGTCACTTGTTGATCGTTCTCCCGACTTTTGTTTGCTGAAATAGTCGCTGTTTCCTGATGTTCTTCTCGGCTCACTTCGTCTCAGTACATCGGGCAGCGAGGGAAACGTTCCATCAGCGCCTCGCGGAAATGGCCTCGGGGAACAACAGAAGCTAGAGGTCGACTGAAGAAGACGGCGGAAGCCAAATCCGCCACCGAGATGAGCTGGCCGCTGGCGTGAGAAGAGCCTGAATAGTCCGCCACCACGCACAAACTCCCTGACGATGAGAGGGACGAAGACGCCGCCAAAGGCGAAGGCGCTCATACGGTGACACCCTCTTCTACGGTCGCTAACATCAGAGGCGCCTCGAACGCCGTATCCGCGAAGGCTGCACGAGTTGCCGATGCCGGAACCGCGGCTTCCAGATTTTCCTCCACGAGGCTGCCGTCATCTATCGCCACGTCTTCCGAAGTTCCATCCATCAGCACCGCGCTGGGTGAAGCTGCGCCATCTGCCAGAACGCCAGGCGGAGGCGCTGGCCATTGACTCATCCGGCGTACCTGCGATTGCCCGGCTTCGTCGACCAGGCGAGGTCGATGAACCAATCGGCGATGTCTGCTCCACAAGGATATCGCGAAATAGTCCGTTGAACTGTTTCCCGCAAATTTCGCAAGCGTCAGACATGTTGTCACTCATTGTAAATATTGCACACTTATGCCGACGTCTCTTTGGCGCGAATACTTATTATAGAGTTCACCTGTCTCACCACGCGGCTGCTGAGCCGTGGCCTATTGGAAACGAACCGGCCGTCGGATGGCCCGTCATGGTCAATCCGAACGTGTTTCCTCGGTTGCTGTCTCTGTCTCTTCTTGTGGCCGATCTCTCCTGAGCCGGACGTCTCTCCATTCCAAACTTCTTTGGATGGGCCGTAACACGGTCGAAGTTTATCCACGTGCACAAGGAACGGAGCCGCTTTTATGGACCCTCTGCACAGAGTTGTTAACTGGACCGCATTGTCGGATGATCATGAATGGCCCTGTGTACATCCGTTGCCACTTCGGGCTGCAGCATTGATATCGCCTGGGTGTAAAGTACCAAACCCAGTCTCCTGCGTCAAACTTGGCTGGCCGAACTCGCAAATCGTAGACATGCTTCCGTCGTTCGGCTGCCTTCCGTAGATTTTCTCGCACTACCCGATATGCCGTTTCCATTCGTTGAGCCGTGTCCTCCGCGTAGGACGAATACGTAGCGTCGGGACTGGCGTTGCTGAGGGGTCTGCCGTAAACGACGTCTATCGGTGCTCGATTTTCTTTTGCGAACATTAGATAATTTGACGAAAACCCAGTAGCCTCGTGAACTAACGCCCTGTAAGCCGCCAGCACGTGCGGTCAGAATTCGTCCCAGTCTCGTTGGTGACCCGAAATTATAGCGTTCAGTGTTCGGTGGAACCGCTCGATTAAACCATTTCCGCTGGGATGGTAACTGGTAGTCCTCACTTTATCTATGTCGAGGAGTCGGCAGAGTTCCCGAAACAAGTTCCTGTCGGAATTCGTTCCTTGCTGCGTTAGAATTTGTAAGGGAACGCCGTATCGGACGATCACCGTTTCGACTAAGGCCCTTGCGACCGACATGGCTTCCTGATTCGCCATCGGGATGGCCTCCACAAATTTCGTGAAATTGTCCATCACGGTGAGGATGTAAGTGTATCCTGTCTTACTTCTCGGGTGAGGGCCGGTTATGTCTATACTCAACCGTTCCCAAGGTTCTCCGCACGGAAGTGGTTGCAGCGGACCCTGCGTGGAGGGATGGCCGCGGCGGTACTGACAGCATTGTGGGCAGCGTCGGCAAAACCGCCAAACTTCCTTCGACCACCCTACCCAATATGCTCTCCGTCGAACTTGCCAATTGGTCCGTCGAACATCTAACTGACCTCCTGTCATTCCAGTGTGGGCCCACCTCATGAAGTCTTCCCTTCAACACTTTGGCAGAAGTACTTGTTCCATGCCAGTTGGCAGTTTCCTAAAGACCGTGTCGTCACGCAAGTATAAGTGGTCTGTCTGATACCAGTAGGTTTTTATAACCTCACTTACAAACAGGATACTCTGCAGCTCGGGGACCTTGGCGTTCGGAATCAGCCAGCCTCGGACGACAGCAAGCTCTGGGTCGCCCTTCTGTGCACCTGCTATACAATCGGTTGATCCTAAACCAGTACTTCCGAGCATCCGGTCCCCTTCTTCCGCGACGATGGTGGTTGCGTCAGGAGTGGCGACTTCTCTTGCGACGGCCACTCTAGAAGTCTCTTCTTCCCACCCACACTGGCGGCACGGTCTCCTGGAGAGAGCGTCCGCGTTGCCGTGTCTCCGACTGGGCCTATGGATGATCTCAAAGTTGAATTCCGCCAGGCGTTCGAGCCAGCGGCCCTACTGACCAATGGGCTCTGGGGTTCGCTACAGCCACTGTAAAGCGGCGTGGTCCGTCCTCAGCGTGAATCGTCTGCCCAACAAATACTGTCGATACAGTTTTGTGAAATAGACTATGGCCAATAGTTCTTTCCGAGTGATGCAATAATTACGCTCGGCGTTGGAGAGAAGGTGGCTACCATAAGCAATCACTCATTTTCATCTGTGCGTTGTGACAGGACGGCGCCAACCTCGTAGTCCGAAGCGTCGCAATCCAATATATAAGTTCCGTCATCGGTAGGCAATCCTTATACTGGGGCGGTCGTCAGAGCTGTCTTTAGACGATCAAGTGTGGCCTCACACTGTTCGTCCCATACGAACGGCTTATTCTTCTTAGTGAGCTCAAACAAGGGGGCCGCCACAAGCGAGAAGCTGCGGATGAATTTTATGTAGTAAGCACAGAGTCCCAGAAAGGTGCGTACCTCTCCCAACCGTTGAGGAGTAGGCCACGCCGCCACCTCGTGAACCTTCGTAGGATCCACCGCTATCCCAGTTGTGGTTACGATATGCCCCAGGAAGCTAACAGTCTTACGCAATAAATGACATTTACTAGGCTTCAACTTGAGAATAGCCTCACGAAGTCGCTAAAAGACTTGTCTTATCCGGTCTAAGTGCTGGCTAGGCGTGTTTGCAAAAATGATAACATCGTCCAAGTACACTAAGCACATCTCAAAGTTCAGCCCCGATAAAACGATGTCCATAAGGCGCTGAAAGGTAGCCGGTGCATTACACAGACCAAATGGCATAACTCGCCATCTGTATATTCCTTTCTTAGTTACGAAGGCGGTCTTGTCCGCATCATCCGGATTCATGGCGACCTGGTGATAACCGCTTCTCAAGTCCAGCATGCTAAACCAGCCGGCACCAGATAAGGCATCAAGACATTCGTCGATCCTCGGCAGCGGGTACGAATCCTTCTTCGTTCTCTCATGCAGTTGCCGGTAATCGATACAGAACCTCTACGTGCCATCCTTTTTCCGGGCCAATACTACATTTTAAATCCACTTGCTCACAGTAGGTTCTATAACCCCATCGGCCAACATCCTATCTAACTGCTGATCAATCTCCGCCTTATATGAAAATGGTTGCCGCCTTAGCGACTGTCTCACCGGGACCGAAGCTCCTGTATCAATCCGGTGGTTACAACCTGTTGTCCGCCCCAAGTCCCCTTCTACAACGTAGAAGACGTCCCGATATTCCAACAGCAGATTCCCTAACTATTCTTTGATTTCCAGCAGTACATCTTCGGGAAGGTCCTCCACCAACGCCTCGATAAAGGACGTGGTCTCCGGGGCAGTTGTGCCCATGTTCCCCTCTCTGCTAATGTCTACCTGTACCGGGTGCAAGCCACCTATCAACTGGTCCTTGCTAAGTGTTGCCGAGCATTCGTTAAGGTTCAGCACACGAATTTGCAATGCGTTGACGTCGTCACCAACAACAACCCGGGCCACATGTACCTCTGGTTGAATCTCTTTCGCCTCTGTCATCCAGGCTGGAGCCGTTACTGAGAGGTCCCTATACTGTGTCCTGGCAGGTACATTGCATTGGGTCATAGCGGATACGGTCACCTCCTCAGCGACGATCACAAGTCTGCACCAATCAGACCCATCTCCCTTCGCTAGCGGAATCCTTTGGCGGCCAACAATGTAGCGATTCCCCTGTAGGCCCACATCCTGTCTTAGATAAGCGTATGACTCATGGTTTGTGTATGGTTATGTGTATAGATATAGATATGGATATATGTTGCATGCGTAGAGACTTTAGATTGTAAGTAAATGTATTGAGTGGCCAGCATTCTAGATTTATATGTACGTCTAACCACGGCCAGCATTGCAATATGTATATATATATATATATATATATATATATATATATATATATATATATATATATATATATATATATATATATATATATATATATATATATATATATATATATATATATATATATATATATATATATATATATATATATATATATATATATATATATATATATATATATATATATATATATATATATATATATATATATATATATATATATATATATATATATATATATATATATATATAATGTGTGGGGAAAGGGGCGACGGCATCAAGAATGTTGGAAGGGGAACACAAGACTGGCGCGTGCTGTGTGATGGGGCTGTACTGAGCCAGGGTAGGGCTGGACTGACCTACCCTACGGGCGGAAGGAATTATGAGGACGCTACTTTTCGCGCCCGAAAGATCAGTTCTGCCGAGGACGTGGATCGTGCGAACGTTCGCGTCGTCGCTCGAGGCAAACTCCGGGTCTTGGACGAAACCGTGCGGTCTTCAGAAGTTGTTTCTTCCGACGGAACCAAGACTCGTCAAAGAAAGTGAATTGCGAAGGAATTGGCTGGATGAGCAACTGTCTGAGCGGCCGAGACAATATAAACTCTGTACTGTTATGTCGATTCTGTCGTGACACGACCTCTTCAGACGGGTTGGAGTCACCCGCTTAGCCGGGTGAAAATTGAGCTGCTATTGGATCAACGAATGCGAAGAGAGATAATTATCTGGTGGCGCGTGAATGTCTCCCATGCTGAACTGAGCGACCAGTCTAATCAAATACCTGCCGGCCATCGGGGGAGGTTCATTTTATCTATTATTATTATTATCCTCTGAATTACTAATATCAATAACAGTCTTCCAATTGGTAGAACAACGCTGGCCTAGGTAGGTTAGTTAAATGTGAACTTTGATACCGTTCTAGTATATATATAGTATTATCATTTGTTATATTTTAGTTTTCTTTTTCTTTTGCACACATTAAAACTGCAGTATAATCTGACGAACTCTTGCTTGATATATAGACATATACATGTTTGATCTACACAAGTCCAGCAGTAGATCCCTGCTAGGCGCCGTGACGTCCTTTCCATTGCACAATTTAAGTGGAAGCGAGTAAGAGCCAAGAGTTGAGGATACGGTGAGAGGGGAGTCGCTACAAACAAACAGGGCTCCTGTGCCAAAATCTAAGCGGCAGCGATGCTCTCGTAGCCATTCCATGTCAAGCATTTGCTCTGCGATCTGATCAGATACCACAAACATGGTAGGAATCTCAAATCCCTGCCGGACCTTCATTGGAACACTTATCTCACCCAAAACTCGGATCTCTGTCTCGTTAGCAGTCAGCAGTGTGCGAGTGCTAGGGCGCAGTTCTAAGCCTTCTACAGTGACGGACGGTACTAGGCTTACCTGTGACCCGGTGTCGACCAGGCACATCTGTGGTTGACGGTTGATGGTGGCTCTTATGTAAATCGCGTTGCAGCTTGCGGAACTCCATGACCTCGTTCGCGTGGTGTGATTGACCGCGGCTGCTTCCTCGGGTAGTTGCGTCGCAAGCTTCGTCACGGTCGTCTCCGTCATCGGATCGTGAGGGCGTCGAGGCTGACGGCATCAACGAGCAATGTGACCCATTCTTCCGCATTTGAAACAGACCACTTCTCACCGTGGTTCTCAGAGTGGGTTCTGCCCTGTCGTCAGTCTGGCTGGCTCTGGCGTCGATCCCCGCGTGGCTTTGGAGATGCTCCAGCTGTCGAGCAATTGGCTGCTGCATCTCCCGCTGCCACCGTTCACGCTGTGCCGTAAAGAACTGGTCGAACTGACTCTGGATCTGGCTGTGAAAGTCCGTTTCTTGAGCTCCCCGAACGCGGTTAGATGGCCGTCGCCGGTCGTCTGGGTCTGCCATCCGTTGGTAGGCTTCCAATCTCAGTGCCATTCTGTAGGCCCCGTCAAGCGTCTTCGGCTCCCATTCTCTAACTTTCAAAGACAGCTCCCGGTCCCGTATCGCCTTGAGGAAAGCGTCTCGAGCGACGATATCCGTCGTTTCGCTGGAAGGAACTGGATAGGCGAGTACAACCAACCTTCGAATGTCATGCAGGAGGTGGCTGAGATTCTCATCGGTCCGTTGTCGGCGGTAGTATAGCTGTGCTCGGAACGTCTCGGCCTGTCCCTCTGCTCCGTATCTTTGTCGTAGACGTTCCGTCAGCTCCTCTTACGTGACATTTCATTAAAGCGCATGATGTTCAAGACTGGACTAATTGTATACAAGACTCTACATTTCAGCCAACCTCACTATCTTCACTCTGTACTGGCTCCCAAAACTTATCTCCACTCGACCAGGTCTTCTAGCTGTCTTAATCTGACTGTTCTGTGGACAAGAACAGCTCTTGACAGGCATGCCTTTTCTGTTGCTGGCCCTAGACTCTGGAACTCTCTTCCTGCAAATATTCGCTTAGCAAAGTCTGTTTCGGCCTTCAGATCTTGACTAAAAACTCATCTTTTCCTGAACTCATTTCCTCCGTAGGCTGTCTCTGTGACTTCTGGGCTCCTCTCTGGCTTTTCGACCCGGATATTCCTCGGAATTTGATTCGGACTATGATTTTGTTTAGCAGCGACCATCGACTGATGCCTTGAGCATTATTACAGTGGCGCTGTAGAAGTTTTTAGATTAGATTAGATCTCGGGGAGCCCCGAAGTTCCATAGCAGCTGAGTGGCAGCTTTCTTCAAGGAGTATCGCAGGAAGTCGACTTTGTCGGAGGCAGTCCATCGGTTGTGTCGGGCGCAGACTTCGAATTGTACCAGGAACGACTCCTAGGGACCTGTCCAATCGAACTTTCCTGGTTTAATCGGTGCTTTCCTGTAACTGATGCGGTTGTCTGTTTTCTTAGTCTGCTGCAGAATTGGAGACGTTTCTTCCTTTCCTTGCGTTGTGCTTCGCCGATTAACAGGTATCTCGACCATTGAAGGACCGTCAGAATCAATGCTATCCAACAAACGGCCAGAATCAAGCCGGGGCCCTTCCAACATTGCTCTCCTCGTACCTGGCGTCGAACTGTGCGGCGGTTGAGACGAGTAGTCTGCGATGTCCAGTAGCGTGTAGACTATCGTATTGTTGTCCTCGGCGGCAACCATGACTCTCTGACAGCACCCCACTTCTGGTACCAGTGGACAGTTTTTCTGGGGTGTCCTTTTCCTCATGGCTAGTTGTGGCCTCCTGTCCGCTGTGTTGTGGGTAGGCCTCCCGAGGTCTTCAGAGAGAAAGTCAGCACACGAAGAGTCAATGTATAAAACTTTATTACGAACAATAATCGCAGACAAAAAGTGTTTCAGTTCGCCAAAAAGTTCGCTACAACTTCTTTACCGCCGCTATTCTAAGAACTACTATGCCCAAGCTCGCCTACGAATTCTCCAGGTGTGTGTCCTACGCACCCTGCGACGAACTAACTCTGTCTGTACAACTCTGTGTGCAAGTATCCGCAAGTGTCTTGTAGCTGCTTAAGTACGCCTTATATACCCGAGGAATAGGACATAGGACATGGGATATAGGACATGGGACATAGGACATGGTACATAGGACAAAGTACATGGGACATAGGACATGTAGGACACAGGACCTGGTACATAGGACATATAGGACAAAGTACATGGGACATAGGACATACAGGACATAGGACCTGTTACACAGGACATGGTACATAGGACATGAGACATAGGACATAGTAGGACAAAGTACATGGGACATAGGACATATAGAACAAAGTACATGGGACATAGGACATAGTAGGACAAAGTTCATGAGACATAGTAGGACAAAGAACATAGGACATATAGAACAATTAAATTAAAAGAAATGGGTGCCTGACTAAACATGGGGTACCTGGACAAAATTAAGGGGCACAGGGGTGTAACCTTAACAGTCTTTAGGTCTTTCACAGCTTGCAGGTTTATGGATGGATCTGTTCGACCTAAAGAGATGTAACGATGATTATTCATTTCACACGTATATTACAAGTATGTACAGCGAATTGACAGCAACATCAGCAAAATCAGTCTTGATTCACATCGGTGTGTTAATCTAGCATGGCCCGTTTAAGGGATGCAGTATTATTTTATTTCTGTTCTCCAGACCTAACGCCTCTTCGACCGATATTCAGCGAATGCCCTCTTCACTTGGCATCCTTGCTTAACTTCCCCTTCGTCTGTTCTGTCAGTCATCCAACTTCTCTCTTTCACCCTTCACTCGGTGTCCTTCTGTTCCGCCCCTCTCTCTCGCTCTCTTTCTCTCTCTCCCTTCCAGCTATCAATCACTTCTCTCAAGAGCTTGCTATTGCACACGTTAATAATAGCCTCGCCTAACTGTTTCTTAATTACACAAATACATAAGGCTAAATTATCTGCCATAAATACAATCTACATTATGCAAAAACCTAAAATTCCAAATTTCTACTACATGCATGGTTCAATTTGAAGTGCTGAGGGATGCATTGAACAGTAAGATAAGTTGAGCATTATTCGAGAACATAAAGATTGGCTGCTGACCAAAGTAAATGGATTGGGCTCTTGCAAAAAGCATTCCTTCTACCAATTAAAGGGGTGATGCTACCAGGAGAATTTGATCACACGCCATTTCTAAAGACAGCAGGAGGCTATGGAATGTCCTTACACTAATTGGGCTGGCCTCGTAGCTTGCAGAGTCCATCATTCGCTGCTGAGTAATACTTTAACCATTTGACCAAGAAAGTGTCTGACGTTTGTGCCAACTGACAGAGGGGTCAGCTCCACCCACATTCTCGACAACCCAATGCCGCAACATGGTTACTGGAGCTCATTTAAAATCAGTTATCCTGTCATCTCCACCCGAAGCATGCAACTTGACCCTGTTCCAACATTCCTTCTGCACGAATTTCTTTATGAGTTACTACATCTTTTGTACAGTTCTGTAACACAATTCTGGCTGATAGAGTTCTTCCAGCAGATTAAAAATGTGCCATAATAATATCATCAGTGAAGATGCTAGGACTGGAGACGGACAGTACTAACAACTATTAAAGCTCACTTACCTTTCTAGGGTTATTGGAAGAATTGTGGCTCAGCAGGTATGCCCTACCGTAAAGTTCAGTAACATGAGTGGTGGTGGTCAAGCAGCATGACAATAGAACATGTGCTACTGAAATATGCAGAAAAATCTCAGAATCTGCATTTTATATGTTCCTGTATTAGTTTATTTTACTTTATATGATGTATACCTACTGACTTATTTTTAAAATACAAACAGAATGTGCATATAATAAAAATGCTAAATATACAAGAAATCATTAAATTGTTTTAAAAGTATAAATTTAAGCTATAAAAGACATTAAAACTACTGTTTTGAAAGATCACTTTCATGTTAGGTGAAAATAGCGTGGTTTATTAACTATGACTATATATCATGTACTAAGAGCTTATAGTTAGAGAGCGCCGATGATTAATTTCTCTTGAAGAGGCACTGTACAAATTTCTGATTACAATTACAAAATATTACAATTAGTTAATGGCAATGTAGTAGGTCTTTTATTGTCGGCTTGTGTACATCATTAAACATCTAGGCCTTCCTCATTTAATCAGTCCTATGTTGCTAAAATTACTAAATTTCCAGATATTTTTACAACTTTTGCATTTTTTGCAGTTTTTTGGGGGCCTTTCCCTAGCAAACTATATGCCTATGGCGTTTTGCATCTGGTATTACAGAATGTTATTAATGTTTTTACCCAAGCCCTTATTAGAATCGATATTTCTTAAGACAATCTGTAGTATGGCCTAGCCTAGCTGTTTAGCCATCATTTATAAATAATCCTTGAGAAACTTCTGTGGTTTTCTTCTATGAAGAAGAAACTTTGATGCTTGCCGTCTGCCATTGTGATATTAGACCTAATCAGAAGCTATCTAAGGCTCTAATAATGTCTGTCTATCTGACTATCCACGCCTCCGATTCGCATTTCGGTGTGACTGCGGGCATTACAAATTTTCGTAATAATAATAATAATAATAATCTATTATACATGTAGTCTGATATAGATATGTCTAAATACATACATATACAGTGGAGTCCCATTTATGTGCTACCCTTTTACGCTCGAATCCTCTTAACATAGATGACATTGCTGCCTATTAAACATGCAAGATACATTAACATGCTATACAGGAACTTGCTGAGTAGCACTAAATGGCAGAATTTTTGTAAAATCAATACACACACTGCATTGGCTAATGTTTGGTCTCATCATCATTATTTTAGACAGCTTGTATCAGGTGTAACAGCTGTCTGAATAGGTGGCAATAGTTGCTGGCTGCAGCTGACTTGTAGCCCTGCAGACGGCAGTATAGTAATAAACTTATTCTAAATCCTTCAAAAACTGAATTTCTTCTTCTAGGCATAAAATGCATTAAAATACACTTGTTCAGATCAGTTAGGTAGTCTTGTGTGCAGCACTTTTGTGAGGAACTTTAAGGGCATGGTATTGATACATATGTGTGACTTCATACATACATAAATACAAAAGCACCATATTCGGTTTTTACACACCATAGTGCCACCTGCAACTACATATTTGTATCTTTCACATTAAAGTTACTTAAAACTTTTCTCATCTGATAGATTCACGTGTGCATGCATATCATCAGTTGTCTGTTATTTGCAGGCTGAACATGCTTTTCAAGATGTTCAAGCAATTAGACGCCAACGTCAGCATGACATGGGTTTGGTGCAGAGCAAGCTTAAGGAAATTCATGCACAACTCGATAAAGTTCAGCGTGGTGATGAACGGTATCTGGCTCTCTTGACAGAAGAATATGAAATAATTAAGGAAGAGAAGAATATTATTTCAGAACTTGGAAACTATGAACAGCTTGAGAGAGATAATTTTTCGGCACTTTCTTCTGCTGTACGAGAAAGCCATGAACGTGAACGAACAAGAGCAGAGAGAACCAAATATTGGTCAATCATTGGTTCAGTAGTTGGAGCTGCCATTGGGATCATTGGAACTACCCTTAATAATCACTTGCGTATGCGGGAATTGAAGGGGCTTGTGAAAGAATCAGCTGCTGGAGGATTTGAATTAAAAGACATTGTTAGGCAGCTTTCAGAGTCCATGAAAATGCAGCATGATCAGATGCATTCATTCGTTTCTGAACTCAAGTCTGTTGATAATACTGCAAATTATATTTCTGAAGGTCATCACAGACTGCAGCCAGTGCCTGACAAACTGTCGCAGTTGCCAGTAGAGTTTGGCACACATTTAGAAGTACAGACAAAGGAAATAATTGAATTTGTGAAGCAGCAAGATGAGGTATTAGAATTGGAGATTAAAGAAATCAAGAAGTTGCTGGCTGTTGGGTCTTACCATGAACAAGATAAGGCAGTTGTTTATGTTGGTCCAGAAATAGAAAAGCTTCTGGAAAAGACAGAAAACAGTCTTGAATGGAAAATGAAAACCAATGCTGCCTTGATGACAGCTTTTGCATATGGAGCTTGCATCCTTTCACTTTCTATCCTGTATAATATTTTTAGAGGTGGTTCAGTTTCATAATGCAGTTTTATTGGTATAAATAATACAAATATAGATAATGTAAATGCAGATATGCATATTTTTATTAGCTTGACTTCATTTATTAAGATGACAGGGTGCAGAATTTCCATGTAGCTGTAGAATAAAATGGATGGTTTAGTTATGCCACAAGCAAACATTGACTTTCAACAGCAAACTTAATTATTTTAATTTCTCTTGTGCTAGCCTGTTATTATAATACAAAGTAGAAAGCAAGCATTAATATCATGTGTGATGTCTGGCATCTTAATCTATTGTTATTATTATAATTACTATATTTCCATTTTTTTACCCAAGGAAAGTGTAATCCAGGAACCAAAAATTATGCTAGGAGCTGTTAATGGGTATCTGAAAAATCAGGCCTTGTTTTCTGTGACATCAATAAACATGCCATAAATTACTGTGCCATTATTGTGCTAGATACAGGTAGAAAGGCACTGAAAAACGTGACTCTCCAGAGATGGGCAAAAGGTGACAACCAACCACATGCTTGAAATTAACCCTGGCAGAGTTATATTTGGACCAGTGTGTCAAAGGCAATGGGTAGAAAAAGACGTGTAGTTGCCACCCCCAAGTATTTTTCAGTTTTGTGTGTGGCAGTGAAAACTACTAATTTTTTCCAATTGATGTCAGCAGCCATTGATGCCATAAGATGTCATTAAACACTGGAAATACTACTACTGCCTCTGCTGAATTTGTTGTGTGAGTGATACAAGATGCTGCACAGGTTTGTACAACTATGTTATCCAAGGCCGCGGAACCCCTCTAACCCCATCTGGTCTCTTGCCTTCTGAGAAGAAACAAACCTGTTGGTTGCTTAGTACTAGTAACATTGGATTTCTGACTGGCCCACCAGACAATGCCTTTGATGATGAAGGGATCGCCTGAAAGCCAATCTGCAAATGAGGCCATGGTGGCCATCAAGCCAACTAAATCCCCACAACAACATTGATGAGGATCTCAGAGGTCAAGGCCAATTTGAAGACCAACTGCTACTCACAGCACCTCACTGCTCAAGCATGGGCCACATGATGAAATTAAAGGAGCAGTCAGCCAATCACCAGAATGGGGCATTTGACTGCAGCCATGCTTGATCAATCGGTTTTTGGTGCTTGTCCAAACCGCCGACCTATTCAATTCAATCACAGGCCCATCCCTGGTTGCCTGATTTGTTGACAATGTGTTCACTCTAGATGAAAGTGTCTCCCTGCGAGCCATCAACAAATCACTTGGATACGTGTCAACATCTGAAAGGCAGTGATTGAGAATGACATTGTTAATAAGCTGTTCAAACTTTGAGTGGTCAAAGCAGGGAGAACAGTTAAGCAGATTGCTGAGCTTAGGCACACCAAATGATGACCTTAATAAAATGTTGATACTTTGAAAAGGCAATCGGCAAGGTTCTGAATGACATCATATTGAAGCAGGCAGAGCTGAGTAAGAACCGCATTTGATGCCTGCTCTTTTAAGAGTGGTCTTCAAGAAAGGTTAGTGCTTCGCAATCGAGGTATTGGAAACCAGATCAGCAGGAGAGGTTATCAAGGCCACAACTCAGGAAATACAGTTTGCATTTGCTGTAGTTCAGATGAAGAGTTATGTCAGATCGAGAATTATCCAAGAGTATAAATTAATGCAGTATCACAAGCTACTGTCTCCTGGTGACCTTCCAAAGTAAGTTCATCCAGATATCCTATGCAAAATGTTAAATGTCAAGATTGAAGACTGGGGTGCAGAGGCCAGCAAAAATAGAGGACCCAGAGGATGTCCTTGATGATGACCGACTTGTGTATGTATGTATGAATCTATAACCTTGCAAATATGCTATGGCATGACTATCTAGACATTTCCAAAAAGGTATGTCAAGTTGGGCCAAGAATGTTTCTTTAGCTGTTAAGGGACAACTTTTGAATTTCTTAAGAAAGGATGTTCTAGAGAGAGACGGTCCCTGTTGCGGTCTAATTTCTTTTTATCTGATTCTCTATCTAAATAGATTACTTACTGGTTTAAATTAGAAGCCTAAATGCGCTCTATAATTACTTGAGCCCGCTACGTATTATGTTGCAGTACACCTTACTCAAGCATTTACTCTTATCATCAGTTTATAAATAGCATATGGCTCGTTTTATGTCTATTTCCAAATGTTTTATTAAGAATAATTCATAGTAATTCGTCCAAACAGTTCATTTACATGCATACACTGAAAAGATTTAACTACTGTGACGTCCCGGGGTGCTACTTCTTTAAGGCTAGTGCGGGATTCGACTCTGGTGGTCTACCTAGAGCTTTTCTAAGGAGGAAAAGAAGAAGTCGACACATGCTGACGTAACAGAACTCCCTTTTATTTCTTCAACGAACTTAACTAGGAACTGTGCTCGGGTTCGAGTCCAGGTCCAACTGTTTGCTAATAATCTGAAAGTACTCCACCTTGACGGCTATACGTTTGCAAACCACGAGTAATCCAAAGAGAATCGTCGACAGACACACGGACGCTGACGACGACGATGTGTACTCCAATGCGAATCGCCGACAGACACACTGACGCAGACGACGCAAACGACGAGTAATCCAAAGAGAATCGTCGACAGACACACTGACGCAGACGACGCAAACGACGAGTAATCCAATGAGAATCGTCGACAGACACAAACGACGACGTAGACGACGACGACGATGTATACTCCAATGCGAATCGCCGACAAACACACTGACGCAGACGACGCAAGCGACGAGTAATCCAAAGAGAATCGTCGACAGACGACGACGTAGACGACGACGATGTGTATTCCAATGCGAATCGCCGACAGACACACTGACGCATACGACGGCCAACTGACGACGACTCCGTACTCGACGACGATCAACTGACGACTGCTCCGTACTCGACGACGATCAACTGACGACTGCTCCAACTGCTGATAAGCGTCGCCTTTATATACACATGGCGGTGGAGCGTTGCTATGGTTTCAGTCCACTGGAGCGTTGCTATAAACGAGCGTTGCTATGGTTTCAGTCCACTGCAGCGTTGCTATAAACTGGAGCGTTACTATGGACTTAGCCCACTTAGTCCAAGTTCACCACACCCTCCCCGCAGCACAGTTCAAAAAGTCCTCTTTTTGACGCATAATTGTCCTTTCTGCTCCACAATGACAACGTCGTCACTGCTGGAAGCGAGCCGGTCTGCGCACAACTTGCCTCGGCCGCTCAACCGCCGGCTCGACATCAAAGTCATTGCTGCCAGAGGCTTCTCCCCTTGTTATTGGAGCGGCATCCTCATATGTCGACTCCTTCACCCGCACCCCTTCGGTACAGGGTTTAAGCTTGTCCACGTCAGGAGGTCTTCCGTGCACCTCTCTCAACCGCTGAAGCGGAGGCCACTGGGCTACCTCACGCTTTTTGGTCAGGTCCACTTCCCCCTGGTGGTACTCACTCCGTAAGTCCCGTGAGCTAAACCAATCTGTTCCAAATAAATCATCCAAGCACTCGTCGAATCTTGGTAGTGGGTAGGAATTCTTTTTCGTCTGCCCATTTAACTGCCAATAGAACCGCATTGTTCCATCCTTCTTTTTGGCTAACACCACGTTGGCCGCCCACTCACTGGCTGTCGGTTCGATCATTCCTTCGGTTAACATGCGATCTAACTGTTGATCAATTACGGCTCGATAGGGTAACGGTTGCCGTCTCAGGGACTGCCGGACGGGAGGGGAATTCCCAGTGTCGATCCTGTGTTTACAGACCGATGTCCTCCCTAGGTCCCTCTCGCTCATTGAAAATACATCACTAAATTCCGACAATAAACCCTTCAGCTGCTCTCGAGCTCCCAGTGGCGCATCTTCTGCAGTATCTCGCATTAGGTCTTCAATAACCCTAGCGGCTTCCTCTGCCTCGGCGCCACCATCGCGCTTGCCTCCGGAACTCACCTGGACGGGGTGTAGCCCTCCTAAAAGCTGATTCCTAACCAACTTTACTGGTTCCGTGTTTAGGTTCAGGACCCTGATGGGCGCATCGTTGTCTCCATCCCCGACGAAAACTCGAGCGACATAAACTCCTGGCTGCATTTCTCTAGCCTCGGTCATCCACGCAGGTGCCGTCACAGAGAGTTTACGGTACTCCGTCTTAGCGGGCACATCACACTGGGTCAGAGGGTCTGCCATCACATCCTCGGCGACGGTCACTCGCCGGCACCAAGCGGAACCATCTCCCTTCACCAATGGAATTCGCTTGCGGCCCGCAAATAGTGCTCCTGCCCTAAATGCTAAGCGGCAGCGATGCTGTCTCAGCCAATCCATTCCTAACATTGGCTCCATGATTTGGTCGGATGCTAAGAGAGCAGTATCAATCTCAAAGCCAGGTCTAACTTTAATCAGGACTCGCACTTCTCCCAGGATCCGAATTTCTGTTCCATTAGCAGCCATCAGGAACCGTCCACTGAGATAAAATTCCAGACCCCTTACTGCAGAATACGGTATGAGACTCACCTCAGACCCCGTGTCGATCAGGCACATTCGGGAGCGTCCGTTGATCACGCCTCGGATGTAGATCGTATTGCCGTTCACACCCCGCGATGATCTCTGCCGAGCAGTGTGGTTCACGGCCGCGACTTCGTCCGGCCGTTCTTCAGGCGACGTAAGGGCCTGTCCATCGAGGGAGTTACGCGGTTCCCTTGGTCTTGGACATCGTCGAGCAAAATGGCCCCTTTCTCCGCAGTTGTAGCAGGCTCCTCTCCGTTCAGTGTTCCTTGGCGCCGTCCTGGTTCCATTGTTTGGTCGTTCCACGTCAGTCTCTGTTCCTGGAGGGTCTCGTAGTGCTGCCAGCTGTGGGTCGAGTTTCCGTTCCATATCCCGCTGCCACTTCTGTTGTGCCTCACGTTCGGACACAAAAAACTGCTCGAGTTGACTCTGTATTGGGTCAACTATTTGTTCATTGGGTTCCGCGAACGCGATTAGCGGGTCCCCGTCTCTCCTCATGTTCGGTCATTCGCTGGTAAGCCTCCATTCTTAAGGCCACCCTGTACGCTTCGTCCAGCGTCCTGGGCTCTCTCTCGCGCACCTTCAAAGATAGTTCGCAATCCTTAATGGCTTCCAGGAATGCGTCTCTCGCGATGATTTCTGTGGTCTCGTTCGAAGGCACTGGGTATACCAAGACGACCAGCCTCCGTATATCGTGGAGCAAATCACTGAGCGTCTCGTTGGTTCGTTGTCTACGGTAGTACAACTGCGCCCTGAAGGTCTCGGCCTGTCCTTCAGCACCATACCGTTGACGCAGTCTCTCCGTCAGCTCTTCATAAGTTACATCTCGTCGCGCTCCAAAGTCCCACAGTAGCTGGGTGGCGGCTTTGTCCAATGCACACCGCAAGATATCGACCTTGTCGGATTCCGAACATCGGTTGTGCTTCGCGCAGACCTCGAACTGAGCTAAGAAAGACTCCAAGGATCCGGTGCCATCAAATTTTCCGGGCTTCTTCGGCGTTTTACGATACCCGAACATGGCTGCCATGTCGTCCAGTCGTCGCGGAATTACGTCGATCTTCTCCCTTGTCACGCTAGTCTCTGGAGCTGTCTGTCTCGGGCTGTCGAAGTCGATACTCTCCAGGAAACGGCTCTGGTTTCGTACGTGGACCGCGGAAGTCTCTCGTTTGGCCTCCGGCGTTGAGCTACTCGACGGACGAGTTGGCGAGTCCAGCACGTCCAACAGTGTAGACAATCGTATTGTCGTCTTTATCCATCTTGATCTGTCGTTTCTTCTACCTGTTCCTCCTTGTACGTAGACCCCACTTGTCTGGTACCACTGTTACGTCCCGGGGTGCTACTTCTTTAAGGCTAGTGCGGGATTCGACTCTGGTGGTCTACCTAGAGCTTTTCTAAGGAGGAAAAGAAGAAGTCGACACGTGCTGACGTAACAGAACTCCCTTTTATTTCTTCAACGAACTTAACTAGGAACTGTGCTCGGGTTCGAGTCCAGATCCAACTGTTTGCTAATAATCTGAAAGTACCCCACAGGACGGCTATACGTTTGCAAACCACGAGTAATCCAATGCGAATCGTCGACAGACACAGGCGATGCAGACGACGAGTAATCCAAAGAGAATCGCCGACAGACACACTGACGCAGACGACGCAAACGACGAGTAATCCAAAGAGAATCGTCGACAGACACAAACGACGACGTAGACGATGTATACTCCAATGCGAATCGTCGACAGACACACTGACGCAGACGACGCAAGCGACGAGTAATCCAAAGAGAATCGTCGACAGACGACGACGTAGACGACGACGATGTGTATTCCAATGCGAATCGCCGACAGACACACTGACGCATACGACGGCCAACTGACGACGACTCCGTACTCGACGACGATCAACTGACGACTGCTCCGTACTCGACGACGATCAACTGACGACTGCTCCGTACTCGACGACGATCAACTGACGACTGCTCCGTACTCGACGACGATCAACTGACGACTGCTCCAACTGCTGATAAGCGTCGCCTTTATATACACATGGCGGTGGAGCGTTGCTGTGGTTTCAGTCCACTGGAGCGTTGCTATAAACTGGAGCGTTACTATGGACTTAGCCCACTTAGTCCAAGTTCACCACACTACCTTACTTAAAAGGCCAGCAAATTATCTATGCTTAAGATGTAGTAAATTTTAACCTCCATTGCCCAAGATGAGATTCTCCATTTCAGTTTTCTCCCAAGTCCTCCCTCCAACAGAAGAATGGGTACGTTTCCACCTCTCACGCGGCAATGCAGTTTTCTCAAAACCAACGTAAATAGGGCAAAATGGTGATCCCCCAGTACCGCGTTGGATTACCACTTGTACACAAGTAGTTATTCAGTTCTTTCGATGAATGTTCGATCGAAAGTTCCACAATTCGACGACCAAACTCGATGATGAGTTAGTCCACAGTTTCGCGAACAAAGACCCGTTCGGACACGACAATCTAATTTTCTTCAGTTCGCTACGACACGCGACGAACCTCCATCGTCCGATTTCAGTAACGCGGCTTTGGGAGAGGGTTCCCTTCTCCTCACCCAGAAACGGGCTATTGTTTTTCCTTCTTTAAAACGCCCTGGTTTAGACACTAACGATATGGCTAACTATCGCCCCATATCTAATTTGTCTTTTGTGTCGAAACTGATTGAAAAACATGTTACTGCAATATTTAGAGGCTAACTCCCTCCTGCCTAGCCAGCAGTTGGGATTCAGAAGGTTCCACTCAACAGAGACGGTCACCCGCATTCTAGCTGATCTCAGAGGTCAAGGCCAATTTGAAGGCCAACTGCTACTCACAGCACCTCACTGCTCAAGCATGGGCCACATGATGAAATTAAAGGAGCAGTCAGCCAATCACCAGAATGGGCTTGGGGGCTTTCAATCGGGGGCACGTTACCCTTCTTCCTTCTTCCGCTTTTCGATATTAGTGCAGCTTTTAACACTGTCGACCACAGTATCCTTCTGGGGCGGCTGGAAATGTCCTTTGGACTCGCGTCTTCCTCAGGGCTCTGTCTTAGCTCCTTTACTCTTTATTCTATACACGGCTGACCTGAGCTTTATTCTGTCTCACCAGTATGCTGATGACACCCAGGCATATATTCATGGCCCAGCGGGTGAATCTGTCGCCTTAGTTCATCAAGTGCTTCGGGCGTCGGAAGCACTTGAGGCCTGGTTGAACTCAAACCGTCTGCGCCTGAACCCTGGTAAGACCCAGTTTATCTGGTTTGGCAGTCGCGCCCAGCTTTCTAAGATTGATATGGTCAGATTACTTAGGCTCTTCCCTGATATCTCCTTCTTTTCTTCAGTCCGTGATCTAGGAGTAATTTTGGATCAGGAACTTACTCTGAAGGAGCATGTGAACAATGTCTGTCGAACGTGTTTCTACCATCTGCGTCAACTGCGCACTATCCGCCACTCTCTTACGGCCCAGGCTGCTACCATTCTGGTCCATGCGTTTATTTGTTCCAGGATTGACTATGGCAATGCTGTCTTTGCTGGCTTGAGTCTCTCCTGCATCTTGCAACTACAATCTGTCTTGCACGCGGCTGCTCGTCTGATCGGAGGTATCCCTAAGTTTGGCCACATCTCTGTTTACATTTCAGAGGAGCTTCACAAGACCATATAAAATTTAAAATCCTGGTTCTTGTACGTAATTGCCTCTTGGGTTGCGCCCCATTTTGTCTTAGGGAGCTGTGTGTTCTGGCCTCCTCCATTCCGGGGCGTAGACTACTTCGCTCGGCGGTACGGGGTGACTTGCTTGCCCCATCAGTTCGAACAGCTACGGCCCAGCGCAGAAGTTTTGCTGTGGTTGGTCCCGCTTTTTGGAATGGGCTTCCTAATGGCCTACGCCAGGAACTTCTTAGTCTGTCTCCGCCTCTTTTCCGCAAGCGCTTAAAGACCTTCTTATTTCCCAGTTCTTCTGGGTTGTAGGGCCGGGAGCGAAGTGGCGCTTAATAAAATTTGTGATTACATTACATTACATTACATTCAGCATTAATCTCAACATACTTCAATCAGTAAGTCTTTAACATTAGTCCTTGCAGCTAAGAATGAACTTCAACTCGTGTTATACAGCGACAGTACAGTCAAATCGACCGAAAAGACCTCACAATTTAAGAATTACAAGGCGTCCGAAGCGACCATCGCGTCTGCTACCTTTCCGTAAGACATGAATTTCAGCCATTTCACATTGAAATCCTTTAATCGCCTGACGAATTATGTCAAAATTTTCAAATTCTTCACTTTCCAGTTTCAGCGGTTAGAGAATCGTAATTGTAATCTCGAGATTTCTACAGCGCCCAATGAAAGCTAAGTCACGGGAACCAGCTAATTCACAGGCGCTCAGTCAAAACAAAATCGCTACAGGAGTCAGGCAGTCGGAGGCTACGGTGGATGATGTTTGAAATTGAAGCGAGAAGAGAGATAAGGGGAAGAGGAAGAATCAGGATAAGATTTTTGGAAAAGAAGTGTTTTCAGTCTTGAGTGAAAGACCTGCGCAGAAACTGAAAGAGGTGAAGTGTTAGTGGCGGGAGTTTATTCCAGAGCTATGGCTATGGAGCGATTTCCAAATTTTAAGGATGAGGTGACAGGAAGGCAAAGAAGTGTTAGGACAGATGAGGAGCAAGTTGAACGGAGAGGTTGAATTGTAAATAACTGACGAAGATATGAGGGTTTGGAAGATTGAGGTGTGTTGTAGGTGAGGAATAAGACTTTGAAATCTATTCGTTCTGGTATTTTAAGCCAGTGAAGTGATTTCAGAACAGGTGTGATGTGATGGTATTTGGGAGATTTGATGACGGCACGAGCGAGAGCATTCAGAATTCCTTGAAGGAGATTTATCTGGGTTTTTGTCTATATCGAGGAAAAGTGAATTAATTAAGTAATCAAGTTTTGCATGGACTATGGATGTGGCGATGGTAGATGCAGTTTTTAAGTCAAGCATAGGGCGGATTCTGCGGAGGTCACGGATATGCATATGAAGCAAGAGCGGAAAAGATGGGTGATATGATCAGAAAAGGAGAGGTATTGGTCGAATATTACACATAAATTGCGGACAGGAGAATTAGTATTAAATGTGTTGGTAGAGGCAGAGTCCAGGGTGAGGGAGATAGAAGGGTCAGGAATTTTTTTCAGCTGGTCACGTAGGCCAATGAGTATGAATTCCATCTTAGATGGGTTCAGGCATAAGAGATTAGATCCTTACCACACAAAGAAGAGTCGTTAAGACAATTCGGAGAGAGAAATAAATGAATAGTTGGGTGTCATCAGCATAGAGGTGATGATAAAATGAGGATGCTTTAATGAGTGAACTGAGTGGGGTTGTGGAACTCCGCAAGTGAGAGAGCATGACTGAGAAGAGGCTTTCGAAGTTTTAACAGAGAAAGAGCGGGAGAAGAGCTAAGACTGTATCCATAGGAGAGCAGTCAGCAAAACCAAACCAGGTTGAAAGTCGGTGGAGTAAGATATTGTGATCTATGGCGGCGAAGGCTGCAGATATATCAACGAGACAGAGGCAAGAAACCTATTAATGAGAAATGGCAGAAAAAAGCTTGTTGTACAGAGATGTCAGCAGAGTTTCAGTTGAGTTGCGTTTAGTAAAACCAGACTGGTGCGGGTTAAGGAGTGAGTTAGAAGCTAAATAGTTAATGATCCTAGAGAGGACAATCCGTTCAGTTAAGTTGGAGATGAAAGTCAGGTTAGAAACAGGCCGAAAGGATTTCCTTTTCGAGAGATGATTTCTTGAGAAGAGGGGTAACAAGAGAATGTTGGAATAGGAGGGGTAAATTGCCCGTAGATAAGGAGAGATTAACTATTTTGGTAATGATTGGGACAAGGGCAGTAAGAAGGTGGGTATAGGGTCAGGTTTGCACTGTTTGGAAGTGATTTTAACAGGTGTAATATTTCAGACTCTGATGTGGGTTGAAAGACAGATAATGAGGATCGAGGTTGGGAGGGTGGGGAGTCATGAGTGCAGAAAGGAGCATCATCAGGTTGGTTATTGGTGGTTTTGGGAAGGAGAGATTGAAGAGAGAGACGGAGGGTACTATTTTTTTTCAAAAAGAAAGAACAGAACTATTGGAGAAGACGGAAGAGAATTTGGAAGTGGGCTGGATGAATTTCGATGGAGGAGTTGGTTTATGGTTTTCCAGAGAAGCCGAGGGCTAGAGGATCGGGAACGAGCTGTTGAGCAGTAAAAACTCTGTTTAGCTGCAATTAGAAGGTGATGGTATTTATTTGTACCAGATTTGTGCCTGGTTGAATAATGATGAGTTTGAGGAGTGAGGACTGCTTTTAAGTACTGTGGTTGTCCAGATTTCAAAGTTTTGTAAACTATAAGCCCCAATTTTAAAGAAATTCTTTGCTGAATAGGAAGCCAATGCAAGGATTTAAGTACATGAGTTATATGCTCAAATTTGGATGTAACAGTTAAGGCTCTGGCCAGAGAGTTCTGTATTCTTTGAAGTTTCTGCTTGTTTGACTTTGTGATACCGGTAAGAAGCGAGTTACAGTAATCAAGGCAACTGGAGACCAGTGCATTTGCTAAAGATATCCTTGAAGACATAGGGACATATCGCCGAATTCTGCGTATGTCACGAATATGCGTATACGATGACTTACAAATTCCATTTATATAGTTGGTGAGAGACACAGTAGAATCAAAAATAACACCCAAGTTACGAACAACATCAACCAACTCCACAAGTGAATCACCCAGTTTTAAAGAGTTGAGCCATTCGAACTTTTTAAGCTGCTGTGGAGTACCCAGGAGCATAAATTCAATTTTTGATGGGTTAAGAAGGAGTTTATTAGCTGCCATCCAAGACTGAACCTCATCAAAGGCAGTGGATAACAGCTGCACAGATGAAATGACAAGACAAACTGTCAAAAGAAATGTACATTTGAGTATCATCAGCATAGAAGTGATATCCTAGTGAATGATGGTCTAGTAGTGTACCTAATGGTGTTGTGTAGAGTGAAAACAAAAGAGAACCAAGCACAGAACCCTGTGGAACACCATATATCAACAAAGCACTAGATGAATAATTACCATTTATATATACTACTTGAGTGCGAGGACTAAGATAAGTAGCAAGCCAATTCAGGGCAGGACCAGAATCTCCAAACCAATGCTGGAGACGATGCAACAAGAGAGAATGATCCACTGTATCGAATGCAGCAGATAAGTCAAGAAGAATAAGTGCTGTCACCCAACCCTTATCCATAGAGCACATGATGTCATCATGAACAGCAAGAAGTGCAGATTCTGTTGAATGAAACTTACATTATGCAGACTGAAAGGGGGATAATAGTGAGTTGGCAGATAGATGAATCTGCAAACGGTTCAAAACTATTCGTTCAAGAATGTTTGATACAAAATTCAAAGTTTAGGCAGGTCAGTTGGGTCAAGAGAGGGTTTCTTTAGCAGAGGGTGAACCATGGCATGAGCAAAAACAGATGGAAAGGAGCCATCATGCAAAGAGAAATTCATAGTTGATGTAATGGTTGGACCCAGAACATCAAAGCTTCAACAGAAATGTGGGAATGGCATCAAGGAGACAACTTTTGTTAGGAGAAGAAAAGATAAATGTGCGAACCTGTGCAAGAGTTGTAGGTTGAAAGTAATCTAAGACAGGAGGCAAGGAATTAGGGTGACGAAATTTATCTAATGCAGATGAACCAAAACATTTGAGCCTTATACCAGAGATTTTATCTGCAAAAAGAGTCAAGAATCTACTGGCAAGATCTTGACTAGTCGAGCACACAGCAGGGAACAAATTTGACTTCTCCCGATGCAGCAGTTACAACTACAAGGGGTTTGGTGATGCCGAACATTCTTATAAGTATTGTGGTTATAAGTCTTATTATATAAAATCAATTTCAGATTGTAACTTGAATGACAATCCCTAGAGGGCGTGACCTCTCAGTTATAAGCTCTTGGGAAAGGGCACGTGCAAATGACTAAAAACTTATGTCAATAAGCTTATACATCTATCCCAAGTCTTATCATATGAAATCAATTTTAAATTTTAAATTGATTAATTCAATATTTATTGAATGATGGCTCATTCAAACTAACAGTATAGTTTTAAACAGTTTTATTATAGCAATAAACTAATAGTCAAGACACTATGAAACTAGTATCATTAGACAACTGCCTCATTCTATTACTCCTACAGGCCAGCTACTACTCTAGCTAAATCAATTAAAAGAGATAATTTAATGGCTTCCCTCCCGCACGATGAGTTCTTGACTTTCCAGGTTCCAGTGCTTGAGATTAATTGCTGACCTAAAGGTTTGGTAGTAGTCATTATGCAATTTACCCGGATCGTTCTCCCTACAGACGTCTGACACAGTCAGCTAAAGACAGACGAATGATGTATGCCATCTTTCTTGTGAAGTTTCTTTAACTTTGTATATCTCACAAATCGTAAGCGTAATCTCGAGATTTCAACAGTGCCCAACGAAAGCTAAGTCGCAAAAGTTTGTAGAAGGTTAACTTCGCTCCAGATCACTGGACGACGAAGCAAACAATGCGTTCGTTTACTCCTTTATCGTGAGCTCGCAACAGTTTCGTCTATACAATAGTCCATAGCGTGGATTATGATTTTTACACAGTTCAACACGGTTATCGCTTACTCAGTAAGCCGGTAAGTCCCGGTTACTTTCGAAGTTCCTACGACTTAAGACACTTCTACACGAACGATAATCAAAGATGACGAACGTTCGATCTCAAACGGAGATTTTCAGAGGTTTTTCTACATGTCTACACCGACATGTACCAACGAACGTATCTGATGATTTTAACGTAGACATCATCCTCTTATACCCGTAAAGTTCGTTTGGTTTTTCAATAGCGGCTAACCGTCCTCGCTGATTTTCCCAAGACCATTGCTAACTGTCTATTATAATTGTCGTCTGCTCAATTTTCAGTTTTAAAGTTTGCTCTGTCATATCAGATTAGTTAATTTGTAAATCGTTATACAGACGTCATCCGCCGTCAGTCCCATCGATTCAGTAAGCCCATGTTCCTTCCTAATTAAGCTGGCCATGTTCTATAGTCTAGCTATTAATCTTGCTCGCTGGCCTCCCTACAGAACTCTGTACATAAATCTACTACTACAAACACTATACTAGACTACTGTGCACTAACCAAGTAAGCTGTTCTCAGCTTAGTTCAATAAATACAAACGCGAATTAATAACAGACCCGCTAAGGAAATTGTGGCTGCTGGGTCAGGAATCCTTAAACGATCATCTGGATGGGGGTCAACTGGATATTTCTCAAGGAGGATCTACAGGATTTGATTGATAGGAGGCGCAGGTTGGCTTTAGTCGCATAGGATACTTACCGATAGGATTCTTGATTCTTTACCTTTCAACTTTTGTGCACTAACTTTACCTTTTATTAAATTGGCCAAATTTCACCTGCTAGCTGCTCTGCATGAGATAAAACTGCAGCAATGCCTTCCAAGTTTCTAGCTTACTCGGACGGCTGCAAATGTTCTGCAGAATATCACTCAAGGCCTGCGAGCTGGTGAGGCGTGCCCTTTTTAGCAGTGTGTTTAGGTAGGGGGTCATCAGTCTTCGAGCGTGGTAAGCCCTGGAGACATCTGTGCATTAGCATTACCATAGCCAACCTTTTTTCAACCTCGGCACCCTTCCTAAAAACCATTCACCAAGCGGCAAACTGCAATATATACAGGGATGGGCAAATTACACAGTAAAATGTAATTGAATTACAAATTACAAATTACGTAATTTCAAAATACTAAAATTACAAATTACTTACAGCAATTTCATGAACTTGATCAGGAAACCCATGTTTCTTTAATCTTTTATTTTGTATTACACTGTGTGAAAATGTTTCTTTTGTTTAAGAAGCAACAGCTCTTCAATCAATTTATGTGATAAACGGCGTCTGTTGTGATTAGAATCATGCCTGCAAAACTAGTCTTTCTACCGGTACAGACGAAGGAAGGGCAGCATTTAATTGTGCAAATAATTTCTTTACACGTTGTTAGCTATGAAGCATCATTAGCCCTTCGGTAATCTTTGAGATGCTGCAATATTTCTAATTCTTCTTTGTTTGCTGTTGCAGAATTTGTGGCCCTATATACTTTTCACAGCTAAAACCAAAGAATTCTTCCTCACCTTTTCCCGCACCACTAATAGGCCTATTGTTTTGTTCATTGCTGGTGACATTCCTAGACTTTACCAGTAAGTCCTGTATTTGTTTTTACTGGTCTTCAAACTGTGGAGGTAGCCAAAGTAATTTGAAATATTGGCGAGTGTAGTGACGATAGAAAGGATTGCATTCTATATGCCTACGTTTTATTTATAAGATAAGTAATATGAATTTTCCACACACAAAGAAATTGAACATGATCAAACGAATGAAAGTAATTGTTTTTCCGTCATGTATTTTGAAATTACAAATTACTTGAAACAATGTAATTCAATTACAAATTATAAATTACTTTGATGTAGAGTAGCAAAATACAAATTATAAATTATAATTGTAATTGAAATTACGTAATTTCAATTACATCAATTAAATTACTGCCCATCCCTGAATATATATATATATTATATATATATTATATATATATATATGGTATATACAAATTCATTTTAGATAAAGCAACGTTTATTTATCCACTTAGCTTCAACGTTTTGTGTCTATAACTGTGTATTAATGATAGAACAATGTCGACGTCAGTACTGATAATCAGGAACTGTCAGCCGTTGTTTTCAAAGCCGGGACAAATTAATTAAAAGCGGACTACAAACCATGGGTCGGTTGACTTTGCAAAGAATGTGAAATTGTGTCAGCACGAGGTTGAACGATAGTTGACAAGCACACTCGTAAGTCGTTTTCAACTGACTGTAAACACCCTCTGTGTTTCTGCACCTGGATCAACTTCAACTGCGCGAGGAAACATAGAAATTGAATTTGTTGTTTCTATTTCATTTCACTATATCAGAAGTTTACGACGAAAAGCTTGAAGCTTGTCAGTAACAGACAGTATGTTTGCATACTCGAATCAATGCATTCAACATTAAAAAAATGTCAACGAGATATGCAAGTTTACTGCACCAAGTCGGATCATTCAAAAATGTCACAAAGATGAGTAAGAAAGAACTGGCGAAGCTCATCTCTCAACTCGTACACCCTTGATAAAACTTTATCTTTCGGTAACTATCTTCATGCATCAACAGTGTATAATGTTCTGATCCAATGTCCTTGCACAGTTTCTCTAACAGTCTACACTTGACTGGTCTATAGTGGGATTAACCATTTGAATGACTTGACCTAATACTGATTGAAGGTCGGTACCCATTGTCTTGCTTACGAGTGCTTCTCTGTGAATAAAACAGTGCGTTGTGATAATGTTTGGATTTTCGCGTTTTGCAAGAGTTGCAAAACCAACCACATTTCCGGTTATATACGGAGCACTCACTGTCCGTACACACTGCAACACACTATTCCACAAGAAAACCATTCTGGCTGAAAAACTCTGACACGCAGTTGAAGATGTCTTCCATTTTGTTTGAATCAGTTCCTTGCAAAACAAAAATTGCTCCAACATTTCTGTACCGTTTGAAAACCTTACGAAAGCTATTAGCTGCGATTTTGTAGATTCGTCAATCTGCAGAGCAAATCGTTTGGAGGTCTGGAGTAAACAATAGACTTTATTGTACTTTAGTAATTTATCATTCTGGTACAGCGCTTATAGTCTGATTGAGTGATGTTATTGTCATTTAAAGCTTTTGATTTCACTGGACAACAAATTTGTACAAAAGTCATGTTACTGAAATGAAATTAGTCAGTTCTTATCAATTTGTATGTGCTGAACACGAATATGACAGTGAAAATGCCGAATTGGCTCTAGTTTTTTTGTAATCTGAAATGAAGTAATTTTATATCGCACAATGCATGCCAATAGTGATACACTTACAGTTAATATTTGTAAAAACCAGGTCATAGACTAGTTCTTAGATTTTTTTGCCTGTCTCTTGTACAGCTGTTCGGGAGCATCTCTGCGGAGTGTCCAGCAGTAGTCAGCCAACATTGTAGTGGACCATTTTCCCTGGTACCTTTGCTCCATTGTTGCGATATCTTGATGAAAACGTTCGCCATGTTCGTCACTAACCATACCACAGTTGTCAGGGAAGAAATCCAGATGGGAATGAAGGAAATGCATCTTCAGAGACATATTGCAGCGAAATTTCTGGTACTGCTTGAGCATGTCTTCTACTAGTTCCTTGTAGTTTTCTGCCCTAACATTCCCCAGAAAGTCTGTAGACACTAGACGAAAAGCATTCCATGCTTGTTTCGCATCACCCTCCAGCAAGTTGTTGAAGCGGTCATCTTTGAAGAGTTCTCTAATCTGAGGACCCACAAAAACTCCCTCTTTAATCTTTGCTTCGCTGAGTCGAGGGAATTTTTCATGCAGGTATCGGAAAGCTGGCGAAGTGCGGTCCATGGCTTTCACGAAGTTCTTCACCGAACCTAGTTTGATGTGAAGGGGTGGTAGTAGGATTTTTGTGAGCCTCGACCAGAGCTGGGTGCTGGATATTCTTCTGTCCAACTGCCATGTTTTGTCTGGAAGTCCATTCCTTCCGCACGTAGTGCAACTCTCTTGCTCGGCTATCCCACTCACACAAGAAACACATATATTTTGTATATCCTTGCTGCAGTCCCATTAAAATGGCAACTACCTTCAAATCACCACACAGGTGCCATTTGTACCTGTTATAGTCAATGGAATGCAGTAGCTGTTTTAGGTTATCGTATGTCTCTTTCATGTGGACAGCATGCGCTAATGGAATAGATGGAAGACGGTTTCCATTGTGCAAAAGCACAGCCTTAAGACTCAGTGTTGAAGAGTCTACAAAGAGTCTCCATTCTTGTGGGTCATGAGTGATCTGTAAGGCATTCATGAGGTCGTCAATATTGGAACAGAATACCAGATTACCTTCCTTCATAAAGAAAGGTTCCAACTGCTGATGGCGCTTTCTATATGAAGTAATTGTGACATCTTCTTCTAGAAGATTCCATTGTTGGAGTCTTGATCCTAGCAATTCTGCCTTGTTTTTGGATAAGTCCAAATCATTTAGTTCTTCCTGTGTTATTCTGTGTGGGGTTGATGATGCACCACAGTGAAAATCGGGATCACTGCACGCTGACGGACCAGGAGAAGAACATGTCGGCTCACCCTTGTCCTCATCAGATGAATCAAGGAAAATATATTCTGCTGGAGGTTCTGGAATAGGAAGTCCATCACCATGTGGAACTGGTCTCAATGCTGACGGAATGTTTGGGTAGACTATTGTCGACTTCTTTTGCTTCGTTATTCCACCGGAAAGAGGAGGAACCAAGCAGAAGTAACAGTCATCTACGTGGTTGCTTTGCTCTCTCCACACCATGGGAACTGCAAACGGCATTGATGGTCTTTTGCCATTCAACCACTGTGAAAGCTGTGTTGTACATGTAGCACAGCATATATGCGGGGCCCATGGCTTGTCTTGGTCACCAACCTTGCATTCGAAGTAAGCATGATATGCCTTCTTGACTTGATAAGTGATACTTTTCTTCTGGTTGGCAAATGTCACTTCCCCACAAATGTAACAAAAGTTGTCCACAGTATTTACGCACTTCCGAGGCATTACTGTTCTGTATTGTATCTAAATGGATAAAGTAATAATAGTTTTATAAAACAGTAACTTAAACTGTCTCGCACAAAGTCTGTAATATTGTAAATGCTCAACCGTTCCAACTCGCTTTATATAGTACACTGCTGACGTCATCTTACGTCAGCAGCCGACTGGCTGTAGTTTTACATTGCATCAGAAAATGACGTAATCAACTGTGCATGATGTGTCCGTGATGGGATTATGCAATGAGGTGGAATATTACATCATTCTAGACTTATTTAGGATATTGTCGCAGTCCTACTGCATAAATTTACATGGTGAAACATAAAAAATGAACTATATGAAATATTTTCAAAACGAGAGCCAATAAAAATTTGTATGGTTATATTCGTGTTCAGCACACCAAGATGCTACACATTAGGGCCTTTTCCAGTCAGTAACGATTTCTATGTTGACCAGTGTTTCCGGCATTCGGCCACGTCACACTTCTACCGCACACAGTTTGGGAAGCACTGCCATAGCCACTCGAGCTCAAAGAATGTTATCGAGTTCCACAGTCTATGATGATGGACTGTCCCTTCACCAACTGTTGCTGCCTTATGAATAATTAATGGCTACAAACACCACTATCTTTGTCAGCTCACTCTTAAGGCAAATAAATGACTAAATAAGGGGCTTACGGGTCGTATAAGTGTCAACTGCCAGCCCGCTCAGAATACAGATGTGAACACAACTCCTCATATAACTACGCTATACGGATGGAAATGGCAGTTTTGCTAGGAAAGTTACGCAAAGAAACCGAATCAAAAGGTCGATGCCCGAATACTAGCGGCCGAATAAAACACAGACAAAACATATATAAGTGCTGAGACATATTGGAAAAATATTAAAACGAGCAATTGTAATTTTAAATTTGTATAGCGCCTCTTCAAGATAAACTCTGCGCTAATGATGTTAAATGTAATTAAGAACGGAACATTAGTCCACAAGTAAATATTTGGTCAGAATAGTAACACGCAAAGCCCAGCCAACAGGTTCTCAACTAGAGTTGAATGATGACATCATGTTCGGAGTTTATGAACACGTAACAACGAGGATGAGGAGCGACCATGGGCGATGTGATCCGCCGCCAATGGCTCACGGTTGTCCTATCGTCCAACAGTCTCTCGTAGATGGAAGATGTTGCGGCGTGCGGAGATTAATCGAATAATAATGCGTCGGACAGGTTTCGTCGCCCGTCTTTCGGTAGGTAGCTGGACCATTCCGTAGCTGACAGTCGGAGCCGCTCCAAAGACTCTCTTCGCCCTTCTTTACCGAATCCGAGATTTCCCGGCGTTGACGGCATGCGTGGGTCTGTAGGTCTGAGACTAGACTGTCAAGCTTGAATCTTGTCCCCCTCGTTGGTGATAAACCTTCCATTCACGGAAGGTCATGATGATAACAAAACGTCCGAGACGCAGTAATTCCGTTTTGGAAACGGAAAATAATTCCACTGAGCCAACTCGGCAACAGAAGAAAACCAAACTACTAGAATTACCGAGATGTTACGTTTAGACAAAATAATCCGTCATTCATACACGACCATTATGGCCGCGGACATGCGATGAATACTCACATCGTACGAGTCTATTTAAGATAATCTTTATTATAACACAAGGATCTGGGAGGGTGGTATGGAGTCAGCAAATTATTAAGATATGATGGAAAGCCTTATAAAGGTCAAACATGCAATTTTAAACTTAATACACCACTCAACAGGAAGTCAGTGAAGTTCACGACGGTTATCAAATGTATCTGATGAAGAAGAACATGTAACAAGTTTTTAACCATCTGGAGCTTTTTCAAATTAAAAGACAGTATAACACTACATTTGCGTAGTCTAGTAGTGTAGACGATTCCAAATGCAGGAGCATAGCAGCTTAAGGCACGTGATCCTACAATTGGCTTGGACCTAGATTCTTGCAACAAACCAGTACCAGAAGAACGCAAGAATCTAGGAGGGCGTTGTGGAGTCAAGCAAAGTATTCAGATACTGTATAATGGAAGGTAAGCGTTCTGAGCTCTAAAGGTTAATTATCACATAATTATGATCCATCAGTATTTGAAAAAAGATATGGAGAAATTAAAGGTCTGTCATTGTCATCATCAAGTTCTTGTTGGCGAAAACCCCATAAAATTCTTGCTGAAGGAAGGTGCTTGCGGAAGATGATCGCAACTGGGTCGCAACTGATGGGCAGTGGAAAAAGTCTGTTGCTTTGCGCCGACAAGTTTAAAATGCCCGGTGAACAAAATGAACAGTGGCAGGAATGGAGTTTATTTAAGTAATTTCCTAGATGCCATCAAATCCAAATGCCCTACCCGACAATATTCCTTGCAACTCCTCATCGATTTCTTCGTTGTTTTTCTTTCTGTATAGTTTATTCCATTAAAATCTATTTTATTTTTTTAAAGCAAGACCAACTTTTATTTGTCTTTTCTGAGACTACTTACTTACCACCTTAGTTTGCCATTAATCTTCACAACCTCTGCCCATTACCAGAATGTTTCTTTTTTCGTTTATTTTTTGCATCTTTCTTTTTCATTCATCTTTTTCCTTCCAGCCCCTCCATCTCATTTGGTACTGCTACAACGCAATATTTTCCAGTTGAACTCAGTCAGCGCCTGACAATGTCGGAATTGGCTGTGTTTATCACATATCGCAACATGTATTTAGACTGAAAAGTCAAACATGTTTCTGCAAGGTTCTCAAATTTTCTGCAGTAATTTTCTACGGCACGAGCAAAAGCAATTTAAATAAATAAATACATGATATCGTAGCATCTACATTATGGTTAACTTCTACACAACATGTAGTGAACTGGCTCTGCGTTTCCAACTTAGCTTTTGCTCGTACCGTAGTTCATCCTCTGCTGAAGAAATGTTCTCTCGAACCGGGTGACTTTGACTGATTGCAGGCCCATCTTAACTTAATTTTGTATACGAAATTCATCTAACAGAGGTGTGCATAAAGCAACGAGCTTGGTAATGCGCCAGTGCGAGTCCCACACGTGGATAAAATAGGAAGTATAGTCTATGTATTTACACGAGACAGAACGCACTCAATATAGATAACTAAGCGAGGCAAAATTCCTTTGACTCGTCTATATGTGAACGTATATAGCACATCTTATGTCTCTTCAGAGAGTCAAACTCAAGATATTCTTCTTCTTTCCCTTATACTGCGCTTTATCATACAGATTTTCTGTGTAAAAATCTGATTGTATGTTGATTTTTGGGGCGCCATCGGCCTTGTGCATTAGACACCGTCAATATAGAATGTAAAATAAATTCACTGTTTATTTATTACTCATCGGTAATTCTGCCACGTGGAATTCTTGATCGTGGTCTGGTTAGATGGGAGGTTGTTCTGATTAAAGTTGCTCCAGAAGTTTCCAAACTTTTATCTGTTGCTGCTGACTTGCTAGAAGTGTGTGGCATCTGTAGTGTAGTGTTTGATGTCTTTGTATTATGAATGCAACGAAGTTTAATTCTTGTCAAACAATTAACATGGGTCATGTGTGCGCTTGTTGGCAATCGCTTGAAGACAAACAGTATAGTCAATTACAAGTTTATAGCCCGTTCAAGAATTTCGTATACAAAATTAAGTTAAGATGGGCCTGCAATTAAACAAAGTCACCCGGTTCGACAGAACGTTTCTTCAGCAGAGGATGAACTACGGTACGAGCAAAAGCTAAGTTGGAAACGCATAACCAGTTCACTACATGTTGTGTAGAAGTTAACCATAATGGATATGCTACGATATCATGTATTTATTTATTGAAATTGCTTTTGCTCGTGCCGTAGAAAATTACTGCAGAAAATTTGAGAAAATGGTAATACGAAATTTTATGAAACTTGATGACTGCTGTTGTGCTGTTGCAGTTTGTGCTGTCGAACGATTCGCTTCTCGGTGTGCGTTTTCTTGCTGTTCTCTGTGCGATCAACAGTTTTACACTGAAAATCGCTCGTATTTTCGTTAACGAATTAACAGAATAAGAATAAGGTTCTACTTTTGTCACTGCTTTTTTCGCTTCTCAGAACTCGAGGCAACGATGAAGAAGTACATTTGTATTATCATTACAGATACGTAGTAAGACGATTGCATGATAAAGATCCTACTACGGTCGAATCCATCGATCAATTTTTGCGATCTCGCTTGCTTCCTGATTATTCAAGGGACAAGCACTATATTCTTACACTGTTTTACGACAAACTACGTTCATGCATTTTCTTCCACAAATAATATTTATATTTCTTCTATTGTAATGTAAAAATAATCTCAAAAACTTTCTCATCACGGTACAAAAAGGGAGAATATTTATCTATATGTCTGTTTTATCAGGGAGACCAGCTATATCAAAGAGTAAAGTAAAGTAAAGTCCACAAGAGTAAAGTTGGCTAAAAGTTATGACACAGAATAGTATTACAGAAAGGACGTATGCGGCACCATAAGTTGTGGGGAGGAAAGCAAATGGTTCAAATAGGTTGTGCTGCAATTATAAAACTAAATAAAAATTATAAAATTCGACTGTGATGAACAATGATTTCTTTAACCGACTTAGTGGCAGTTAAGTCTACAGCAAGTTTGATGGCTGAACCCTACGAAGAGGCAAAGGATCTGACTACTTTTGTTTTGATACGGTAAGAAAACCAGGGCAAACAACTGATGGAGACATGTTAAAGTCTGAAGGTGTATTCGGATATGCCCAGACAAACAAGCAGATTAGCAGTTTCCTTGGTGCGGTAAACTATCGCAAGTTTCTATCTGGCTTTGGTTGCGTACTGTTACAAAAAGCTGAAGGAATGAGATACACGGTTGCATATGCAAGTAGGAAGATACTTGACCGGGAGAATATGTATTCTGTGTAAGAGAAAGAGTTTCTGGCAAATGATGTGGAGGTCCAGAAGTTCGGAGAGTATCTGCTGGAAGACAGTTTGTTCTGGAAACCGACCATTGCCGATTGCAGTGTTTGAATACAGGAAAAATAAGGAATGCAAGGGTGATGAGGCATTACAGAATTACTGCTTTAAGATACGTTATATTAAAGGCACCGATAACGTAATTGCAGACTATTTCCGAAGGGGATTAGATTAAATGAGAATGTTGCTTAGTATAGGTTTTGATTAATTAAGTGTAAAGTACGAATAAGCTTGTGTTTAGACAGTCAGTTATTTTGGACACAAATTAATGCGAATTTGGTTTGAAGGTGATTTTCAATTTGTGCAAAGTTTTCTGAGGTCTGATGTAGCGATCCTGCCTTTAATTCGCGTTTGTATTTGTTGGCCTAGCTTTCTTTCCTACTTAGAGTATAGTAGTTTAGTGTGGTGTGTTTCTAGAAACACTAAACTGTACAGATGTGATAGATAGGATAGATCTGTAAGGCAGGCCAGCGTATAAGATTAACAGCTAGACTATAGAACATGGCCAGCTTAAGTAGGAACATTGTCTTACTGAATCGTGTGCGACTGTTGCAAAAGTTAAACGAACGCACGCAGTCACGAGAAAAGATTAAGATTAAGATTGTTTCGTCGTCCAATTATTTGGAGCGAACAAACTTTCGTAGTAATAAAATCGGAAAGTTTCACGAAAGAAAATGGCGAATATCCATCGTGTGCTTAAAGCTACCTATTCTCGATGTTTCCCTGGAGAAGGATTTACCTAAAATGCACTACATCTAATACGATACCTCGAGATCAATCAGTTCTCTCAAACTGAAACCTGGAAAGTACAGCTCGTCTTGCGGGAGGGAAACCAATGTATTTTCTCTTTAACTGTACTGTAGTAGTCATTTAATGAGGTTGTCACAGAGTGATACTAGTCTAATTGCATAGTGCGAACTGAGACATACTGGCGTGGCTAATAGCTATAGTTTATTTCATAATAAAACTGATTAAACTTTAGTTAGTTTTAACGAGTCATCACAACATCAGGATCGAATTCATCATTTTAAATTGATAAGACACGATTTGGGATAGATGTATTTTGACAGATATTTTAGTCATTTGCATGTACCCTTTGCAACAAGGGCTTAAAACTAGGGTTTTGATACAAATTACAACAGCTACAAAGGATACAACCGGTGTTATCCCGAAGATTGTTACTTTAGAACTTAAATTAAAAAAACTGACTTACTCCTTCCAGAATAGAAGGAGTAAGTCATTTCTGTTAATTCAGTTTTCTTGATTTCTGTCTACTGCAACTTGCACCAATAAAAGTTTGAGAGGAGGTCCGATGTAGAAAATATACCAGCCCGGTCCGTGCATAAAGATCTTAAATGCCCTTTCAACCGGATTGCAGTCATGAAAGATCGCACCCGATTCATACAAAAAAAATAACCAAGGTCGCCATATAACCGTATACTTGAATATGCAAGTTTGTGACCGGTAACAGAAGATCAGCGACTGCTGATTACAGTTTACGCTGATCCGAGCCTGTACAGCGCCCTTTTCTTTGCCGAGGCCGTGTTACGGCGCTATAGAAATTGTCTTATTATTATTATTATTATTATTATTATTATTATTATTATTATTATTATTATTATTTGTCCTTTGCCAATTTAACTAAAATCAAATTGTTTGTGAGTACTTTTTAATCACTTTGCTAAATTCTGTTGTTCTATTGTTGTTGACACCAACTAATTGACTAATCCCATTTTATCATTAACCTCTTTTTTGTTAGAGTTGTTAAGGTTTTGAACTTTTTCAAATAACCTTGACTTTAATCTAAATAAAACCAAAACCTTAAGTTTAATTATTTACAATTTAGTTTACCTAATTTAGTTTACCTAAAACGTGATACAAAACTAAACATGTGACTTCAGATCACCTAGAAAATCTCCGAGTAAGTAAAACAGCTTCTAGCTAGGTAAGTAAGCTTTGACGATATTAATATATCAGCCGAAATCCAATGGACGGGCTAAGATGAGTAAGCAAATTTAAACAGACGAGTCGTAAATTTGCACCGGAATGACACTAAAAAATGAATAGAACTATGTAGTAATGTTAAAAGCCTCCGATCAGACGTCAAGAACCCCATAGAGTCTAACTAACACTGTTCAGATGCGGGGCTAAGTCCGTTTGACGAGTGCAATATTATATTTATGATATATGTGGAAAGCAATTAGCAAATGCAGTACCTTGTTAACCATTAATCACATTCATGCATATGTAAATTTTCCTTCGGCATCAAAGTTGTTCGACCCTCATAGTCTGTACAATCTTAACAGTGTTTTGTTTTCGCAACACTAAATAAGTACAGTATGCTGAGCTTTGTGCATAAATCAAGTGTTTGCGTTGAATGCCGGTGCACCAGCTGTTTAAAGGCGAGATGCCTGCGTCGTCCTGTATGTTACCTGGCCGCGCCAAACAGCCAAAAAGCACCGGCGTCCGGAAAGGCCGGGAATTGCAACTATCTTTCCGATGCAGCCACAGCACCATAGACAAGATACATACTGCACAGACGGACTTAACGCACTGGATAACAGTGTTTGGAAATTGGCCAGCATTCGATAGGAGCCTTCCGCCGACGTGTTAAACAGGCGATGGTTGAGTTTACCTATTTTTCGAAGACAAACGAAAGCGTTGCCAATCGACCAGTAAAACTCCTATTTGATGTACTTTATCGACATGGCCGAGATCGGGATTATTTGTGTATTCTTTCTGAAGAATCGGATTATTTATGACTATTTCACACTGATTTCTTATTAGAAACTGCGTTTGAGACTACGTGCAACTCCGCCATTATGCAAGCACAGAAAAGTGTCTTCGTGTTGCTATGTTGAATAGACGTGTATAACTGGAAAAGTTTGAATGAAGTTCTCATATTATTAACGCTGGCATACTTTTTCACGATATATCGTAATGAAAAATTGCATAAGATCTTAGGTGAGTCTACAAGTTTTAGAGACGATTTTGACGAATTTCCTGTAGCCAATGTAATGACTGATTCTACAGTTTCACGCCAGCACTGCTATCTTTTAAAAAATCATGCTGGTGTTTAATATTAAAAAGCTTTTACTTTACTCGATAGAGGTGTGTCTACTGGTTGGATTGTTTCCTGCTGTTAACAACATAAAACGAGACAGGAAAAAAAACCGGGAATCTTACGTGGCGTGTCCGCATCCGAGATGCCAGTGCACACCTGCAAAACTTGGAGATGTTGTTGTGCGTTGTATTAAGGTGTCTGAAAGACTTCCAGAGTTTCTAAGCCTAAATATTACTTTTGCTGAAATTCATCTTGCTAAAAAAAATTTGACAGAACTACCAGAAAACGGATTCAAAGCTGTACGCACACGCCTACTTGACATTGGAAGTAACCCACTTCAAACGGAACAAATAAACAACATGGCATTTGCAGGATTGGAAAATGTCCTAGAAATTTTATGGTTAAGTGATTGCGGGTTGCACGAAATTCCTATTGCAAGTTTGTCTATTTTACAAAAATTAAAAGTTTTACATTTTGAGGAAAATCATATGTCGGAGATACCGTCTCGATTTCTTTCTAGTAATAAACAATTGCGCGAAATATATCTTAACCGCAACAAAATAAAGGCAATCAGCTTACTTGCCTTTTCTGAACTTACCAACTTAAAGCAGCTGAAACTCGGTCAGAATGAAATTCATAGCTTACCTGCGAAACTTTTTAAATTCTTAACAAATCTTACAAGCCTTGACATTTCCCAGAACTTTATACACGACATTGCGCCAAGAACATTTGAAGGTCTTAGAAATCTTCGGTGGCTAGAATTGGAATCCAACATGATTAAATCACTCAACCGTGACACTTTTAAAGGAGCTCGCAACCTTAGAAATATGAAAGTGGAGAACAATCAATTAACTATTATTGCAAATAATACTTTTCGAGCTATTAGTAAACTGGAGTATTTGTCAATCGACATTGCCAGCGTCAGCACATTGACAGCAAGCACCTTTGGTGGTTTAGATCGCCTCAAGACGATGAGCATCGGAGAAATAGTACATCAGAAACTTCCGGATCGCTTCTTGTCTTCCATGATTAATCTAAGACGTTTGTCGCTCACTGACAACATGGGCAAGTTTACAGGACTGAGAAAGAATATGTTTGCGGATAAGTTTATATTCAAAAATTTAAGCATTTTTGTGTCTCCATTACGAGGGTGTCGGTGTAGCGAACAGTGGATCAGAGGCATGACTGCACTAGGAACATATGTTCATGGATTCTGTGCCGACAATCGACCGCTCAGCTGTACAGGAAAAGTATTCTCGAAGCTGGGCTCTGATACATCGCAGAAAGACGTGAACAGCGAGCGCAAACTTAAAGCACCAGAAAGCACAAACACGTGAAAACATCATGGAAACGTACAAATCCTTCTTTCGCTGATCAGTCAGTTGCGGACATCTTTTACTATAATATATAGCTGAAGAAGTTCAGAAGGAATGTACTTGTAATGCACTTTTAGTCGGTTTCCGACTTGGAGCTCTTACAACTGACTTGCTGTCCAAATTTTGACGGAGCCTTTAAGGCGTTTAAAGGTTAATTTAACTTTTAAATTAAAAATCTGCTTTTATTATGAAAATCCACACCGTGGAGAATGGAACATGTTTATTTTTCCTGTAATTATGGTGTTAAATTTGGTACATATTGCGTAACCTATAATCTTTTGATCACATTGTACTGTGATGTGCAAAAGTCTATAATGGAGAGGCGAAATATAGAAAATTCTGCTTCCCGTTTGTCGTAAGATAAGTGTAAAAACTCACGGATTTATATAGCCACCAGGCCTCAAACCCTGATTCATTACCAAATGAATAGTTCGGGCGAAATCTCTGAACCGTTACAGATTGCGAACCGGGCATCCTCAAGCACAGAGGATCCTAGGCATACGCGTTTATTGATGTAGCTAACTTAGGCAAGATAAAATAAAGAGCCAAATAATAAATTGGCTGTTTATTTCATGATACCTCCAAACATCCAGAGTCGTATTTAATTTTTTCTTCTCATCCCTATCTTTTCAAGAATCAAGTTTAATGACTCTTTTATCTTTGACTATACGAATATCATGTCCAGTTCATTCGGTCTTTTTTATTTACGATATTTTCTTATATCTCGTCTCGTCCTTTCTCTTGTAGTTTTATTTGCTAGTTAGTGATCGCGCCACGAAATGTGCAAAATTCTCTTCCGCTATCTGATATATATTGCCTAAAATCTTTTCTTGGCCGTCATTGGCCAAGTTTCCGATTCATTCATGCTTAATATTATGGTTTTTTGGTCCTCAAACTGCACCCGTTTTTCTACATCTTTTAGAGTTTCCAAAAAGCAGTATATTTTTTCCCTGCCTCTCTGTCACAGCAGCTGTTGCTGTCATTAAGCTAGGTAGCAGAAATCACTAACGATTTTGGATAATTTGGGTCTTTTTCGGGATTGATAGTGAGTCCCAACTTTGGGCAATCTACGGCGGTAGATTGCGCCTGATCTTCATAAAACCACACAGTGTGTAATTACAGGCCTGTGATTTTCTCATTTTTTAAAAATTTGTAACACCCTCTCAAATGGTTTCGTTTTAGTAAGAAACATTTCCTGTAAAATTTGAAGCAGATTGATCTCCATTTAGATGTCGCTCACGGGGGCCAAAGTTTACTATGTAATCAGCATGTTATGAACTTTCATAAACTTTTTTGCACGGTATACAGGGCTCTTTTGCAAACGCAACCCACTTCTAACAACTGACAGCTAATTAGCCACAACAGATGATATGAACGTCCTCTCACCAAGAGACAATCGGAGCAGAAGAAGACGAATGGAGCAGAAGAAGATGGTCGAACGGCTGGAGCAGCAGACAAAGGAGACGGTTTGGCAATGTGTTCTTACGATTACCTAGTTAGCCCTGCAGAAGAGATAGAAGAAAGTAAACTACAGTCAGAGAAGCAGGTCTTTGGCCACTTATGCATCGCCACAGTGTAATGAAAGAGGATATCCGAACGGCAGCGACCCACACCATACAGGAAGTCGAAAATTGCTGGTCCCGAGCTAGAATTCCAACTAAACATCGCCAACACGATCAAACTATTCCACGAATGGCAAGGGCCGAAAAAGAACAATAGTGGTCAGTTCCAGACTCAAACAACCAAAGAACCTACGGTTTTAGACAGATCAGGGAACAGTCTACGTTGCACGTGCTAACGCAATGGAGCTCATCTAGAATCAAGAAGACGCACGTTTCCTCGAAGCACAACGGGAAAAGGAATGACCGGGTTGCATACAGGATTCGACAAGGCGCTGCTCCAACAACAGCAAGAGCAGATGGAGAAAGAAGAGACGCTGCAAAGGAGGTGACAGCTACCCAAACTTCAGAAAAATGCCCGCTTTGAGAAAGTTAAGCCTGTAGAGTAGCACCGACTTGGAAGAAAGGCAAGTGTGATCAAGACCCAAGAAGTAGGTGCATAGGCTGCCTATTCTGATTTTAAACGATAGGGGAGAAGAAACTGTTGTCAATTCGAAAGTTACCCACATGGACTGGCCAAGTTGAGGCCGAAACTGTGCATAACAGAATACAAGAATGGGGCCTGGAAGGCTTGATCCGTGGCATGTGTTCTGACACAACCAGCTCTAAGACTGGCCGACTATCAGGTGCATGCGTCATTCTTGAGCAGCTACTAGGCTGGCCCCATGGTCGACCCCACATCATGCAACTCGTGTTGGCTGCCACCTTATGGGGCTTGCCAAGGATCAGAAGTGCTCGTCTTCAAACGGTTTCAAGAACAGTGACAAAGAAAGATAGGAAGATGCTCTCCGATGATTTCGCCTCATTTGAGCTCATCGATGTCCGAGACGAAGTCATTATATACTGTGAGCAGCCGCTATAGAATCAGCAACCCGTGAGGACTATCGCGAACTACTCTAACTAATGCTTGTCTTTTTGGGAAGAACGCCAAATCATGCGAGAAACTTCCCAACCACTGCGTCGATGCATCAAGCATAACATGTCGAAAGTAATACACAGTATCAACGTTTGGCTCTTTAGGTCGCAGTTCAAACCATAGGCAAGAGAATCTCGGGGACTGCTACGTGTGAACATATTTATCGGAAAACTCTACATCAAGTTAGTTCCTGGCAGCTAGGCATGACCTGCTCTTCCTGTAGCAACATGATGCTCACCCTGATGGCGGAGGAAGTGGTTCTTGACGATAAAACGAGATAGTCTGAAGGATGCACCAGACAAAGGAGACGGTATAATAATAATAATAATATAAATAAAAATATAAAATAAACAGATAAAGAAGGGGGAAACAACCCACTGAATCGCATAGAGGTGGGCTTTGGGGAAGGTGTAACAAGACTATTGATTTTTCGACAGTGTGGAGCAGAAATGTGTTTGGAACGCGGGGCTTGCCGGTTGGATTCCTAACCGAACACCCTTATACATAAACAGGATGGATGAGTTAAAAGGCTTGCAGAGGCAATCGTCAGCACACTAACGATCCAACACAAGAGCACACTAAGGATCATGCAGAGCGAGGTGTCGCCATGATCCAAGACAAAGCACAGCCTTTAAGAGTGTAGAATAGTTGCAGTTTGCGCTTTAAATAACGGGGAAAAGTTCGCGATGCGAGAAAATTAACGCATCGGGAACTTTAAAAAACCATAAAAGCATGCTGTATGCTCTACATTCAGTATAAAGTAGTTTGATTTTAGAAACTGCTCGAGACTGTTAAATAAACTAAAAATATAATTTAAAAATAAACTAAAATATAAGTTTTCATTGCAGCTTGATTGCAAACATTCCTTGAATTCTATCCTTTACGCTATTTGGCGTTGAGCGACCTGCAAATATTAAAAGTTTTCGCTCAAAATTTGCATGCAATATTTTTATAATAAGGAATATCTTTAAAGGGTGAGACTAACATTGATTGCAATTAATTTTCGCCATATAAATAAGGGCCACCCTACTGTGCATATACACACTATAAATATCATACCTTCGGATGCCTGTACATGAATTTATTTTTGTTTTATCTTGGGGGGACTGTGAGCTTTCCTACGTACCAGCAAGTTAAAGATTCGATTCGAGGTACAAGCGTAATAAAACTTAAGCTTGAGACTGAAGGAAATCATATTCTATCTAGGCTAACATGGAATGGAGCACTACCAGTGATAAAGTTATACCCGAACGTTGAAATTCCACCCAATGATGCCAACCGCAGGAAACAATACACACGTAGTTAGGCCCACAGGATCACTATAGTGCGCACTCTATGCTTGCTAGTGCACACTAGATAAATAAAAATAATCGCCTGTTTCCTATATCCTATGGCAATCAGTGTAATCAAACTTACTGTATTTATTATGGTTGATATTATTGACTATCATGGTTAAGAACTTTAAACAAATTTTAAACGAAAGTCGTGTGATAATTACACGCGATTGTTCTAGGTTAACGTCAGCGTGTTAAGCATTAGCCCAAGTAGGAGATATATCAACACAGCTGTAGTTTGAGAGGTGCGCACTCGACCTTCGATCTCATGTTGATCTATTTTTCATGTATGACGGCTAATTGTAAACTAGTCAGAATTTTCTGGTTAAAGATATTTAGGCACAATAGAACGCTTTCATGGCTATTTCAACAAACTCAGGAGTGAGTGATATTGTCACCTGTTGTTTTACTGTAATGCCATGTTAGACTAGGCTAACATGGCTAACAGACTAGGCTAACTTATTGAAAATATCTGTAAAGCTCGCAAAAATATTCAGAATAAGAATTTGAAGTTTCAAATGTTTGAGAAATAATGGTTTATCGACCTCTTTGTTTTATAGGAGGTTCTTATGCATTTCGAACTTCAATAACATTCTAAGATTCTTTAATGGCTCTTTCTGACACGAAGTAAGAAACACATTACTTGTTCGATCGATCCTATCGATAGCTAGCTATTCATGTCTTCATGTTAGACCGCGTCCATGAAAGCGACATTTTATACTATTAATATGACTGCAGATTTACTAAAAGTTTCGGTGTCTTCGTGACTGGCTTAAATTGGTTAGCTTATTAGCACACATTTCAGCAATTGGGCACAGGCATGCACGGTCTGGTCGTGTTATCCTACAGGGATTGTCCGCAGACACTTTTATTTACAATCGTCGTTTCAACAATCAGCAACATAATTAATAATTTTGATGCTGTCTCCCACTGTCTAGTGAAATCAAAAACAAAGCCCAAGTAACAAACAAGTGAGTCACCCGGTTTTTAAAAAATTGAAGCCACTTAAAACTGAAGAATTTTGCTGTGAAGTGCTTGGTATTCAGTTTCCAGTTTTAAATTCAGTTTTCGACGGGTTAAACAAGGAGTTTTATTAGCCGCGATTCAAGACTGCACTTACAACTGCCATCTTCTATCTTCTAAAACAGCAATCGGGGTTCAAATAGTTTCATCCAACTTTGTTTTAAAACGCGTTATTGCTGACGTTGTTTGGATATTGATCGAGGGCATGTAACTCACTTTTGCTTTTTTAAATAATTACGGCCATCGAAACTGATAAAAACGACACTCTTGGAAGACCTTGAAAACTTATTCAGGGCCGTGGCTGCGCCGTGTCTATGATGAACACTAAAAAACAATTTATTTGTTTAGGTTACCCTGCTGGCTTGTGTATACTACTGCCTAAGATTTTGGTGTGATCCTGAACCAAAAGTTGTATTTCGAACGTTGCTTTTTTTGCCTACGTCACACTCGCAAATTCGTTTACATTCTCAAGCCGCCTCGAACCTGAGGCTTGGGACAACGGCTTTTTTACAGGCTTAAATCTGTCCGTTTTAAACACTGCGGACTAGATGATTGGATGACTGGATGATCGGCAAATATCGAAAAGCAGTGTGTTTAATGCTTAGTTGTGTTCCGCCTTATCATTTAGAATTATATGCTTTGCTGTGTTTGATAAAACTATATGTAAATAGATTGCCTCAGTTATAATAATAGCACACTCGTTGGGTTGCAACCAATTTCTTAGAGATAACTTTGATGTTATTACATACAGACACCAAATAATTTTCTATATTTACCAGACACCAACGATGAAAGTAAATATTTAACGTAAGACCAACTGAAACGAGAAGTTTGGGAAAGTTAATTGAATTAATATTTAAGTCAATCTACGCAATATTGTAAACTACACAGAATCTTTGAATTACACTGGTCAACATAGAAATCGTTACTGACTGGAAAAGGCCCTAATGTGTAGCATCTTGGTGTGCTGAACACGAATATAACCATAAAATTTTTTTATTGGCTCTCGTTTTGAAAATATTTCATATAGTTCATTTTTTATGTTTCACCATGTAAATTTATGCAGTAGGACTGCGACAATATCCTAAATAAGTCTAGAATGATGTAATATTCCACCTCATTGCATAATCCCATCATGGACACATCATGCACAGTTGATTACGTCATTTTATGATGCAATGTAAAACTACAGCCAGTCGGCTGCTGACGTAAGATGACGTCAGCAGTGTACTATATAAAGCGAGTCAGAACGGTTGAGCATTTACAACATTACAGACTTTGTGCGAGACAGTTTAAGTTACTGTTTTATAAAACTATTATTACTTTATCCATTTAGATACAATACAGAACAGTAATGCCTCGGAAGTGCGTAAATACTGTGGACAACTTTTGTTACATTTGTGGGGAAGTGACATTTGCCAACCAGAAGAAAAGTATCACTTATCAAGTCAAGAAGGCATATCATGCTTACTTCGAATGCAAGGTTGGTGACCAAGACAAGCCATGGGCCCCGCATATATGCTGTGCTACATGTACAACACAGCTTTCACAGTGGTTGAATGGCAAAAGACCATCAATGCCGTTTGCAGTTCCCATGGTGTGGAGAGAGCAAAGCAACCACGTAGATGACTGTTACTTCTGCTTGGTTCCTCCTCTTTCCGGTGGAATAACGAAGCAAAAGAAGTCGACAATAGTCTACCCAAACATTCCGTCAGCATTGAGACCAGTTCCACATGGTGATGGACTTCCTATTCCAGAACCTCCAGCAGAATATATTTTCCTTGATTCATCTGATGAGGACAAGGGTGAGCCGACATGTTCTTCTCCTGGTCCGTCAGCGTGCAGTGATCCCGATTTTCACTGTGGTGCATCATCAACCCCACACAGAATAACACAGGAAGAACTAAATGATTTGGACTTATCCAAAAACAAGGCAGAATTGCTAGGATCAAGACTCCAACAATGGAATCTTCTAGAAGAAGATGTCACAATTACTTCATATAGAAAGCGCCATCAGCAGTTGGAACCTTTCTTTATGAAGGAAGGTAATCTGGTATTCTGTTCCAATATTGACGACCTCATGAATGCCTTACAGATCACTCATGACCCACAAGAATGGAGACTCTTTGTAGACTCTTCAACACTGAGTCTTAAGGCTGTGCTTTTGCACAATGGAAACCGTCTTCCATCTATTCCATTAGCGCATGCTGTCCACATGAAAGAGACATACGATAACCTAAAACAGCTACTGCATTCCATTGACTATAACAGGTACAAATGGCACCTGTGTGAAGGTAGTTGCCATTTTAATGGGACTGCAGCAAGGATATACAAAATATATGTGTTTCTTGTGTGAGTGGGATAGCCGAGCAAGAGAGTTGCACTACGTGCGGAAGGAATGGACTTCCAGACAAAACATGGCAGTTGGACAGAAGAATATCCAGCACCCAGCTCTGGTCGAGGCTCACAAAATCCTACTACCACCCCTTCACATCAAACTAGGTTCGGTGAAGAACTTCGTGAAAGCCATGGACCGCACTTCGCCAGCTTTCCGATACCTGCATGAAAAATTCCCTCGACTCAGCGAAGCAAAGATTAAAGAGGGAGTTTTTGTGGGTCCTCAGATTAGAGAACTCTTCAAAGATGACCGCTTCAACAACTTGCTGGAGGGTGATGCGAAACAAGCATGGAATGCTTTTCGTCTAGTGTCTACAGACTTTCTGGGGAATGTTAGGGCAGAAAACTACAAGCAACTAGTAGAAGACATGCTCAAGCAGTACCAGAAATTTCGCTGCAATATGTCTCTGAAGATGCATTTCCTTCATTCCCATCTGGATTTCTTCCCTGACAACTGTGGTATGGTTAGTGACGAACATGGCGAACGTTTTCATCAAGATATCGCAACAATGGAGCAAAGGTACCAGGGAAAATGGTCCACTACAATGTTGGCTGACTACTGCTGGACACTCCGCAGAGATGCTCCCGAACAGCTGTACAAGAGACAGGCAAAAAAATCTAAGAACTAGTCTATGACCTGGTTTTTACAAATATTAACTGTAAGTGTATCACTATTGGCATGCATTGTGCGATATAAAATTACTTCATTTCAGATTACAAAAAAACTAGAGCCAATTCGGCATTTTCACTGTCATATTCGTGTTCAGCACATACAAATTGATAAGAACTGACTAATTTCATTTCAGTAACATGACTTTTGTAAAAATTTTTTGTCCAGTGTTTTAATTATTGTCTAATTCAGAATGTGTTGCATACTGTATGTGTCGATGGATCCTACGAAGATATCAGTCGAATTCTTATGAATACTAACGTTTGCATCAATGCCATGAACGCTGTAAGTTATTATATTATTATCGCGACGTTAACGAAACAAAGTTTTCTTTATTATCTTTCTGATATGGATGAACTCATTCACGTTAAATTTGAAGGAGGTTTTAATATTTTTTTTTTAATATTCGAGTCAACAGATATACTATATACAATCACATCTTAAATTAATCCCTTCATTCAACTTGATAAGCTGTGAAAACGTAAAAAAATAATTTTTTTCCGATTGACTGTACCACGCAGGAATTTGGAGGAACACGAAATAAACTTTATTGTTTAATTGCACAATAATGGTGACTTATTACATTAGCTCGACTATATATTGTGTGACTTTCACCGGTACGTAGCACGTCATGCGTCTCGTTGTGTCCAACAATAGTCGGCCAGCATTGAAGATTTCCTGTTACAATGTTCATGTATACTGCTTGGCCACTAGAAAATGGGATGAAAATTGTCACCTGTGTAACAAGACAGCTATCACGATGATGGATCTATAAAAACGTGATGCCATTGTTATGGATCGTGCTCACAACCCAATATCGTGGACGAGATTGCCAGCATGCGCTAAGACATTTCTCAGATGTAACTGGCGGGTCCGAAATAAATATTTTTGTACCCGGCGACGCAAACCCCATATTGCAGTATTGAACCAAATAGCTCTGCTGTTGCTTTTGACAAATCAAACAGATCATTTAATTGTGACTGTGTTATCAAAAGTATCACCGAATAAGACGGTTCAAAATCAAGATCATTGTCGTTTTCCACCTCAGGCTCTTGAATTGTGGCATCTTCGTTTGCCTTATCTGATCCATGTCTCTGGTGAATTGGTTATTGGCAAACTGTCGTATTTCGGCACTTGTCTCATAAGTTCGCGGGTTCGACTTCTTGTAACAACCCTGGGCAAGCTGTTTGCGCACACCGAACCTCTGTAACCTAATCTAGCATCGGCGTGAGATGGGAAGTAAACGACAAGCCCCTGCGATTCACTGGCCCGTGCCCATGACCTTGGGATTCGTCTTTAGCCAGTTCGATGGCCTAGGAAATGAGATGAGCTCCTCCCCGGCATCTCACTTGTGAGATAAGGGACACACTTGACTTACGTTATTGTTAATTATCACCGAAGCAACATATACATCGATATACGTACAAATTTATATCTTCAACTTCCCTGCCTCCCGCAGGTACGAACATCCAATGACTCCATTCCTTATGTTGTTGAGCCTCCTCCTCCCATCATCCAGTATAGTAGTATTTGTCTCGAAAGCCTCCAAGTCTTTTGTTGTCTTCTTTTCTGATGATCCTTATTTCCGCTCCATATAAGACCATATTAATGAATATGATGTATTGACCATTCTATTCTTTAGGTTCCTGTTCAGTACTCCTTTCTTTCTTTCTTTCCTGAATATTCGCCTTTTATTCTTATTCTAATCTTCTTGGCTCATGTACAGATTTCCAATGAGTGTTTTATTCTTATAATAAATTCCCAGTTTCCCATGAATTAGTTTTTTCCAATCTACTCTGTCAAATGCTTTATTGTAATCCTCAAAACATATATAAACGTATTTATCGTGTTTAAAGGCTTCTTTCTCTCAATACCCTTGGTATTGGTCGAAAAATACGTTTTGCCGGCAAAAACACTTTTCGCGACACTAAAATGTAATAAATATATGTAGTATTATTACTTCTCCCTGAATGTTGTCGAGTTCGGACCAGGGTTGACTATTTTTGCTAACTAGTATAAAAAACACGGTTTTTATAATGGAAATGTTTCATATTATACTGCCGTCACATTTTCACCATCCTTTGCTGACAATTCTCTAGCTGCAAACAGTAATTAACCCTACTAACACACGGAAAACGGCTATCAACAACAGTCGATAAACTTTATCTTCAAACTGATGAAACTTCTTTTGTGCAAGTAACAGACATGAACTCCAAAATGACGTTCGATCGTCAGTCTCTGGTTAAGCATCTACAAACTGATCACCTGAGATAATGTCCACCCCAATAGAAAGGAACTTACAGAAACTGCTGGAGTTGCAGAATGAAACGAGGAAGTAGTTTCTGGGCAAAGATTGTACATTAATCGGGAGTCGCTGGAGTGTTATACACAATATAATTTATTTATCTAAAGCGCGCAATGTCAGTACACCTGAATCTGAGGTGCCATTATCATTACCATTTGTCTACGTGTTGAAAAAAAGCCTTTTTGGACGCAGTTGTCACATCATCAAAACATAAAAACAGCTGAAAACTATAGTCTGTGTGTTCGAGAAGCCATGGTTTCTGCAAAACATATTTTTATTTGCAAAAACCATGGTTTTTCGAACTACAGATTGACGCCATGTATAGAAGGTTGTCACGGACGATTCAAAATCATTGAAAAATGTGACGTCTGTTGAAAGAAGATGATGATGATCTTCTGGTATAAAATGGCTGTTCATTTCACTTGCTACCGGATTTATTCAGTCTCTCACACCTTCCTGCCAAAATAAAACAAATTGTTGAAATCCACAAACATCGTGTACTATCAGTGAAGTGAAGTTGGAAAATAATTCCGCTAACCCCAGTTTACTTTTTTCGCAAGTTGTATAGTCAACTTTCATGCATTAACACATATGTTTGCAACAGGTCGGTTATTCATTATTCATAAGCATGACTATGATTTCGATGAAAATATAGTGCAGTAATTAAATGTTTTCAACCTGTACAACTGTCACTGCAGCTGAAGCCGATATACGGACCTTGACAAATTCCAGAGTGCTAAAGTAAACCGTTGAAGCGCAAACGAAAACAAAGATACACTATTTCAAACTCCAAATTTGTATTGTTATTCGTCTAACGACAACAAATACTGGACACGCCAGTTGATCCAGTTGCAATGTATTCCATGAATGTTTTTTTCCCCATAAAATTAATTATTAAGTGAGGTTAAGTTGCATGCTGCTACCATGTGATAATATAAATAATAATGCATCATTTATTTTAGAATGGATTGTCGCCATTGCATCTCTGTGTTTTTCGTTCAGACAACATGCTTAAAGCTATGAAACTGTTGTGCGAAAAAGGTGCAGATTTAAACGCGAAGACTCTCTACGAAGGTGATACTGTTCTTCATCTCCTTGTGCGCAACGTCACTTTATTAAAGGCGGAAACAGCAGTAATGGAACTTTTACATATGGGAGCAGATCCCTCAATCACTAACAAGGTACTTGATGCTATATATAGATATATAGGCAAAATAAGAGACTTAGCGTAGTCTCAGCCAAGCATCTTTGTGAAAACTCCATCTGCAAGGATTCTGTGATATTTGACCGAGAGAATTTGACATCAAAGAACTTGTAAACTCTAACATTAGTTAGTTAAACACTGACTAAACGTTGACCATAGTAATGCCATTTATACAAGTCTTTTTTGGATCAATCAAATACAATCCCTTTTAATTGTTGAAAGGTTGCTAAAGTTTGTAGTTTACAAAGTTTTGTCATACATATTTTATAAACATATGCGACATGTTTACCCATGCTAAGATGTATTGAGTTTAAGATCTGTATGCTGATGTGTACTGGTTGAAATCTATCTTACAAGCTATGCATTCAGCGTCATCCATATGATATGATATGATATGATATGATATGATATGATATGATATGATATGATATGATATGATATGATATGATATGATATGATATGATATGATATGATATGATATGATATGATATGAAATGATATGATATGATATGATATGATATGATATGATATTCAATCGCACTTCCCGCACTTTCACCGTGGAGGCCCTCGTCTGGCTTCCACAGGCAACGTCCGACACAAATGAACGATATTAGAAAAAACAACGCTTTCTAAAACTCGCTAAAAAATACAAATCTGCGGGAAAATTGTAACATGCGGAGTCAAATAAAACACTTCCAATATAAAATACTAGACTTACTACTACCCTCATGATGATGAGTCCTCTGCCCTAAGCATTGAGAACAGACTGAAGCTTGGAAATGTTGGCAAGTTAGAGTCCAGCAAAGATAGCGTTACCAACGTCCACTCTCGTGCAGATAAGGGCATGATTTAGAGTAGTAACGGCATGAAAGAAGAGGGTGCGGAGGATGGTACGAAGCTGACGAAGGTGGTAAAAGCATAAGCGGGAGACACTCGTTAACATGATCGCTCAAAGAGAGTTCCCAAGTCCAGAACAACCCCAAGATCACGGACTTTGGAACAGAATGTCCGGAAACCTCTGGCGTAAAGATGATGAATCAATCTTAGCAAGCTGAGCACGACCACCAAGCTATATGAACTGGGTCTTAGCAGAGTTCAGTCGGAGGCGATTAGAGGACATCCAGAGACCAAGGGTAGATGTTGCGTCAAGAATCCTTTCAACCTTGTCCTCTCTGATAACAATGTGCCTTCGAAATCATTCGCCCTTTTAAAGGAATGGTTCGATGTCTTTGGCCCAATTATGGTGGAACGCACGCCTGAATAATTTTTTTCTAATTTATTTTCTGTTGCTTGTTAAGATAAGTTGCTTGATAAGATGTTGCTTATTAAGATACTTATAACGCGCGCAATGTCAATAGATTGAGGTGCGATGACTCGCAGTTCTCATTGTCATTCTTCCATCATAAAATCAATTGTAATTCCATTTCTCTTCAAAATGACAACTAGGATAATGTGCTAGGTGTTCTTGCTCTCAACAAAATTCCTCCCTTCACCTAGTAATTTGAAAGCTTCATTGTAATTCTAGACTTAGAAGCCAGCGCCCATTTTTTGTAATGTTTATCGTCTCACCTTCATTTCCTTTTCTGACTTTTATTCTCCGTAAAGATTAGGGTTGACGTTATACTTTTTATACTTTAACGGGCGAAGTTAATCTACACTGGTGTACTCTGCAAAAAAGTAAAAAATCCCTTCTCTGGCTTTGATTTGTGCAGCACGTCTTTTCCAACTCAACTCTTATTATAACCTTATAGTGGCAGTCAAAATCTCTCCTTCTGGGTCACATTTGTCTGACCATATATCTGTTCAGATTTCTTTCCACCATCACCCATCTCCTAACTACTCTTTCTAACTACTCTACCGTCCTTGAAAATTCTTGTTTCCACCTTGCCATCCCTGCGTCCTAAACTTGTCTTGGATACCAAATTCACATACTTGTATCATTTGGTCTCTGAATACTAACTACTCCTCTCCGCGGTAAAAGGGTACTACACCGTGACTAATGTGTATGACCTTTATCGCAGTCTTCCCTTGCCGAAATCGTTCTTGCACTTTTCTGACAAGTTCTAAACTGTTACAACGTTTTCTTACATGAAGACCTTTCATACCCAAAATCTCATCCACCAGTTCCCAGTTTGCTTCGGACAAACAATGTGCCTTCAAAATCATTCGCTCTTTTAAAAGAGTGATTCGATGTCTTGATCCCAATTATCGTATCTATAGCTAAGCCCGTCAATTTCGCTTATGCTATAGTTTACACTCTTATTAAAAAGCCTCCTATTGCCTAATATCATAGCCTGATCTCTACTCCAAATCTTATCCCCAAAATTTTTAAATCAGATCTGTAACTCCCCTCCTATTGCTTTACATAAGCAACTCCATAATCTCATAATCAACTCCATTGAACAAGTAATTGCAATTGGTAATTGTAGTAAGTAACTTCAATCACCTAGATGTCCAATGTACAGGGCATAAACTGATGGCGCACCAAACAAGTCGCAGTCAAGTGAGTATCCAAACTGTCAGTTCACTAAAAGAGGCGGTCTACGATGGACATCTGTTTAAAAAGTTGATAAGTTGATAAAATGACGCCAACGACTGAGCAGAACGAACACTGGAACAAAGAAAATTAAATGCTCTTATCCTTATTGATCTATCATCAGCCCCTTTTGATAATGCTGATCATACCCTTTCACCACCTAGAACACTGGTTTGGTTATTCTTGTCCCGCCTTCTCTTGGTTCGCATCCTACCTGCTTCATCGGAGTAAGTCACTATGCATCAATGAACTCATTTCTGCGCTAACTGTTTTGAACTGTGATGTGCCACAAGTTACTGGGCATGCTCTTTTTTTATATTACACACAGTTCCACTCGGTTCATTATTTACTTACATCTCTCTTGACTACCACCCATATGCTGATGATACCAATCTCTCAGTCGACCTTCTCCAGCTGTTTGCTAAGGTCTAGCCTCGGATGCCGAGTAATGAACTTCTTCTGAGCTTTGAAAAAATATTTTTTTCTTCTTGGCACAAGATAACAGCTCCGAAAATTTTTAAATGCAGACTCAGTTACAAAGTTAGGCAATAATATTTGCATTCACATTTTCTCATCATGTTGGCGCCATATCCAAATAAGCTAAATTTTACTTAGGGGATTTTCGTAGAATTTTTTTGTAGAATCTCTCTTGCTCAAATTGTCTAATCCTATTACCTTCCAGCAGATTTTATTATTGTAAATCACTCATTCGCATTACTAAGGGTGATCTGCACAAACTACAAAACTCAGGCCATTGGCGCAACAAAGATATAATAAGCCAATACATTGCAAATTCAATTTAAAATATGAAGTGACCATAACCTTGGGCGTTATGATAACGGCACAATAAAGTCACTATATTAGATAAGATTTTCTTCCAAAACCACTCTATTGACAGCGGTTGAAACCAATCTACTCTGTAGAGGAAGGGGTTATGTGATAAAGTTACAAATCTTAGAATCATCTTGCAGAAAACGAGATTGTCAGCAACACCATACCTATTCAACATTTCGGCAGAGATGGCGTTAAGAATAGCGTTCGACACAGGAGGTGTAATACTTACAAACCTGCAATATGCTGACGACATTGTTCTGTTTGGAACCACGAAAGCAGATTTGCAGAAGAAAGCCACTGTTGGCAAGAATAGGCACAACGACGTGTTGTTTCACATCAAATTGGCTGAGATGCGCGGAGAAAAGATGCGAAAGAACAACTAAAAAACTAATCTGTTTATTATTTTCCTAAGCAAAAGCAACGAGAATGCAAACGATTATTTCTAACGTAAATGACAGTTAGTCAAGGGTCAGCAGGTGATGTGGGTCGATAATTATGAATATAAGCCAACGGATCCCGTCTTACAGGCCTTCTGAAACCTGACTGCAAAATATTTCATGGCTACTGCTACATCAGCAGTAGCCAATGAAACTGGACTTGTAAAATGAGAGGCCTGTGTCTGAAATTTAAAAAGTATGAATAAGTTTGGCTTGTTGCGAATTCCTAATAAGCAACTACGCTGTTCTTAGATCCATGTACTGTTACTTGCAGTTTTCTCGATCTGCAGTTGACGAAGCTTTGATGCGCAACTATCGATACTTAACTGACCTATTGTCGAAAAGAATTGCACTGGAGAAGTCTGTGGAAGAACATCATAAATACAGATACGAACACTATGGGGTAATATCTTATGTAATTCAGATTTTATTTTTTCCAATGCACCTCGTATCCAATATTATGCAATATCATTACATCACACGCCACTAACGTTACCACCCAGTTTTGCTTTTCTTATCGATTGGCCCGCTGAATTGTATGGCTAAATTTATAACAAATTTATTACAAATAGGATAATGACATTTATATACATATCGCAACGTTCTGTGCATGCGTGTCTTTCAGAATGGAAATTGTTCTCATGTACAATATGGTGATGTCCATCAATATCTGAGAACGCTTTCGAAATTTAAAAAAAGTTATGCTGTTAAATGAAAACTGCAGCAATAATATTTAACGGGTTAAAATTGTAGATGACCAATTCTTTAATGGAATACTGAAGGGTGCATGAATGGCCTTTGCTTTACTTTTTACAGAAATGACATTCAACTGACCTGACTGAAAAGTTGTACATGATACATGGTTTTTGCGCTGTTGTGTGAGCATGTGTTGGTATTAAAAATTTGCGCGACGCAATTTATATGCTTGTGTATGCGCGGATCACATGCTTAAGAGTTACTCTGACTGACACACATCAAACACTTATTGATGCGTTGTTGTGACGTTGGTTGGCGCAAAATTCATTTGTGAAATAAATTCTAAATATGTCGTGCTGTCCAGCTGAATTTCAAAGTTTGCTGATAGAATTTTGGGCTTAGAAACTCAGATTCGGAATCAGTACTGTTGTGAAAATCGAAAATCTCGAGTTTTCGCTGCGCTACAAATCGATGGTTCGAACTGACATCACGACATATTTAAAATGCGTAAACGACAACCAGATAAACAGAAGTCGTGTCACAGAATTCCCGCCAACCAACGCATCAGGACGCGTTTGATGATGAGTTCTGCCAAGTTGACAATTTTTAAAGAACGCCAACAATGTGTACAGTCAATCGTTATAATTAATATGGAAAGACCTCTGGCCCTTTATCTGCTTTTTAAAGCCAACATTTTGCGAAGGCTGGATAAGTTAACGTGTCATCCTAAAAAACCTTATACATTTTTACCGATGTTGAGCCATTGTAAACTTTTTGTGTGTTTTGGGCGACAGGGCCAGTGATCTCCGCAACTGAATAACTCTTGTTAACATTAGTCAGTGCAGGGATGAGATATATAAAAATATCAAAGTCCTTTTTTATACAAGCTGAAAGATTGCATTATTAAACTGATGAGTGACTGCATTTAGATTTGTTTACAGGAACTTTTGATTGAAGCTATTCGTAAAGGAGATGGTAAAGGAATTAGACTACTAGCACAGAAGGCCAACGTCAACTACAGAAACAAGGTAAGAACACAGTTGCTACCCTTGTCAGACGTGCTTGTGCATAGGTGAACTTGGACAGAAATCTTGGCCACCAAAGACACTCAATTAACATTTATTAAGGCACAACAATTTGCCTTCTTTGGGAGGTATCAAAAGATTCGTGAACACAATAATTTTTTTCATCGTCCACGTATTGCACGTTAGGTGGATTTGTGGTACAGATGTCGCACCGAAAATATCTAGACAATATTGAAATTGAATACAATGTTGCAGTTATATCGCTGTTTAGTTTTCAGCTGACTTTTTTCATCCGCTGATCTCAGTCGCTGATCTACTGGACAATCCAGGCTAGTTCTTTATTGAATTCTGTTAGATTTAGCCAACACTGAAGTTCTGTGCCTTCCTCTTCCAGAGTTTCCTGCTATTGAGTTCTTTTATATGCATTTCAGCAGAATAAGAAGGCCAATTAGAAGGCCCTGTTTTTCTTTCAGTGACAGTTTTACTGTTTGGTACTGTGGCGCTTCCTAGCTTTGTATCCTTGATGGTGTAAACTTAATAGACAATTTATTTTACTTCCCTGAAGATCTGTCTTGGAATTCTGAAGTGTTTCCTCTGTCTTTGATTCGGCAAAAGATCCCCACTCGCCCACAGTACATCAAACGACTGACGATCGTAGTCGTTTCTAGTGATCAGTCCACTGTCTCTCCGAATTCATTTGATGAAAGTTACACCGATAACACTTAACTTTTTATAGGTTAACACATTGACAGCGTGCCAATTACACTGGACAACAAATTTTTACAAAAGTCATGTTACTGAAATGAAATTAGTCAGTTCTTATCAATTTGTATGTGCTGAACACGAATATGACAGTGAAAATGCCGAATTGGCTCTAGTTTTTTTGTAATCTGAAATGAAGTAATTTTATATCGCACAATGCAAGCCAATAGTGATACACTTACAGTTAATATTTGTAAAAACCAGGTCATAGACTAGTTCTTAGATTTTTTGGCCTGTCTCTTGTACAGCTGTTCGGGAGCATCTCTGCGGAGTGTCCAGCAGTAGTCAGCCAACATTGTAGTGGACCATTTTCCCTGGTACCTTTGCTCCATTGTTGCGATATCTTGATGAAAACGTTCGCCATGTTCGTCACTAACCATACCACAGTTGTCAGGGAAGAAATCCAGATGGGAATGAAGGAAATGCATCTTCAGAGACATATTGCAGCGAAATTTCTGGTACTGCTTGAGCATGTCTTCTACTAGTTCCTTGTAGTTTTCTGCCCTAACATTCCCCAGAAAGTCTGTAGACACTAGACGAAAAGCATTCCATGTATATCCTTGCTGCAGTCCCATTAAAATGGCAACTACCTTCAAATCACCACACAGGTGCCATTTGTACCTGTTATAGTCAATGGAATGCAGTAGCTGTTTTAGGTTATCGTATGTCTCTTTCATGTGGACAGCATGCGCTAATGGAATAGATGGAAGACGGTTTCCATTGTGCAAAAGCACAGCCTTAAGACTCAGTGTTGAAGAGTCTACAAAGAGTCTCCATTCTTGTGGGTCATGAGTGATCTGTAAGGCATTTATGAGGTCGTCAATATTGGAACAGAATACCAGATTACCTTCCTTCATAAAGAAAGGTTCCAACTGCTGATGGCGCTTTCTATATGAAGTAATTGTGACATCTTCTTCTAGAAGATTCCATTGTTGGAGTCTTGATCCTAGCAATTCTGCCTTGTTTTTGGATAAGTCCAAATCACGAACAACGTCATTTAGTTCTTCCTGTGTTATTCTGTGTGGGGTTGATGATGCACCACAGTGAAAATCGGGATCACTGCACGCTGACGGACCAGGAGAAGAACATGTCGGCTCACCCTTGTCCTCATCAGATGAATCAAGGAAAATATATTCTGCTGGAGGTTCTGGAATAGGAAGTCCATCACCATGTGGAACTGGTCTCAATGCTGACGGAATGTTTGGGTAGACTATTGTCGACTTCTTTTGCTTCGTTATTCTACCGGAAAGAGGAGGAACCAAGCAGAAGTAACAGTCATCTACGTGGTTGCTTTGCTCTCTCCACACCATGGGAACTGCAAACGGCATTGATGGTCTTTTGCCATTCAACCACTGTGAAAGCTGTGTTGTAGGCCCTACATGTAGCACAGCATATATGCGGGGCCCATGGCTTGTCTTGGTCACCAACCTTGCATTCGAAGTAAGCATGATATGCCTTCTTGACTTGATAAGTGATACTTTTCTTCTGGTTGGCAAATGTCACTTCCCCACAAATGTAACAAAAGTTGTCCACAATATTTACGCACTTCCGAGGCATTACTGTTCTGTATTGTATCTAAATGGATAAAGTAATAATAGTTTTATAAAACAGTAACTTAAACTGTCTAGCACAAAGTCTGTAATATTGTAAATGCTCAACCGTTCCGACTCGCTTTATATAGTACACTGCTGACGTCATCTTACGTCAGCAGCCGACTGGCTGTAGTTTTACATTGCATCAGAAAATGACGTAATCAACTGTGCATGATGTGTCCATGATGGGATTATGCAATGAGGTGGAATATTACATCATTCTAGACTTATTTAGGATATTGTCGCAGTCCTACTGCATAAATTTACATGGTGAAACATAAAAAATGAACTATATGAAATATTTTCAAAACGAGAGCCAATAAAACATTTTTATGGTTATATTCGTGTTCAGCACACCAAGATGCTACACATTAGGGCCTTTTCTAGTCAGTAACGATTTCTATGTTGACCAGTGTAATTGCAAAAGGCCATCAGAGCTAAATTGACAAGGGGATCTTTGCTATATTGAAGAAAATAAGGGAGTCATTGTTTATCTATCGCAACTAATATTATACTTCTAAAGGCACTAATATGGTTAGTCAAAACATTTGGAGGCATTAAGAAAAATTTATGACATGTGGCTGAATGGACTTAACATGAGGGGACTGCCAATAAAACAAGGGAACTAGCTGGGGTTGATCGAAACTTGTAAACAGATATAAAGACACACTTTGGTTATAATGAGCTTCTCTGAAGAAAAAAAGAAATGCACGAAACACAAACGGATCCAAAGCATGTGAAAAGCATGAATGGCATGGATAACGATCGAGTTTCCAGACTTGGAACCATGGAACCTTGTTATCCCAGTCGTTCTTCTGGACAAGAATTTATACCTCCTCCAGTCCAGCTATCTACATTTAAGGAGTCATTCATAAATGTGTTCCTAACCCTAACTAATGGCGCCCCCGAATCGTGGCTAACCTGCTAACATGTTTGCACGTTTCGCGATGTTGTGTGCAAGTCTGAAAAAGACGAAATATTCGAAGGTGGTTCCAGACTCTCAGATTTGCATGGCATTTACAAGTTCGTCATCTATAGACAAGCCGCAATTGACGAATCAGCCCACAGTAAATCTTGGACTCTGTTGTCAAGTTTCTGGTATACCAGGTCGACAATCGCTTCTTCATGCAGCCAGTCCATCATGTCTGATGCGACTCGTGCAATGCGCTTTCTAGCGCATTTGCCCGTCTATTTGGAAATCCCAACTGTTCAGTTTAATGCACAAGAAATATTTAATACTTGTTCAGATCTGTTAAAGGCACATGTTTTAAAGCCTTTGAGATTATGATTTGAGATTTGTAATATAAGGCGTGATATGAATGTTTTACACAATACAATTACAATACAACCAAAAAATTTGTTAATGCACTCTTCAGAAGTGCACTTGCAAACCGGGTTATGTGAAGTATTAAGAACCATGAGCAGACTGGAAGAGGTAAGTTTGAAGGTTTAGAGCGAAAGACAGCCTCAGTAGGAGAGCCGCGAACATAAGGAGGTAGAGTGTTCCAGATGGAGGGACCAGCAACTGTGAATGAACGCAGGTGTACTGCGAAATTTCTTCCGGCCACAAATTCCTTCTGAAAACTTGTGTCATTGGTTCACGTGACTATGAGGTCAGATAGCAACCAAGACGCCTGAGCCTCGTGTTCATTGCGAGATATATTCCGGGTATGTTACTAAATACACGTGAAAAGTAAATAATTTCAAACAAATAATTAATAATAATAATTATTATTATTTAATTATTAATATTTAAAAAATAATTGTGAAAGACCGCCAGTCAATCCGCCCGTGACCCACTTTCCTTTATCTCGGGGCGTACTGTATGTCAAGTTGGAAGTCATATCCATATTCGCAAGATTCGGGATCCAAGAATCCCCAGTGGTTACCGAAATGTTAGTTATAGACATACTCGGCTCTCATTAACATAAAAGAGCTTTATAAGCCCTAAACTCTACCCATAAGCCTACTCAGAACGCTCAACAACTAATGGTCACATTAACAAGTCTCCGAAGTGTCGTATGTGAACATGAATATGCGGTCTAACTTGACAGACAGCGGCTTCGACCTTTGAACTGCAACACGCCCTATGGGGGTTATGACGCCAACAAATGTTATTTCTAAAAATAGAACTGCACTATAAAGACCAGTTTCAACTGGCTTGTTTATACATTAATTATATAATATAGCTACACGTGTAGAATTTCACAGTTGTTCCTAATCGACCAAACTCATCTACTGCTCCTTTCACAATTATTTAGTCTAAACTCCACGTGATAAGCGTTTACTTTTCAGTTTTCAGACGTGGAAATTTCTTTCGAAAAATAGAACTACAGTACGACGACCAACTTAACACCGCTTCGTCCCTCAGAATCACATTCTGTCCTAAATTTAATTGCATGATTCTAATGTAATTAGCCCGGGATCCACCTGCGCGTATTAATTACAATATTTCTTTGCATGGAGAGTAATCTGCTTCCCAACAGACCAATTGTTTATAAATTCGCCGAAACCTATCCCGAATGTATTTGTCAACGGAAGAGATTTCGCACGTATTCGGTGCAAAATTTCATTCTGGCAACGGCAGTGGGCGTGGCCGGAAGGAATTTCTGCGGAAGAAATTTCGCATGACAAAGACAAGGGACAACATATTTTCCAGCAGATGTGACCGAAGAAGGATTTGAACGTGCAGATACTCTCACATACTGTAAGCCAGTGTAGAGAACAAAGGGTAGGAGTGATGTAATCTTATGAGAGTTCATGCACAGTCTTGCAGCCTGGTGCAGTATTTTAGTTAGGGGAAGAAGTCTGCACTCAGGAAGAACCATAGAGTATTGAGATGCGGTAGTCGAGTCTTGAAAGAATAAAGCTGTGTATTAGCATTTTCAGTGATGCTGAATCTAGAGTAGATCGAAGTTGTCTGATCCTTCTGAGGTGAAACAAGCACATTCGAGAAGTTCCAGCTATGTGAGGTTTGAGAGAGAGTGTTGAGTCAAGCGTGATTCCAATATCCCGGACAGTAGAAGAAGGGGAGGGTAAAGAGGAGGAAGTAGGTAACAGAAGTTCAATGGGTTGTAGGAGTTTAGAGGAACGGGCAAACCAGATAAGCTCGGATTTCTCAGAGTTAAGTTCGAGGCACATAACATACTCCATGAATGACGAGAGAGAGAGTCGATACGAACGTGTTGAGTACAGTTAGAGATATAGGAGACAAACCAGTCGAATATTTTACTCTAGATACCAAAAGGCTTTTGCAAGTCTTTAAGTAGGATGCAGTGATCAACACAGTCAAAAGCAGCAGTAGAATCAAGGAGTTTATACGGGGGCTCCACGCCTACTATCCCTACCCGAGTTAACTCGGGATCCACGCTATGGGAACGGATTCCCCACCTCGAGTATACTCGGGATCCACGCTAAGGGGGTTAAGGCAGTCACATATTCCTAATCAGCAACAAGGACAAGATCGCTACAGACTTTCAGGATACATGTAGCTGTTTCTGTGCAATGAAATTGCCTTGTAGCTTGACTGGAGTGGTGGGAGCAGATTGTTTGCAGGGTGGTAATAGTAGAGCTGCGTATGGACAGCTTTCTCTATCAGCTTAAACAGAAAAGGAACATCTATAGTAAGAACAGAGTGTGGGATCAAGACCACCCTTCTTAAGACGAGGACGTATAGCTGCCCGCTTCTGAGAGGAATTAAGTACGCCAGTAGAAAGAGAAAGCATAATAGCAAAGATCTGAGGTTAAGATTTTAAGAAGCCATGTAGGAACAGGATTACAGCGTTTGGAAGTAGATTTCTTTAGTAGGTCAGTGACATAGTCAGAAGTGACAGGGTAAATAATCAGGTTGGGGTGAGTGCAGGTATGTCAGAAGGGGGAGAATTGACAGCTAACATGTTTCACTTTATCTAGAAAAAAACAACATTTAAAAGACAAAAAATCAACAAAGTAAGATAAGAGGAGACAAGAGAGTCAAATAATTCGTCTATCTTGTATCCTTAGCAAGATTTACAATCTGAGTCTGAGCAGTCTAAGCAGAAGCAAGCCATTCAAATATACAAAACTATTGATTGGTTTGTAACCATTATACTGTAACGACATGTATACTTTCTGTTGTAGAACGGCTGCGCCCCTATTCATTATGTAGTGATCAGTTGGCCTAACAAGAAATCGGAAGTGCTAAGGCAATTGATAGCCGAAAATGCGGACGTCAATATTGTAGATTACGTAAGTTTCCGACAACACCTTTCTTTTGAATGAATGTAGTTTGCCAAGGCAGTGCAACCAAGTGTTAAGCGATGGAATTTAAATACAAAATCGTGAACCCACTGACTAAACAAGTCAATTGGTTCAGGATTTGCATTTAAATTAAAATTTAATTTAAGCTTATAATATATTCCTACGTTTCCACCATGTAGAACCCCAAAAGCGATGTTGGTGTCAAAGCAATATCCAAAATATCGTCGGTTACTTTTAAAAGATCTTTCTGTTTTACAAATTAGCGTATAGAAAATCAGTCTTGTCCGACTTTACCGCAGGGTGATCGATTCACGCAGACTTAGCTTTTAAAATTTACGATGAAGACGCAAGTAAAATGCAAAAATTAAGAGCCAATAAAGCATACAGCTTTAAAGCATACAGCTTTAGGGGCATGGTCAATATAAATAGTGCTTAAAATAGTTTTGACTCTTAGTAGTGGTATACAGTACCCGTTTCATAACGCGGTGAGCACGGGTTCGGGTCTCATGTGAAACTTAGAGCAATGCTTCGCATGCTTTGCCCAACATCATCGATCAATGCGTAATCATTAGATGGCGGTGCTTAATAATTTGTCCTGCAAACTCAACGTTTCTAAGGCGACCGTGAATGCATAACAACCCTAGTCAACCTGATTCGGACAGATTGGCCGATTGAGTTTAATTGAATCTGTTCGGATAGAATTGGTGTGCAACAGCAAATATCTCAGTCGGTGTCAGTGCGATAATTTTCAAAACATTTTTCAGCATTTTCACTGCAAGACTGTCAGGCTGCCAACTGACTTCGACTGAATTCGTGTTACCTGTTAACTAGTTTGGATGTCCCAGCACCGTTGTTATCATGTATCAGTTAGTCCTAGTATCAGTTCTTGTATCAGAAGGGATTGTTGAACCGTATAGGTCGAAAAAGCTGGACTTAAGTTTTGAAGTGGCTCACATTGGGTGCACTCTTTACATGTTGATGTCACGTGAGAGATCTTTCCAGGATAACGCTGGACTCTTCTCATACAGGATGCGTCAGGAATATGTACAGTTCAAGTACGGCATATCATATTTCTTGGGTTTCGTGTATATCTAGTAAGATATTTTAGGCATAGCCCTTTCCCGATCAGCGACTATCGAGTGTTATGTCGATGGATTGAAGTATAATAGTGTTCAGTTCTACCATAGATTATGATATAGTTTTTGCTTCCACCAGTTACGATATTGGTTTCAATGGAGCGCACTGTTCAGTTTTCATCGTTTATTTCGGATTCTGATACATCAGATACAATAGCTGTAGTAACGCGAGTATGATTCTAGTTCAATCAGATTACATACGGAAGAACATAGCTTACGGCAAACTTTAAAGATCTAATTTTACCCATAACGTATTACTTGCAGCGCCAGAAGACGCTGGACTTTATAAGAGACTACATTTCGACTGCTTCTAGGCTCTGAGAACGAACGCTGAGTTCGACCGTATTCTGTCGCGTCCAGAGCTCGACTGACTTAGCTCTGCTCTGCTCTTTTGAATGAACACGGCCTGGTGCCGTATGCATGAAAATGGCTTAAGCTAGATAACTGTGATGAGAAAAGTGTTAGTCTATAAAATTTGAGCAAGGACCACAGGAGCACAGAAGTAGGTTGCCAGCGTCGAGGGGTCTTGCGCGTTCTCTTTATGGTCTATATTTTCCAACTTTTCGGCGCTTCTTTTGGCTTTGTTATTTTTTTCTTTATTACCAGGTATGTGTTCTTTCTCTGGTGAATTCGTTCCAATTTGTTTCAACCGTTAACCAGTTTAAGATTCGCCATTTTTGTGCCCTTCGTTCTCGCATCCCTGCCTTAGAATCATTTTACGATCACACCATCGTAGCTCTTAGATTTCTAATATAGTTTATGTATCAATCATTGTCCTTATTTTCGGCATGTGCTGCGTGATCGCCTTCCCATATGAGTTGCGAACCCACCAATACTGGCTTGCCCTACGTAATTCCTTCAGTGCCTAATTTTATACTGCGACAATACTATATGGATATGTTTTTTATTTCTTTATCGTTCTTCCCAAGGCCTACTTTCAGACGACCGCGGCAGTACCTCACCCACCATACCATCTTCAACATACCAATCCTACTCTCCAGAGACATCCACCAAAATCCTGGCTGCAGATCTTCATTCATGTCATCCTTCCAGAATGTCATCCTCTAGCATCATAGACAATAATCTAGATCCATGCAACAGCCCCTTCTTAATTTGCATGCTAAGTATTCGAACACTAATGCACGCCTGACATATTTGTATTGTTTGAAACCTGGTTATATTTAAGCACAATTCTTGTTCAATATGAAGTCTGTATTTCCTCTGGCCACCATCTTGACAGGATATATCGTCCTTGCAAATCATCTACTTTTTCCTCTTGCCTTTCTCATCACAGTTCTATACTCACCAGGTTACTGTTTCCACTCGTTTAAATGCGCATCAACTACAGTTAAACTTCATCATACAAATATGATCATCTTTAATGTAAACCACCGTCCTTTCCATTGCCGCCAATACACCTAACGAATCCCAGATTGTAGGTATCTTCAATATATGTGTCGATATCCCCTATGACAAATTCGCTACTATAACATCATCATTCCTCAGTCTGTAACCTGAAATATCCTTTTCTTTCGACACACCATCTTTACACGCCTTATAAGCATTCTTCTGATCCCCACGCCCTGATCCTGTCTTTCATTATTTTAGTCGCATTAGTTCATTAAATATTGAAGCCTTCATACAAGATATCGAGGGCCCAACCTAATTCACGGGAAAAAAATGCAAATTACACGGGCGTTTTGGGAAAAAACGCAAATTACACGGAAATTTCACGCAAGGTTTAAACGACCCGAATTTGTCGTAATTTTCCTTGCTTTTCAAGTGAAATATGGATAGCAGAAGATATGCACATTGTAAAGCAGTTTTAGCCAACTTACTCGCTATCATCATTGTTATTGGTCTTTCATTCACCAGTCACATATAATACAGTTCACTTATTCGAAGTCAACATAAAAAAACAAGACAACAGTGGCAACTCGGTGACAAATAACAATCAGTCAGTCCAGACTAATCAGAAATAACCGTTCAGTCAGTGTTTCAATTACAGTCTACTCATCAGTATTCAATTTATGGCATAGCCTTCGAGTTCTTTGTTACGATAAAGTTCACCGCATACACTGTGTACACAGAAACATGTGACGTCATTATAAATTTGTACGTAAGCAAAAAGAAGTCAACCACCTGAAGTTAGTAAGTATGTAAGCGTTTAGCATGAATTGCCGAAAATTGTGCACTAAACATCAAGAAAACGACCTAAAATGCGGGAAAAATACAGAAATCTTAGGATTACACGCGATTTCACGGACATTTGCCAATTACACGGAAACTTACCAATTACACGGATCTTGTCACGTCCTTTAATCGTGAATTAGGTTGGGCCCTACAGATGGCCGCCGCATCGTTTGCCCATGTCCGTTAGACGTTCGTTCCTGAAAGTTCGTCGAGTGCGAGACGAAAGGCGTCCATTTACATTGCGGTCGCCAGATGTCGCCGTCCTTCTGGGGGTGCTCCGTATTGTCATCGTCTGGCCTGGCTGCTGCGAGGATTGTGAATCGAGGGGAATTTGACACGGCCGTGACGTTCCTCCCTCCTAAAGACGATGACGCATATCGTAGATCTTAGTCATCGAACGGATACAGTGGCGTCGTCCAAGGCGTCGTCCAGAACAGAAAGAATATACACATACATTAACTAGCGAGGTAATAGAAGAACTAGAGAAAGTGCTGCCGTGTATTGTGCTTACGGCGGCTGTAGCTGCCGGAAATGACGTATCACCAGGCCAGCTGGTAGACGGTCAGCTGTCAATGCCAATGCAATTAGGATGTGGAATTTGGTCAACTTTATAACAAAATAGGTTTTTACCTTTGTCTCCAGCCCCATTGAATTTTGCTTGTTATTTCTAACTCATCTGTTGGACGCTAATTTTGTGTTTTCGTTACGTATGAAGAATAATTAAGCCTCACATTGACATGTCGTCCGGCGCTCCTGTGCGGGAATATGTGCTGGTTCATGTACCGATAGCGATTATTTTTAAGAGTATTTAATTGTGGGCTAGCACGGTCCCTAAACAGGGACCTTAAATAGCATTCACACGGGCGGGGTATGGAGGATCTCACCCGATAAATTCATTGAAAATGAGCAGGGTCGAGGCCATACAGTCACTATAGAAAAGATGTACATTTATATTTCCACAAGTTCCTGACAATGCATGTCTTCACCTAGACTATTCTGATTGCATAACAATTTCGCATAAATAAATAAATAATAAACATTTATTTTTGACTCTTCCACGGACGGTGATCAGCACCGGTCCGCAGACCACTTCTTTAAGAACGACTGACGTATGGCACTACGCGAGGTCGACAGGCTCTTCTGGATTCGTTATCTTATATAGAACAATTGGAAAGAAAAAGTGCGCATATGCGGGTTGTCAGAGATCCGATGGAAGGGTCAAGGACACTTTACTACAATGAAAGGACATACTATTGTATGCTCAGGGCGTGATGTACAAGTCATGTATGGTTTGGCGGCTTGGTTGCACAAAGATATAGCGGTGCACTCATTGCATACGAGGCTGTCAATGCATCGTTGATTGACTTCATAATGATCAGCAACGATGGAAACTTGTGTGTTGAATCGGATCATTGATGCCATGCCACCCAATGCTATTGTGGTTCAGTCTATGAACCTGCAAGCACAGCCCCAGAGGAGGATAGCGAGTCATTCGATGACGAGCTGGAAAGGGTCGTGAAAGGAGACCTATTAGCTATGCTGGGCGACTTCAATGCGAATGTATGACCCAGAGAACCGAGCTTCTTGAGGTAGGCCCATATTCAGGTCTTACATGCAAGCAAAATACTGCTCAAACCATATTGGGCGGATTCGTAAGAAGACGGATAGCGAGATTGCAGAGGAACAGGCAGGTTTCTGTCGAGACAGATCACTAACCATCGGATCCTCAGGCAAAAGACAAGAGAACACTTGCAACTTCTGTTCATGTGTTCTGTTGATTTCAGAAAGGCATTTGATTCAATCTCGTATGATAAGCTTTGATTGACAATTATGGACAGGGGATACTAAAACAGCTTGCTAAAATAAGAGTGACAGGTACACAATCACAATGGTTTTTGTATCCGAAAAGGCGTTGCGTCCTTTCGCCACAGTGTCTGCACCTTCAAGGTCTGTGCTTTCAAGACTTTTTCACTAAGCTGTCTGAAGAAAAGGTCAAAGCCGGCGTCTTCGTCGGACCACAGATAAAGAAGATCCTGGCGTGTAAAGGACAGTATAACGAGAACATGTTGTTAGACATTTGATTCGTTAAAGTGATTTATAGTATAATCGTAATTTTGTATAAGCGTAGTGCAAATTTATATGTTGTTTTTTTACTTGATTTGCACGAAAACACGCAAATTCGCCCGTTTATTGGAAATAGGTCAATTTCGAAATATTTTGCCGGTCACAACACAAAGTTTGAGGTGAATAACAGCCATTTCTTTACGTTTGAGACTTATGCATATAAGAAATGACCACTTACTGCCCAGGCACAAACATTGTGTTAATTTAGTGGATTGTAAGTCCTGTGCCGTGCAATTTATTTAGGTTTATTTTGCACTGCTTCCTTGTAAATTTGTTTAAAAGATACATTGTAAAATAGCTGGTGTCTGCTTGCTTGACGAACAGTACTACTTTCTCTGGGTCTTCAACAAAACACGTTTCTATCTGATGATACCCATATATAGAGTTTTTGAGAGATTTGAAAGCTTCTTGACTTTCATGGCGCAATTGAAAACGTTCTGTTATAATAGAAATTTAAATAGTTCTTTAATGTTATAATGTAAAGAAATTTTTTTTATATACAGGAAGGAGACACGGCTCTAAACCTACTTATAAAGCAGAAAACGCTTAGAGAAAACGGAGAAATGTACGAATTAGCGGAATTACTAGTGAATGCAGGAGCTGATCCTTACATTAAGGACGTGGTGAGAAAACAACACTATATTGAAATTCTTACTAAATGTTGCGTTAAAAAAATCAGATGGGGATGTTGTTTTCATCACTGGCAACCCTCGGTCGTTAACCACAATTCCATTTCAATAGATTTTGTTTAAAGGACACTCTAAAATTGCTGGTTTGATCACCGGACTTGCAGGTCCAACTAAGGCGCTTTCTTGACTCGCATGAGAGAATTTCACTGTCCAAGAGTTTCTGTACCGTTGACTTAGCAAGTGGATGAAAGCATATCTGAAACCTCGGTTCTCCAAACAGCCTTAGTTACGCAAGTTACCTTGACAAGAAAGTTTAAGTTGTATGAACCAAAGTCGAAATAGCCAAGAAGACTACAGTCTACTACTACAAAGCAGTCTAATTACAAGTGGTAATTATGCTCTGCCGCCCACGATGAGACGCTCGGACACCTCTAACTTAGATGCTGGTCACAAATGCTACTTTTTCATGCATTGTAACGTACTTCTGTGTGCTTTTTAGACACCGACAGATTAGAAAATTTGTAACCTTATTAATCACACATCTTCAGATGTTCAGATGTTTACTTGACTAGTATGGGAAGTTTTACCATTCGTTAAAGAATCCAGGCTTGAAACTCAGCAATCTATAAATTGATCTAAAAATACACAGAGGAGGAGAAGCTATTGGGCGTATGTCGATATCTGAAAGCGTCTGATCTTGTGTTAGTTTTTACAAGATAGCAAATTCAGTATAAATAGTGTATGGCTCGTTATATGTCTCTAACATGTTTAATTATAAATGCTTTATTAAGAATAATTCATAGTAATTCGTACAAACAGTTCATACGATGAAACAATTACTTAAAAGGCCATCCGATTATCTATGCTTAAGACGTAGTAAATTTGAAACTCCCTTCCCCAAGATGAGTTTCCCTATTTTAGTTTCTCCCAAGTCCTCCAACAGAAGAGTAGATACGTTTCCACCTCTCATGCAGCAGTGCGGTTTTCTCATAATCCTACACCGTAAGAGGGCAAAATTGCGATCCCTCAATACCACGTTGGATTACAACTTGTTGACACATAGTTATTCCGTTTTTCGATGAATGTTCGATCGAAAGTTCTACAAACTCAAGCAACTGAGGTTAGACTGGATGCCACTACTAATCAACCTGGGCAGCAATATATGACCAAATATAGTACGTTGGGGTGACAACAGACCGGCCAGAGGAAGACGATTTGTCAAATTCATGACAAATACACAGAGGAGGAGAAGCTATTGTCTGACTTGGCCAAACGATATACATAAGATGATATATGCTGGGTTCCATTCCAACATGTCCTTGATTTTGTTCCAGCACCTGGAGCATGTAGTAATAGCGCACGTCAGTACCAGTCGGATGATTCAGTTTGGAAGACTAACAACTAAATTTTCATCTTATGTACAGAAAAGATTTCAAACTATATGATGATGTATGCGTAAATGACACTATTTTGATACAGATATTTTGGTTAACAATGATTGACATGTACTTCTCATAAGCTTACTAAAGAAACTATATAAAAACAGTTTGCTAGAATAAGATTGACACGTTTCATATCCGAAAAAGGCTGCATCCCTTCACCATATTTATTATTAAATCTTAGCATTCTTTTTAACACTTCAAGGAGGGACGAAAATCGGTGGCAGGAAGGTGAACAACTTAGATGTGCTGATTAAACTGTTTTGTTGGTTTGTTCGATGGCAGAGCTGCAGAAGCTGGTTGATCGACTTGATCAGGTTAGCCAGCTGGAACAATTTGATAATTTCCGCTCATCACCGAGGATCCACACTAAGGCAATAATATTTAGAACAAGAAATCATGGAAACGTTACAGAAACTGGAAATGTCATCTTGATCGCGAGCACGTAGAATACCACGAACAGACTGAATTGAGAATATAAGGGCTTGGACATTATTAATTATGAGTCATTTAATGAGGACAACTGAAGATAGATACATCTGAAGACTGACGGTTCATTTTGCCGCCTAACTTCGGATCGAAGATGGATAAAGACAAGACAAGATCCGATACCCAACCTAGCGCTACTTAATCGTTAGTCATATCCGAAAACGCAGACAGTAAAAAATTAGTATTGACATGCAGCAACATGTTAGATCTAGCCTACATGGAAATCTTTATAACTGAAAACAATCTTCTCAGACGCCGCATCATATTAAAATTGACGTTTCATTTATGAGATATATAGTAACGTTAAACAAGTAACGTACTCATGTTTCAGTGGAGCGGAAACGTAAATTACAACACCGATAAGGTCACTAGCATTTGGACGAACAAGCATATTATTGACTAATAATACCTGAGGGCACAGTTGTCAGAAACTCTATCTGACAATTCCGACAAAATCTGGTTTGTTTCTAGTACTAATTTTAAAAATCTGTTGATCTGAGAGATGTACAAAATTCAAATCGATACTCAACAGACTATCCACGCATGTGCCTCATTCTTTAGATACGTGGCTGGCTACTAAATTTTTGTTGAGTTATTAATAAACTGTTATATAATTGTAAAATAAGATTTTCATTTTAAATTATGTAACTTTGCTGTTAGGATGGCTGGGATGCCTTCAAACTAGCCACAGAAAATGATTATAAAGACATACTGGATATGATACAGGCATTTCTGGAAAAGAAGGTGAATCTATTTATTATTATGTAAAGCTTATCCATTTTTTTGCGTACATTAATTGAACAATCAGAGTTAAAGGCAAAGCAACCGAAATGGCACAAATAAAACAACAAAAATAAGAGCCAATACTGAAAAATCTCACGGCGAACTCTGTGTTCGGCAAGATGATGGAGAACCTGTGCAAGCGAATGTGACTGACTTCATGAGAACCTCGAAAGAAGGCAAGCTGCGCATGGTACATCCAGCAAGATATTCCATGGCGACTTTGCGTCCTTACTTTGCACCAAGAACAAACTGGTCCTCAATCGTCCGGTATTTGTCGGGTAGGCCGTTTTCTACCTTAGCATGCGCCTGATGTACGTACGACTTCTTGTCTGATACAATCAGGTCAAGGCGCGGTACGACGATACGATGCAGGTACTTTACATTCATACGAATAGCATGCTGATGCAGCTCGATAAGTCGGACATGGACGCCGACATGAAGCAGAACGCGAACCGAATATAACAGGTCGATGATGAGTGTGCCTAGAAGTTTTTGTCAACGTCCGTCCCAAAACGCGCAATCTTTAAAGATGTAGGCGCAAAAATTACGTTAAGGAAGTGTGTCTAGAAAACTATGTGAAAACTAACCTGAGCTCTGCATGCAGTACTTGAATGAGCGAAGAGTTTGAAGCAGGTTGGATTTCGCAGACACGTCGACCAGCTGTTTTCTCGCTCTCTTGTCAGACGAGTCGGTTTATCATTCACCCTGGCCACAACCTCTGCAGCTGGCGCATCTACTTTTAAGGCCTATATGAAGATCGACTAGAAGCAACTATTTGGCGTACTGAACTTCGACAGGGTGCTTAGTGTGCAGTTGAACCGCTCCACGGTGCTCTATGGCCCGTGGTTTCCCGGGTAGCCGCTTCTAACCTGTACATTGTGTCTGGCGAGCAGTTACGAGACTGCCAGAAGGTTTGGCCATATAAAACGGTTCGAGGATGATAAGCTTGCTGAAGGGATGCTGCAAGGATGAGGCGCATAAGTTTCTCAACCAAGGCAAATCCACAAATGTAACAGAATTTTTATTTTAGGTACCAAAGTTTAAAGAGACACAGAAGGTAACCGCCACTGCCATAATGTCACAAGGTCGTTGTCAACCCGAATTGAATTAAACTGGAGAACAAGTTGCTTCCTGGACACTTTGTGGCGAATACGCGCTAAACCTCAAACACACAGCATGACTTTTTTTTAAAGAAAGCGTATTAGCTCTGCTTCGATTGTAAAATTGGAGATCAAAACAGACTGTGGGCTCTTTACCGTCTGCTTGTGCAACATGTTTTTGTTGATCTGTAAAAATGAAATTGATCTAGATTTTGAACCATTTATGTCTAATGTCTTCTGATAAGGAAGTCAGAATTAAATGAACTGGACTTAGGTTTGTAAAAACAAAAGCAGGATTACTTGGTTCAAGACTTGCAAGAATGGGGTTTGCTGTCGCCAGGTACAAAAATTTCTGTCATTTGGACATCCAAGAAAATATGAGAAAGGTTGACATCCTGCAATGTTCTCCCTTTAATATCTATTGGCTGTGCAGTAATCATTAAAGAAACCTACAAAAACATGGAAGAGTTCCAAAGAAACACATGCAGCACAACAACTACAATGAATGAAGGAATGAAGGAATGAACAACTAGGAATAAAGCTCAGATAAAAAGAAAGAAAAGCGGTATCAGGAGCAACTGGAATTCTTCAGTTCTGGCAACTATTGTTTTACACTGAAACAAAAAGCATGATATGCTGAGTTAAGCGAAACTTGGCAACACAACACTTTTAGCTCAGTTCAACTAATGCAATCTGCATTTTTGTGGATCGTTTGTTGTTTATTGTTATGAATTGTCCCAAAACCTTCTGCTGTCGTGCAGTAAATGTATGACCAACTTCTAAACAATCCGGGATACAGACCAAGCTCATTTTTATTCTGTACCACTTGATCAGAAACAGAATCGCTATTTAATACATCTTTTTGAGCAGATAGTGACCACAAATGTAGTTGCCGACTGTTTAAAAAAAGGCTGTCTAAAAATAGACATTTTAAATGCGTCTCATAAGATTATTGAAATAGGACTCTGCCCTAGTGCATAAATGTGGATGTTAAAATTGTATAACAATGTACCAAATTTAGGTACTAGAAATGCTAACTGATCTCTGATCTAATGCTGAGTTGCAGTATATGTTATTCCCAGAATGCTTGATATGATCATGAGTAGTTCCATTTAAATAGAACGCAATTCTCTATACCTTTGAGTTATTAAATCGCAAGTTACAGACTGACAGAATTAATATTTTTCATTTGCCTTGCAGACAGCCAACCAACAGGTAAGGCAATATACATTTTATAGCCGATTTGTTCGTATAAATTGGTGTTCTTATTATTATTCTGAGTTTATTTTAATTTTTAATCTGAAAACGTGTGCATGTGAATTTCTATGCTTATACATTTTTTCGACTTTATTCAAGACCTTTGAATTTTCTCGTATATTTTGGCATCATTAAAACAACAGAGGAAATGTTTTCGGTTTAAAAAATGACCGTTATTGTAAACTGTATGTCACAGACGCATCTACAAACAACCAAGCCTGTCTTTGTCTGAATATCCGTGTTTGTTTCTGTACTTCATGCTGAAATACTTTCTTCTCTGATAATCTCTATTTAGAGTCTTTATCTGCCAGACTTTCTGGACGGGATGTTTGCATCGTCTTCCCGCAAAATCTTCTCTCCATTTCGCACTTTCCACTCATTTCATCCCTTGTCGTATGAGCTGATTAATTGTTAAGATAACAGAATCGTACTGACGACATCTTAGACAAGTTAATTGACATCATTCGAACTCAAGCAATATGTTTCAAGTCCACCTCGCGGTGGAAACTGAATTTATTAATGACTGGTTATCCTGGACGGTTGCAATGTTCGGCTCATCTACATCCAGCCGTCCATTTCCATTTTCATATCAAATCAACACAACTGAGTTTGAGCAGGCGCTACTAAACACTGTGCTGTCGATCTGAGAGGTACTCGGAAGCCAGTGCTGTTTAGCAGTCCCGATGATAGGGCGAGAACAGATGGCTCACGTGGCGGACCGGTCTGACCAATGTCTCTGGCTTCTCTGCTAAAAATATTAAGTACGCTTATCCGCCTTTAGCCATTAGACCAGTGCCGCATGACGACAGTTTGCCAGTACGAAAACCACCAGAGATATGACGGACGAAGGTGTCGCAATGCACGAGTCAGCTGTATAAATGACGTTTATCTACATTTTCTCGTAACACGGTAGGTCTTTATAAAACGTTTAACAATGTCCTTAACTGATTACCTTAATTCCCTAAAAAATGATACCTCTGCTCTATTTCCATTTAGTACTTCTCCCATTCAAGTTTCATATCTCCATCAGTCACTTTGTTTAACCTCACAACTTGTACTTTTCAACTCCGTTTTCTGCTCTATCTTTCTCCTGTTCTTCTCGAAAAAGTTCAGAATGATCCACTGCCTAAGAGAAGCGACACTAACACTTAGTTTTCAACCCAGACTTTGCCTCTCTCTCAGTTGCTGGATGGAGCAACACCAAAAACGTTTGGCTGCAGACAGAGTGCAATTATCAAGATACTGCATGAGAATAAAGAGACAGGCCACGTTTAGGTCGTACCCGATCAATGACTCAACGCCAAGATCCAACTCTTCGACGCACCAGCATAGCTGACCGCAAGCTCACATTACATTAGCTCTTCAAGGAGTGGTTTGAAAAGTGCGGCATTACTAATACACCCTGTGCCTTACGTCTGCATACGCTGTAACTTCCTCGGCCAATTTATATAACTCCATTCCGTCATTGTTAAGCTGCTACCACCCCTATCAGTCAGCAACAGGTTCAGTGTAGCGTACCTCCCTTTCGTCTGCATTTGATTGGGTTATTTAACTTTTCACGTACATAAATATTAGTGTTAAAAAAGAGCAAAGTGGTAACACATAAGAAAACCAAACTATCCAATGGACGACGAAATTAATTCAGTTTCAAAGAACGTCTTAAAGTACCAAATGAAAAACCCTGGTTTTTATTGTCTCTCTTCATGGACTCGAGGTGTGTAGTGATGTAAAAGAGCGTTAAAGTTACTACTGCAAGAACACTGCTTCTTCTAGGAAAATTAAATGTACATTATTCGTCTAGTGCTTTGTTGACATGTGGTTTTCCACTGAAGCGAACCTCCTTTTCATCCGCATTTGATTTTGGTTCTTTTGTTTTTCATGTACATACTTAATAAAGCCGAGTTTCCTTAATCTTAGCTAAGCAGCTATAATGTAAGCAGGACTTTAAAGGCCACTTAATGTCGTTAATTAGATTTAGTTAGTTAGATGGGGATTTGCACTGTCTCGGCTAAGCTTTTTCAGTTTAAATCAAACGTCCATTGGAAATATTATGTACGAATCGAATGACCCCTTAGAATCTGTAGTCGACATTTGACCATGGGAACGCATCGTGTGATCGTGATCTGGGTTTCATGTCTGCGTCACGGTTTGGCAGACTATCTGCGAGATGTGTTTAGGCGAGAGAACAGTCTTGCGTTGGCCACGGGTGAGGATACAGCCGTGTGGATTGCAGCCTTACTAATATGTCTAACGAGACCTTGTAACGCATCTGAAACAAAACTAAGGGAGAAGAGTCAAGTTCCAAAGATTTTCTTCAAGCGGTAGGGAAGATTACCAATCTTCTCTACATATGGCCAGCTTCGCTGGCCATATGTAGAGAAGATTGGTAATCTCTTTGAAATGCATTACTGTATTGTATTTCTTGTTGAAATACATATTATATTGTATAGTATATTATTGTTCACTGCATTTGGTGAGCTGCAGAGGGCGTGCGTGAGCTGAGATAAGTACTCCAAAACAGTGCTGGATATGAATGCAAAAGGAGAGAATGGTCTACAGTATCAAAGGCTGCAGACAAATAAAAGGGAACAAGTGCTGCTACCTTATCCTTGTTATTGGAGCACATTATATTGTTGATGTGTTGATTCTTTTGTATAAACTTGGGGTATGCAGTCTGAAATGGAGAGAGAAAGATAGGAGAGTTATTGCGCTTAGTGTGGACTGCGATTTCATTTCGTTCATTGTGACAACGGCGCTGCTGAAGTCTATACAAGAATTCAGACATGGCTGCCCGTTCCTTGACCTGCATGGGCCTAGAAAGTTAATTCTTAGAGTAGTGTAGTGGTGATTCAGGCATCATTCCTGTAGCGACCCTTCCTTTAATTCGCGTTTCTATTTGTTGAACTAAGCTGAGAACAGTTTACTTACCTACTTAGTTAGTGTACAGTAGTTTAATGTAGTTTGTTTGTAGTTGTAGATTTGTGCATAGATGCTGTATGTAGGATAGTTCTGTAGGCAGGCCAACATATAAAAGTAATAGCTATAGAACAACTGGCCAACTTAAGTAGGAAGATGGGTTTTATAAGTCGTATGGGATGATGCCACGTCAGCACGCCTACATGAACAATTCACAAAGAATTAAACTTATATGAGAGAGTAGATTTGAAATTTGAACATTAGCTGATGTCACGAGCAGACGACAATGCGCAAAATCATGCGCAAATCAGCGAAGACGGTTGGCGGCCATTAAAGATCAAACGAACTTTTACGATATAAGAGTCAGTGAGATACTTTCGTTGGTGCATGTTGGTATAGACGTGGGAAAACACATTCAAAAACCTTCGTCCACACGTTTGTATTTTTTGCGTTTGTATTTTGAGGTCTAATATTTTGAGATCATCATACGTGTAAGAAGTTTTCTTAGTGTGTAGGAACTTCGAAAGAAACTGGAATTTACATGTGTTCGGAAGCGGCGATAGTCGTGTGGTATCAAATTGTAATTGTATCGACGGATATCGTTTGATAAAGTTAAGCGAACTGGAACACAGAATTGCGCTTTAACGAGAGAAGAGTTTGTTTCGTCGTCAGTCGTCGAGTGAACTGAAGTTACTACGAACTTTCGTGTAATAAAGTCAGAAAGTTTAAGAAGAATATGGAATATCCATCGTGTGCTTTCGGATGGCTATTCTTATCCTTACTTTTTTTTCTGGATATATACTTTGGTAAAGCGCACTTCTTCGAGAATGATACCTCAAGAACAACGATTCTTGACGAAGACTGAGGCCTAGAAAGTCAAGAGGAAGGGAAGAAATTAAATTACCTCTTTTGGCCTATAGGGTAGCGTGGGGCAAAAGGGACCCCTTAACGTGAAAATTAAGATAACTATTGAGCTGATTTATATAAAATTATCAATTCGCCTTTATTATGTAGAAATGCCAATGCACTTTGGGTTTGAAATTTCAAAAACCTAGTTTAATAGCATTTTATTAGTGAAAGATGTGATGACATACAGATGTCCTTTTTGCCCCATGTCTGGGTCATAAAGGACACTAGGTGAACGTTTTACCCCAGAAGTTCCAATTATTACAAATAGGGCATACTACAATTGTTTCTTGCTTTCTCGCTATAATCAGTTGAAATGGATACAAGTGGAAAACAACTTAAGACACCGTAATTGCAACAAAATAGGACACCAATTGTAGTAAACTGTGAAACACAAAACTTCTAATCTAATCTAATGACTTCTAAAGTGCCGTTATCATAATGCACAAAACTTATGGAGTTGTAGCTCTGTAGCCTACAGTTTAATAAAGTTGTAGCTCTTTAGCCTACAGTTTGATAAAGTTGAAATTATTATCATTTTTTAAAACTTAGATATCGCAGTCAAAACAGTAACAAAACGTTAACCTTAACAAAATGTCGGTATGCCTACATAGCAAGGCCACTTCATGGTTGTAGGTTACAGCGCCTTGTGAAATGCTTGAAAGGTGCTATATAAAGCTCTGTTACATTACATTACTAAAGGCGATCGTAGCACTCATTTACGTATGCTTTATGGATTACGAGAAGGCATTTGATCGAGTAGACTGGAGGAAGTTAATGCATGCACTTACACGACTGGGTATGGACTGGAAAGACAGAAGGCTTATAGGAAACCTGTATATGGGCCAGAAAGTAAGGATAAGAATCGAAGGAGAATACTCGGAGCCTGGAAAAATAGGTAGAGGAGTGAGACAGGGTTGCCCACTTTCACCACTGCTTTTCAATAGATACAATGAAGAACTTATAAGAGAGGCATTGGAGGACATGACAGATGGAATAAAGGTGGGGGGCAGGTTGCTGAATGCTCTGAGGTTTGCAGACGATCAGGCGATGTTGGCGGGCAGTCAGGAGGGTCTGCAGAGAATGATGGACCGGCTGAATAGTGTCTCGACAGAATATGAAATGAAAATAAACATCAAAAAGACAAAGGTTATGAAGATAAGTAAAAATGAGGTAACGACAGTCAGGATCACTATAAATGGTGAAGAAATAGAACAGGTCGGGGAATTCTGCTACCTGTGTAGTGTGGTTACACAAGATGCGAAATGCCATGCTGAAATAAAAAGGAGAATAGCTATGGGAAAGGACGCATTCTGTAAAAGGAGGGAACTAATGAGAGGGAAACTAAATCGGAACCTGAAGAAACAACTGGTGAAAACCTTGGTTTGGAGCGTGGTTCTGTATGGATCAGAAACATGGACTCTGAGAAAGGAAGACATCAGAAGACTGGAAGCATTTGAGATGTGGATATGGCGCAGGATGGAGAGAGTCAGCTGGACGGAGCGCATTACAGATGAGGAGATACTGCAAAGAGTAGAGGAAGAAAGATCCTTGGTGGGAACAATTAGAAGTCGACAGAGGAAATGGATTGGCCACATAATGAGAGGGGACTCACTCGTAAGAACTATTATCGAGGGAAGAATGGAGGAACGAAAGACAAGAGGAAGACCTAGACAGATGTTGCTGGACTGGATGATCACGGACGGATACAGCGGACTGAAAGAGATGCTCAGCACCGTGAAGAATGGCGCCATTGGACGTATGAACCTGCCTATAGAGGGCAGAGAACCACAAGAAGAAGATTGAGATCATGTGCTATCTGCCATCAATAACATCCTGCCTGAACTCACATTTCTGCCAGCTGGCTTTTGCTGAGGCTTTAGAAGAAGCACTCATTAATGTCATCTGGTCCACAAGATTCGTGATACCCTTTCGTGCACTTCTTGCATTTCAGCCATTCTTCAAAAGGCGGGTCACAGAAAATGCAGCAAGGTGTTTCATCACACTCTGTTTGCAAACCCTGGACATCACTTGGAAATAGTTTCTTTTTAACAGCAGCTTTCTTTGTGGTTTGCTGGTGGACCATGCATAAGGGTTTTTGACTTCTTTGTTGGCATAAAACAAACGTTAGAATTTGATTTCTTTGGTGCTGCTATATTCTTCATTTTCTTAGATGGTCGCTTGAATGGTGTAGATGCTGTTTTCAGCAGATTGAGCCTTGCAGGTTCTTGGTCTAGATATTAATCTTAGGCAGTAGTGACATGGCCTTCAGGAGCTCAATGGCTTCTGAAAGACCTGGATGAGGAACAATGTTCCCTCTAAACTGCACGCACGTTTTGAGGATAGCGCGAACAACAATTTTCTGCTAGCGCACACATTTTGTGGGCGTTCCGGTTACTTAAAAGTTAAGCTCACTGTTAAGTTGAGCTCACTGTTACAGCTTCTGGCTTGTTGCCCCACTTAGCTCAGATGCCGAAATTTTATATTCCCTATATATATTTGTGGTGGATCGGCCACAAGGCAAGCCTGCTGGGTAAAAAGAGGCAGGAGTAGCTATTACGCGCTTTAGGAAGCCGCTGAGTGCTGCGAGAGTGTGCACGGTTCGGCCGCGTTAGCTGGAGGATTTTTAAGGAATTAATTTTTATTAAATTTAAGCTTAATCTAATAATAGCTTGATAATTAGGTCGTGCAAAGATTTTAATGTAATTTTAGTAAAGTAACGCAAAAAATTGTTGAAATTTATCGGCACTAAAATGTTTGTTTTAAGGCAAGTAATCTGTAAAAGTTAGACACCTTTATTTACGTTTTATCCAGTTGGACACTATATATGTAACATGCGTAGAAAAGGTTGAGTAAGAGGTGTCTTGCTTTCTGTTGCTATAGTCGTGAAGGATGGTAGCGTGCCTTCACAGTACAGTATTATTTAAATAAAACACAGTACAGAAGGAGCGATGCGGTCCTTCTGAAAACAGAGCGAAGGATGGTAGCGAGCCTTCACGGGTAGGAGTCTGAGTGTTTTTCAGTTAAATCATAGATCGTATAAAGTATACGGACGAGGGTGACTTCCGGAGAATCTCGTGTTCAATACGGTCCCGGTTACGATACAAACATACGGATGGGAGAGTCCGGGAAAAAGACTAACCTGTGCGCTCCGGGCGGGACGACCGAGATAATCAGTGTCAGGTTTCGGGCAAACGGCGCGGATCCGGTAGAGCGAGGGCCCACTCTGCCGTAGATCGCGAGGCGGTCTGAGTCAAGACGGTGGACGTTGAGGTTAGACAGAACCCGTAGAAAGACCCCGTTCGTGAGAAATAAGTACAGGTCTATGTCAAATAACGGGGTGGCATCGGTAAGCCTACCCCAGTAGTCCGCAAGTATCAGATAAAACAGGTCTGTGTAAAAACGAGTGGGAAAGTTACGGAAGCTACCCCATAAACCCTGTACGAGAAAATCTGGTCAGTGCGCTCCTGAGGACGTTGCAGCCGTTACGAACCAATCTGGCTGATTTCTGACTGGCTCCGTTGATCCAGCAGGGCTCGGGACTGCTCCGTTGGGAAGTCGCGAGACGGTCGAGTAAGTCACGATAGTTGGAAGACAGAAGCTGGGCGAAGCTCGGGGAAAGATGCGGCGACAGGTCTGTGTGAATACAAGGGGTAGCATTTGCCGTAACTGGTGCTGTAACACTTGTCCGTGCGCTCCTGAGGAAGTCGCAACCAACGCAAACCAATCTCTCTGATTTCTGACTGGCTCCGTTGGTCCAGCAGGGCTCGGGCCCACCCTGTTAGGAAGTCGCGAGACGGTCTGAGTAAGTCACGATAGTTGGAAGATAACGGGTTGTGCGAAACTCGGGGAAGACGCAGCCGCGGTTCTCTCTGTCGAAATGCAGACGCCAGGAAGAGATACGGGGAAGAGACAGGATCACAACGCAGACCAAGAAAAGCCCAGGTACGTAAGTGACCGGATACAAACGCAGACCAAGAAAAGTCCCGGTACACCATAGTCCGGGCCGGTTAACCGGATAACACCGGAGTCGACACGGAAGATACCGACTCGTCTATATGCCTGTCACCACACACTGATCAGAGGACTGTCTGAAGTGAGGGGAAGGGCCCCCTCGTGCGTAGGTCGGTACGAAGGTCCGTGTTTTGCAGAAGGTTAGAGAGGGGACCTTCTTTTGAGTGTTCCATGGGGGTATCCTATGCCCTGAAGCACTGTTGGTCGATAATTGCCAACAGAGACCTGGTACGGAAATTTACTCCGGAAGTCCACGGAGATGGAGCGAGAGACAGGTGATAGCGGGAAGATGTGTCGCCCATATCCATGTGCCTAGGGCGAAGAGACGCAGAAGCTCGTCGTAAGACTTCCCTGTTCCCGGAACCGAGAAAACAACTGGTGTCTCAGAATATTGGCAGTAGCGGGCGAGTTACAAGATGTAGAATGGTGGTTACGATAAAGTCCTCACGCAGAAAGGGAACGACTATTGCCGGTAAAGGAACAAACCCTGATCTGAGTAAAGGCCATCCTCAGGACACTGCCCATCCGGCGACCGCGGATGAGGCAGAGTCAGATCCCAAGACCGAGTGCTACAGTGTTGATTCACTCAAGGAAGCGGCCCATCCTGAAACTTCCTTAGAGAGAACGAACAATACGGGCAGAGACGATACGGAGTGGCCATTTTACAGTGAAAATACAAGGGGCAGTGAGGCGGGTGACTGAGCGTAGAACTGGGCTGGAGGAACCCTCACCCCGTGGACAGTTAGCCCGACCGAGAACGCCACATATTGCAAAGCCATACGGCTGCCTAGGATGTGAAGATTCCTTCCCGCTTGGTCCACTTAATACATTTGGCCGAACAGCTGGTCACTAGTTGTCATCAGTCTCACGGTTTGAACTCTGAACTATAACCTCTCTATGAAAGATGCTTGATCTAGGGGCAAAGCATGATTGACACCTCCACCTACTGGTTACTGGTCTCGGATATATCGTATGACTCGGTCTACTATGTAAGTAGCCCTTTGTTTATATAGTACAGGCACTCTTGGTTTAGTATGCTTATTTTATTCTTGTAGACTGTTGTGCTTGACTTTATAGCTCAATACTGCCGTTTGCATTTAAATAAATTGTCAAGACAAAACTTATCCGCCAGCGGCTTTTTGGTTTGGAATACAAGTGCCATCACTGGATACAGAACGCAAACCGTGGTGTTGAAGGAAGCTTTACATTTCGTGACAAATCCTAATACATTATTTGGAATAAGCGACCGTGCTTGAGAAAATCCTCACAAGGGTGATAGTAAAAATAATCGTAAACTCGGGATTTCTACAGCGCTCAACGTAAGTCGCGGGAACCAGTAAAGACAAAAATCGATAGGCAAGAAGGGTTCGGTTCCAAGTCAAGATCCAACAGGCAGGCAGGCAGGCAGGCAGGCAGGCAGGCAGGCAGGCAGGCAGGCAGGCAGGCAGGCAGGCAGGCAGGCAGGCAGGCAGGCAGGCAGGCAGGCAGGCAGGCAGGCAGGCAGGCAGGCAGGCAGGCAGGCAGGCAGGCAGGCAGGCAGGCAGGCAGGCAGGCAGGCAGGCAGGCAGGCAGGCAGGCAGGCAGGCAGGCAGGCAGGCAGGCAGGCAGGCAGGCAGGCAGGCAGGCAGGCAGGCAGGCAGGCAGGCAGGCAGGCAGGCAGGCAGGCAGGCAGGCAGGCAGGCAGGCAGGCAGGCAGGCAGGCAGGCAGGCAGGCAGGCAGGCAGGCAGGCAGGCAGGCAGGCAGGCAGGCAGGCAGGCAGGCGTGAGACGGATAGGGTGAGTGGTGTTTGGAATTGGAGCAGCAGGATACATAAGGGGAAGAAGAGGAATCAGGAGAGGATCTGCGGAAGAGGAGTGCACCGAATTTTGAGTCGAAGACCTGGGCAGAGAATCCAATGGGTGAAGTGACGCTGAGTTTGTATGATGAATCAGATAATTGTCCTCTTCTGGCAGAAGTTTATTCCAGAATGGTTGAGCAGCTATGGCTATATAGTGATTTATAAATTTTAAGGATAAGGTGATGGGATGGCGAAGTGTTAAGGCGGGAGAGGATCGGGTTGAACGGAGTGGTTGGATTGTAAATAACTGATAAAGATAGGGTGGTTGGGAGGAATGAAGTGTGTTGTAGGTAAGTGATGAGACCTTTGTAGACTATTCCTGAGTGTGAAAATTTTGCGCGAATGCTAATGCTCATGTCCATATAACAACTGCACCTGTGGTAAATGATGGAATGTATATAAGTTGGATTATATTTAAAGCACAGGTCACACAAAAATGTAGGCTATGTCGATTCTGTCACAGATAGTCGGACCATAGATAAGCGGCATTTTCTCCATTCGTTCATTCGTTCTGTCAATCCTTTGATGTCATTCAGGTATAAACCTAAGACTCATCTCTTTCTTCTCGTTTGCCCACTTAAGCTAACTTCTGGTTGCTCTGAACCATAGGAATTTGATTTGGCTTCTCCTATGAATTATGGTTTTGATTACAATTTCTCATTGAAGCGACCACCGCCTGATGCCTTGGGCATTATGACAACGGCGTTATAGAAGTCATTACATTTGTTAGATTTTCAAGGGGCTCCAGGACTCGACCATGCAGGTTTTTTAGCCTCATATAGACGTACCTTGGAAGAAATCAACCTGGATCATATGTACGATCGTTAGCAATTGCTATGACTTCTAATTCCACAAAGGGTCGACCATTAAGGACGTCCGAACAGGGCGGAAGAAGAGGTCACACAAATGCAGACAAGGGGAGGGACTATGCCCAATGCGGATGTCCCAATCTAAATTGTTATTTCTGTACACTCTGTGCCATAAACACCAGCTTCAGTCATACAGCAATCCGTATCGCGTTGGATCTAATTAGAATTCCATTGCTGGATGCAGCATTTTCAAAGTAAACCACTACATAGCTCAGTTAGCCCAGCGAGATTAACAGGGAAGCCCAATCTATATGCTTTAGTGCTCCGATGAAGTGCGGACGTCAGCAGAGAGGAAGGGTAATGCCAAATGCGGACAAATACAGACAAGGGTAGTGAAGCGACTGCCCCCCTGCTTCCGCCGCACGGGCGACCAGGCTGCTGCCGAGGAGGGTGAGTTGGTTTGTGGCTGAGTTGTCCGCTTAAGGGGATAGGGTTCAAATCCCGTTCTAGTACCAAAGTCTTCCTAACATGAAAACCTTCCCCATAATAAGGCAGAGCCTTCTTACTCAGCCTGACGCTGCGGCGCAATGCGGGCAATCCAGGCAAGGCTGCATTGTCAAGATTTATGCCAGGTGGCTATTAATTATCTTAATATAGAGTGGTGTCCACGGTACTCGGGCAGAGTACTACAGCTTCTAAGGGCTCTACTCCCTTGTTCAGTGTGGCGCGATATAAATTCGGCCCTTAATTCCACCAGTTCGTCCTTCAAATGACTTTCCAAGGCTGACTGCATCTCCATAAGTTTCTCTGATAATTCAGTTTGGCTCAACATAGATTCGGTCCTTAACTCTATCAGTTCATTCTTGAAACGACCTTCCAAGGTTAACTGTCTTTCAATAAGTTTCTCATGATTTCCCTGTTCTGCAAGACAGGCCAGATAAGTAAAGATTTCCTGAGGTACAGGGCTAACTACTGAGCTTTCTTCTACCTCTAAGTCAACAGACCTTACCTCACCTTCAGCCAAGTCTAGTTCCGTACTCATAATCTCAAATGCAAAGACAGTTGATCACAAACTGAGATTATAATTTTCCACAAGAATTACTTACAAATATTAAGTCAGATATCACTTTAACTACTCTATCAAATGACTTAGACCCAGAGCATTTAAATTATGATTTTCTCTTCAATTAAATAGAAAGAACTCAAAGAAAGATAATTAAAATAACTCCCTGCGCAAAACAACTTGAGCAGAATCTCGTCATCAGCCCAAGACCAGACGACGAACGACGGCAGTCTCTCCGAAGTAGATTTGACTAAGCACTCGTCACATCCTACGACGGCAAAAAACACAGCAGCAGAACGCATCGACGCTAGCAAATACGATCAAGGTTCGACTACTCGAAGGCTCATTTCAATCACCTTGCTCCCTACCACTACGGCAGTAAACATATATGTATCGCCGGTTTTCAACGGACTATATGTTCTTTCTTTCTACCATTAATGCTCAGCTATCGCGATCACTGCTACTTATACCGCGACTGCTTGACAGCGACCGCTGTCTCGCCACGGCCCAAATCAACCACTCTCTCCGCTCGGCTCAAGTCGACTGCTCCCTTCCCTCGGTTCGACGCGACTGCGGCTGCAACTGCGCAGTTTCACGCCTGCAAAAGACTACCCAAGACGAATCTCTTTGAAAGTTGCCGACTGCCGCTCGGCGAAGATCTCTTCCCACGGTTGTTCGGCCTGGCCGATGCATCACCTACTATCATCATCACTGCCAGCCGACACTTATATAGCGCCAATACCATTTCCGTTACAGTAGGAAGGGTCAAAAGTAAGTCAGCTTTAATGTCCTCTATGGACGATCGAAAATACAAACTAGAGATAATCTTAATATAAGTTTAACATGTCCTGGTCGTCTTTTATCTCAATACAATGCAAAGTAAATTTATAGCCTTTTAGTTTAAGCCCAAAAGATATTCGTTCTTACATGGACCATAACTCAGGCCTCAAATGTTACTGCTCACGCGGTAGACCAGGGCGCGCACGACGAAAAAAATTAGAGGGAACATTGATGAGGAATGCTTGCGATAAAATTTCTTGTAAGTTTTCCAGATTCTGTGCACTGGACACCATTTGAAGGGATACTCCTGTTAACGGTTGCAACCGGACTGGCTGCTGTTACGAGGTTATCGCAAGAAGATGCAACCTGAGTAGAGTTCTGTAACGAGGACATCTGTCACTGTATCAACTGTAACAACCTGACTAGCTCCTGTAACAAGGGCATCTGTCCCTGAAGCAATTGCTCTAGTTGCCGTTACTTCCACTGGAGCTTCGTCTATTGGAAGTGGTTCATTTGTCACATTTGCTGCAGCGAAGTCTTCATCTGAAAACTTATTGTCATCAAGTGGCCATATTCCAGTTATTTCAAGCCCTTTTGTTTCTGTTTCTATTGTTGCTGCTTGGCCAAAGAGTTCTGCCATATCATAGAACGTCACACGTCTTCCAGAATGGGTCGTCATAAAGTTATCCACACAACGGTTGTAATTGGGCTTTCAAGGATTTGAAGAATGTGCGGTCTAACGGTTGCATTTTATGAGTGCACTGGGGTGGTAAGGTTATCATTGTTGTTCCTTTATCGCGAGCCAGATCAATAGCTTCCAAAGTTTTGTGGCTGTTATGACCATCGACTATGAGAATGTTTGGATTGTCTTTAGATGCTTTGGTAACTTGGATAAAATGGTGTAGCCATTTTACAAATAAACTGCCATCCGTCCAACCACTATTGCTTACAGCGCCAATGCTTCCAGGAGGTGCACCCCGCATTACACCTCTAAAGTCCATTACCGGATTTCACCGGCTAGGTGATGGAGTCCGTTACCGGATTTCACCAGCTAGGTGCTGGAGTCTGTTACCGGATTTCACCGGCTAGGTGCTGGAGTCCGTTACCGGATTTCACCGGCTAGGTGCTGGAGTTCGTTACCGGATTTCACCGGTTAGGTGCTGGAGTCCGTAACCACATTTCACTGGGTTGGCTCTGGAGTCGATAAGGAAAAAAGCCGGAAAACGCCGGATTGTTTTAAAGCATTTGTTCAAATACTAATATGTTTCATAAGATGATTTCTTTCGGTGTGCGGTCAGAAAACATGTTAATCCGTTTAAATATAGTAAAATTTGCAGTTATGAACAACTTTTAGAACAACTTTGAATCAGGCATTTCATAAGGTAAACATCGATTTCGATTTCGACGGTTATGAGTCATAAATAAGACCTTGCTTCTCGGTTACTCTATTGTGAATATTAATTAGGCAACTTACGGTCCTAAATCAATGGAATTTTACAAAATTTATGCACTTTCTGAAGGGGTGGAGTCGATTTACACATTGAATCGACTATTGAACACAGCTGACGGCTAAGATAAGACCCTCGTCAGCGGCCGAGAAGTCGTCAGCCTCCCACGGTTATTGTCCACTGACATCGGCTGACCATTATCAAAAAATAATCCGGTCAAGGTCGTTTGAGTTGGCGGTCTTTAAGATTGACAAGTTAAATTCAAAGTATTAGTACCTCAAAAATATTTTATTGGCTGTAGCAAACAAAGTTAACGTCCCAAGCTATTGTGTAGAAGTATTGATTGACATATTACCCCAAAGGTTAAGCCAGTTCAAACGGCTATTTCTGACTGCATTTCTGGTTCGAACTCTGCGTTAAAAATTATATACATATATATAAACACATATGCAATGGAAAACTGATGAGCTTATTTCACCGGACGACATGGGCAATGAGCATTTTCAGTTGCCACATGATCCCATTCGCAGGAACTATTCCACCAATCGTTTGCAAGGCCATATCATCGTAGGTGGTATGTACTGTCCGGCAGCACTCATGGCACACACAATTGTGACTGTTGAACCTCGCTCACATTTAATTTTTTTACTGACTTACCTCTGTCCTTTTGTTCCCGGAATTTTACATGGCTTCGATATGCCCGATTCATCAACATTCCATATATTATCAGCTGAATAATTTCGTTTGCCATCTAGAAATCCCTTATCAACGGTGAAAAATTTATCAACATTTGCTCTATTGAAGCCAACAGCTCGAGATAAGCTTGTTGGTTGAGGTGACCGTTCAACCAATCCAATCCTGTCATCCGGGAATCCATTGAGAAATTGTGCTATAAATTTAGCGTCTGTGCAAGGTGAAATGCCAGCCACCGAATGTCCACAATTGTCAACCCAAACAGAGCATTTTCCATGGCTTCAACTTTTGCAGCGCGTTCTCTTTCAAATACTGCCGAAAATACAGGCATAAAACGACCCAATTTTGAAGTTCCTGTAGTCAAAACCTTTCCATCACTATGTCTTCTTAGTACTGTGCGTGAAACTCCAAACTCGACAGAAGCCTTTTTTCAAGCTCATTCCTTGCTGAACCGCATGCAATGCATCGGACAAAATGTCACGGTCGAGTCTACAGACACGCCCGTGTCAGCCTGTGGCAAACAGACCGAAGTGGGGTGGGGAGAAGCGGGAAATGATCAGGCACGTGGTGGCAATGTCAATTCGCAGGAAGGACGCCACACGCGAAGACCACACTGGAGCGGACGGCCAACATCAAGGCGCGAAATCCGATCAAGCGAAACGACAACGCTCCGCAAGGACCCCACCACCTCTCTCCCTCCGCACGACCACCCGAACCCACAGACTGGGGAAACGTCAGAATGACAAATCTCGCAAACGAGAATGAATCAAACAGGGCGGACTCGAAGGGGCTTCATACCCAGTTAAATAGTAATCTGTCAAGACCCAGTGATGCAATGTTACTCGGGCCACCCTGTGAGTTAATCGCGGTTGGTTGCCTATATATAAACAAGAGGGAAGAGATCGGTCCGGACACACACGTCGAAGTAACATCATTTACCTGTTCTCACACATATTCAGAGACTGTGAAGCTTCGTTGAGAACTTTAGAAACAGTTATTTAGGCGAAGACTTTAGTTTCTTCGTTAGTTTCAAATTAAAAGAATAATCGTAAACTCGAGATTTCTACAGCGCTCAACGTCAAGATCCAACAGGCAGGCAGGCGGCAGGCAGGCAGGCAGGCAGGCGTGAGACGGATAGGGTGAGTGGTGTTTGGAATTGGAGCAGCAGGATACATAAGGGGAAGAAGAGGAATCAGGAGAGGATCTGCGGAAGAGGAGTGCACCGAATTTTGAGTCGAAGACCTGGGCAGAGAATCCAATGGGTGAAGTGACGCTGAGTTTGTATGATGAATCAGATAATTGTCCTCTTCTGGCAGAAGTTTATTCCAGAGATGGAATGTGCCGCGCCCTCTCGAGGGCACGACGGCAGTTTGTGAGGGTCGCGACACAAAACTCTATCACCATACATCCCAGGTTGTGCTTGACCCTTGTAAGTTGGAACCATCTGGAACAGAGAAAATCGTTTTCTTTCTGAATAGCAAAACATGCAGCTGTAGGCCCACTATGTCTCAAACGGTGTTACAAGTAAAATTTAGTAATTTTAAAAATAACCGGGCAAAACCTCCACCATGACCATTTTGCCCCGTCCGCTTTGCCCTCCCAACAGTGCCATACATAAAACCAGAGATACTGCTAAGCCTTTCAATTATCTCTCATTAGTAGTTTATAAAATTCAACTAATTTCACAACTTCTTTCAAACAATGTTTTCATTTTCAACAGAACTTTCACATCAAATGATATAAGAAACTAGTTTATGGTAAGAAATTACCGAAAATAGGTACAAAACCCTTTTTTCTTCGTCCAGTACACCGATTCGATATTCGAACAGCTCCTTCGTCGCCAAAAACGTTGCCTGATATATGTAAATTAGGTCTGCAGAGGTATGCGTCGAATTATAACTCTGAATTTGATCTTAATGAAATGATGGCTCGTTCAAATTACAGTTTAAACAGTTTTATTATTGAAATACACTATTAAACAAGACAGTATGTTTCAGTCCGTTAATACTAGCATCACTCTACAACTACCTCATCCTACGGCTATTAGGGTAACACGGTGCATAAAGTCCATACGCGGGGCATAAAGTTCACTCTCCATAAATTCTATCAAAAGATCAAATCCATCGTTTGAGATTGACAAGGTAAGACTGGGATATCCGTATATTGACAGAAATCTTTAGTCATTTGCATGTACAACCGGTAGCAGCCCGAAAGAATTGCAACATTTCTAATGAGGTGGTGCAATTCATTAACATCATAAGGTCAGAGAGATTAGAAGACAGAAAAAGCTAGAAGAGCGAGAAATGGCCGAGCTGACAGGCTTAAGCAACGAATTCCAAAACTACAGATCAGCCAACGGAAATGTGTTCAGATGCTAATACAATCCTAGTTCACGAAGCAGCTGTAACTAGGTTCCTTTTACCCAGTTCGCATAGTCCTGTTTAATTTTTCATTTGATTATCATTCTGCACACGAATGTCTTTCTGATCTGTCGTAACGGGAGCGTGAGTCTAGTTCCATAAAGTTACTCTACGGAGCTAGCGATGAGGAGGTTACCATACCGCAACTTTACAACTCTACCTTAAACGGATTGCTGCGGTATATATCTTCTCAGCATTTTTAACTCTCTCAGAGCTAACTCGACTGCTCTCTGTGGAGTCTGAACCTCGACTGCTTTAGGGTAAATCCTGTCTGCGGAATCTTTTGCTTAGCAATATGTGTTAGATTTTTATTGGTCAATATTTATAGAATGTACCCTGGATACCAACTGGGTTGCGCGTTTCCCTCTTTGTCTCTCGTGTCTACTCAGCCTGCTCTGTTTCTGTATCTCCCTCTGACCGGTTCTGTCCGACTGTTGATCTTTACATGTCAGCCGTTGTCTGCGTGTTTCGTTCGTTATTCCTCTCTTTGAATCTCTCTGTATCTAGTCTGTTTTTATGTGTCGTTGTTCCACAGACTGTGCGTAGTTATCTGGGTGGTGAATCAATCGTCATTTAAAATTCCATCTTCCTGTCTAAGCGATCGGTAATTTGCCCTACGCGCCGGCACGGCCTCTATGTAAAGCATTATCTAATCCTCTCTTCCTCCTTACCTCCAACAAACGACTACACTGAGTAAGTCTGGTAATATACTATGACATTTAACTTAAGTACTTACTTGAAGTACTTACTTTCATACTTGCGTACGCACTTAAATTACCTCGGTTATAAAACGATAATGAAGCTGCTAGCTGTGGTTTGTTTTTGAGTGCAATCATGATCATCCTCAAAGTCTTCCGGCCATACTCCAATTGTGTATATATCTTGGCAGAGCATTATTACATGTAACTCCATCATTGCTTTGTCACCCACATTTGTTAACATTTCTACCGGCATATTATCTAATCCTTCAGATTTGTTGCGGAACGCTTAACTTTATCGAACGAATGTTTCGTTGATATGAATACAATCCTTTGCGTGGATTACAAGTTTCTCAGTCTGATACGACTATCGCCGCTTCCAAGAACAGGTAAATTCCAGTTTCTTTCGAAGTTTCTAAGGAAACTGCTTACACGAAGTACGTTCGATCTCAAGCACACACGCACGCATAACAAACGTACGTACGAAGGTGTTTTCGTAGGTGTTTCTTCACGTCTTTACCAACATGCACCAACGAACTGAACTCATACCGTACTGAACTCTTATACCGTACTGAACTCATACCGTAAAAGTTGTTTGTGTTCAGTGGCCCCCCAACCATCTTCACGTTGATCTGCGCATGACTATTGCCAACCGACCATCTCAATCGTCGTCTGCTCGTGACATCATTCATTTTAAAATCTGCCCTGTCATATCAGATTAATCCTTTGTGAATTCGTCATGTAGGCCGTGGTGACGTGGCATAGTTCCATACGATTTATTAAACCTATGTTCTTACTTAAGCTGGCCTTTTTATGGTCCAGCTGTTACTCTTATATGTTGGCCTGCCTACCGAAATGTACTAGCCACAGCCTCTACACACAAGTGTACTACTACAAACAAACTACAATAAACTATATACACTAAGTAAGTATGTAATTAAGCTGTTCTCAGATTAGTTTAACAAATACAAATGCAAATTAAAGGGGGATCGCTACATTTTCTTGTCTTGTCTTTTCTTGTCTCGTAACATTAGTGGAGCAGCGGGTCGGCCACACGAAGGATAAATCTGTACCATCTGTTTCTGCCTCTCATTTCATGAATCAATTTGTCGAACGATAATGTTGTCTATTCATGCATTATCGGGTCGTCCCTAATCACGGAATCCAGGAATTGGGCCTTGGATGATCTCTTTCTAAGCAGTCTCCAGTCTTTTCCAGCATATGCCCAAAACTAAGACAGCTTAGTCTTTTTCGTTATTCCGAACAGACTCCAATCTGTTCATGCAGTCTGTAGGAGCTTATCGTTTGTCTTCTTGACAGTCCACTATACTCGAAGAATACGCCGCAGACACTTAATTTCAAATCTGTTGATTTTTGCCTCTTCATCCATACCGTGCCACTGGCCATACAAGAGTTGCCCCAAGTCTTATCTTTGTTCAAGCAATTTCCTTTGACTTTCCCTTGTTTTTTAATGCTGCCCCAACACACTGTACTTTTACCAGTCTTGACCAAATCTCTCTGCTTGCAATATAGTCTTCGGTTTCGCCCAAGAAACGGAAATGTGTTACCATGGTCTTGGTTCTTGTCAACATTAATCAACAGACCCTGGTTGATTACTGTTGGTGAGACGGACGAAAACGTGAAGGTGGACGGAGAAGGTACAGACAGCGGTAAAGAATAAAAAGAGTGCCTTTAAAAAGTGGCAGGCATATTGGCAAAGAAGTTATACAGAATATAATTAAAGATAAAGACGCCAATTCCTTCCACAGTTTATGTTTAATAACTGCACACAATAAAGATTAATAAGCATCAATATTTATTAAAATTGAATCGGTTATGTAATCATATATATAAAATATGTATAGAATCTTTATGTAATCCTCTATTTAGTTCGATCAGCTTTGCATGACCTTTACCGTCCTTACCTAATTCCAGTTTCGTATTGCACCAGTTGCTCGTTAACTACTGAGGATTCTGCATTTTAATCCAGAAATGCTTGAACTTGTATTAAATTTACTCTGCAGTGTGTAGGTTTTATCTTTTAAACATGACATTGGGTTCATTGCTTAACTCCCCCGCTTGAATTCAATCAATCTATCTTTCTAATCCACAGTTCATTATAGTTTTTGGTTGTGTTTAGTTAAATATTCACCTCTTGCGTTCTTCACGTTGACCTTTCTTTAGGATTAACAGCTTGCTTCTGCTTTGTCGTTGAATCTCTAACTCTCCCTGTTTCGTTTTCTCTGAGGCTTCTTGCATATTCTGAGGCTTCTTGTTTATGAGTTTCTCTGCAGCTCAACTCAGATTGCTTAGTTGTCTTCAGCTATACCAGTTGCTCGATCCTTTCTTTCCTCTGCTATATAATGCTTGAACTTGTATTAAATTTACTCTGCAGTGTGTAGGTTTTATCTCCACTGCTGCCTCGATTTTTATCGTCAGCAATATATTGCATTTATAATTAATGGGATGGGAAGTTTCTTCACTGTTTTTTTTTAACTTCTGCACTAGCGTTCTGTTGCTTTTTCAATCAACCACTCTTTGCTACTGCTTCTAACAGCATTCTCCTCCCCTTATATGTTCAATCTTTACAGCCATACTTAATCAAAACTTGTCTAAGCCGCTTTGTGTCCAGATTCTTAATTTATATTTGTTTTTCTGCCAGCAATCAGTTCAATACTTCGGTTCCTAACAGTGCATTTTCTATGTTACTGAAATAACTGTTAATCACCTCTAGTTTAACTTATCATGTCTTCCGTATGGATCTTCTCTTCTTTCAGCTGCTCCAAGTCGGCGTTAAATTATTGGACGTCCTGCTCGTTCTTGGCGATCAACTTGGCGATCTTCCGACTACATTAAATAAAATCAACGACCACAGACATAAATTGTATTGTGAAAAAGATTGCTGTCACATGCTAGCTTTTGTGGTTGCTTTTCAAATTTTTTAACCTCGTTCCTTCCATTGCTGGTCTTGTGTTTTGGCTGAAATCGTCCACCAACATTGTATTCTTCCATAAATTCGTCAACCAGTCTTTTTGCGACCTATTCGCTATAACAAGCTTCCGAAGTTGTCAATTAAGCTGAGTAATTTGTAGCTGAGTAATTTGTAGCATTGCGTTGTCTCGAGAAAAGACATGCAGTAGTTGTTTCTAACGTATAATCAATTAAACAGTTTAATGACAACAGTATTTCCATCACCAATATCAATGACAATATCGTGTACCAATATCGTGTACTGTGTTGATACTGTGTACACGATCGACTAGCTAAAAGATCGTCTTACACTCTTCCTAACAATGCATTTTTGAGCACCCAATATGTCAGCGGACGAGTCAAACATGCTATGAATCAACAGTGATGTCAGTAAATTTGCGCAAACCAACCAACCAGCGTATACTTAAAATGTGCCCTGGCATGAACCTCTGCTGTGTCAGCTTAATTTGACACCAGCCAATCATAAACAAGTCAAGAACTTGAAGACTTATCAACGGAAGAATTACTTTCACTGTGTATGCTATGTGCATACGGTGTGTATTGCTATATTCCTCATCTTAGACTGTTCATATAATCGTGGGCAATCTGGACAATGCTGTTTGGCTGCCAATAGCTTCAACTTTCCACATATTATTTTCATCATGTTTTCTGCCAAATGGATGCTATAAACCATCGGAAGAGGTTTGATTGTGGGTTGGTCTTGGTACATTTTATTTCCATTCCAAACTGTTTCAAGAGTCAAAACCAGGATATTTGACAAAAATAAACAGTTTCAAGCTGAAGCAAAAATTATTTCACATGAACTGTACTTGGATTTGGAGAAACGTTAAATTAACTTTGATTTAGTTTAACGTGTTTAATAGCGCAATGATGCTGACAATTGCCTCGTCATCCTATTGGGGAATCCAGAAGTCTCGTTTAGTTACTCGGGTTTTTATTTGTCAGGCACAATAACCCTTTTATATCAAAAACGTTCTACAATCTGTAAGTTCGCTCACTTGCAGTACAGCATTTTATCATGACAGAAGATTGAAAATTATCTATATATTTTTTAGCAGTGACGTTTTGTAGATAATTATGTAGATATTTATTTGTTTCATTATTTTAGGAGTTGTTTCGAGCGCTGTCTGAACTGGAAATACAAAATATTCGTACGATTTTGAACCAACCTGGCATAGATGTGAATGCATTCAATCAGGTAAATATGTAAACAGCTCAGGGCTTTTATGACTAAGAACTGTTAAAATATTTCTAAAGTTTTGCTACAGCTTCATTAATTTTCTGTTTGATAACAATAGACAGTTTCAAGCTGAAGCAAATACAATTTCACAAAAACTGTATCTGAATTTGGAGAAACGTGAAATTAACTTTGATTTAATTTAACGTGTTTAATAGCGCAATGACGCTGACATATTGCATTAGTCAAACTGAGCTAAAAACGTTTTGCTGCTGATTTTTGCTTGTTCTTATCATCAATGCTTCTTGTTTCAGTGTCCAACAATAGTCGGCTAGCATTATGGGTTCCAGTTGCTCTATTACCACTTTTCCTCCGTCGTGAGTGCAGAAAATGAATCTTCAGCGACTTATTGCACTTCATGGTTTTGTATGCTTGAAGCATTTGTTATCAACCAGCTGGTTGGTGCTCTGTAGTTGCCAAGAAAATTCTCAACAACATGCCGCACAATTTTCTGTGGCTACATTAGCTTGTCGTTACTATGTGTATGATTTGTGGAAATATCTTGTGGAAGTTCAGGTTCTTTGTTCATCGCTTCACCGAAAGTTTTCTTGTCAGTCCGAGTTTTATACGAAGAGGAGGCAAAATATCTTTCTTGAGCTGTGATGTGCCATGCTTTTCTGCCCTGGAACCAAAAGCTTGCAAAGCAGCCACTGTTTTTAGCGTAACTCTTTACACGGCTGTCCCATTTGTAATGAAGCAACGAACGAAACAGTGTTAACTTTTATGCTAGTCGGTAAGGCATTCCACACTTTCAAGAGTAATAAAATCCACGACAGCCTAATGTAGAGTAAATCTTTCGAACTATGCGATTTCCATTGATCACAGAACATAAGCAGGATTGACCGGGAACTGCCGCAACCGGAACGCAAGACTATTAGATTACGATATTACTTGACATTGCTCGCTATATAGATTATTTATATAAAATTTTATTTCTTCTTAATACAGGATGGTTATGCGCCAATTCACATAGCTACTGATCGAGAAGCAGTGAAAGAATGTAAAGAAGAAACTATTGAACTTCTGCTAAACCTAAAGGCGAACATAAATATACAATGCCAGCAGGTGAGAATAGTTTTTAAATTTCACTTATAGTGAAATAGAATTTTAGACGTCTCAGACTCAATTTATCAAAGTCTGAGTTCCTGTGGTGCATGTGTCGTCATCTACTTGACGGCAATACCTTCGCCCTCAATGATGCAGAAATTTGACTAGCTGACACTATCCGCTGTATGACCACGTCGGCCAATGTAAGTCAACTCGTTCGCACTAAATCGACATGCAGATTCATTCCCTCTTAAGCCGCTGTCAATTTGGTCAACAGCTTCATGGACTACTGCAGTAGCATGCTGGCGGGTCTGCCAGAACGGATACAGGCGGGTGTTAAAACTGTTCTGCCCACCTCATCTATGGCCGGTGTCATGCGAAATTTTTTCAGGCGACAAATTCCTTCCGGCCACGCCCACTGCCGTTGCCAGGATGAAATTTTTGCATTGTATACGTGCGAAATCTCTTCCGTTGACTATAGGCGAATTGATAAATAATTGGTCTGCTGAGGAAGCAGATTACTCTCCATGCAAAGAAATATTGTAATTAGTGCGTGTAAGTGGGATACCGGGCTAATTACATTAGGATCCTGCAATTATATTTAGGACAAAATGTGATTCTGAGGGGCGAAGCGGTGTTAAGTTGGTCGTCGTTCTCTTTTTGGGAATAAATTTCCGCGTCTCAAAACAGTGGGTAAATCCTGACCAGAAACCTGAAAACTGAAAAGTAAACGCTTATCACGTGGAGTCTGGAGTGAATGGAGCAGTAGCTCAGTTTGGTCGATTAGGAACAACTGTGTGAAATTCTACACGAATGTAGCTATATTATATAACACTGGACAACAAATTTTTACAAAAGTCATGTTACTGAAATGAAATTAGTCAGTTCTTATCAATTTGTATGTGCTGAACACGAATGTGACAGTGAAAATGCCGAATTGGCTCTAGTTTTTTTGTAATCTGAATTGAAGTAATTTTATATCGCACAATGCATGCCAATAGTGATACACTTACAGTTAATATTTGTAAAAACCAGGTCATAGACTAGTTCTTAGACTTTTTTGCCTGTCTCTTGTACAGCTGTTCGGGAGCATCTCTGCGGAGTGTCCAGCAGTAGTCAGCCAACATTGTAGTGGACCATTTTCCCTGGTACCTTTGCTCCATTGTTGCGATATCTTGATGAAAACGTTCGCCATGTTCGTCACTAACCATACCACAGTTGTCAGGGAAGAAATCCAGATGGGAATGAAGGAAATGCATCTTCAGAGACATATTGCAGCGAAATTTCTGGTACTGCTTGAGCATGTCTTCTACTAGTTGCTTGTAGTTTTCTGCCCTAACATTCCCCAGAAAGTCTGTAGACACTAGACGAAAAGCATTCCATGCTTGTTTCGCATCACCCTCCAGCAAGTTGTTGAAGCGGTCATCTTTGAAGAGTTCTCTAATCTGAGGACCCACAAAAACTCCCTCTTTAATCTTTGCTTCGCTGAGTCGAGGGAATTTTTCATGCAGGTATCGGAAAGCTGGCGAAGTGCGGTCCATGGCTTTCACGAAGTTCTTCACCAAACCTAGTTTGATGTGAAGGGGTGGTAGTAGGATTTTGTGAGCCTCGACCAGAGCTGGGTGCTGGATATTCTTCTGTCCAACTCCCATGTTTTGTCTGGGAGTCCATTCCTTCCGCACGTAGTGCAACTCTCTTGCTCGGCTATCCCACTCACACAAGAAACACATATATTTTGTATATCCTTGCTGCAGTCCCATTAAAATGGCAACTACCTTCAAATCACCACACAGGTGCCATTTGTACCTGTTATAGTCAATGGAATGCAGTAGCTGTTTTAGGTTATCGTATGTCTCTTTCATGTGGACAGCATGCGCTAATGGAATAGATGGAAGACGGTTTCCATTGTGCAAAACCACAGCCTTAAGACTCAGTGTTGAAGAGTCTACAAAGAGTCTCCATTCTTGTGGGTCATGAGTGATCTGTAAGGCATTCATGAGGTCGTCAATATTGGAACAGAATACCCGATTACCTTCCTTCATAAAGAAAGGTTCCAACTGCTGATGGCGCTTTCTATATGAAGTAATTGTGACATCTTCTTCTAGAAGATTCCATTGTTGGAGTCTTGATCCTAGCAATTCTGCCTTGTTTTTGGATAAGTCCAAATCACGAACAAGGTCATTTAGTTCTTCCTGTGTTATTCTGTGTGGGGTTGATGATGCACCACAGTGAAAATCGGGATCACTGCACGCTGACGGACCAGGAGAAGAACATGTCGGCTCACCCTTGTCCTCATCAGATGAATCAAGGAAAATATATTCTGCTGGAGGTTCTGGAATAGGAAGTCCATCACCATGTGGAACTGGTCTCAATGCTGACGGAATGTTTGGGTAGACTATTGTCGACTTCTTTTGCTTCGTTATTCCACCGGAAAGAGGAGGAACCAAGCAGAAGTAACAGTCATCTACGTGGTTGCTTTGCTCTCTCCACACCATGGGAACTGCAAACGGCATTGATGGTCTTTTGCCATTCAACCACTGTGAAAGCTGTGTTGTACATGTAGCACAGCATATATGCGGGGCCCATGGCTTGTCTTGGTCACCAACCTTGCATTCGAAGTAAGCATGATATGCCTTCTTGACTTGATAAGTGATACTTTTCTTCTGGTTGGCAAATGTCACTTCCCCACAAATGTAACAAAAGTTGTCCACAGTATTTACGCACTTCCGAGGCATTACTGTTCTGTATTGTATCTAAATGGATAAAGTAATAATAGTTTTATAAAACAGTAACTTAAACTGTCTCGCACAAAGTCTGTAATATTGTAAATGCTTAACCGTTCCGACTCGCTTTATATAGTACACTGCTGACGTCATCTTACGTCAGCAGCCGACTGGCTGTAGTTTTACATTGCATCAGAAAATGACGTAATCAACTGTGCATGATGTGTCCATGATGGGATTATGCAATGAGGTGGAATATTACATCATTCTAAACTTATTTAGGATATTGTCGCAGTCCTACTGCATAAATTTACATGGTGAAACATAAAAAATGAACTATATGAAATATTTTCAAAACGAGAGCCAATAAAAAATTTTTATGGTTATATTCGTGTTCAGTACACCAAGATGCTACACATTAGGGCCTTTTCCAGTCAGTAACGATTTCTATGTTGACCAGTGTAATTAATGTATAAACAAGCCAATTGAAACTGGTAAGTCTTTGTAGCACAGTTCTATTTTTAGAAATAAAATTTTGGCGTCATAACTCTATAGGGCATGTTGCAGTTCAAAGGTCGAAGCCGCTTGTCTGTCAAGTTAGTCATGTTCACATTTTACGCCCTAATAGTCAATCTCGACGAAACTTCGCCAGCAAAAGTTACATATTCATCCCCATCTCAAATCAAAGCGCATCAAACACCATACTCCTTGCCCACATTACTACAAAAACACCCAGAACATATCTGTTACAATCACCTGCATCTCAGCTATAGTCCTTCAAACTTCCCATTTCAATGCATTGGACAGTATGGTCGGAACTATTGCAAGTTCGCGGCAAGTTCGCGAGCAGAAATGGCATACTCATCCCCAATGGAAACTAAAGCGCTTCACAGACCACCCACCCCATCTCTGCAATAGTTCTTGCCATGCAGAGCAATGCATTGAAAATGGAAAGTTTGAAGGCTTCCAGTAGAAATGTTACTTAGTGTAACGGATAGCTATTGGTCATTTTCGATAGTCATAAGTTTGGGGTGCGTGGTCTGTGAAGCGCTTTGGTTTCCATTCGGGATGATTATGTCATTTCTGCCGCGAATTGGCAGTAGTTTCTAACATGCAATACAATGGGCGGTTTGAAGGGATGCTTCGGAGACTTGTTAATGTGACCACTGGTTGTTGAGCGTTCTGAGTAGGCTCATGGGTACAGTGTAGGGCTTATGAAGCTCTCTTTTGTTAATGAGAGCCGAGTATATCTATGACTAACATTTCGGTAACCACTGGAGAATCTGGACATTAGCATGACCCCGAATAATGCGAATATGAAAATGACTTCCAACTTTACGTACAGTACGCCCCGAGATAAAGGAAAGTGGGTCACAGGCGGAATGATTGGCGGACTTTCGCAATTATTTGTTAATTATTAATTATTAAATAATAATAATTATTATTATTAATTATTTGTTGGAAATTATTAACTTATCACGTGTATTTAGTAACATACCCGGAATATATCTCGCAACGAACACGAGGCTCAGGCGTCTACGTTGCTATCTGACCTCATATACAAGTTTTCGGAAGGAAATTTGTCGCCGGGAGAAATTTCGCAGTATACCGGTATAGTAATACTATACTAGTATTAATTTCGCAGTATACCGGCGCGACATAGTCACGTTACTGATCTGCTATATGCTATATGCTACAATGGTTGCGCATTCCTCAGTGGATCACCCACAAACTGTACCTAATCTCATACATGTCTATGATTTCTGCATTAGGGTAGAAGACAACATGTATCGGTTGCGGTCCTCGTTGCGAGGTTTGGCAAATGTTCATTCTCTATAACCGGACTCTCCTTGGAACAGTCTTCATGACCTTGTGCAGAGTGTCTGCCCCATCTGGACAAATTAAAGTCATGCTCAAGACCTTTTTCAACTTATCATATGATTCGTTGATTTGTTTAACTCATTTTTTAACGCAGTTGTTAATGTGACCACCTTTTTTCAACTTTTTTTCTACCTCGGTTGAGCTATGGTGCTTATCATCATCATTAATACTAGGTCTACCCTCTGAAGTGGGCCAACAGTATTCTGTCATTTAGCGGAAAACAAAATCTTAGGGTATTTGATGCCATGCGGTTAGGGTTCAAATCCTACTGTCTCACCAATGCCTCTTGACTGGCCGACGAGACATTTGATCACCATCTTACCTGTGCCCAATCATCATACTTCTTTAAGTTCTCTGCCTGCGGTCAAATTCGAACGTCCAATGGTGCCATTCCTGACATTGTTGGACCTCTTCTCTCTTCCATATTTTGTAGCGCCTCTCTTCAATATAGATGTTAAACAGTAGTGGTAATAGGGGGCATCCTTGTCTTGCTCTTCACCAGATTTGGAATTAATATTCTAACCTCTCGGCCAATATAGGGATTCACAAGACAAGAGCGGGAAATATGGGTAATATGACCAGAAAAGGTCATATTATCTATATTATCTATAAGGTCGAATAATACACATAAATTGCGAAGAGAAGCACTAGTATTAAAAGGGTGGGTGGAGACAGAGTCCAGGCTGAGGGATATAGAGGGGTCGAGAATTTTCTAGAGCTGGTTGCCTAGACCAGTAAGTAGGAATTCGGTTTTAGGCTCAAAAGATTAGATGTCATGTTTAACCACACAAAGAAAACTTAATAGGGGAGTGTGAGTTGCAGAAAAGATCCAAGAATGAAGCTTGAGAAGTGAAAGGACATGGTTGGGATGAGGCTCCTATTTTAACGGAGAAGGAGCGGGAAGAGATGTAGAACTGTACCCATAGAAGAGCAGTGTCAGTAAAACCAAACTAGGCTGAAATACCTGGGAGCAAAGGAGTCATGTTCACTGAACTCGTGCATACAGAGCAAAACTCGTCTACTGCACTTAAAAAGCTAACATTTGCCAAACAGCAGACAGGAAGCCGCAGGTTTGATAACTTACAAGATGGCTCTGCTTTAAACTAATGAATCTGTTTACCAGTCGCCTTCCTTCGTGACTCTTAATGTTAGATCGGTTGAATAGTCAATGATTTGTCAGTTGAAGCATAAACGGCAATGAAACAGTCTCCAACTATTTTAAGTTGCGGAAACCAGAATGAGGCTGATGAGGCAGACGAACTTTAATGCTTGGCTGTAACAATTACAGAAGAGTTCTTTAGTTTAATCGTTCAGCGGACAAGGTGTTTGATCAAAACGCTCTATAAACTCCGATTAGATATTATATAAACTACAAGATAAACTACAAGTATAAACTACCTGTACAGCATCTTATCCACAACAGTAATCAATATGTGAAATCGAACCGTGAAGACGTGATTGGTCTTATTGTTGGGACTTATTGTTGGCAACAAAAACAGCAAGTGTTTTGGCCTTCATGCCATCAAACAGTGACAAACTGTAGGTGATATTTTAGGCCTTCTTTTTGTTATTGATTACAAGAAGGAACAGTTTCGTTGTGTTTGATACAGCTAACGGCTGGCTGTGTAAATGAAACATTCTCGAGACTTGTCCAAAGACAAGTCCTGTGTTCACTCTGTAGGCGTTGCAAGAACACCTGTACAGCATCTTATCCACATTAGAAGACCGGCGCGTGCGTCAGAGCGGACCACAACAAACAGAAGCTGCACAGTTTCAGCTTGGCGATGAGTCTAGTGCTGCTTTTTGTCGGGGTCGTTTGCAGCGCCTTCTACTTTGATATTCAGAGCCTAGAGTCTGCATAGACGATGCATTGGGCCCGCATTGGCTTGTGATAGTGCTGGAACCTTAGGATGTTATTGATTGACTATATGGCATCACAATGCGCTGCTGCTTCTGGCTGATGCCCTGATAATCGTTGATGTGGGCTGACAGTAGCACTTCGATGGAGAGTGCAAGACAGCGGCGGTATGGGTGCTTCCTGTGTTCGTACCCGCTGTTTGTAACAGCATGCAGGCCAGGTCCTTGATTCACTCGTATTGTTAGTTCTCACCGCTGGCCAGCAGTAGAAGATCGACGTTGTGGAATGGGGGGGGGGTGAAACACGGACAGGAGCAGCCAGTCATTGCACCCGAACACGCTTACAGCTATGGCCAGGTTGTGGCATTCGATACATGGCTGATATCCATCACTCTCCATGGGAAGGCGATTTCTGTAAAGTCGGTCACACCGAAGCATGCCTTGTTTTTGCCTTGGGATCGGGGTCTTTTTACTACTACCACTACTTGCCCACTCCGAAACAGCGGTTGCCTCTGTTTTGCATGTCTTTTATTATTTATGTTTTGCATAACCGAACGAGACGGAATATATGCTGGAGTCTTGAAGTAACCGCCAGACCGAAACGGTTGATACTAGGCTGTATCCAACACAAAAAATCTATCTAGTCTCTACTCTGACCCCTCATTTGTGTATTCATTTGAGTCTTGGCAGAGAGGCAGTCTACCGGATATGTTGTTTTCAGATTTATCCGCGTTTTTTACATTAATTTTGTCTCCTTAAACAGCTAAATTATCGTTTATGGTTTTTTATTTCTATTTTCAGGCTAGTATTTTTCTTTCTGTCTCACTTGTTTTGATTATTTATTTCTTTTTGTTTATTTTGGTGTCGTTGTGTGCGGACGTGTCTGATCTGTGTTTTCTGCTTTATGAGTTGATGGCACTGTGGTATTCCAACCACCATGAGGTATTATTTTTATGGTCCACATCGGCTGGCTTTCTTTTAATTTTCTGTATTCATGAGTCGCTCATAAACTGAAGAACTGTTCATTCCTGAATAGATCACGCCTTATTATATACTGTGCTCAGTTTTCTTGTGTGTTTAATTTCCGTGTCTCTTACTATGGCGTTGCCCGCTTTTGCCAATCTAACGGAGATGGGTCTGCTGCTAGATTTACTCATGCCTCGCTACGGTCTGGTCTGTTTGGAATTTTCTCAAGCTCATTCGTTTTATCTGATTCCTGGTACTGCATTTTCAATTAAGTCATATTTACCGCTGCTATCTAGTACTAGTTACATTAAATTTTTGCCCTATGTTGAACATCTGCTGCATGTCATAAGTCATGTATTTGTTTCTGTTGCTTCTGTTGGCTGGTGATGTTGAAATAAATCATGGACCAAGTTAGATTTTAGAGTTTGGATATTGGTCTTTTAAGATTTTGTTCCCATCATGATGGGATTTTCTTTGTGCGCATTCCTTGCATATACGTGAGACCTGGCTTAAACCTAATGACACACCAACTTTCTCTATGCTGAATGAACCTCGGCGCAATGGTTATGGTGTGGGCTTGCCTTTCTTTTTAAGTCAATATCTGCCACTGAAAAATTAACTTTCCCTATTCTTGCACCCAAGTCATTTAAAATACTGGCTACTATTTCGGGTAATAAACAGGTATTGCTTGGAATATTAATCATCCACCATCCGTCTCTATGACTGTTTTTTACTAATGAATTCCAGCCACTACTTGAATATTTTATTTCCTATCCCTCTTGGTGGTGTAATGGTATGTTCGATGCCTCGTAACCGGAGGGTCGCGGGTTCGAATCTACCTGACGCCACTGCCTAGCGACCTTGGACAAGTAGCTCATCCACAGTTGTCTGTGAGGAAGGCAACGGGAAACCACCTCACTCATCTCATCCCCGGGTGGCATAAAGCCAATGGACCTGCCTTCGGGCAGAAAACATCATCGTCATTCCTCCTAAATAGTTATTATGGGTGAAATGATGCAGATGATGTAGCTGGTCATGGTTCTTCATTTCTTGATATGCTGGAAGGGTATGACATGAAACAACTCGTTACCTTTCCTACACATAATAAAGATCACACCTTGAATGTTTTGATAACTCATTCTGATTAGAATTCACTCTTGTTGCGTCATATCTAACAGGTAATGTTGCAATTTTCTTAAAATTTAGCTTCTCATTTAACCACCACTTAATAAACCTGTTAAATGTCGCCATTCGCATAAAATTGGCTTAAATAAACTGAAGCATGATTTCTTAACATCTCCGTTGCGGTTAGCTCCTGAACAAACAGCTAATGAGCTAGCTATGCAGTTCCAACTGAGCTTCTTGACGGTTCGCAGACTCATATTTTCTTCACCTAACAAAAGCTCACTCCTAGACGCCACCGTGGGACCGTCTCTATGGAACAGTTTGCCGTTAGATATACGATCTCTCACCTCTTCAACAAGGTTCAGAATTCCAGAGAATTTTGGTATTTTTCTAGTTCCAGCAAAGTTAAAACAATTGCCCGTTTTTGACCTGCTGGGAAGGAATCATTCAGTCAATGGCGAATTGCAAAGCTGCACACGGAAAGGAAATTTGTCGATGAATTCGTGGACAAGGGAGTTTAAAGAATGGTAAAGAGCACCTCTGGCAGAGAAAATAACTGAAGAACTTTAACTCTGTTCGCATAGATAAAGAGAACACAGACAGACAGACAGACAGACAGACAGACAGACAGACAGACAGACAGACAGACAGACAGACAGACAGACAGACAGACAGACAGACAGACAGACAGACAGACAGACAGACAGACAGACAGACAGACAGACAGACAGACAGACAGACAGACAGACAGACAGACAGACAGACAGACAGACAGACAGACAGACAGACAGACAGACAGACAGACAGACAGACAGACAGACAGACAGACAGACAGACAGACAGACAGACAGACAGACAGACAGACAGACAGACAGACAGACAGACAGACAGACAGACAGACAGACAGACAGACAGACAGACAGACAGACAGACAGACAGACAGACAGACAGACAGACAGACAGACAGACAGACAGACAGACAGACAGACAGACAGACAGACAGACAGACAGACAGACAGACAGACAGACAGACAGACAGACAGACAGACAGACAGACAGACAGACAGACAGACAGAGATATGAGCAAGCCGTTATTGGTATCAGAGGTGAGATACTAATCGTCTGTTGATAGAATTTAGATCCACTGCGCTGTCATTAGTTTCTTATAGTATAATAAAGACCAAAATACTAATAAATTTTGGGAACTACCTGTAAATTAATCTGGACTACAGGTGGTAAAAGAATCCATGTTTATTCGGAGTTATGTTCGCCACAACAGAGACTCACAATAGAGAAAGTAGGATAGCGGTAATCAGAGCTAACGTAAAAGATAGTTCAGTTCCTACATAAAGCAAACCTCTCTTTTAAGTTAGCTCAGTGCCGTCCAAGCTTAGTTAATTGCCCGTTTTGCACTGAGATGTTTCTTTGAAGGAACGCTTTATTAAGAATGTCTGTTAGTCTAATGAAATTTCTTACATTACATTAATGACTTTATAACATGTTTGACCGTATTTTAGACTGGAAATTCAGCTTTACATTTAGCTGTGAAAAAGAAAGACGTGAACATTGCCAACTTTCTTATTCAGAAAGGCATAGATCAAAGCTGTAAAAATAAGGTAAGCATATAAGCATATCTTCGAAGTCAAATTTTTATTAGGCTCTTCCGAGGACCTATCGATCCAACACTTACTTGCACGTATTAGAAATTTCGACATCTTGCAGTACATTTCCCTTTAAATGTCGTTTGGTTCCTAGTGTATTGAGAGACTTATTTTGGGTGAATTTAGGTAGGTTGTTCACTGATTTTTAACAGCTGCAAGTTCTGTTGAAAGCCCAAAATTAAACGTACAGCCCAGTTTAATTTTACGCCACGACGTCAAAAGTCTTAATTAATTTTCGTTTTTACGCAAAAACATCATCATCTTGCACTTTTATAACTATGACAATAATTAAGCTAGAAAAACACTTCTATTCATATACACAAATAAATGTATAAATAACAAATAAATATTTTATCAACAATATTTCGGAATTCCTGCTCTTCTTTAAACTACAGGCACTCTCGGTTTTTTTTATTTAAGCGAAAACACTGCGATGAAGTTTTTTAGAATTTAAAGTAATGACAATAGATGTGATAAGAATTTAATACTAAATAAGGCGATGATTGATGATAATAAATGTCCACAAAAATAAAAAGTCCATACGCCCTCGTGAGCTACAATTTGACTCGAATCGACTTGATCTTGTCATTGTTCATCTCACCGATGGACCCTAACCCTAACCCTAACTCTAATCCCAACCCTTAACCCTAACCCTTACGGGTACTTCAGTCAGTGTCCATGTTATCCTATGTGTGCACTGCCTATGCGACCTTTACTATTGTTTTAATTTTTTGGTCTCTGTTCGACTCTTTTTTCCACAACGTTTAGATGCTTTCTCGTATGCTGACAGAGATAGTTTCTTGCATGACGAGAATTGTTTTCTATTGGCTGGAGTGGATTACAGCTGTTTCTATTATGGATTACTTGTCAAGTCAGTAGCTTGCGTAGTTCATGACTGTCGCTTTTGAATCAATACCTGGACAGAAACACGCGATATGGACACGAGATCGACCTAAACACATTTCATAGATTTGTAGAATGATGAATGAGTAACAGCAAATTAATTCCTTTCGGTTAAGTTATAAGCCGCTGGAACTAATAAACTGTCATTAGTATGGAAATTCCTGACAGCTGTTTCAACACACTCGATTCAGTGTAAATGAACGAGGCAAGAACTGTTATATTTCTAGAATCTTATATAATATCTGCTGTGAAAATATCTGAAGACTCATTTGAAGCTTTTGATTCAGCGGTTTTGTCAGTAATGTTGACAATCGATTTGTTTGAAGCGACGTTTAAGTTTGTATATCGGTATGGGAGGGATGAACCTACCAGCTACTGAGGTGCAAACGACGCAAGCTGCAGTTTCAGAAATGCTTGTGTCACAACAGGATAAGAAGTCCTAACATCCCAGCAGCTTTTTTACATCTGCCTTCAAACGATGAAACCGAATAACAACGCGTAAATGCATGAAACACCGGTAGTGATTACGAATTGTCGACTCCCAAGTAATGCAGCAATTTCATGGACTGGAGTTACTTGTACATTTTTTACAACGCCAAATGTTATTCTTAATTTGTCTATATTAAGATTAGGAAAAGATGACACTGTCAAAACAGTCAATCTAACAGCACTTTAATGACAGCATTTAGCTGTACATGAGCTCAGGAAATTTCTTTGGTTATTTTAAATAAGCATGCACTAACTGAATGTGCATATCTATACAGCGCGCATGTATGAACGATTCAGCTGTTGCCAGAAGTTGCAACGCCAGCTTGAAATAAGACCTGAACTCCTCAATCAGTGCCGCCTAACAAGTGACCTAGTACTTTAATTACTGCCACTTCCAAGTGGAGCCCACCCATGAGAATCACAAACTGATTTTCTCAAAATTTTGTTGGCACTCAATTTGTTTTATAATTTGTACATAGAATCGTAATCGTAGTCTCAGGACTTCAACAGCGCCCAAGAAAAGCTAAGTCGTGGGAACCAGCTTATTAACAGGTTATTCTTGGATTGAAATGCTTAACAGCATCCAGGACAACTGTATGCAATGACGAATCATTGCTGCAGTAGTTAAGTGGTGATGAAACAAATGTGGAATGGTTGTAATTGGCATGTACAATCTCGTTCTCACTGCTGACATATTTAGCCAAATGTAATTTTCAGTATCTAAACAATTTTATCGTTTTAAAACAAAATTTAATTTTGTAACAGCAGGCTGTGAACTTGGAAAACAACATGGCTTCACTTTGGTGTAGGTAGGCGGCAATGTTGCATCTAATAAATAACAGTATGGTTCAAGGATTTAGAAGTCAATATATTCCAAACCACTGGCTTGGAAACTGAAACCGTATGCATGCTACATTAATTTTTCCTAGAAGAGCTTGGATTGTGGTCGATATTATCAGCAGCTGTATTGGTGAAAAGGTCACCTCGAAGCATTTTATTTATCACAAACACGGTTTGCCAATTTGCAAGAAAGTTGGAAGAAAGCTTGATTATATAAAATGCACAAATCAAAATCAAAAACTACAAAACTTACTATGAGCACTCCTTCCTACCTTCAGTCTCTAGTCTCTCCTTACATCCCTCCCCGCAGCCTACGATCTTCAGTCTCTTGACTGAGCCACGTTACAGAATTGTCCTGGGCACTCGTGCACTCCACACCGCTGCCCCGAAGGAATGGAACCGTCTACCAATGTTTCTGCGAAGTTCGAACTCCTTTCCCTCTTTCAAGAAACGCCTGAAACTCACTATTTCTCACTGGCTTTCAAACATCTGGATACCTAACTCTTAAAAATGGATTAAAAATTTTCGTAATAATAATAATAATAACACACCCTCAGATGCGCCCCTTTTATGAACCCTTGTATGGACCATCCGTGCTTGAGTGTTTTTGATCTTGTACTGCGAGAGGGCCTCTCGAGCACCTTGAACTTGGCTTTGTCGGACATGCACTAGCTTCAGGCCTCGCTCCCGGTTAAGGATGGTGGATTGGGTATTAGACGTGCAACCTCGCTGGCACTTCCAGCCTTTTTGGCCTCAGCCGCATGTACCACGCCTCTCCAGGCATCCATCCTGGCCGGATCCGGTACTGACGCAGTGGGAGATTTTTTTTCTTATGGCCAGGTCCCAGTGGAGTTTGGTATCAAATGCACCCTTTCCAGATAACCCAGTTGCACTAAACAATCAGCATGGGATCGTCCTTTGATTATGAAGGACATAGCCACCTTACAAGCGTCTGCCGTATCGGACTATCACAGGGCGCGGTTCATTGGCGGTGGCTTCACCTCATTCTAGTGACTGGTTGTTGCCCTCCCAATATGTGCCTGTGGTCTAAGACTTGGAGATGAGGCAGTACGAGTGGCCGTGGGTTTGCGCCTCGGTGCTGAGATCTGCACCACTCATAGGTGTCCTGTGGTTCACTGGCCTTGACTGATGGTTCTCATGGTATGTCTTGTCGTCTTGGACCCGGTAGAACTGCCAGACATGCAGCTCTGAATGGTAAAATCTGGCGAGCTTTAGTGAAAACGGGTTTCCTTTCCTCTAAAGAACCAGTTGGACTTTCAAGATCCGATGGTAAACGCCCAGATGGCGCTACTCTCATTCCCTGGCAGGTGGGCAGGTCTATGGTCTGGGATGTTACTGTTGTCGACACTTTGGCCGATTCTTGCTTGCCTCACACAGCCACAAATGCAGGTACAGCAGCAGAGTTAGTAGTTCCTCAGTTTAACGACAGCTTATGGCATCAAATGCCGTTGCCGTCGCCCTCCTCCTTTATCCAGGCTTGGGACTGGCACTACCCCCAACAAGGCAGTGGCGGAGTTGGCGGAGTTAATGTAGAGTTGGCAGCTCAGAGGAAGATTACCAAATATACCGATTGATCGTCTTCCTATCAGTTCAACCTTTTGGTCTTCGAGACCCTTGGCCCGATAAATTTACAGGGCCTGGAGTTCTTAACTAATCTGTGTGGTCACTTGACTAGGGTTTCCAGAAACCCAAGGGAGACCGCTTTCCTTTTCCAACGCGTTGCGTGCACAATTCAATGTTTTAATTTTATTGCCTTCCAGGGCACTTTTGAGGAGCTTGATATCAACGAAGATTAGCCATCCCAGAATACAATTTTTTCTTCCGGATAATTTTTCAGCTTAAAAACCTCGGGAAAAAATAAATTAAATAACACTGGCCAACACATAATTTGTTGCCTCAAATGTTAGAACTGTTTCTGGGTATATTTGACCTGCTGATTCCAGAAAAGGCACCAGTTTTCTCCCAGCAGGTCTAGTTTTCGAGATATAGAACATTATGCCATATACCAGTCCTTGCCTCTGCTCGCCCATAAAACATAAGGCTATAGCTATAATTATGTAGTGCTCAATTTATTATGTGATACACTAAATAAACATAATAATACAAATACTTAAAAGAAAATGGTAGTACCTGAAACTGTACTTATACAAGGCAGTGGCGGAGTTGGCGGAGTTAATGTAGAGTTGGCAGCTCAGAGGAAGTTTGTTATAAAAATTTCAAGTCATTCGACACCGAAGAAGCTCCTTTTGTACGATTTCCGAGTGTGGCATCTGCCGGAACAATCGCGCATGATATTCCAGCAATAGTCTGCCATCATGTGTGCATCCCATCTTCCTTGATATCGATTTTCCATTGTTTTGATGTCTTGGTGAAATCTTTCACCTTGCTCTTCGCTGAAGTCAACAAGATTCTCTGGAAAGCGATCTAAGTGACTGTGGAGATAATGGACTTTAATGCTCATGTTGCAGCCAAGCTTGTTGAAATGAAGAAGCATATCCTCTACTAGTTGTGCATAATTGTCTGCCTTCTTGTTGCCAAGAAAATTTTTAGTTACAAGAACAAAGGAAGACCAGGCACAAGATTCGATTTCATTCATTGATGGTATGAAAAGTGGGTCATTCATAAGTTGCCTGATCTGTGGACCATCGAAGATTCCAGCCTTCAATTTTTCCATTGTAATTCCTGGTAACTTGTGTACTATGTATTCGAAGCATGAACCTTCTTTATTCAAAGCCCTGACAAATTCTTTCATCAGGCCTAGCTTTATATGTAGTGGTGGCAGTATGATCCTATCTCGTGCCACCAAAGATTCCTTGATTACATTTTGAGCTCCAACCACCATGTCTTTCCTCGAAGGCCAATCTTTTCTTGTCCAATGTTCATGCTTGGCTCTACTGTCCCAAAGACACAAAAAGCAGGGATACTTTGTGTAGCCACTTTGTTGACCAAGGACGAAATTTACCATCTTCAAGTCTACACAAATTACCCATTGATGTTCTTTGTATTTTATCTTTTCCAGTACTAAAGAGATGGCATTGTACTCTTCTTTCATCCTGGTGGAGTGACCGATTGGAATAGAACCAAATTTGTTGCCGTTATTTAAAAGCACACATTTCAGACTACGTTTTGAACTGTCGATAAAAAGACGCCACTCATCTGGGCTGTAATCCGACAGACCAATTTTCTTCAATAAGTTGCTGATGTCATTACAGAATACTAGGTTGTTGTCTTCGGTAAAGAATGGCAGCAAATCCTTTTCTCTGTTTCTATAAATTGTAATTTTCGTTCCAGGCTGAAGTGCATTCTTTTCCTTTAGTCTGGACGCAAGCAATTCAGAGGACTCTTTGGAAAGATTTAAGTCCCTGATCAGATCACTCAACTCTTTTTGGTCAAAACGTTCACTGTGTGAAGTTGATTGGAAATCACTGTCACTGCCCCCACTTTCTTCACTTTCGTCATCTTGTCCGATATTGCACATGCAAGTCTCATCGTCTGAGAGCTGAGGTAGTTCGCGAAAAGGTGGAACTGGTACAATATCCGAATGCGGAACAGGTCTCCTGGCTGAAGGTATATCAGGGTAAGACAACTTGTGACGATTATTTCGATTGATGCCTATGATATTAACCATACAAAAGTAACAGTCGTCGAAGTGATTTATCTGTTCCCTCCAAACCATCGGTACACCAAATTTCAGGCAGCTTCTCTTTCCAATTGTCCAGTGGCGCAATTGTTCAATACAAGTTTTGCATACTGTATGAGGAGCCCATTGCTTATCTTGATCTCCAAGTTTGACACCAAAATAACCTACATATGCTCTTTTTACAAACTCAGAAATCGGTTTCCTGTTTGCTTTTAGTGTGTATTCCCCACAAATGTAGCAGAATATGTCTGGATGGTTAATGCAGCTCCGTCTGGAAGTAGCCATAACCTTAAGGATGTTCGCATCTGAGGAATTAAATGACTAACCTAAAAAATAGTAAGAACATGTAGTTATTTAATGCTCACATTCACAGATTGTTCTTGCGACCAACTCTTAATATGCCCTAAGACGACTGCGGCTGCTCTAGCTTTCAGGAGGCGGTTTATATAGGCTATAAATGCTGACTTCAGCATAATCTATTTACATAGTTCGAAACCATGAAACGCTGTATAAGCACAAATAAATTCTAAATGAGGCCATGAATTTAGTGCTGAGTAAGCTGTAGGCTACGGAATAGTTATTTCGTTGAATCAGCAATATCTCAGCACGCGGCAAGATATGCTGATTTTACATTATAAGGATGTAGGCATTATATGAATCAGCAAGAATTATAATTAGCCATAAATAAAGCTTATTATGACATTTTAGTTTTGCCAAAGACATCGTTTAAAGAGTGGACTGGGTTTTCTTTACAAAATCGACGATATCTCAGAAACTAGACCTGATGCACTCAATCCACTGACATTTTCTGAATCAGCGCCAAAAATTATCCCAAGAACAGATCTAAAACCGAAGGCAACAAGAAAAAAAAATTTTTCTGTTGGCCAGTGTAAATTTTAAAAAATAATAATAACACATTTATCGACAAGTTTGCGCTTATGAGTACAGAATGGCAGAGGTGTTTCCTTTCTTGCTGCATGCTTAAAAGAAATGGTTTGTCCTGGTTCACGTCCGTTTATGTGTTTGTTTGACTTCATTTAATATACTTACTTGAGAAATGGACAGTGCTAGTGCTGCTTTACTGGCCCTGACAAATCATGTTGACCAATGACAGCTATGACTGGGGTACAGCTTCTGGGAAAGGATTCATTAAACTCAAGGTTATTTTTAAATAATTCACCAGTTTAGCTGTGCGTATTAAATTAATAGCACAAATTAATATCACAAATGACATTTCTTTTAATTCAAGGCCCGCAAAATTGCAATGCTGGACACGTGTTCATCAGATGCAAACTTGGACAGGTCTAACAAGTCTGACTGACTTGTTTTTTTCTGTTCTACGATCATCTGCTGATTGATAATATGAGTAGTGGTGACATGGTCGCAACTGAAGCAAAATATCACCACACAGTTGTTGCTTCATATGGGGCTGCTGAAAGGAAAACTTAATGTTGCATGCAAGTGGAATCTATTGTTTTTGCAGAAGTAATTTTTTATACTGAGGACGCAACGCAAGTACTACAGTTTTAATTAAGCTTAGTAAAGTAATTTACATTTATATTTCTCGACTCAAATTGCATATCTTCTGATCCTGATAGACAGAGACCACAATCAACTCCTTTCAGAGAGAGATTAATGTGCAATTTACCTGATCTGATCGCTTTTAATCATGACTGACTTACAAGGAGGAATTTTGGTTCGCTTCAGTGCTAACCTGACATTCTCCTTGATTAAAAGCGATCAGATCAGGTTAATTGCACATCGATCTCTCTCTGAAAGGAGTTGATTGTGGTCTCTGTCTAAAACCAATCTGTCTCAGATATTAATGTAAAAATTGAAAGTGCAACATTAGTTGTAATTGTAATTTGATAAAGACTGATAAAGCGCCTTCTCAGCAAAATTCAGCAGAGGTGCTCCCGACCCGAAGAATTGCGACTTGAGCTCCTTTCTCTCCCCTTTCAGTGTTCCGCAGGCGCCTGTGTAACAGTGTCGCAATTCTCAAGGTTGACGATTCCAGCAAGTGGAACCAACGTATGTAAAGCTTCTGGATTGGCCGCAGCTGTTCGCATGCGAGGCACAGACAGGAGATCCTGAGTGGCCGAACGGATGGTGCTACCGCCCGGCAACGAGGATACCAAAATGCAGAAGTCAGTGAATTAAGGGGAGCAGAGCCAGCAACACAACTGAGCATAAGAGTGAGAATCTTAAAATGGACACGCTGCTGGACGTGGAGCCAGTGAAGAGTGTCACGAATATGACAAGATGTGACCATATCTGGGAATGCCCCCCCTTGAGACGCGCAGCACAGATTTAAATTTAGCAGTGTTGGCTAGCGATAGGCCGGTAAATATGGCGTTAACAAAGTCAACCTATGTGTAAAGGAGTGCTTGTTCCAGAGCGGAGATAGCGTGAAAGGGGAGAATACGGCGAATGGTGTGGAGCTGACGAAGATGATAAAAACAAGTACGAGAGACATTGTTAACATGAGCAGGCAGGGTAAGCTCCTGATCCCCCCGAGATCCTGGGCCGTAGTAGAGAAAGAGATATCAGAAAATCTCTGGCGTACGGAGGATCGATCTTGGCTAGTTGCATGTGGCCATCAAACCAGATGAACTACGTCATGTCACAATTCAAACAGGCGATCGGAAGACAATCCGCAGGTCAAGGACAGAGAAAGCTCTGAACAATTGTAGGGGCACCTTAGTGTCTTCTGCATACTGTCATTCAGATGGAGAAGGATCCGATCTAGAGCTACAAGTAATAACAGATAAAACTATTTACAAAGTATAAAAGTCAAATTTTCAATATTACTTATTTCAAAACCTACAGTCAACCGTTAAAACATTTTTTTACAGTCTTTGTAGCATTAATAAACGAAAATTTAGTTTATTTAACAGAAATAAGCATTTATACGCATATTTGCAATCCTAAAGTAATACAGAAATTAGCGCCTCTCGCACGTTGTTATAACGCATCTTGCCAAAACAATTATGGCTTTGCCCAATTATGCACATTTTAAGTGTTTTCTCAAATCCTTTCTGATCAACTATTCAACTAACACAATATAAGGTTATCTTCTGTTAGTCGCTCTACAGAATTCAGCAAAAGTGATGCTTTTAGCACCTATTTGCATAATAACAAGGATTTTTTCTTGGCCCTTTGCTTTTTGCATGTTTATGCTGACTTCCACATTTGCTAATTTTGGGTTTTACCATGCCTTGCGATCAAATGAGCTGCTGCACACAATCAGAATGCAAATCTGCCTACTTTGCTACATTTACAACGTTTCACAAGCTTTTTTGCCTCCACAAACAAATTTCGTTTTATGTAGGAGTGACTCCCTTAACTTTTAAGCTAACATATCATCTCTTAAAGTTTCAACTTCTGCAATTTCTTTTGCATCACAATAGTAAACTTGCGCGTCTTTTTTGATCATCGTCTTGTCTGCGCTAGCCAATAGGGTACCGCCATGCTCATCTCTAACAAAACTTGGACATTAAGTAAACATCTGAACATGATAAATTTTGGCTGCTAAACCTAACGCAGAAGCCCACTTTGTTTACAATTATTCATGCTATTAGCCTATTGTGCTGAACCTTACTAACATTTATGCGCTTTTAATTTATTTTGACTCAATTTTACACAGGATGGAGACACAGCTTTCGAGGTGGCGCTGCGAGAGTTCGGGAAAAGTGAACTGAAGGCAGTTATGGCTTCAAACGATAAGAAGTCTAAAGGCTCATGTACACTATCTTGATGAAGCCTATTCGAAACAGCGCAGGCGGGATTTCGACCTACACGGCATCAGTTCCCGTTAATGCAAATGACTCACTTTGCTTGTTCTTATAATATTCACCTGCTTCTTTATTAATGCAAACTCCTGTTCAACAGGAATGATGATTAGAATGTGAATCTGCTGCTGAATTTTCACTAGGTTACCAAAACTTACATATACGTTGATGAATATTTTTATGTGTATATTTCTTTGACTGGCAACATATCCGATGAGCTTTTCCTGTTGATTAACAGTTTTCATGTCTGTAACAATTTACCTACATGCAAGTCAATTACATAAGTCTAGCTAACCTTACATAGGTCAGCATTACTAATGCTATTTACTCTCCTTCGTAGGCCGACAAGAGTTTCTGGTTTTTTTCGTGGGTAGGCTGCAGATCGTGGATGACATGCCTTGGGGCACTCTTCCTCGCGCTGTACGTTGAAAAACGTCTGCAGATACCGAATTCTTCCACAGTTCCGTCGATCGAGGTCAACTATAGAGTCGAGTAGAGTTCACCTTACGAGTTACAACGCGGCACTCGAATAAGTTCAGAGCCGTAGTTCGTCAAGGAAGATTTCTGTCGCAGTTACTCGCTAACCGCTTTGACTCATTGAATCGTTCGTGTCGAATTACAACTTCCGATCTCCAGTTTTTTTTACTAGAGATCCGAAGCAAGCGAAGCGTTCATGAATCGACGGGAGTAGCTATGACTCTCTTATGAGTCCGTTAGTCTGTTCCCGGTGAGTCTGACCCCGCAGAGCCATGCTTAGCTGGTAACCCATGGGGCTAAGGTTGCTGCAGTAAAATCTGGTGGCAGCTTCACGGGCTTTAACAGTGCCACTCGTTTACATAGAGTTCCAGCTGAGTTGCTCTTAGCTCGCTTCGCGGCTTTCAACGGTCGGCAATGAAACATCTCACCTCAAAGACCTGGATTGGTTGAATACCATGAGAGGAAGAGTTTTGTAGTCTCTGCTGCGTGACCTGATGAGTTTTGTAGTCTCTGCTGCGTGATCTCGTCGCGGCGGAAGCGGAAAGCTTGGAACCGAGTGGTGAGGTCAACTTCAAATCCCAGAGTTGGGTGCCGCAACACCCGTCTGCTCTGTCTGTTTTGACAGGCAGCTAACAGGCTGTTTACTGGATTTGCCTGTCGACCATGTTCCGTACATGAACGTGGTCCGAAAGGACCGTGTTCCGTAACGGACTGTATTCCGTACAGGATAGATGGGGAACGAGCCCACCGCTGCCCTCTTAATGCAGAAATATTAAAAGAGAGTGCCAACCGGTCGGTGGATTAGTGACGCACCCTGATCACTGGTCGTCATCGGGACAGAGTATGCAATTCGGGACTGAGGGCTGTTACACACCACTGTCGATGGACTTACGATGGAGCATCTGAGGGGACAGGTGCCGGCCCTGTTCGAACTAGAGAGTGACAAGCGGCCGCCTGTAAAGCAAGTGATGGGCTCGGAGTGGGTCGCCCTGTTGCGTGCAGGGTGAAATCCCGAAACCTCGACCCCAATGGTAAAGCATTCTGACGACGGAAATTATATCGATACACTTAATGGACGAGTGCAATTATGCACGAGTCCACCTCCGGACCACTCCCGAGAGAGAGAGAGAGAGAGAGAGAGAGAGAGAGAGAGAGGAGTCTTACCTACGTCGCAGGTTGGATGTGTCAAAGTGAAGAAATTCAAAAAACACAAGGGTAACAGCCTGGATTTACTAGTTCTTTCTTAATGTAGTATCAACGACTTCAGTTTAATGTAGGGCAGCGGGATCTTTTAACGGGTATCGTTTTACGAAGCAGATGATAGTATTCAAATGCAACGGTCTAATACTCTGGTCCCTGCTTGCCTATGCGGTAAGAACCAGAGTGAAGTCCTCTCCCAAATCACACCTTAATTATTGTTACTTAGCAACGCTGGCCGTGCTTAATTAATAGTTTAATATGCTGGCCAAACAATATACACTGTGTCCGGAAAAATTCCAAGGCTTTACGGTAAATATGAAAATAATTAGTAAACATGAATCGATTTTTAAAATTCCAAAAACAGTTTAATCCTGAAATATTATTTGCACTATAATTGTTGTTTTGGCGTAAAAATTTTATAACAATTTTGTCTTCCTCGCTGAACGCCATTTTTCTAGCAACTTTCTTTACAAAATATAAAATTCAAATACGTCACTGTGACGTAATTTTAAACGGGGGCCGTTAATAAATTACAAAGAATTTTGTTGGTAATTACGTACGGATCAAAAAGGTTTTTAAATTTTTAAATTGATTATTATCTACTATAGTTTTTTTCATTCATATTTTAGAGCCTTGGAATTTTTCCGGGCACAGTGTATATATATATATATATATATATATATATATATATATATATATATATATATATATATATATATATATATATATATATATATATATATATATATATATATATATATATATATATATATATATATATATATATATATATATATATATATATATATATATATATATATATATATATATATATATATATATATATATAATATATATATATATATATATATATATATATATATATATATATAATATATATATATATATATATATATATATATATATATATATATATATATATATATATATATATATATATATATTATATATATATATATATATATATATATATATATATATATATATATATATATATATATATATATATATATATATATATATATATATATATATATATATATATATATACATAGTCATCTGTGCATATATTTATATGGACCTTTTCAGGCGCGATCGATTACCATGACAAAAGCTGTCCCGTGATGCATCACGGCCAACGCGTTATTTTCGTGTAGGGCAAAAGCGGCTGTTCATTGTTTTTGTCTATTCTTGAAGCAATTTCTGAAATGCCATCATCGTGCTGGGTGCCAAATTGCACGAATCGACGTACAAGAGAAAGTGCAGTAATATCGTATCGCTTTCCTTTATGAAATGTCACGAGTTTAAATCGCTGGATTGTAAAAATAGGACGCCTGCCACCACAGAAGGAAGCACTCAACTCGATGAACTGCATCAACCGCAATAGCACAACGTGCGGCTCATTATGTTAAATGTATTATATTTCTACTTGTAGCTATACTGGCACTTGATACATACTTTAACATTTTGCTAACTACATTTGAATGGATGAATTAACTATTGTAATGGTCGTAATCAAAAAATGTTTAAAACGGCTATTGTTACACAGAACATTTATTCAACAAAAACTTCATTTGTAAAACAGACAGAAACCTGCAAATCGAAGATTGCATGTGATTAGTTGACTTTTCATGTGCAACAGAGAAATTGCAAGATATTACATTATACTGTTGTGTTGCATATGGATAAATCAGCTGATGACGAACTGGACATTGACTATTTTCCAACGATCCTTATTTGATCTACAACCAAGATTAATCAGTCAAGACTGAGGCAAGTTGTTGACAGGCACACACAGTGTAAACGATGACTTACGAAAAAAAATGGAAGCAGCCGCTTTCCTTTGACCTGAGCAACTATAAAGAAACTAGCACAGCATGAAACTAAATTCTATCGCAACACACACAGATTACACTTTTTAGTGATCTAGTTTCTCTGTCACTAACAGCTTTTAAGCACAAAAGTTGCTGAGCTGATTAGTGTCATTAATTCCTTGACCAATAAGGTTTCAAAACTACATAATGAACTGCAAAGAACATCTGAAGAAGCACACAATCAGGCCACAAACAACGAATGCCTTCAGCAGAGGCTGAAGTCCTTCAACCCATTTGGAGTTAGTGTAATTGAAAACTGATGCCAAGACAAAATACAGAACATTTCAGTTACTTTTAAAAGATGCAGAAAATTAAATGAAACGCAGTTTCACCAGATTAAGCCCTGCAAATTAATTGTTTATAACGTTGGTAAAAAACTACATCAAAACCCAGGGATGGAAAACCCGGCCTACCACTTTCACATCAGCCTGACATCAGTTACAACAATATTTCATCTGTGGATTGAAGCGTTGTACACCAAATGGTGTGGCATGATTATGTGACCCACAACAGATGATGTGGAGCTAGACCCTCCTGTTTTCCAAAATGAAGTTTTTTGGCGTGTCCGATGTATCATTGACTGTGTGCCGAATTCTTCCTAGAAAGACCGTCATCATTAAAGGCAAGAGCGCACAAGCGCCATAACACTGTCAAGTTCCTGATTGATACAAGTCCATCTGGCAGTGTTATTTACATATCTCCTTGTTGGGGTGGTTGTGCAAGTGATAGCATTCGATTCAGATCTTTTAACTTAGCTCTGTCTATTGTGTTACCAGATTGTGGTTTTACTATTAAGGATGACTTTGTAATGTTATGCTTATAGTAACAGCGTTGACAAAAGGCAAACAACAACTAACGGCAGAGGAGGTGGAGAATCAAGGCTGATGTTGTGTGCTCGAATTCACACTGAATAAGTTATCGGGCAAATTAAAGAGTTTGAAATATTGAGTGAAAGTAAAAAGTATAGAAGAAATATATAATTATATAAAATATATAATTATATAAAATATATAATTATATGTAATATAGAAATATTCTTAACAATTACTGCAGCCATAGTGCACTTGAATGTGCCATTCTGTGAAGCTTAGAACAAAATTTTAAAAACCTGCGCACACGTCTGGAAACAACTTTCTATAAATTTTTATTGTAACATTCACTGTACATGTACTAAACAGCATTGTAATGTGAAAGAAAAGTAGTCATTCTGGTCACAATACATGATATATTTTAGTTAACTTTGGTTTGCACATTACAGCAGTTTGAAAATTACAACTTTTTCCAAATTTCAACTGTTTTCCCAACATGTTGGACAGAACCATTTTTTTTCTTTGGTGCAGTTAAGATTCCGACACATGTGAGGTGATACCGTTTAGTTGGACAGCTTCTCTTGCAACATGGTATCATATTGTCATAGTCCTTGTCAAAGCCACAAGGACAGTGCTCGGTGCTGTAAACCAGCTTGGAATTTAATGCTATTGTTTTGTAGTTGATGTGCTGCCTTTGCTCCTTCCAAATACACTTTGTGAATAGGCAGAGCACATTTTGTGTAAAATAAATCTAATGTGTACACTGTAGAGCATATTTTTGCAGAAAATTTCATATTAATGGATCCGTTCCACATGAAGACCAACTCGTATATAACACAAAAAGTCAGCAAAATCAAATTCAGAGATTGCTAGCTGACCTTGAACTTGTGTGTAGTTACAAAGTTTCAGTTTAATAACTATTGGTTATGCTTGTTAAGAATAAAAGTGCTATCATTCATTTCACATGTTATTACTGATCTGTACTTAAAAGAATTTCGATACTTCGTCAAATATATGGATCGTCAACGTCCAATTGGAACCTGCTGCTACTTAACTTGAATAAATAACGGGTCTCTAGCATCCTTATTCAAAGATAAGTAATACGGATTAATTTTCGAATATAGATTTCCACGATAAATAGATGATAGGCTTGACACCCAGCTTGTCGCTTTTTGCCCTACACTACTTACGCATGCGAGACCTGATTTAAGAAAACTAGGTAAAATGACGCGGCCGAAAAGGTCCATAAATAATGCTAAAGACACCGATCACATGTATCTATACTGTACATAGCCACTTAGGGCCTCTAACTAATATGATATACATACAGTCAGTCAGCACGAATATAAACAATTTAATGCTAAGAAAAGAAGAATCGCTATTTGCTCTGTATGAATTGTTTGTCGATTCCCGATTCTAATACTGGCGAACTCCATAAAATTAAGATATACTGATTTTTCACGCTCAGTTTGTTTAAAACAAAAATTAAAATCCTGTAATGTAACGGGGATTTCCGCCACAGAAGTTGTTGATCCACGACTGTTATGTAAAATGTAAAATGTAAATGTGTAGGTTTTATATAGCGACCGTATGGCCTCGACCCTGCTCATTTTTCAATTAATTTATCGGTTGAGATCCTTCACCACCACTACCCGTTTGAATGGGCGCCACGCCATTTAAGGTCCCCGTGCACGGACCGTACTAGCCCAAGATTCAAATCTCTGAAATTAGCCATTTGGCTGCTAAACTGCAATAACACCGCCTCCATGAGGATTTGATATCGGATGATTGATGTCTAGGCGCTATAGCGATCATCCTGTTTATTCGCATTTATCATGCTTAGCGGTATGTGCAGACTGTATATAAGGAAAAAGTAAAAGTTTGTCCCACATCTCATAAGTGAGACTAGGCCATTGAGCCGGTGTCATGCCAAATTTCTTCCGGCGACAAAATCCTTCCGGCCATGCCCACTGCCGTTGCCAGGATGAAATTTTGCACTGAATACGTGCGAAATCTCTTCCGTTGACAAATATATCCCCGATGGGTACAGGCAAACTTATAAATAATTGGTCTGTTGAAGAAGCAAATTACTCTCAATGAAAAGAAATATTGTAAATAATGCGTGTAAGTGGGATACCGGGCTAATTACATTAAGATCATGCAATTAAATTTAGGACAAAATGTGATTCTGAGGGACGAAGCGGTGTTAAGTTGGTCGTCGTAGTTCTTTTTGGGAAGAAATTTCCGCGTCTCAAAACTGAAAGGTAAACGCTTATCACGTGGAGTCTAGGCTAAATAGTTGTGAATGGAGCAGCAGCTCAGTTTGGTCAATTATGAACAATTGTGTGAAATTCTACACGAGTGTAGCTATATTACCGAACCCTTTTGCCTATCGATTTTGTTTTTACTGAGCGCCTGTGAAAAAGCTGGTCCCCGCAGCGCGGCTTCGTTGGGCGCTGTAGAAATCTCGGAATAACGATTGCAATTATTATATAATTAATGTATAAACAAGCCAGTTGTAACTGCTAACGTCGTTGTAGCGCATTTCTATTTTTAGAAATAAACTTTTTGGCGTCATAACCCCATAGGGTCTGTTGCAGTTCAAAGGTCGAAGCTGTTGTCTGTCAAGTTAGACGGCATATTCATGTTCACATTTGCCTCCATACTAGTCAACTCAATCTCGATGAAACTTCGCCAGCAAAAGACACATAATCATCCCCATTACAAATCAAAGCTCATCAAACACCGTACTCCTTGCCCATGTTGCTGTGGTAGAGTTCATTTCTATCGATTGTGATGAAGATTCTCGTCCAGTTCCCATTGTACAGTTTTCATCATTTGTCATTCAGCACTTGAATGTTCTTCGAATGATTGTTTGACATAACGCGAACGAGATTCTAGTTCAATTGTGGAGCGAGCCAGAAGTCTAAGCCTAAGACAAACCTTACTCTATTTTACCTGGTAGTGTCGATAAGACACTAGACACTACTCCGACTACATTTCTAACTGCGTTCTATCTCCGAGAGTAGGTTCTCAGAAATAATCGTCTGATCTGTATGGTATCTCAAACCAGACTGACTTAGTATAGATCCTATCTGAGGTTCTCTCGTCCAGCGATATGCGTCGGACCCCCATTGTCAATAGTTATGGAGTTACTCTGGATAGTCTATTTGATTGGACGCCAGGATTCTCTTTGTCTGAAATCTACAGCTTGGTTTGTCTGCGTACTTCACTCTGTTGATCTTGGCGTGTCCGCTGGCTTTACTCCGTTTCGATCTGCATCTGTATCTGTACAGGTTTGGCCTTATGTATTCTTGCCTGTCTTTGCACAGCTCTCTGAGTGGGCTAGTGAGTCAGTTGTATGAAATCTAAGATTTCCTCTACCTGTCTGGACAAAGTAATAAATCAGACGCCCTTCTGACTGCTCGCTGACCGGGGCCGTTGATGTAAACCAGATGTTGGTATAAGTTCTCTGTGATTAGCTGCCCTCTTCATCCTAATCTCGAATAACTTCTATAGTGGCTGGACTTACTGTGTAGTGTAATATACTACAATAGCCTACTTAAATTAACTTGGCTGTACCACTACCAAAACACCCAGAACATGTCTGTTACAATCACCCGCATCTCAGCTATAGCTCTCCAAACGTCCCATTTCAATGCATTAGACAATATGGTAAGAACTACTGGACGTTTTGCGAGCTGAAATTACATACTCATCCCCAATGGAAACAAAAGCGCTTCATATACCACCCACTTAATGCACTGAAATGGAAAGTTTGAAGGCTTCCCGCGAAAATGTGTTCCGCAAGGCTCCGTTCTTGGACCTCTTCTGTTTATCCTCTACAATACCCCACTCAGTTCACTCAAAGCATCCTCCGTTAACCATCACCTCTATGCTGATGACACCCAACTATTCATCTCTTTCTCTCCAAATTGTTTCAATGAGACTATAAGATCATCTTCTTTGTGTGCTTAAACAAATCTCATCTTGGATTACATCTAATCTCTTATTCCTGAACCCATCTAAAACTGAATTCAAACTTATAGGTCTACGTGACCAGCTCAAGAAAATGTCTGTCCCCTCTATTTCCCTCAGCCTGGACTCTGCCTCCACCAACACCTTTAATACTAACTCTTCTGTCCGCAATTTAGGTGTTATTTTCGACCAGAACCTTACTTTTTCTGATAATTTCACCCATCTTTCCCGCTCTTGCTTTATGCATATCCGCGACCTTCGCAGAATCCGCCCTACGTTTGACTTCAAAACCACATATACCATTGCCACATCCATAGTACATGCGAAACTTGACTACTGCAATTCACTTTTCCTCAATATTGACACAACCCAGATAAACCGCCTTCAAGCTATCCAGAATGCTCTCGCTCGTGCTGTCACCAAAACCCCCAAACACCATCACGTCACCCCTGTTCTCAAATCACTGCACTGGCTTAAATTACCCTCACCTACAACACATTTCAATCCTCCCAACCCTCCTATCTTCGTCAATTATTTACTATCCAACCACTCCGTTCAACCCGCTCCTCATCTGTCCTAACACTTCTTCGCCCTCCCGTCACCTCATGCTTCAAATTTGGAAATCGCTCCGTAGCCATAGCTGCCCCACCCCTTTGGAACAAACTCCCGCCAGAATTGCGACAGTTCAGGTCAATCATACGAACTCACAAGCACTTAACCTCTTTCAGTTTCTGCGCAGGTCTTTCACTCGAGACTGAAAACATTTCTTTTCCATATATCTTATCCTGATTCTTCCTCTTCCCCTTATCTCTCTTCTCACTTCAATTTCAAACACCATCCACCATAGCCGTCCGACTGTCTGACTGCCTGACTCCTGGATCTTGACCTGGAACCGAACCCTTTTGCCTATCGATTTTGTTTTGAATGAGCGCCCTAGCTTTCGTTGGGCGCTGTAGAAATCTCGAGATTACGATAACGATTACGACTATGACTAACATTGCGGTAACCATTGGGGCCTGGATATTACCATGACCCCAAATCTAGCGAATATCAATATAACTTACAAATTGACGTACAGCGTACGCGCTGAGATAAAGTGGGTCACAGTAGCTAAATTGGCCTTTCTTTATTTAACTATTTACGTATACTATTGCTGGCCGGCTTAAGATTACACTAAATCCAGTAATTCTTTACTTATTTCCTAACAAATTACGACAACTAGTCAGTTTGAGCTAATTCTATTAAAGTAAGTATGTACAAAATTTAAATGCAAATGCGAATTACAAGGACGGCGCGAACAGCAGGATATAATCCGCCATGCTGACGTTGCACAGTATCATAGGACTCGGGCAGCCCACGTTCCTACTTAAGTTGGCCATTTTCTGTAGTCTAGCTAACGCTGGCCTTACTACAGAACAACCCTATCAACAACTTATGTACACGAATCTACTACTGCAAGCAAACCACACTAAACTGCTATGCATACACTAAGTAGGTAAGTAAGCTGTTCTCAGCTTAGTTCAACAAATACAAAAGCGAAGTAGATGAAGGATAGCTACACTTCGACCAAGCTTTCCAGGCCACATTCTCATATTCCGTTGTGCACAGCTTCGGTCACAGCTTGGCTGGTCCCTGCTGGTATCTTACGAATTGATAACACTGGTCAACATAGAAATCGTTACTGACTGGAAAAGGCCCTAATGTGTAGCATCTTGGTGTGCTGAACACGAATATAACCATAAAAATTTTTGATTGGCTCTCGTTTTGAAAATATTTCATATAGTTCATTTTTTATGTTTCACCATGTAAATTTATGCAGTAGGACTGCGACAATATCCTAAATAAGTCTAGAATGATGTAATATTCCATCTCATTGCATAATCCCATCATGGACACATCATGCACAGTTGATTACGTCATTTTCTGATGCAATGTAAAACTACAGCCAGTCGGCTGCTGACGTAAGATGACGTCAGCAGTGTACTATATAAAGCGAGTCGGAACGGTTGAGCATTTACAATATTACAGACTTTGTGCGAGACAGTTTAAGTTACTGTTTTATAAAACTATTATTACTTTATCCATTTAGATACAATACAGAACAGTAATGCCTCGGAAGTGCGTAAATACTGTGGACAACTTTTGTTACATTTGTGGGGAAGTGACATTTGCCAACCAGAAGAAAAGTATCACTTATCAAGTCAAGAAGGCATATCATGCTTACTTCGAATGCAAGGTTGGTGACCAAGACAAGCCATGGGCCCCGCATATATGCTGTGCTACATGTACAACACAGCTTTCACAGTGGTTGAATGGCAAAAGACCATCAATGCCGTTTGCAGTTCCCATGGTGTGGAGAGAGCAAAGCAACCACGTAGATGACTGTTACTTCTGCTTGGTTCCTCCTCTTTCCGGTGGAATAACGAAGCAAAAGAAGTCGACAATAGTCTACCCAAACATTCCGTCAGCATTGAGACCAGTTCCACATGGTGATGGACTTCCTATTCCAGAACCTCCAGCAGAATATATTTTCCTTGATTCATCTGATGAGGACAAGGGTGAGCCGACATGTTCTTCTCCTGGTCCGTCAGCGTGCAGTGATCCCGATTTTCACTGTGGTGCATCATCAACCCCACACAGAATAACACAGGAAGAACTAAATGACCTTGTTCGTGATTTGGACTTATCCAAAAACAAGGCAGAATTGCTAGGATCAAGACTCCAACAATGGAATCTTCTAGAAGAAGATGTCACAATTACTTCATATAGAAAGCGCCATCAGCAGTTGGAACCTTTCTTTATGAAGGAAGGTAATCGGGTATTCTGTTCCAATATTGACGACCTCATGAATGCCTTACAGATCACTCATGACCCACAAGAATGGAGACTCTTTGTAGACTCTTCAACACTGAGTCTTAAGGCTGTGGTTTTGCACAATGGAAACCGTCTTCCATCTATTCCATTAGCGCATGCTGTCCACATGAAAGAGACATACGATAACCTAAAACAGCTACTGCATTCCATTGACTATAACAGGTACAAATGGCACCTGTGTGGTGATTTGAAGGTAGTTGCCATTTTAATGGGACTGCAGCAAGGATATACAAAATATATGTGTTTCTTGTGTGAGTGGGATAGCCGAGCAAGAGAGTTGCACTACGTGCGGAAGGAATGGACTCCCAGACAAAACATGGCAGTTGGACAGAAGAATATCCAGCACCCAGCTCTGGTCGAGGCTCACAAAATCCTACTACCACCCCTTCACATCAAACTAGGTTCGGTGAAGAACTTCGTGAAAGCCATGGACCGCACTTCGCCAGCTTTCCGATACCTGCATGAAAAATTCCCTCGACTCAGCGAAGCAAAGATTAAAGAGGGAGTTTTTGTGGGTCCTCAGATTAGAGAACTCTTCAAAGATGACCGCTTCAACAACTTGCTGGAGGGTGATGCGAAACAAGCATGGAATGCTTTTCGTCTAGTGTCTACAGACTTTCTGGGGAATGTTAGGGCAGAAAACTACAAGCAACTAGTAGAAGACATGCTCAAGCAGTACCAGAAATTTCGCTGCAATATGTCTCTGAAGATGCATTTCCTTCATTCCCATCTGGATTTCTTCCCTGACAACTGTGGTATGGTTAGTGACGAACATGGCGAACGTTTTCATCAAGATATCGCAACAATGGAGCAAAGGTACCAGGGAAAATGGTCCACTACAATGTTGGCTGACTACTGCTGGACACTCCGCAGAGATGCTCCCGAACAGCTGTACAAGAGACAGGCAAAAAAATCTAAGAACTAGTCTATGACCTGGTTTTTACAAATATTAACTGTAAGTGTATCACTATTGGCATGCATTGTGCGATATAAAATTACTTCATTTCAGATTACAAAAAAACTAGACCCAATTCGGCATTTTCACTGTCATATTCGTGTTCAGCACATACAAATTGATAAGAACTGACTAATTTCATTTCAGTAACATGACTTTTGTGAAAATTTGTTGTCCAGTGTAACAGATTTTTCTCTCCTTCGTTGAAAACAGAATAGGCAGCCTATGCACTTTCTCCTTCCATGTCAAATCAAACATCTGCTTGCTGTTGCAGTGGACTGTCAGGATGGTGTTTGGTTTGAATGCCTGTACAATGCCAGCAGCTGCTGCTTTTCGGTTTCTTCGGCCTAAACACTGGATGGTTGACCTGTTAAGTGCAAGCGCTTCTGAGTCTTGGGTCTTGTCCGAAAGCCCTAGACGCTTCAAAGATCATCATCATGGCGGCCCTGTCACTGTCCATTTCGATCAAGCACAGCTGCCAGTTCTGGTGATATGACACTTTGGCGTCCTTTTTTCGTGGCGGGTTAGCAGTACGTACTGTAACGAGGATCTTGATCTTCACATTCACTGACTTTCTTCAGAGTTGGCGCTGCTCTTCAACATAACTTTCTTCAAAAGGGCGTCTTTCTGAAGTCGGCCTCCTTTGCAGCGTTTCCAGCGCTACTGCCTCTGTTCATGTTGGAACAGCGCCTTGTCGACTCCTGTCATGCAGCCCGGGGGTCCCTTTTTAGCTGCTGCCTTCTTCATCTCAGCGAACAAACACGATTAAAAACGTCGCCACGTGGTTGGGAACTTGGCGAAAGTTGGTGCCACACCAGCGGCTGCAGTAAAGCAGATTGTTGATGTCGTAAAGGCGAACCTTGTTGCAACCGCCGGAACGACTGTTAAAAAGGTGCCGCGTGAGGTTCCCGTTCCTTTATAGAAGCGCTAAGCGACAAAAGTATTGAGTTCCTGAAGCAGCTTGCGGGGACCGCGGCGAGTCTTCAGTGATGCAAGACAAATACAGACGCATTGAGGGGTCTGAGTTCAAGAAGTCAATGGGCGCCTTCCGTCGCTCAAGGGCTTGTTTCTTGGCCCACAATAGCCCTTCAAATTCGTTCTTCCCCATGCGGTGCCGCTTTTGAAGACTAGACTTTTTCCGTCACATGCTGCAATGGCGTGGCAGTGATATGCTGGACATCGCGGAAGCGGTGCCAGTCGACGAGAGCGTCTAGTCGTTCGAATACGTAGTCAGCACGCTGATCACACTCATCAATAATGCCCTTCCGTTCATGTTCTCCTATATCCGGTACTTTATAAGTTGGTCAACAACACCGAGATAGTAAAGGTGATGTCCCATGGGCTAGCAACGACGATGAAGGGCATGCTGATTTACGGCGACGACTTGTCGAAGGCGGACGGTTTGAAAATGTGCTGGCAAGAGATACGACTGCGGCTGCCGCGGCAGCGAATCTCGGCTTCGAAGCGCGGCGACAGCTGATTATTGCTAGGCCAGACCCATTGGCTCGTTCTCGTTTGTTGTTGTGTTGAGACACCTGTTTGGCTTTTGCGACGACTACCACAAGGTTGTTTATGGTATTAAACAGACTCTGCTGCTGAGTGGGTAAGCTAACATCAATGTTATTTTCCGAGACCAGGCACTGTTAAATGGGAGGATTACGCTGATTAAGCTGTCGTGTTTCAAGCAGCATGTTAATTCCCGCACTGGAGAACAAGAGCATGCTGATGAAGCAGATCGAAAGCAAGGTCAAGGTGCCTGTGACATTCCGCGATACGCTCTGCGACAATTTCGCAGTACCACCAGCAACGACCTTTTCATGGAGACTGAGCATGAAATCAGGCACCGAAAAACCGCGCTTCCAAACAGGGAAAGCTGCGAATCAACAGCAGAACCCTGGATGGATCGTCCATGACAGATCCGCAACATCTACGCCATGCTGAACAGCGACCGGTACCCAGTCGTAGATATGAACATGAACTTTACACAGCTAAGGACCTCTCGCGCGTACAAAGTTGTACAGGACTTCAAGCCAAGTGACGCCCATCGACTTCGTTGACTTCTTTCCGATCTTCGTCCTGGACAATCCGAGCGTCTGAAGACCTCTGTACAGGACATCCAATCAAGGTGGATTTCGATCCCGCGGTGCCAACCAATACCGCAGCCTTGATCAGCGACCGTTTCCTGTACACAGAATCTGACTGAAGTAAATTCAACGCCGTTTACTAGCATTTAGAAAAAGTCTCTTTCGATTCATTCCGAAATGGTTGATAGGGAGGCAAGGTATATTGAGTTCGGCATTACGTTGAGCAAATGAAGAAAACTAAGGCTAAAGGCCGGCTGCGATGGCACTGAAGCCACGATCCGGCTCGCCTTTGACCAGCTTCATGCGTAGGGCAAATTGGGGCTGACAATGAGGAAATTGCCCACATCCGCAAAAAAGCGGGGAGAAGGCCGGCACAGAGCTGACGTCCTCTAAAACAGCTGAAAAGGATGACGAAGATGGGGCATTATCCCAGTAAGGCTCTCCTCCTGGCGATCCTCGGCGAGCTCTCTGCGGCCGGTGCGTTGGCTGGCACACTTTTTTGGTGTGCGATGGCCTCCAAGCCGTGGTAACACGACTATAACCGTATAACAACGAATGTGAAATTATGAATCTGGACTCCTGTTCTGGCGGCGGCACTGAATGGGTCGCGTACCAAAAGGTGTGCCCCACAGCCTACTTCTTTGACAGATATGGTCTGGATCCGCCTCGCGAGCGAGCTCCATATTTTGGTTTTACGATTAGGGCAGAGACTTCAGGGTCCCGATGATGCGATATATGGCCACCTCTGCTTGCATGTGCTCAGGTGGGTTCCGAAAATTTTAGGACATTATACTCGAACTTTGCCGCTGAATACGCTTAGACCCAAGAGCTTTCCCGCACAGACAATGCCGGTTGATAAGTTTGGTGGAATCGGCATGGGTGTGACGACGGGAACCTCAGAAGAAGAGGAGTTCAGCCCTGTTGGGCTCATCCGCAGGACAGGCGATACCATGCTAGGAATTCTCTCGGCTGGCGGGTTCCGGTTGAAGCGCCTCCCAGCCGTGGTACAACGAGTATAGCGTTAAATGTCTCTTGTAATTGTAATGTGAGATTTATAAAGCGCCTCTTTTAGGATAAACTCAACAGAGGCGCTTCAGACCCGAAAAAGTGAAATCACTGTTAAACAGTACAGTCTTCTGGCGCCTGCGGAACACTGAGAGGGAGAGAGAGATAGGAGCTCAAGTCGCAATTCTCGTGGGTAACGATTCCAGCAAGTGGGACCAACGTAGGCAAAACTTCTGGAAGATGTTCTACTCAAGAAGCTCGCACCATCAGAATTACGTTTGACCTGAGTTGCGTCTGTAGTCGTGATGAAATAGCGACGCCCGTTCCGGTCGAACCCTCAGCCCCGCAGTCATATACGAAAGATGGTACGGTACGATCGTGCGTTTTAGGTTGAGTGGGTCTGCTGCGCAGAAAAAGATAAACCAGCCGCGGAGAAACACCTGTTTTTTAATCGACTTACAAGAACTGAAACCAACAGTATGGAACGTACCCGGCCCCGTGCGTTTTGAAATGTTTTTATAGCGCTTCCCGAGGTGACCGATTATCCCCAGCAACCATTTTTGCAAGGCTTGTTGAAAATGAAAACAAGTGTCCTAGCGCTGGGCGGGCGTCTTGCATAGTTTATATATCACTCATTATACACAAAGTGTGAGGGGCCCCGGAAAGTTCAGAAGCGTGACAAGTTGACCGACTTTTTGTGTTCACAGGTCGCACGGTACTGAAAATAGCCGCATACACGTCGTCGGATGTGTAGCCATTATTGCAGGATTCGAAATCATAATCGTTAGTTCGAGATTTCTCCCGCTCCCAAAGAAAACTAAGTCGCGGGTACCATCTTATTCACAGGCACTCAATCAAAACAAAATCGATAGGCAGGAAAGGTTCGGTTCCAGATCAAAGTCCAAGAGTTAGTCAGCCAGACAGTCAGACGATAGAGTGGATAGTGTTTACAATTGAGTGGAAGAAGAGTTTTGTTAACAGTTTGGAGTGGAAGACCTGCGCAGATATTGCAAGAGGTGAAGTGTCGGTGAGTTCGTATGATGGGACAGATAATTGACGCAACATACGTGTATATAAAGGCGAGGCAAGAACGCAATTAATTTCTCAAATTCGGTTTCGTTTTCGCGGGTGCCTTTCGTGCGTCCTAGATCCAGGACGCGTTTTTATGTGCTTTCATTATATACATGTAATTGTAATTTGAAATTTGTATAGCGCCTCTTCAAGATAAACTCATCAGAGGCGCTCTCTGCGCTAACGATGTTAAATGTCATTAAGAACGGAACATTCGTCCACAAGTAAACATTGGTCAGAAAACTAGAAGAGTCACCGGTGGCAAGCTCGCGCGCACACGCAAAGCTCAACCAATAGGTTCCCAACTAGAGTTGAACGATGACAGCATGTTCGGAGTTTCTGAAGCAGGTAGCAACGAGGATGAGGATCGACCATGGGCGATGTGATCCGCCGCCAATGGGTAACGGTTGTCCCGTCGTCCAACAGTCTCTCGTAGATGGACGACTATGCGGATATGCGTCGGACAGGTTTCGTCGCTCGTCTTTCGGTAGGTAGCTGGACTATTCCGTAGCTGACAGTCGGAGCCGCTCCAAAGACTCTTTCGCCCTTCTTCACCGAATCCGAGATTTCTCGGCGTTGACGGTGTGCGTAGGTCAGTAGGTCTGAGTAGACTCAAGCTTGAATCCTATCCCCCCTCGGTGGGTGGACCAGTCCATTCACGGAAGGTCATGATGATAATCGTAATCGTAATCTCAAGATTTGTACAGCGCTCAACAAAAGCTAAGTCGCGGGAACCAGCTTATTCACAGGCGCTCAGTCAAAACAAAATCGATTGGCAAAAGGGTCAAGATCCAGGAGTCAGGCACTCAGACAGTCGGACGGCTACGGTGGATGCTGTTTGAAATTGAAGCGAGAAGAGAGATAAGGGGAAAAAGAAGAATCAGGATAAGATTTCTGGAAAAGAAGTGTTTTCAGTCTTGAGTGAAAGACCTGCGCAGAAACTGAAAGAGGTGAAGTGTTGGTGAGTTCGTATGATTGACCAGACAACTGTCGCAATTCTGGCGGGAGTTTATTCCAAAAGGGGTGGGGCAGCTATGGCTATGGAGCGATTTCCAAATTTTAAGGATGAGGTGACGGAAGGGCGAAGAAGTGTTAGGACAGATGAGGAGCGGGTTGAACGGAGTGGTTGGATAGTAAATAATTGACGAAGATAGGAGGGTTGGGAGGATTGAAGTGTGTTGTAGGTGAGGGATAAGACTTTGTACTCTATTCGTTCTGGTATTTTAAGCCAGTGCAGTGATTTGAGAACAGGGGTGATGTGATGGTGTTTGGGGGTTTTGGTGACAGCACGTGCGAGAGCATTCTGGATAGCTTGTAGGCGATTTATCTGGGTTGTGTCAGTATTGAGGAAAAGTGAATTGCAGTAGTCAAGTTTTGCATGGACTATGGATGTGGCAATGATAGATGCGGTTTTGAAGTCAAGCATAGGACGGATTCTGCGAAGGTCGCGGATATGCATAAAGCAAGAGCGGGAAAGATGGGTGATATGATCATAGAAAGTAAGGTTCTGGTCGAAAATAACACCTAAATTACGGACAGAAGAGTTAGTATTAAAGGTGTGGGTGGTGGCAGAGTCCAGGCTGAGGGAGATAGAGGGGTCAGGAATTTTCTTGAGCTGGTCACGTAGGCCGATAAGTATGAATTCAGTTTTAGATGGGTTCAGGCATAAGAGATTAGATGTCATCCAAGAGGAGATTTGTTTAACCACACAAAGAAGATGACCTGTAGATTCATTGAAACAATTTGGAAAGAAAGAGATGAATAGTTGGGTGTCATCAGCATAGAGGTGATGGTCAACGGAGGATGCTTTAATGAGTGAACTGAGTGGGGTAGTGTAGAGGATAAACAGAAGAGGTCCAAGAACGGAGCCTTGTGGAACTCCGCAAGTGAGAGGGCATGACTTAGAAGAGGCTTCCGAAGTTTTAACAGAGAAAGAGCGGGAGGAGAGATAAGACTGTATCCATAGGAGAGCAGTGTCAGCAAAACCAAATCAGGTTGAAAGTCGGTGGAGTAAGATATTGTGATCTATGGTGTCGAAGGCTGCAGAGATATCGAGGAGACAGAGGCAAGAAACCTGTTGATGAGAAATGGCAGAAACAAGCTTGTTGTAGAGAGATGTCAGCAGAGTTTCGGTTGAGTTTTAGTCAAACCAGACTGGTGTGGGTTAATGAGTGAGTTAGAAGCTACATAGTTATTAATTCGAGAGAGGACAATCGTTCAGTTAATTTGGATATGAAAGTCAGGTTAGAAACAGGCCGGTAGTTTGAAAGAATTTCCATGTCGAGAGATGATTTCTTGAGAAGAGGGGTAACAAGAGAGTGTTTGAATAGGAGGGGGAAATTACCCGTAGATAAGGAGAGATTAACTATTTTGGTAATGATTGGGACAAGGACAGCTGCACAGTCTTTCAGTAAGGAGATGGGTATAGGGTCAAGTTCGCACTGTTTGTTTGGAAGTGATTTTAACAGGTGTAATATTTCAGACTCTGAAGTGGGTTGAAAGACAGATAATGAGGATCGAGGTGGGGAAGGTGGGGAGTCATGAGTGGGGAGGGAGCATCATCAGGTTGGTTATTGGTGGCTTTGGGGAGGAGAGATTGAAGAGAGAGACGCAGGGTACTAATTTTGTTCGAAAAGAAAGAACAGAACGAGTCGGCTATTGAAGAAAACGGAAGAGAATTTGGAAGTGGGCTAGCTGAGTTCCGATGGAGGAGTTGGTTAATGGTTTTCCAGAGAAGGCGAGGGCTAGAGGATCGAGAACGAACTAGTGAGGAGTAAAATCTCTGTTTAGCTGCAGTAAGAAGACGATGGTATTTATTTGTGGCAGATTTAAGGCAGAGAGAAGTTCAGGATCCCTGGTGCGTTTGTAGGCACGCTCAAGGCGTCGCCGGAAAGATTTGAAGGCCTGGAGATAGGATTTGAACCAAGGATTGTTAGAGTGAGAATGGGATTTGGTAATAATAGGAACATGCATGTCAAGGATAGTAGAAAGAGTGGTGTTATAGGAAGAGAGAAGGTCATTCAGGGAGGAGGGTGGATTTAAAACGAGATCAGAACAGGAAATATCTTGTATGAAGGCTTCAACTGATGCGACGAAAAGAATGAAAGACAGGATCAGGACGTGGTGTCGGAAGAATGTTAAGATATGTAAAGATGGGGTAATGATCAGATGGCGTGTCAAAAGAGAAAGATATATCAGGTGATAGAGTGGAGAATGATGATGTGATAATAAGGTCAAGTGTGTGATTGTGAATGTGGGTGGGGAATTTGACATGTTGAACCAGATTAGTTGAGGACAATAGGGTGAGGAATTCAGAAGCAAATGTGTCAGAGGGGTTATCGACATGTATATTGAAGTCACATGTAATCAGAAATTCATGAGGTGTAGTGGCGGCAGTAGAGAGGAGGGTGGTAAATTCTTTCAAGAAGACGGATGGAGGACTTGAATATGAAGAGGAGGATGGAGGGTGATACACATTAAATATAGTCAGAATTGTGTGAGGAAGTTTAAGCGTAACTGATGCACATTCAAAAGAGTGGAAACAGTAACCAGGTGAGTCTAAAACTGTGGCAGGTTCTCGGGTGAGAAAGGCAATACCACCGCCAGTTGGATTGTTATGAGAAGGGCTAGATGGTTTGCAGAGACGAGGCGTACTGTAAAGATGGTAGCCAGGAGGAATACAGTCTTCATATTGAGCAAGAGTGGTGTTTAGATTAAACCAGGTTTCAGATAAGGCAAATATGTCAGGCGGGTGAGAAGAGAGAGCTTATCGCTGATTTCTTGGGAATGTGCAGGATGTAGTAATGATCGAATATTTAGCGTGCAAAGTAAGAAGCAGCTGTTGTCAGTATTTTGAGCATTGTCGAGGATGCTGGAGGAAGAAATTCTGGAAGGAGGAGGATAGGTAGGATGTGAGGGAGGAGGATATGAATAAAAATCCAGTGAGCCAGGATTGGGGTGTATGTCCCCGGAAAGCAGGATTAGTATGTTGAAGATGGTATGGCGGGTGAGGTGCTGTGGTGGTCGCCTGAGAGATGAAGTTAGGAAGAACGATAAAGGAATAAAACACATACGTCCATACTGCATAGTCGTTGTGCCAAATTGGGCGCAGTAAGAATGTTTGGCTGTAGGAACAATGTAGGGCAAGCGGGTGTGGAAGGGTTGGTAACTAATATGGAAGGCGATCATGAAACGTAGACCAAAAATAAGAATGATTGAATTGTACATTATGTGATCCAAGATGACGTGGCAGTTTGATGAAGCTAAAATGGCGAAAGGTAAAGACGCAGGCGAACGAGTGCAAAAAGGACAAAAATTAGGCGAATCTTAAGTTGATTAGATGTTGAAACAAATAGGAACGAACTCACCAAAGACAGAGCATAAATCCGGTAAGAAAGAAAAATTTAAAAATTCTGAAAAGACGTCGAAAAGTTAGAAAATATAGAATTGAGAAATAAAGCGCAGACGCCGCGACGCTGGTTTCCTTCCCCTCCTCAACAAAAACAACAAAACGTCCGAAACGCAATAATTCCGTTTTGGAAAGAAAAAATAATTCCACCGCGCCAACTAGGCAACAGAAGAAAACCAAACAGCTAAAATTACCGAGGAGATGTTACATTTAGACTAGATAATCCGTCAAAATGAACATGTAGATATCCAACGACCATTATCGCCGCGGACATGCGCAGATCAATAGTGACGCGGCGGCGCCTTTTGTGTGTGCAACGGGAACCGTGGTTAGGGCCAAGGACTATGTAGGCCCTGGGGCGCCTTTGTGGTCAACAGAGAATGTCTGCTGCGCCGAAACAAACGGCCAGGTGGCGTGAAGCGCCATCTGGTGGCGTAAAAACCCTATTTTGCATCTACTTATTGGTGTACTCTCGGTCTTGTTATTACCAATTACGGCGCTTAAGAGCTTAAGAGCTGTGCGTCGTTCTGTTTCTTCCTCTGTCGTTATTACTATGATTCATACCATGATATGTGGTCGTATTGATTAGTGAAACTCTGTGCTTGCTGGTTTGTCTGTTTGGCTGTCCTCGCTTCAATCACTACTAAATTCTGCCAGGTTGATAGCACGTCTTCCCCGTTTCTCTCGTATCTCAGATGACACCATTCGGTAACTTCATTGGCTCGCTATTTTATCTCGTATTTAATTTATCCTATCTCGTATTCAGCTTCAACTATTGTCTATAGTACTTAGCGCTCGCACAAACCAGGCTCCAGAATATCTTTGTGATTTTATTCGGCCTCCACACTCCAGTACCTCTTACTCCGTCCTGTGTTCTGTAGGTCGTCTGGATCTATTTGTTCATCTTGTTAAGACCTCGCTTGCGCAGAAGAAGGACTTTGCTATTGTTGGCCCATCTCTATGGAATGGACTTCCGCTATCGTTTCGTGCAAAGGGTCACTGTTGGTGATAGAGCTCGTTCTTTAAAAACGTTCTTATTTCTCCGGGGTTCTCATGCTGGAAGCGCATCCGAGTAGTTTGTTCTGTAAGAAGCGCTATATAAGTTACCAAATACAAATGCAAATACTCTAAACGCGTACAGGCTAATTGTTACAAACATCCATTTAGGCGCAGTATCCCATCGCATCTACCCTCTTAATGCAATATATGCCAAGTTCTAGCCTCCATTGCAAACCTTATCTGTATTCCTTATTGAAATCGCTTTCCTGTTGTCAAAACTACATACAAAGATCTGCACCATCCAGAGTACGTTTGAAGCGGTCAAATATGCCCTGTTGGCGATGACTACCGGCTTGGCCACGTTGCACCTGTACGTTATGCTTAGCAAGCAGTTGCGAGACTGAATCCATGAACTCTCGCCAAGTTCGACCTGCAGAAGATTCGGCCAGGCCCGTGGGCCACGCTTGTAGATCCGGCTTAAAGCCGTGGCAACTTCATCCGCGCTGTTGTCGGTCGGGTTCAGCGTCTTTATAGCGAACGGCAATATCAACAACGATCAGGACATACTAGTATGTCTTGCAACGGCCCCTTCGCTGTAAAGGCCAGTTTCACTGCCGCATGACTGCGCCCGTATCCCTTAAGACTGTAGTCAATCGCAGCGAACCTAGCATCCATCACCTCTCGCCTTGACAATGAGTCTCCAATAGACTACACCGCCCATAAAATTGCCGAGGCGTGAGATTATAGGATGGTGCCAAGCACCGGGATGTTCTTGCACGGGGTGTCGGGGCCAAGCATCAGGGTTTCCCCTAATGCCGGCTCGCTCGAGAGCCTACGCCTATCGCCAACCGCGACTTCGCCGAATTACTGCGCCAACAAGTCAGGCGTTCTTCTTCTCATACTCTGATATGTGTGGTGTCCTTATGCATGGCATAGGCAACGTCGTATGAGGCACGCGCGGTTGAGCTGGTTGACACCACGGTATCTTTATGACAATCGTTTATAAAGCTTGGTGAACTGCCCGCAGTAACGATATTTGCCAGTGTTCAGAAAGCCGCCGCTCGGGACATCCTCGTTTGAATTTCAGGCGGAGGCAGAGCGTCATGTGGGCTGTTCATCAACAAGCCGCCAGTCGTTTCGACTGATACAGGCAATAGCTGACACTTATTACAGCCACATACGGCGCAGGTTCCCGTCTTCGCGCGTCGTCTTTTCCGCCCGGTCGTCTCAGCTAAAGTGCCATTGCGTTTCTTACATCGCAGGAAATACAATGTTGCCAGCAGTTGCCAACTGCGACAGTTCATTCCCGGCACACGACTCTAGATGAAGATATCTGACTTCGACCTCGAGATCAAGGGGAAGTCACACCACCACTGGCTACAGCGAAGCAAACCTGCTGCTCAAACTCCTACTCAAGAAACAATACCTGCGGGTCTGATCGCCTGCACCTATACTGGAAGTCGTTGGTTCAAGAGAAATACCAGTTCCTCGGGGACTGGGCCGCGGCGTTGGAAGGGGAAAGAAGCGGCGTTGTTGCACTTCTCGTCCGACGAAATCATACCGGTCGATTCTCTTGACAAGAAAATGAGGCGCATAATGGTGTTCGACGACGTGATGCTCGAGAAGCAGGGCCCGATTGATAAGTATTTAACGGAGATATGCCATGGCGGCGCAGACTGCTTCTATGTGACTCATAAATATTCCCGCAGTCCCAAGCAGGCTATCCGCGATAATGCGAACCTGATCGTCCAATTTAGCCAGGATTCCAAGAATATACGAGCAATCCACGACATATTCGTCGGAGTGCCGCCCCTTTTTCAGCAAGTATGTGGCCCAACCCTATGGCTTCGCAGTCATCGACCTGACAAGCAAATCGTACAACAGCAAGTATAGGTATGGGTTTGATCGCTCCCACATATACGCAAGGCATGCGTTTGAACAACTGCAACAACCTGGACAGTGTCAAGGAAACAGGAGGGTGACGCGCTGATCCAGAAATATATCGGCCGCAGGGATCAGCTTTAGCTCCAGTTCGAGGCGGAGAAACTCGCAGAAGCCGACTTGCAGTATGACGCAGCAAAGTTTTACAAGCTCGTTACTAGCGCAACGAGCAAATTGGCTAAGGCGACAAAGCAGCAGATAAAGTCACTGACGCTTTAAAGCGCCTGTCAGCGCAGATCGCGAAAGCCGAAGCCAACCCCAATCCAATTGCGGCACTGTTTGAGGAAGCACCGGTAACCGTGGCTGTGGACCCTGACAGCGGCCTTGACGCTGAGACGAATATAAAGTATGGAATCAAGCTTCCAAGCGAGCTCGACCTAAGAAACCCAGTGGTCATCGACAAGGCTGCCACACAGGTCTCGAATTCTAACCTGCATAGAAGGGCAAAACGGGTGATGAGCACGTGGCTATCGAACGATATCTGGATATCCTGCGTGCATATAGAAAACGCATTCGCCTCCTCTGGTATAGGTATCGGCGCCCCGCGGAGCGTAAGGGCACTGGGCTGAAACTCCAAGCCGAACAGTTCGGCGAGCTGACCATTGACCCCGTGGCGCTGCCTGCCGGTCAACAGACTAAGGTATGCGTAAGCCTTATACTCAAAGCTTCCGCTGACAAAAATTTGTATAGCCTCCTTACGAAGCGCTGTGTGAAGGTCAAACAGGCAACAGAGACTTTAAAGAAGCCGGTCGAACTGGCCGGGCTGCCCGTTCACGGACAGAAAAGCAAGAAATACCGGCTTACCAGAGGTGAGGGAGTGAGTACCGCGTTACAACAGTAAAGCCATCCAGACGCCTTTGTGGAAAATCTGCAGCTTCAGGTGGCCTCTGGGACCGCGGCAATGCTGGCCTAGACGACGAAAAACCGGCAGTCCCCGACGAACTGCTGTGTTCGGGAACAATTTTCAAAGGGTTGGTCCTCCAGTTGAACCGGAGCCTTTTCAAGACATAAGATTTCGATCCCCGCTGGAACGACAAACATGGAGCGGCCAGGACGTCTCGAAAAGTTTCTTCAGGAGATTCGAGATTTTACATTGCAGTAGCCGGAGCTCTCCCAGCAGCACCAGCGTAAGAATTTCAGTTTAATATTGTCCTCCGCTACAATCGACTGGATCATGTTCTTCTAATCGCTGCTGTATATCGACCCCATGAAGCGTTTTGAGCTCGCGCTTGTGAACCTTGGGACCTGCAAGTCGATCCACAACATCACCAGCACCAACAACAAGTTCGTCTATAGCCCGACAGTGGCACGACGTGAAAGACGATCTCGTTGCCAGAAGGCAGCTAAGAGTTTGCGCAGATCAATGACGAGATTCGGCTACAGTTCAAACCCAACAGCAGTCGGAATAACGGGAGCGACGTGACAGTGGGAACCGCGGGAACAGGAACGAACCATATCGCCGTTGGAACAAATGCCTAAACTGTGCGCCTAGGTATAGATACAAACAACAATAGGCGTCACGCGTCATTTATTTGTTCTAAAACATTGGGAACATCAAACACAAGGCTGCGGTTTTCCAAGTGACGCTATAATCGTAATCGTAATAGTAATTCCGAGATTTCTACAGCGCCCAACGAAAGCCGCGCAGCGGGGACCAGCTTATTTACAGGCGCTCAATCAAAACAAAATCGATAGGCAAAAGGGTTCGGTTCCAGGTCAAGATCCAAAAGTCAGACGGAGGGAGCGTGGCAGCTAAGGGGAGTGGTGTTTGGGGTTGGAGAGGAGAGAGAGATGAGGAAGAAGGGGTGTCAGGGTACTATCTGTGAAAGAGGAATGTTTTGAGTTTCGAGTGAAAGGTCGAAGCAGAAATTGTAAGCGGTAGAGCATCGATGAGTTTGTATGATGAGTCAGAAAACTGTCGCAATTCTGGGGGAGTTTATTCCAGAGTGGTGGGTCAGCGATGGCTACGGAGCGATTACCAAATTTTAAGGATGAGGTGACGGGAGGGCGGAAAAGTGTTAGGGCAGAAGAGGAGCGGGTTGAGCGAAGCGGTTGTGTTGTAAATAACTGACGAAGATAGGAGGGTTGGGAAGATTGAAGTGTGTTGTAGGTAAGTGATAGGACTTTGTACTCGATTCGTTCTGGTATTTTAAGCCAGTGTAGTGATTTAAGAACAGGAGTGATGTTATGGTGTTTGAGGGTTTTGGTGACAGCACGAACAAGAACATTCTCTATGGCTTGAAGGCGGCTTATTGGGGTGGAGCCTATGTTCAGGAAAAGTGAATTGCAATAGTCTAATATAGCATGGACTATGAATGATGCAGTTTTAAAGTCAAGCATGGGGCGGATTCTGCGAAAGTCACGGATACGCAGAAAGCAAGAGCGGGCGAGATGGGTAATGTCATCAGAGAAGCTGAGGTTTTGGTCGAAGATCACACCTAGGTTACGGACAGAAGAGTTAGTGTTAAAGGTGTGTATGCAGGCAGAGTCCAGGTTGAAAGGGATAGAGGAATCCGAAATTTTCTTGAGCTGATCGCGTAGGCTTATAAGTATGAACTAGGTTTTGGATGGGTTCAAGCACAGGAGATTAGATGTCATCAACGAGGAGATCTGGGTAACCGTACCAAGAAGATGATATATGGAGTCGTTGAAACAGTTCGGAGAAAAACAGATGAACAGTTGAGTGTCATCAGCATAACGGTGATGATCGACTTCGCTTGCTTTTTTAAGTGAACTGAGTGGAGTAGTGTAGAGGATAAACAAGAGAGGTCCAAGAACACAGACACGTGGGACTCCGTGAGAGGGCATGATTGGGATGAGGTTTCCGATATTTTGACGGAGAAAGAGCGGGAGGAGAGATAAGATTTTATCCAGGTTAGAGCAGTGTCAGTAAAACCGAACCAGGTTTAAATATAATATATAATATAAAGGCTATAATGTGTTTTGTGATAGAAGTATAGATAATTTCATTATGCAATGCAAGCAATTTTACAATGGAGGCTTAACCTGTTATAAACGGCATTTTGGCTAGAACGAGAATGTGTCTTGTGCTCACCGATGTCCTCTTAGGTCAAATATAAAGACAGAGACGCCTGATAGCGCAACAAATTTTGGAGTAACATGATCGTAAATTTTACGAAAAAGAACGTTTCTAAGAATTAGCCTGTTGGTGTATGGAGTAGGCCTATGCATGCCATTTTGCTAATGGGTAAGAGATATGAGGAAGGAGTAGGTATACAGATAATTTCACAATGGAGGCCAGAACTTGGCGCATATTGCCTTATCAGCAGTAATGCATTAAAGGGTAGAATGGGGATTCCATTTTGACAAGGCATATGGAATGTGAATACGAAAGATTTCAACACGAATCTGAATATGCTCTTGAGCTTGACAGATAGGTTATGGTAGAATGTGAATACGAATATGTGTTCGAACTTGACAGACAAATTTAATGAGATTTAGTGGTCCCCAAAACCAATGTCTGTCAAGTTGAAACGCATAGTCATTTTCAACATATTCATATTCGACAGAAAATACGTGTCAAGTTAGATATATAATTCCGGTCATATCAATACTTTCATAATAACTTTGTATATGCCTGGTTCAAATGGAATCGGTCCCAAAAACGTATTTACGTTCTCTACAGCAGTATATGCCGAGTTCAGGCGTCTGTTGTAAATTTACCTATAGTTCATTCTTAAATCTCTTACACGTTATCGACACCAAATACCAAGGCCTACTCCAAACACCAACCCGCGTATTTTTAAAAACGCAATTTTTACGCAGCACCCTACCCAATTTGTTAGAACATATTCACATTCTACCCAAACATGTCTCCTCCTGGATGACATTAATCTACTGTGCCTGAATCCATCTAAATCTGAATTCATACTTATTGGCATAGAACACCAGCTAAAAACATTTCTGACCCCTCTATCTCCCTCAGCTTGGACACTGCTTCCACACAGACCTTTAATACTAACTCTGCTATACGCGGCGAAACTTATCAACGAATACAAATACCAATAGAAATGAATATCCGGATTCCGGTTTTCTAGAGCGTCATCTAGCGAAATGTAATGTTTCAGCAAAAATTCGTTTACGCGCGTCATTAATTTAAAAGTTCACGAAATAATTGGTACTGGATTGTTCGCCAAATTTTGTTTGGAACCCATATACGGTCCATATGGGTGTCATCAAATGAATCTATTTGGACTCGGGCAGTAAGAATCCTTGAATACAGATTCGCACAAATCCGGAAATGCAGCTTATTCGAATACAGATTCTCCTATATAAGCAAAATGCACCAACCAGGTTAGGATGGTCATAAGGGTCCATAAGGAACCCATACGTGGTCCATATGGCATCGAGTGACTATACACAATTTTAAACGACTTCATGAAACAGAAAGGTTGCCACAAGACCTGAAAGAAAGTGAAATAGTAGCAATATATAAACAAAAAGGAGACGTTCTGGAATGTAGTGATTACAGAGGAATTAAGCTCCTGGAAATTGGACTGAAAGTGTACGAAAGGGTGATCGAAGGGCGCATTAGGGAACGGGTCAAGCTACATTATAGCCAGTTTGGCTTTAGACCAGGTAGAGGCACAACTGATGCAATCTTCATATTGAGACAGGTGCAGGAGAAAATGCTAGAAGGAAACAAAAAGAGATATTGGACTTTTGTAGATTTGGAGTCAGAGCCGAGCTGGTCCGCGGGAGAATTTGGTAGCCTCAGGTTAAGCGAGCAATCGAGACCAGGGACTCACTCGCGTATGTCACCATTTGAGTCCACCGCGTTGAACAGACCTCCGTGCTTGGTCTGCAATGGGTATGGCCTTGTCATAGGCGGGTGCCTAGGCTGGCCCGGTGTCCGGTGGCCCTGGACCTGTCACTGTCGACCGAGTGTAGAACTTGAATATGTTGGATGTATACATAAGCACCCGGACTGACAGTAGGGTCTCGTCAGCGGCCGTAACTCCCAACTTGCGGAGCAGCCGGGACGAGGATTGGAACAGGGCTCCTCTCCAGTTGAGGCCAACGGCCCAGAACTCACACGGCGCGCCCGGACGAACTTTAGCAACCCAGTCGATGGTGTCAGGTCTGTTGTAGTAATCGACCTTTTCTCGGTACGGACCGCTCATATCATTACAGTCCGCGGTGATAGTAACTTCAACAACATGGGCCACCCCATCCACCAAGGCCACCAAGTCAGGCTTGCGCCTTCCAACTCCAGTAACAATGGTCGGCTCCCGGATCACTTCGTGACCCTTTGATTCGACCCTATTGGCGATGAGGTCGAGCACCGAATTGTGTCTGTCACACCGGAGACGGTGGGTTCTCACACAGCTCTGGGAGATGTGAGCCAGGGTGCCTTGAGCATTGCACCCGGAGTCACACCATATGGTACCAGTACGACGCCCGCGAGAGCTGCGCTCTGCAGACGGCAACAGGTTCCCCCGCACTTTGATGGCCTGAACGTAGTCACCTCCACTCCAGTCTCTTCACTGACAATGCATCCAGGAGCCTCAAAGTCGTGCTGCTCCATAACGGGAACAAGTACCCATCTCTTCCTCTGGCTCACTCGGTGCACCTCAAAGAGGATTACAGCAACATCAAGAGCTGACTAGACGCCTTGAAGTATGAAGATTACGGCTGGGAGGTCATGAGATACTTCAAAATGGTAACATTGCTTATGGCTATCCAAGGCAATTTGACCAGGTTTCCCTGCTATCTTTGCCTTTGGGACAGCAGGGACAACAAGAAGCACTACCACAGGCGGGAATGGTCACAGCGAATCCAGTTCTTTGTGGAAAGGAACAACGTCAAATGGAAGCCACTGGTGGACCCCAGAAGGTGCTGATGCCACCACTGCACATCAAATTGGGCCCTATGAGACAATTTGTCACAGCTCTAGATAAGGAGTCGGCAGCCTTAAAGTACCTCCAAAACTTCTTCCCCTAAGCTGTCGGAGGCAAAGGTCAAAGCCGGTGTCTCCGTAGGACCACAGATAAAGAAGATCATGGAGTGCAAAGAATTCCCCAAGAAGCTCTATATGAAGGAGAAAGCGGCTTGGAACAGCTGTGTCGAAGTGGTTAGGGGCTTCCTGGACAATCACAAAGCCGAAAACTATGTGGAGCTGCTAGAGATTCTGGTGAAGATCTACGGTAAAGTGGGCTGCAGGATGTCCCTCAAAGTTCATATCCTTTATGCTCATCTTGATAACTTAAAGGAGAACATGGGAGCGCATTCAGAGGAGCAAGGCGAGCGCTTCCACGAGGATATACTGGACTTTCGAACGTCGCTACCAAAATCAGTGATGGGAGACTACATTCGATGGCTGATTCGTGAAAGTGATGTACAGTGTAATCATAAATCACGATAAACTACTCACTTATAAATCTTTTGTGGTCACTTTGTATAAATTGTAATTGTAATTGTAATTGTAATTGTAATAGTGTAAATACGCGTTAATATAGATTCATATGTTGTCTTTTTACTTTATTTGTATAAAAACACGCAAATTCGCCCATTTCTTTGTTTGAAATATGTAAATTTCGAAATATCGTTGTACTGGTCACAGAAGCAAAATTTTAAAGGAATAACAGCCATTTTTTATGCTTTTGAGGCATCAGCGAGTAATAACACTACCCAGCCCCAGAAATTGTGTTGCTTCGTGTTGTTGTATCATCATAAAATAAAGCATATACTGACATTTAGTCTAATGTCACATGGTGTCAGAATTGGTTTGATCTGAATCCATCGTTAGGACATTATTATTATTATTATAATTATTATTATTATTATTATTATTATCATCATCATCATCATCATCATCATCATCATCGTCGTCGTCGTCACCATCGTCATCATCATCATCATCATCATCATCATCATTATCATCATCATCACCATCACCATCACCATCATCATCATCATCATCATCATCATCATCATCATTATTATTATTATCAATATTATTATTATCATCATCATCATCGTTATCGTCGTTATCATTATTCTTATTACTATTTATTTTTTTGCATAGGTAGATTTATTAATATTATTATTATTAATTTTTTTACCCGAGGTAGGTATTGTCCCTCAGGTGGTGAAAAATTAATCCAGAGACATTAATGAGCGAATGGACTGGCTAATAATAATAATAATAATAATAATAATAATAACGCGATTGCCTTTAATGGCACATTCTTGGAGCCAGATTTAAGCGAAGACTGGCAATTCCAGAGAACAATCACCGTGCCTGAAGCCAAGATTAAAGAAAAGGAGAGAACCTGGAACTGGTCGTCGAAACCCAGCCGACGGGCCCCAACCGATCCTCTGGGTCAAGGAGCCACACCGCCTGTCGAAGGTCAGCCGGCGGGTCGAGGTCGAGGAGACGTCGACGCTCGGGTCAGCGAAGCCCACGACGCAGGCGCTTTCGAAGCAGACGACGACGGCGATGAAGAGGAGGGAGTTGGTGGTGCTGGATGTTCGTCCGATCCACACCGGAAGTTCTTGCGCCCCATCGAAGAAACGCCCACAGAACGCTCTACACTTACGCGACCGCTAACTCAGGGTTGCTTCTTCACCAAGGCGCTTAAAGACAAGATCACGCGATTCGGAGGTGCAGCTAGTCGACCTGTTTCCAGTGTGCCAACCAGGACGCCACAGCAGCTCTAGTTGCGCCAGCAACAATAGATTTGTATCATAATTGAAGTGACACAATAGATTTGTTTCATAATTGAAGTGACATAATAATAATAATAATAATAATAATAATAATAATAATAATAATAATAATAATGCGGGTTTCTGGTCACTGCGGACGGCTCGCACGGTCTAGCATGCCCTTTAGGCCCAGGAAGAACAGCAAGACATGCCTGTATCAATGACATCGTGTGGCGCGCCCTCGTGAAGGCTGGCTTTCCACCAACTAAAGAACCAGCAGGATTGGTTAGGTCCGACGGCCGACGACCTGATGGAGCAACCCTCATTCCTTGGGAAGGGGGTAAATGCTTGACCTGGGACGCCACAGTAATCGACACTCTGGCAGTCTCTTATCGATCCAGAACAGCCGTGGTCGCAGGTGCTGCTGCTGAGATCGCAGCAGAACGAAAGACCTCAACATACAGTGATATTCTCTCGACACACTGCTTCGTCCCTCTGGCCTTCGAGACTCTAGGCCCCATAAATCAGGAAGGCTTTAGCCTCATCAAGAAAATCGGACGCCATTTAACTCAAGTATCGGGAGATAAGAGGGAGACTTCTTTCCTGTTCCAACGCCTCTCCATTGCCATCCAGCGATCTAACGCGATTGCCTTTAATGGCACATTCTTGGAGCCAGATTTAAGCGAAGACTGGCAATTCCAGAGAACAATCACCGTGCCTGAAGCCAAGATTAAAGAAAAGGAGAGAACCTGGAACTGGTCGTCGAGACCCAGCCGACGGGCCCCAACCGATCCTCTGGGTCAAGGAGCCACACCGCCTGTCGAAGGTCAGCCGGCGGGTCGAGGTCGAGGAGACGTCGACGCTCGGGTCAGTGAAGCCCACGACGCAGGCGCCTTCGAAGCAGACGACGACGGCGATGAAGAGGAGGGAGTTGGTGGTGCTGGATGTTCGTCCGATCCACACAATCGAAACTGTCCAGACAACATTAACGTTGCGAACGTGCTTCCTGGTAGAAATGCAGATCGCTCTCCCGCAGTTATGAAAAAGCTAGCTCTTTTCCTGTAACTGGAAAAGATGGCTACGATGAAAGCGATGATGACGATAGTTACATAACTCCAAAGGCGTTAAAACCTCCGATGTTCTCAGATGACATTCGACCTCCCAGCATTCACCAGCCTTCAGGTCATTAATTGAAATGACTTTGGAACTGATGGGCAACCGACAGGACGGAGAGACTTCGAAAGCCATTCTGGCTCCAACAAATGAAACACTTTTTATACTGATAATAATAAACATAATAATAATAATAATAATAATGCTTCGTGAAGGTTTTGTCTCTATTTTTAATTTGGCCCTCACAGACCATCAATGGCTTCAGGCCTCCCTCCCCATTAAAGCTGGAGGTTTAGGCCTACGCTGGGTGTCTTCGCTTGCGCTACCCGCCTTTTTGGCATCCGCTGCAGGCACCCAAACGTTGCAAACTGCCATTCTTCAAAAAGGCCAAATATCACCAGATTTTCATCTCAACACTATGGTGGAACATTGGTGTGCACTCACCATGACTCCACAACCTAGTACTCATCTCTGGCAGAGACAATCCCAGTGGGATAAACCTCTATACGAGATATCGAAAACGACACTTATTACCAATAATAACGACGCGTACCACCAGGCACGTCTAAAGGCGGTGTCATCACCTCATGCCGGGGATTGGCTATTTGCCCTCCCCATTAACTCAATCGGTCTTCGCCTGGATGACGAAGCCGTACGTATAGCCCCAGGTCTCCGTCTCGGAGCTATCCTATGTCAACCACATAATTGCACATGTGGAGCTCTGGTGACTGCTGAGGGGTCGCATGGTCTCTCTTGCCGTTTGGGACCCGGCAGAATGGCACGTCACGCTTGTCTCAATGACCTTATTCACAGAAGTCTGACGCGAGCGGGCTTCCCATCAGTGAAAGAACCTACGGGTCTTTCTAGAACAGACGGCAAGAGACCGGATGGCCTTACCCTGATTCCTTGGCGTTCGGGGCGCAGCCTCCTATGGGATGTTACCGTGATTGACACGCTTGCACATTCTTACTTACAGGCAACCTCTGTTACAGCAGGAGGCGCAGCTGAACTGGCGGCCGATAGAAAAACTTTGAAATATGATCATCTCACTAATGCATACCACTTTGTCCCTCTGGCCTTTGAGACTTTAGGCCCTATCAATGGTTTGGGTATGACCTTTCTCACAGACTTGGGGCGTATATTGTCCCTCATATCCGGAGATAGTAGAGAAACAGGTTACCTTTTTCAACGCTTATCTATAACATTACAGCGTTTCAATGCAGTCGCCTTCCACGGTACATTTGTGGTGCCGAATCCAGACGAGGATTAGCCGTTCCAGAGTCCCTCTCTCTCTTTTTCTCCGGAAATTTTTGAACAACCAAGGGATTATACTTACCTTGGTAAATAATAATAATAATAATAATAAACCCAACAACAGCACAAACGAGTGTAGACCATAATAATAATAATAATAATTCTATTGATTCTTCAAATAATAATAATAATAATAATAATAATAATAATAATTATTATTATTATTATTATTATGAAACAAATCTATTGTGTCACTTCAATTATGATACAAATCTATTGTTGCTGGAGCAACTAGAGCTGCTGTGGCGTCCTGGTTGGCACACTGGAAACAGGTCGACTAGCTGCACCTCCGAATCGCGTGATCTTGTCTTTAAGCGCCGTGGTGAAGAAGCAACCCTGAGTTAGCGGTCGCGTAAGTGTAGAGCGTTCTGTGGGCGTTTCTTCGATGGGGCGCAAGAATTTCCGGTGTGGATCGGACGAACATCCAGCACCACCAACTCCCTCCTCTTCATCGCCGTCGTCGTCTGCTTCGAAAGCGCCTGCGTCTTGGGCTTCGCTGACCCGAGCGTCGACGTCTCCTCGACCTCGACCCGCCGGCTGACCTTCGACAGGCGGTGTGGCTCTTTGACCCAGAGGATCGGTTGGGGCCCGTCGGCTGGGTTTCGACGACCAGTTCCAGGTTCTCTCCTTTTCTTTAATCTTGGCTTCAGGCACGGTGATTGTTCTCTGGAATTGCCAGTCTTCGCTTAAATCTGGCTCCAAGAATGTGCCATTAAAGGCAATCGCGTTAGATCGCTGGATGGCAATGGAGAGGCGTTGGAACAGGAAAGAAGTCTCCCTCTTATCTCCCGATGCTTGAGTTAAATGGCGTCCGATTTTCTTGATGAGGCTGAAGCCTTCCTGATTTATGGGGCCTATTATTTTAATAATAATAATAATAATAATAATAATAATAATAATTATTATTATTATTATTATTATTATTGTAATTATTATTATTATTTTTATTACTACTTCACTTCAAGTATGAAACAAATCTGTTGTTGCTGGAGCAACTAGAGCTGCTGTGGCGTCCAGGCTGGCACACTGGAAACAGGTCGACTAGCTGCACCTCCGAATCTCGTGATCTTGTCTGTAAGCGCCATGGTGAAGCGACGACAGACCAGCACCAGATACCCCAGAGACATTAGCTGGACTAAGGATGAAGCACCCGCCAGCCTCGTCGGACTGGAGACCGTTCTGTGATCCAAAGCACTCTGATCGCTTTGCTCCACTAAGTACATCTGAACGAGCCATTGTCGAAGCCATTTCTTCGTTTCCTGCAGGTTCGACAGCTGGTCCAGACGGTATAACCCCACAACACCTCAAAGACTTTTTTCATCTACGGCAAATTCGCACGATCCGAAGCTCCCTCACGACCCAGGTCGCAACTATCCTGGTTCATGCATTCATCTGCTCAAGAATTGATTTTGGCAATGCCATCCTCGTAGGCCACTGCACAACTCCAGTCTGTCTTGAATGCTGTGGTTCGCCTGATTGGTGACATTCCTAAGTTCGGCCACATTTCTTAATTTATGTTGGAACAATTGCATTGGCTCCCAATACGGAGCGTATTCTCTTCTAAATCTTGACACTTGTGCGAAACTGTCTTGTTGGCTGTGCTCCGTTATATCTAATGGAGTTCTGCATCCCCTTTTCTTCTATTCCTAGCCGCAGACCACTGCGTTTGTCGGTTCATGGCGATCTCGCCGTCCCTCTAGCTCGAACTGCCACCGCTCAGCACCGCAGCTTTGCTATTTCTGGCCTTTTCTCTTGGAATGACTTACCTGCTGACCGTCGACGGGAGCTTCTCTCCCTCTCCCTCTCCCTCTTCCGTGAGTACCTGAAGACCGTATTATTCCCCAGTTCTGGGACGATGGGCCAGGAGCGCCTCTGATGAAGCTACCTTGAACCCCTGCTTTACAGATTTACGATTACGATCAGGTTGACCAAGTCATTGAGGAGGTGTACGAGGTTAAAATCGACTACTGCCGAAGTCAAGTCTTTGAGGTGTTGTGGAGTAATACCATCTGGACCAGCTGCCCAACCAGCCGGAAGCGAAGAAATGGCTTCGACAATAGCTCGCTCAGATGTACTCAGCGGAGCAAAGCGATCAGAGTGCTTTGGATCACAGAATGGTCTCCTGTCCGACGGTTGCTTCATCCTTAATCCAGCCAATGACTCCGGAGTTTCCGGTGCTGGTCTTTCATCGCTGTAATGAGGCGAATAGCAGCCTTGTAATTGCCATCTTCCAATTTGCTGGCAACTGCCGATGCAAAGTGGTTTGCCGTGTCACGTTTTGTCAGGCCTGTACCTCGGGAGGCTGGTGGTTTGTATTCGACTTCATCTGTACAGCCTGCAGGCTCTGTTGAACGCCAGTTCGCTATTCTAACGAGAACTGTCCGCGTTAGGTTGCCTTTGACTCCCCCTATTTTTGGTTTGACTAGAATACATCCTCCAAAGGCTAAGAGGATCGACCATTTCCCAGTGTCATCTGGCTCGCGAACGACAGCTCTATAAGTTAACCCAAAAAAAGGCACCGCATGACGCTCTTGCCGCTTGAAGAATTCGCTTAACGAGCGCAGCTCTTTTTACGGGGTGTAAAAGGTTTGACTCTGGATGCCTACGACGGCATTGTCGGTCTGAATCTGGCTGTATTTGAACGGAATCTTGCTTAGCAGGGCTGGCTGCAGAGGAAAGTGACACAACCGCATTGGGTGATAGCATCTCTGCTGGGGACTGGCCGGATCCCAAGCAGCGAGCAGGATTACTACTACTACTATTACAAGTTCTACTACTACTACTACTACCACTCCCACTACTACTACTACTACTACTACTACTACTACTACTACTACTACTACTACTACTACTACTACCACTACTACCACTACCACCACTACTACTACTACAACTGCTGCTGCTACTACTACTACTACTACTACTACTACTACTACTACTACTACTACTACTACCACTACTACCACTACCACCACTACTACTACTACAACTGCTGCTGCTGCTGCTACTACTACTACTACTACTACTACTACTACTACTACTACTACTACTACTACTACTACTACTACTACTACTACAATAATAATAAGAGAGCAACGCCGAAGTTCCATCGCACAAAATGCCTTACAAAGCCATCCCGAATTGGAGCCGATAGTCCCTTAGGATTTAATTGAAGCTCTGGCGGTGAATGATATCGTGCTGGTTCTGTGCTCAGTCCATGAATTGTTACAATTCAGACTGGCAAGGGTTGTTCTGGTCCTGTGTATCTTGGGGTTGACTGTACACCTGTTCTGCCTGGGAAGCAGAGGCAGGCTCTGAACGTCCACCACTGCCTGTTATCGCAGCACCAATTCTGTGACCAATACGTGATCCAACAGCAACACCTGGGGCCGTTGTGGCCATCTGTGCGAACCGATCCGGCTGCCTTGGTTGGCTAACAGCAGATGGTGCTGGTGGTGGTGCACCTCGAGCTGTTGGTTGCGCTCTGGCTGGTATGCTGGAAACTGGTCAAATTGGTGCACCTCCAAATCCCATGATCTTGTCTTTAAGTGCAGTGGTGGAGAAGTATGTATGTATGCATGTATGCATGTATACATGTATGTATGTATGTATGTATGTATGTATGTATTATTATTATTATTATTATTATTATTATTATTATTATTATTATTATTATTATTATTATTATTATTATTATTATTATCTGGGGATTTCTTCTCTCTACGCTGCATTGGTCTTGTCGCTAAGCGCAGTGGTGAAGAAGCAACCCTGAATCAGCGGTTGTGTAAGTGTAGAACGTTCTGCCCGCGTTTCTTCGATAAACCGTGACCGGTGCGGATCGGACGAAATCCTGCTCCTCCAACTCCCTCCTCGTCGTCTTCGCCGTCGTCTGCTTCGATGGCGCCTGCGTCGTGGGCTTCGCTGATCCGAACGTCGGCATCTCCTCGACATTGACTCGCCGGCTTACCTAGGTCAGGCGTTGCGGTTCCTTGACCTTGAGGACCGGTTGGGATCCGTCGGCTGGGTCTCGTCGACCAGCTCCTGTCTCTCTCCGTTCCTTTAATCTTGGTTACAAGCACAGCCTTCTCTCCTTCTTTAATTTCGGTTGTGGACGACTTTTTCATTTTATTCTTGTCTATGAAGACCTTAATTTGCGACTGGGTACGCTCGCTCGTTGCATTGAGTGCTAGTTCTGAGATCATGAATTCGTCTGACTGCCTCTTCTGAACTAAATCCCTCAGGTCTCGTCCGTGTTTTCTGCTGTTAACCTTTGTTAATGCTTCGTCATGACTGAAATCAATCGCTTCTTCTTCCACCGATGGAAGGTCACACGAAGATATCTGTTCTAGGCCAGGCAGAAGACAAGGGAAATGACAAGGAAGCGAAGAAGCATGGTCTCTGGTAGAATGTAAGTAACGCTGAATTGGGGCTGCCTTACGGCCGATGATTGTTCTCTGGGATTGCCATTCTTCGTTAAAATTTGGCTCCAAGAATGTGCCGTTGAAAGCGACTGCATTAATTCGCTGGATAGCGATGGAGAGGCGCTGGAACAGGAAAGAAGTTTCCCTTTTGTCTCCCGACACTTGAGATAAGTAGCGACCAAGTTTTTTTTTATGAAGCTAATGCCTTCCTGATTTGTGGGGCCGAGAGTCTCGAAGGCCGGAGGGACAAAGCAGTGTGTCGAGAGAACATTGCAATATCTTGCAATCTTTCGTTCGGCTGCAATCTCCGCAGCAGCACCTGCGACCACGGCTGTTCTGGATCGGTACGAGTCTGCCAGAGTGTCAATTATTGTAACGTCCCAGGTCAAGCATTTACCCCTCTCCCAAGGAATGAGCGTTGCTCCATCAGGTCGCCGGCCATTGGACCTAACCAATCCTGCTGGTTCTTTAGTTGATGGAAAGCCAGCCTTCGCAAGGGCGCGCCAGACGATGTAATTGATCCAGGCGTGTCTTGCTGTTCTACCGGGGCTCAAAGGGTATGCAAGACTGTGGGAGCCGTCCGCCGTGACCAGAACCCCGCATAGGCATGCGTGGGGGGCGCAGAAGTCTATCCCAAGTCTAAGGCCTGTTGTAATGCGCACAGCCTCGTCGTCTAGCCTCAAGCCACAGGCACTTATGGGCAGCGCCAAAAGCCAGTCGCCAGAGTGTGGTGAAGAAACTGCCTTAAATCTGGCTTCGTGGTACTCAGATGTTATTGAGGCTCTGAGGGTTGCCAGACTCTTTTGAATAAGTGGGCGGTCCCAAGTTACCTGTTTATGGGATATTGGGGCCTCGGGATTGGGGACATTTAATTCGGCTGACCAGCGGGTCCGGGCTTGTTCCAAAGGACCATACGGGGGCAGGTCGTAAGAGGAAAGAATGGAATCTTGTAACGTTGTGGATCCTGCGGCTGAAGACAAGAAGGCGGGAAGTGCCACCGAGGACGCGCCACGTATACCAAGACGTCCATCTCGGACAGGTAAAGATGCCTGATCCCAGCTCTCATCAGTCAGAGCCAAGTTGAGCATGTTGGTGAGGCCTTTGTGCAGCAGTTGGTCGAATGTGTCAAGAGCCGGGTTGTCCATGCAAGGTGTGCAGCGGAGTGTGTGGAGCAGGGTGCAAGAGCTTAGTGAGTTGCGAAGAAGAATTAGGGCATTGTGGCAAAATAATGAGTACTGTGGCAAAATAATGAGTGCCCAGTATGCAAATGAGTACCCAATATGCAAATGAGTGCCCTATATAAGGCGGGGACATGATTTGTAGTAGTTCAGTTCGTCCGTAGTCAGTTGGTCGTCAGTTAGTAGTCAGTCAGTTCTCGTCGTTTGTTTTAAGAAGTTGCTAATGTGCTTGATCTGATTGTCGGATCGAAAATAAACGTTATATTTCGGACGCTTTTGGCTTGGTTGACTACGTCATATCCCGATATACCCCGGGAGCCCTACAGATACGGACTCGGCTAAGCGCTAAGGAGGCCATCCTGACTCCTTCTGTAACTCGGCCTGGTGTTGGCGGAAGGAGGACCGGCGGTGCAGCATCATGCCTAGATATGGAAGCCAGGTGGTGAATCCCTAGTGATAATTGTGCGCATCGCTTCTCCAGTGCATCCTTGAGAGCTTCGCCCGTGTAAAGAGATGTGCCCAGAAGACAGGCATTGTCAGAAGGTGTGACCGTGAAACAGTCTAGAGGAGATGGCAGGTTGCTATGTTGGATGTGTGCTATAACTTTGCACTTACTGACATTAAGTGTCAAACCCATTTCGCCCGCGACCCTGATAATAGATTCGAGTCTGCCGCCACTACGGATGCTTTCCCACCCAGAGTGAGGTCATCCAAATAGCCAAGGCGTAGAGGATAAGAAAGACCTGTCAGAAGCGGTTGAATGGGGAGGCAGAAGAGAAGTGGGCCGAAGGGATCTCCTTGCTGTGGACCTGTTTGTGAGAGTATTGTAAAATCGCCATATTTCAGAGAGGAAGGTCTGGAATAAGCCAAACTGCAGTAGGGGTAGAGTTCCGGAATGACGTCCGATATCGCCGCCAGCACGTGAGTGCGGTTAAGGCTATTAAAGGCATTGCTGAAATAAAGTTTGACCAATACTGAGTCGGGGGATAAGTCAGTGAGAAAGCGCCTGGCGGCGTCACGCCGCCTCGCAACCCCATGGAGTCCCAACTCCTAGCTGGAAAGGAGCAAAGTAGTCAGACTGCTGAGCAACGGCGAAAGCGTTAGCGCGTTTGGAAGCCAGGCGTCTCTAATAATAACCAATAGCAATCGGCCGAACTCCCTCCGATCTCTTCCTGAGGGCGAACAAGGTGCCCCCAAACAAGTATTGGCTAATGTCGTCTGGACATATCCCTGCTAGCAAATGGTTCGTAAGGGAAGTCAGGGATGTCACAAGGTTAGGGCCGACCTCCTTGCAGTTTACTAAGTCGAGGATGTGCTGTTGGGCCGAATTCCGTCAGGACCGCCCGCCGAACCTGCCGGAAAGGAACGGACTGCACGCAAGACCTCGCCTTCGGTCACGTGAAGAGGGGGCATGTCTGGAGCTGATGGTGAAAATGTATTTTACGTGTCTCGAGGCGGAAGATGCTTTGCACGCAGTTCCTCAGCAGATTCCAAGTCGGCTTGAATGGGGAGATCATAAGAGCATAGAATTCTAAGGGCGGCTCGTATGTTACCATCCTCAAGTTTTGCAGAAACCGCCTTGGAGATGCCGTTTGTGTCTGATCTTACGGTTGAGCGTCTAAAGGTCAGTTCTGCCTCCGTGGTGGGGATGGAAAAGCGAGCTCCTGCTGCCATCTGAGACCGAAAGGCGTCCATCCTCTTCTTGATAAGGTGGGTTAGGTTGTGTCTCTTGCCCCCTCTTGTTGGATGTGCGAGGGAAGAGCAGCCGAAAACCATCAACCTAATCCAGGCGTCCCGATCTAGTGGGTTGTGAATGATGTCGTCAATTATTGCAATAAGTAGATTAGCCATTGCCGGCCTTGCCCCCCTAGGAATGCGCTTAATCAGGCTGCCCGGATAGCTTGGATGGTCAAGGTGAAAATCCGCCGACAAAGGGACTTGATCAGTGTCTACAATATGGAAAGACAGCGATTGACTCTGACTGAAGGCTATGCCCGGCGCCGCTGGTGGGGCAAGCGTCGAGAGCGGCGGTTTGTGCGACCCTGGACAGGGGTTATTCCGTGGGCCGTGTTTGTGAACAAGGCCGTCGACAAGGTGCAACTGTCTAGTCGCTTTGCAGACGCTACAGATTCCCTTGGCCTTCTGCGTTGTTTGTGATAACGGCAATGGTTGAGTGACCTATTCAGCCGTTTGACTGAGTGAGTGAGGATATGGACTCGCTCGGCGACGCCGCGATGAATGGCGGCGTTGTGAAAAAGTTTCTGAACCCTTATAAGGCCTTTGAATCATTACAGAGTGATATCAATTAGTTAAGTTAGCCATTATTATCATTATCATTATCATAATCATTATCATTATCATTATTATTAATCGGCAACTTTGTATAGCGGGCCAGAAGCTTCTTCTATAACTATGGTCCTTTTCCACTACGCATCGTCCTGTTTCATCGTTTATTTGATTATCATTCTGCATACGAATGTCTTTTCAAACGGATGTCTGTCGTAACGCGAACACAATTCTAATTCAATAGAGTTACGTTACGAAGCAAGCCAGGACGTTAGCCTAGGACGAACTTTAATCTACTCTACCCATAACAGATGACTGCAGTGTCTATCTTGTCTACATTTTTAACTGCGCTCTGTCTTTCGCTCTCTCTCAGAGCTACTCGACTATCCTGTATGGCGTCTGATTCCCAACTGCCCTAAGATAGATCCTGTATGTGGAATCTTTTGCTTAGAATCATGTGTTAGATTTTATTGGTCAATATTTGTAGAATTTCCCAAGGATACCGATTGGGTTGTGGTTTTCCTCCTTGTCTACAGCTTACTCAGCGTGCTCTGTTTCTGTATCAACCTCTGACCGGTTCTGTTCAGGAAAGCATGGTCTCTACATATCTGCCGTATTGACTTCGTTGTTTGCGTCTTTCGTTCGTTATTTATCTATTTTAATCTCTCCCTCTGTATCTCTACATGTTTGTCTTTATGTATCTCTGTTCATGGCTGTGCATAGCTCTGTCAGTGTTGTCAGTTAATTAAGATTCCATCTTCCTGTCTGAACTTAGCGATCGGTCATTCGCCCTACTCACTACGCGCTGGCACGGCCTCTAATGTAAAGCAGGTGTTGGTACAAGTTCTGTGCATTATCTGTCCTCTCTTCCTGCTCACCACCAACATCGACTACACTGAGTGAGTCTGGTAATATACTATGACAACAAGTACTAACCTTCATACTTGCGTACGTACTTAAATTACCTCGGTTATATTTCTGTAACCCAGGTAATCTAAGCACACAAGCAAGTATAAAGTATTACTAGCCTTAGTTAGTTCAGTCGTTGTTGGAGGTGAAGGATGAAGAGATGGGACAGCTAGTGCAGAAATATCAACTGATGCCAACGCCCGGTGTGGAAGCGGAGTAGGGAGTCTGAATTATTACTTTGTCCAGACAGGGAAGAGGGAATCTTGACAAGTGATTCAGAGTCCACACAGGCAGAGATACATAAGACAGTCGGGTAGAGATACAGAGAGAGGTACGGAGACAGATCAGGCTGAATAAACTCTAGATTGCGAACAGGGAGTTAGAGTTGAAATGTAGTATCTTATAAGGAGGATGGGTTGCTGTACACGTCATTGCCTGGTGCTAGGAGGACCCAGCTTCGCAACGGGCCGTGAAGATCCGCCCAAGTAATTGATATTTCCTAAAAATGGAATTTGTGGAAGAAGATCGAGGGAATGGGCAGAAATGAATAAGCCCGGCTAGTTCCAAGATAGCAGACAGGCTCTGTCCTAAGTCAGTCGAGCTCTGGACGCGACAGAATACGGTCGAACTCAGAGTTGGCTCTCAGAGCTAGAAACAGCTGAAATGTAGTCTCTTATAAGGCCCAGCATCTACTGGCGCTGCAGCAATCTGTTATGGGTAAAAGTAGATATGAAAGTTTGTCGTAGGCTAAAGTTCCTCGCTCGCTCCGTAATGTACTCTGATTGAACTAGAATCACGCTCGCGTTGTCAGACATTGATTCGAGAGACATTCGTATACCGAATGATAATCGAGAATAAACGATGAAAACTGTACAATGCGAACAGGATGAGAAACCTCACATCCTAATCTGTGGAACAGAACTGTATCATACTTCTATGCAATGCCCCTCAGACTTCTCAACCTTCTCACATTCACCATCTATTAACTATCCCACCGCACAGATCTACTTGTTCTTCCTCACACCTTTTTGGGGCACGGTAGCATGTTGGATAGAGCGCTGGGGTTGTGACGCGGAGAGTAGGCCTATGGGTTCGATCCTCTTCGGAAACGGTTATTGTGTAGGGACCTTGAGCAAGTCCTTCAATCACAATTGCTCGGCGCCATCGATTAAGTCATTAGATAGTGGCGCCTAATAGATGCAGAAATAATTTCACTATATCAGCTTCGGGTGTCCTATCTCGATGCTGTAACCACGCCTTAATCTACGTTGCGTCAACTCTTTGGATCAAACTCCCGTCAGACCTGCGCCAGTTCGTTTAGGGCCTATCCCATTTTCTCGTCTGTCAATCTGAGTACTTATCCGCTTGCCCTCTCACCTGCAACTTTTCACTCAAGACTGAAAACCGAACTTTTCGAGGTATCCTATCGTGCTTCCGCTCCTACACCATCCCATGATCACCACCAACGATTTCCACCGTACAGTAGCACCATATGTGTCGTATCGGAGATCGTAAACTCGTAAACTGCAGTAAGATCCACACAGCGCCCAAAAAAAGCTAAATCATGGTAACCAACTTTTTTTGCAGGCGCTCAGTCAAAACCGAATCATAGACAGGTAATTAAGGTAAGAATCGGTTCCAGGTTAAGAGCAAGGGGTGGTGCCTGAAATTGAAATGCTTGTATAGCCCTACTTTGCACCGAAACTGACCGAACAACCTGACTGTTGTGGACTTGGTTTGATACAGCGTCGGTATTAATTTGCGGGTCTCCCTGACGCGGCTTTTGTGCGCTGACCTGTTTCGGAGATTTAAATTCAAGCCTACCATATTTAACATTTAGGCCTACATTGTGATAGGTTTCCATGTGACAACCATTGATGTAAACCTGATTGTGTGTATATTTTTCTGACTGTTGTCGATCAACAAAGTGACCAATTCTTACTTTTATTTATTTCTAGCTTACTGGTCACTTTTTATTTTCTGTTAATAATAGGCCTATTTATTCACATACAATCTAAATAGACATAAATCGTTAGGTCATATGAAATACTTCTTTTGGAAATGAGACAATGCTGCACTTAGCAAGTTGGTTGACCCTTTTGGGTTGTACTTTTGACAGCATCACATTAACTGATAGCGTTTAATAAATGCAGAAATAATAAAAAATGAATAGCATCAGCAGAAAACGTTTGTAAGTTTGTACGATATACTACTGTCAAAGATTTTAGAGTCTTAGACTCTAAGATCTTTGCTACTGTCGTATTATGTTTGAATTTTTCTTTTACTGATGAACCAAAAAGCCTACTTTCATCAATTAATTATCTAATATTTTCTCTCTTGATCCATAGTCTTTTGCGATGTGTCAGCGTTGCTAAGCGACATACTCAGTGGACGCCGAGGAATTTTAGTACGCGAAATGTGTTAACTAGACCAGTTAAACCAGCTGCACTGTTTGGTGTGTTAAATTTTCAGAATTGAATAGAAGGAAGTATATAAAATGCCGATGAAGTCAAATTCGCCAATGCTGTCAGGTGATGTTTCAAAGAAAAGAAAAACAAGTCAATCCGAAAGCGAGAAAAAGAACCCGGCAGTTTCCTTTGAAGTTTATCATTCGGAAGCTGCAACTTTTCAGAGCATTGGTGAACCCAAAAAAGCCATAAACAGTTACACAAAAGTAAGTTTCACATGTATATTCTGAAGTATTGTTGTTGTAATTATCATTAATGCTATAATAATTGTATTATTACAGTTTCGAGCGTGTATGCAGTTAAAAATGGTCTTAGACATGTAAAATGTCTGCCAAGTTGGAGCTCATATTCGTATTCATAATCGAAATTCATATCCACTTTCGCGGTCCGATTAATCCCGTGACGTACCATTTGTCACTGACATATAAATGAGAGAAAATGGTGTAATTTGTTCACAGCTAAATGAGAGCTGAGAGCCATTTCACCCATAATCCTGCTCAACGTAATCACCAACCAAATGTCACTAGAACCCATTTCTGAAGGGAAACCTCTGAGACCTCAACTTTACCCATATCCCAGCTAAAGCCCTTCAAACTTCCCCCTAAATTCCATTTTTCTTTGTTCTTGGAAATATCACAAGTTCTCCAGCAAATTTACATTCTCATCCACATCTCAAACCAAAGTGCATCAAACACCATACTGCTTGCCCATATCACTACCAAAAGCACCTATGGCACATTAGTAGCAAACCCTCATCTTAGCTATATCTTTCAAACTGCCCCTTAAATTTCAATTGTCATTGGCTTCTGAAACATCCCAAGTTCACCAGCAAAATTTACTTACTCATCCCCTTCACAATCCAAAGCGCATCAAACACCATGCTCCTCACCCATATGACTATCAAAAAACACCCACACCACATCCATAACAAAACCCACTTCTCAGCTATAAGCCTTTAAACTTTCCCCTAAATTTTCCTCTAAACTTTCAGTTGTCTTCATCCTGAGAAGTATCGCAAGTTTACCAGCAAAATTTACATACTCATCCTCACAATAAACCAAAGCTCATCAAACACCATACTTCGGATCCACATCACTTCCAAAAGGATGTTTGAAGGGCTATAGTTGAGATGTGAGTGATTGTTATGGATATGGTGTAGGCATTTCTGGTAGTGATATTGGTGGGGAGTATGGTGTTAGATGCGCTTTGATTTGTGGTGGTGATGACAACGCAGATTTTGCAGGTGAACTTGTGTTATTTCTGAGGACGAAGACCATTGGAATTTAGGGGAAAATTTGGAACTTTGAAGGACTATAGCTGAGAGGTGGATGTTTGCTATGGATATAGTGTGAAGGTTTTGGTAGTGATATTGATGGGGAGTATGGTGTTAAGTGTGCTTTGGATTGTGATGGAGAGAAGTATGTAAATTTTGCTCATGAACTTGCCATATTTGTTCATTATCAACTCTATTGCCAGTCCAGTGAAATCCAGTAACGGAATCCAGAGCCTACCCAGTGGAATCTGGTGATGGGGTTGAGAGGTTTAAATTGAATGCTGTATTACACACTATATAATCAGACAGTTGACTTTCCTGTGCGTTTCTGTAGACCAACCAGCCAGTGTGCGCATTTTTGCATGTGTCTAGGCATATACAAATAGACCAACTGGCCAATGTGCACATTTTGTCTAGAGGCTTATCCATAGGCCTAGGATAAAAAAGTGTAGATTTGTGCACATTCCTAGGACATGTTCCTAGGACAGCACCACATGGCATGTGTATATATGAATGCATATATAACATGATATGTGGACCTGCCGCTGTGTATTAATTAGTAGCGTCTGGCGCTGAGTATATTATGGGTATGTATGTATGTGTGTGTGTCTGTACTTTTATAAAGTGCATTTTAGGAAGCCCTCAAAACCGCTGGGAATGCTGCTGTGTACAGGATTTAAATAAATGAGTCTTTACGAGCGAATAGAAGGTTGTCTGCTGAGAGTTAATAGGAATGTCACAAATGTTAATGGGGATGCGGTTCCAGGGAGAAGGGCATATGCAAGACAGCACGCAATGTTGTGTAGTTTTAGCAGTGAAGAATCTGTAGATCACGACGAGAAGCTGAGCGAAGTGATTGTCAACCAGGATGGGCACCAACAGGGATGAACAGTTCTTGTATATACGCCGGAGCAGATCCGACAAGAGAGGACCGACAGGAGCAGGATCTTAAATTTGATTATATCTTTGACAGGAAGCCAATGGAGTGCATCTCTCATATATTCTGAAACATGAGAGAATGTAGGTAGATTGGCCACTAGACAAGTGGCACAGTTCAGAATGGACTGGAGCTAGTGGATACGAGAATTTGGCAGTCCCACAAGAACAGAGTTGCAATAATCCAGTCATGTCAGGACGTAGGAATGGAGTAGAGCTGTAGCAGTGGTGACAGATTTCAGCATATCAAATGAATTTGTTGAAGCTGATAGTGGCATGACCTGCATAGGGTGTTAACATGGGTGGCCATTTTCAGTTCACCATCTGTAAGCACGCCGAGATCACAAACAAGTTGTTGGGAGGACCAGGACCAGTCCGGAAATGCCAGTAGTAGCTCATGCTGATTAATTTTAGACTGTGCATGTTGCATTGCAGTCCAGAGATATTGGGTTTGGGGCTGGATTGAGTTGATGACATCCGTTCTTGAATAGCCGTCATGGTGGTAAAGACAGAGCTAATGCAGGTGGGGCAGTAGGATGGATGGACGTGGGAATAGAGTTGGACATCATCATCACATGACCTAGATTGCAAAAGTGAAAAAAAGATACGAATAGCGAGGGGAATAGCGGTGTTGAAAGCAATGGATAAAACTTGGAAGAGCAGAGCAATCAGCATGAAAACAAAACTGGAGGTATTAAAGACATGTGTATTTAGCACCATGATGTATGGATGTGAGACATGGGTCCTGACAAAAGACTCACGACGGAGAGTCTTGGCATTTGAGAGAAAATGTTACAGAAAAATCCTAAGGATCGGATGGACTCAGAAGATTAGGAATGAAGAGGTTTACGAAAGAGTGGCTATAACCGAGAATCTACTGCAGAAGGTTATTCAGCGAAAACTTGGATTGTTTGGACATATCTGTAGAATGAAGGATGACAGAAATATTAAGACTCTGATGTTTGGAATTATGGAAGGTACGAACAAGAGAGGCAGACCACATCGAGAGTGGGTGGATGACATTGAGGAGTGGTGTGGCGCGGACTTGCAGAGACTGGGACATGCGGCTCAAAACAGAATCGAGTGGAGACACATTGTGAAACGGGCATCGGACACCTACGGGCATTGAGCCCACGGTTATTGATGATGATGATCATCAGCGTATTGATGGATATGCGAGCCAAGTGCAGTGATGATTCGGGTCAAATCTGCTGTATAGAGGATATACAAAAGCAGACCAAGCACCGAATCCTGTGGAACTCTAAATGGAACGGTCAGTCAGAGCTTGTTCAATCAGTAGTCACTGCTGTAGTCCACTCATCAGGAAACAAATGAAGCCATTCAAAGGCTAGGCCCCCCAAACCAAAGCCATATGATGTTCTGAGATGCGTATATCATGATTGATAGTATCAAATGCAGTGCTGACATCGAGAAGAGCGAGAAGATTTACCTGACCAGAGCCAGTGGTATCACAGAAGTCAGAGATCAGCCATAGCAGAACTGTTTCAGTGGAGTGACCCCGTCTAAAGCCCAATTGCAGCTTCAAAATTAAGTCTGACACCTCAAGATAATGCAGCATCTGAACAGAGACAATTTTCTCAATCACTTTAGATAGGAAGCTGAGTTTGGAGACAGGCCTGTATTTGTTAATGTCTTCAGGTTCCATTCCCGGTTTCTTGAATGAAGGCCGCACAAGAGCACTTTTTTGACTAGCTGGTAAGATACCCTCCTACCCTCTGTAAGTGATGCATTACAGAGTTGGACCAGAAAAGATAACAACTCATCAGTGAAGTCGTACAGTAGGAAAGTTGGTTATGGTCAAGTGTACAGGATTTTGGTGGCATGGATGGAATAATTGACCGTAGTTCTAATTCTTCACCAGGTAGAATCTCTCAAAACGGTGTTCTGTAGATGTATATGTAGAAGGAGTGGAACCTTGGGTGTCGTGTCGAACATCAGAGACCTTCCTCAGGTGACGATGGAGAAATTCAGCTGGAGAAAAAGAGGTTTGTAGCCAAGTATAACTGAAAGGTTTTTCCATAATTACCTACTGTAATTGGAATCTTGAGCGCTCATAGGCCTGCACTTTTTCCTGGAGGAAACTATGTTTATGCTGCAGTAGGCTTATCCACTCCAGTCAGTCTTTGTTCATCCCAGTCCTTTGGTACCTGCACTCTGTCCGCCTCCATTTCACCATCCATTTCACCACTCGACAGTCTGAGTTGAACCAGGGATTGAGTGGATTTATCCTGATATGGATAGGTTGAAGTGGTAAAAGCTCATCAATAGTAGAACATGGGAACAATGAAAGGTGCGAATGCATATGGTTGACTTGTTCGTGGCACTACTGCTCTTTGTGGCAGGCGCTGTCTTGAGAACTACTGCAAGGTCCACCTGGCATGTTTGCGCAGTGGTTCAAAGCGAAACCTTGTTTGATGTGCGGGAAGGGGGTTGCCAACCACCTTACTCTCTGTCAGGGCTTTGGCTGCCTTGCTGCCATAACAAAGTTGTGGCATGATGGGCCAAGATGAGTGGAGTGCGTTGAAGTGATTGATGTCTAAGTGCAAGACACTGTGCCTGATTAGAGATGGGTGTAATGGTGGATATACCCGCATCGTAATGATCACACCCCAGACATATGCTGATGATCTCGCTGCACTCCCACACGAGAATGGCTGCCGCCATCCACACGCCAGCAGCATGTATCAGAGGCCAACATGGATCCAATGCTTCCAGAGGCCAGTTTCAACCATGGTGCTCGAGTGGCCAGTTCCGACCCCGAGGCTTGAGCAACCAGTTCTGACTCCGAGGTGTGTGTGTCCATTTACGGTTCTGCTGTGTAGGAACCCGCAAAACGAACTTTCGCAGGTAGAGCCCAGGCCTGAGGAAGCATACATGGTTGTGCTGGAGGGTTTTACTTTGGGACAAAAAGCGTCACAACAGGGACTGGAAGCAGGAGCTGCAGGAGTTCTTTGCCCCGGAGGCTAGATGATTTCAGAAGGCTGTGCAGGAGCCAAGACCGGCAAAGGACCCTGAGGTGGCTTGGCTGTTCGGCTGTATGAGGCTGGCAGTGTGGCTGGAGAATCCGGGCTCCCTCAAGCCAGAGGTGCATCTAGTCTCGATGGAGAAGGGTGACCAACAACCGCCCCTAGACTGGCCCCGACAGGGTCTGTGGATGGGTGGGCTTGACCAGCAATCAGTGTTCTCCAGGTGGGTGGACCCAAAGCAATATCTTTGGAACAACCCTGACTTCAGGCTGCAGCATTTCCTGCTTTCTGCCTTCCTGGTGTGGTTCAAGGAACGGCTCGGGGCTTGATGCATGATGCCAAACCCATGGTTGTTACACGAGGGGCTCTGGGGTCTCGCTAGAGGCACGGAGCCATCTGTCAATGACGAACCCTGGGAGAAATGTTAGACTGACAGTGAAGTCTGGCTGTGCTGTTGGCACCTGCCTGGTGTAGCCATTGATATCCTTGACAATGTTGTGGTCCAGTTTAAGCCCCAGTTGAGCAACACACACTGTGAGTAGGTATTTGCCTTCTTGCTTCACAACCACCATGTCTGGATCTTCAACAAGGACGTGAAAAACTTCTGGCATATGTACAGAAGCAAGCCCATCCAGAAAGAGCCATCAACACTACGGTCTTCGACCTAGATCTCGGACAAGTAGCCCTGACAGAGCGACAGAGAGGAGTTTCTGGAGGTTGTCAACACCATGTCCAGGATTTTGCAGCATGGTAAAACGACCCAGAGGTCAGTGTAACCTACATCACATGAGAACATCCCAAGGACCTCCTCCAGGACCTGGTTTGGGACCACAAAGCGCTTACCTGTCATGATGGGCCGGTTGATGTCTACAATGTCCGCATTTGATGAGCACTGCCGGTCGATATTGTTGGCGAAAAGCCAGATGACTGTGCTGCATGGACTTAACGGCTCTACAAACAGGTCATGGAATGGGTGGAAAGGCTATCCAGCGAAGTAACGCCCTGCACTGCGCTTAGCCACTACAAGGACGATGCACTTACTCTCTTTGGGTACTACCGTCATGGACCAAGATGTGGTCTGTTTCACGAGGTCCAAGAAGACCCACAGTCATAGGCAACGACGTTGCGTGGCCCTACATGCACGTAATAAATGAGCTATGCTCTTTGCCTGTTGTGCTTCGACTGCCTCCAGAAGCCTAGTGGGGGCTTGGTTTGGCCAGGCAGGCTCTATGCAGTTCTGTTCTCGAGAAGGCATGACTTTGTGCCACTCCTGGTCCTAGAGGATGTGTAGATGAGGGGCATTGGCTACGAGGTTCTTGGTGAGCTTGTCCCCCAAAGGACAGTTGTGCATGAGATCCTCAGGGTGCTGTCGCAGCTATATTGCTCCGACCTATTGGAAAGCAACAAAAACCATGTCATCAACCTCATGTATGGCCTGGATGGGCATTGATACAACAAGGCTGCATGTGGGGCAGCTATACCAGGATGAACTGGAGGCCCGAAGTCCGAAGGTGTATCGATGCCCACAAGCTGATGCACAACAAGGCTGGCTGGCCCTTTGAAGAGGAAGACTTCTCACTGGACTGGGGGTTTCAACATGTTGCCAGCCAGAGGTATCACTGCTTGTGCAGAGAGCCCTTGACAAGGACTAGTCTATCGATGGCAGGGAAACTGTTGTGGACACATGGGGGATAACTGCCTTAGTGGTGTGCCACAGTTGCCAGCATGCAAGCTCTCATCAACCGACCACACAGTACATGCCACCACCTGCAGGAATCGCAAAAATGACAACTGAAGTTGTCAGAATGACAGAACATACATTGGATGGCTGAAACAGCAGATGGAGCGGCTATTCTTTGCGCTTCATCCGCTGGACAAAGGACAAGACAGCTGCAGCTCAGCAGTGGATGAAGCGCATGGTTAAACCAAAAGATTATGCCCCAACCAGAGGACCTCTCGGGACATACCAAGCCGGCATTATCGTCTTCAAGGAGTAAACGCAAGCAAATCATGGCTATAAGAGTATCCTCATGGCCATAAGCGCCAGTGTCAGTTTGTATATGCCCAGATGCTGAAAAAGAAAAGTGATGCTGCAGAGGGGATGCGTACAATCACTGCCAATGTAAAACAGCATAAGCCGATTCTAGTTATCTGGACAGACAGTGGGACGGAGTTTACTGCTCACAAGTTTTGGGAAATGGTATACGCCGAAAGCATCCAGCACCATTTCACAGAACCAAGGAACCACAAGCCTCTAGCTCGTGTTGACTGCTTTCACCTCACGCTGCGAACCATCCTGGAGAGGTGGTTCCTGGCAACTGGTCAGAATACCTAGCTGGACTCTTTACAGTTCATAATCAAAACATACAATGGGTGCATCCGCCTTGTGAGTAGGATGGCACCATCAAAAACTCGCCCTGAAGATATCAAATGCTTATGGCTTGAAGAAAAGGCAAGTGCTATGCGAGTTGCAGTACGAGTTTACCGCGAGAATCTACTTCCGGGCATTGAGTTATGGCATATCACCAACAGAATGGGATTTACAAAGGATAGTGCCCCAAAGTTGTCTGCTGAGGTTCAGAAAGTCAAAAGCAGAGTGGGCATTGGTACTTTCAAACTCACTGGCACATTCAAGGACTACGAACTTAACACCTGGCATCGAGAGCAGGAGTAATTATAATTGTAATCTGACAATTTTAAAGTGCCACTTCAAGAGTAAACTCATCAGGGGTGCTGCCGACCTGAACCAGTGAGACCACTGTCCAATAATGCAGACTTCAGGCGCTTGCAAAGCTGTGGAACGACAAGGACTGTCACAGAATAAGTCAGTGTCAACTTGAAGCGGCCGAACAAGAGAAAGAAGATCCATGCAGAACGTTATTGGTGAAAATTCACATACTGTATTTTACACATATTTTAGTAACTTGATTAGCATTTGTGCTGCAGTGTTCTTTTTGTGTATAGTGTAAAGAGTTGATTTTGTTTTTTTTTCACTGCAAAAATTGTTGCCAGAGTTTACTTAAGTGAGTAAGATGAAACAGTTGTCAGCAGAAAAACAGGTAAAAATTAAGAAGCTGGGCACACAGCGGCTTAGGCAGACCTTGATTAAGTATGAACAGATTAAAGAATGGAGTCGAGACGTTATTAGAAATGGTAGCCAAAGAGTGATTGATCAAAAAAGCAGCTTAAGTTGGCACTGTTATGAAGTCAAAGAGGAAGCCAGTGGAGAAACCTCCTTGCACCCCATTAACTGTGGAAGCAATGCTTCAAATGATAAAATTCCAAAGACAACAATCCAAATCAGCTGAATGTAGATGACAAGAACAATCGGAAATCCAGAGATAGCAAATGGAAATGCAAAAGCAGTATGTAGTGTCAGATACCTTTTAAAAGGGGGTGTTTTTTATTTGAACTCACCATGTATTATGCTATACTAAAAGGGGTGGGGTTAGTGTTCCGGCTGTTAGCACGTTTGATTGACAGGGTGAGGATATGTAACTTACATTTCTGTGTGTGACTAACTGCTGCCTAGAGCTTCTGTACAGGCATAGAGGTGGAGCCTAGAGTAGGCTGCACTTCCTGATTGATTGGAGCAAGATGACTTCTTGAGTCTGGGAGGCTGTGTCTTTATGTTTGTTCATATTCTTTTGCATATATAATGAACAAATGTCTGATTAGTAAGCAGGCAGGCAGGCATATTCTTTATTATTCAATAGCTAATTGCGCATCGGATACAAGTATTTAAAGAACACAAGAAAAACTTAATATGCATATAACATCTTAATAATAAAACATTTACGTGTTAAATTGTCAGCGGGAGGAATAATACGATCGTGGGTGTGGGGCCATAGGGAATAACTGAGGGTTTTAACTGGTGGGAGTAGCTGATGTAAGACATGGTTTGGATTGTTCAAGATTGCTTTAAAGAGACGAGCATTGGCTATGCCACAGAGTTCGTCGAATGTTGGGGAGTCCCCAGGAAAATAGTGGAGATGCACAAGTCTCCACATCAAAGCCTGGAGCCGAGCCTTAGCCTGTGCCCTCGCATAGCCCCACCACATGAGAGAGGCATACAGCATCCTGGCCAGTGTTGTGGCTCGGACAATGTCGTAGAGCCGAGGGCCATGTGCTACAAGAACTCGTATGGCATACAAAGATTGGCGTGCCTGACTATGAATCCGATCAATATGAGAATCAAAACTTAACATACTTGCTAGGGTAACACCCAATATTGTCATCTCTGGTACCCTGATTAAACCGGGAATCACATTAGGTAAAATTATTTGTTGATTTCTCATTCTTGGCTGGTGAAATATCATTTCACATGTCTTTTGATGATTAAGTTTTAAGTTACACTTATCCGACCAAAGGGCAACATGGTCCAGTTCAGCCAGGATCATCAAGCTATTGCAGGATGGTCATCATCATCATCATCATCGTCCGTGGGCTCAGTGCCCGTTGGTGTCAATCGCATGTTTCACCATCCATCTCCACTTGTCTCTTTCCAGTGCCATTCTGCTCAGCTCGTGTGTGTCCACTTCGCACCAGTCTGTGATGTCATCTAGCCATTCCCTGCACGGTCTTCCTCTGATCCCTGTTCCGTCCATAATCCCGAAAATGGCTTGCTTGATGAGTCTGTCATCTCCCATTCTGCATACATGTCCGAAGAAGTTCAGTTTTCTCTCCATTATCACCTGCTTGATGTTTCTTGTGTTTCCTACTCTTTTTCGCACCTCTGTATTTGTTATCTTCTGCTCCCATCTGATGTGTAGTATTCTCCTGTAGCATCTCATCTCAAACGCTAGCAGCTTGCTTGTTTCATGTTTGCGTAGGGTCCATGTTTCACATGCGTACAGGAGTATGCTAAATATGCATGTTGATATAATGTCTGTTTTTGTTTTTATGCTGATTTCACGGCTTCTCCACAGGTTTCCGAAGGCTGCCATCACTCCAGCTGCCTTTGCTATTCTTCTTTCCACCTCCTTCCCGCAGTCGTTGTCCCAGGTCAGCAGGCTTCCCAGGTACATGAACTCCTCCACGTTCTCCAGACTCTCCTCGTTGACCTCAATTGACGTTGTGTTTGTTCTCTTCCCAAAGGTCATTGTTTTTGTTTTGCTGATGTTAATTTTTAGGCCGACTGCCTCTCCTTCCTTGCATAGGGTGTCTATGTTCTTTTGTATGTTCTTGATGTCTTCTTCTATTAAGTCAATGTCGTCTGCGAATGCGAGGTTGCTGATCAGTGTTCCGTGTATGGAGACTCCGGTTTCTTTTTCTCTAATCTTTCGCATCATTCTTTCTATATAAGTAATGAATTCGGTCGGGGAGATGGGGTCTCCCTGTTTTGTGCCCACTGAGATTTGGAACCATTCGCCAATTTCCTTGCCTATTTTGACTGCTGACTTCGCCTCAGTGCATGAACAGTTGAGCAGTTGGGTCAGTCTTCTTCCAATCCCGAAGGACTGGAGTGTGGCTTGCAATATGTCGTGCCTCACGGAATCAAATGCTTTTTGAAAGTCGATAAAGCAGTTGTATATTAGTTTTCCCTTTCTTTTCGCTTTTTCGCCTATGAGTCTTAGTATTAGTATCTGTTGTGTTGTATTTCGGTCTCTTCTGAATCCCGCTTGTTCCTCCGCCAGATGTTCCTCCATCTGCGATTTCAGTCTCTCGAGTAGGATGGACATCAGTACTTTGCTCATGTGGTTCATAAGCGCTATTGTTCTGTAATTGCTGCAGTTGGTTAGGTCTCCTTTTTTGGGGATAGCCACTATGATTGACCTCGTCCATTCTTCTGGTATTTTTCCCTCTTTCCACGCTTGGTTGCATATGCTATGTATTTTTTCCGTTAGTATCTCTCCTCCTGCCTTTACTGTTTCACCGGTGATTCGGTCAGTTCCTGGCGCCTTGTTATTTTTTAATTTGTTTATGGCTCTTTCAACTTCTTCCAGAAGAATGTCTTCTTCTTCATCTTCTCTTGGTGGAGGTGTTATCTCTTCTAATTCTCTGATGGCGTCGCTGTTTTCCCCTGTTTTCTTGTATAATTCGCTGCAATATTCAGTCCATCGTTTTTTATTTCTTCTTTGTCTTGTAATATGTTGCCGTGTTTGTCTGATATCGTTGCCTGTCTTGGTTTCCACGGTCTGCTTAATCTTTTTATGAGCTGGTAGGATTGTCGGCATCTGTTGTTTACCGCCGCATTTTCTATCGCCTCGTGTTGTTTCCTCAGCCATTCTTCCTTGTCCTTTCTTGCCGCTTTCTTGACTCTGTTGCATTGATGTCTGTATTCATTTGCTCTTTCGTTCGATTCCATTCGTCTCTGTTTCATCTCACATTTCTGCTTTGCCAGTTCCAGTGTTTGGTTTGAGATCCATGGTTTGTTTCGTCTCCGGACCATCGGTAGTGTGGCCTCCATTACTTGTTGTATGGTTTCATTGAGTTGGGCGACTCTTTTGTTCAGGTCGCGTTCCTGCTCTTCTTCTGTTTGTGATTCCAATTTCATTTCTAGTTCTCTGCGGAATGCTTCCCGTTTCTCCTTGGTCTTTATGGCTTCCAGGTCTACTTCTAGCACGTGGTCTCGGTGACGATCCGTCCGTCTGAGCCTTGCGTTGAATTTTGCCATTACCAGGCTGTGGTCTGATGAGACATCCGCTCCTTGGTAGGTTCGGCAGTTCCATATTGCGGATTTCCATCTTTGTTCTACCAGTATCATATCTATCATGTTTGTATGTTTTCTGTCAGAGGCTAACCATGTCCATTTTCTACAATCTTTTTGTTGAAACCTTGTGTTGCTGATGTATAGGTTGTGTTTTGTGGCGAATTCAAGGAACCTTTCTCCTCTTTGATTTCTGTCTCCGAGGCCGTGTTTTCCCATAGCCTTCTCCCAACCCCTGTTGTCTTTCCCCACCTTAGCGTTCCAATCGCCCATGATAATTTTTATGTCCTTCTTTGGTGTCATGTTCATTGTTTTTTCGAGATCTTCGTAGAAGCTGTCGATATCTTCCTCCGAGCTTTCGGCCGTGGGTGCATATATCTGGGTTACTGCGACATTCAGCGGTGCTCCTCTGAACCTAGCTGTTATGATCCTTGCATTCACTGGGTTGTATCCTAGCAATGCCTCTCTGGCTCTTTTGCTCAGCAGAAAGCCCACTCCCTTGTGATGCTTTTTCTCCTCTCCCGACCATATAATTTCCCCTCCGTTCATTTCGCCCTTTCCTGTCCATCTCATCTCCGCCATACCCAGAATGTCACAGTTGTATGGTTCGATTTCTTTCCGTAGTAGTTCGAGTGTTCCGGTGCTGTGGAGCGTCTGTACATTCCATGTGCCGATTTTCAGGGTTGTCTTGGCAACTCCTATCAGGATGGTATAAGAAGATAACTGTCATCAGCGTATTTGATTAACCTATTGTTGGGTGCTAAAGGCTTAAACTTGGATATTGCAACTAGGAAGTTCACATGTCCCAAACCTGAACCCTGAACAATACTGGAGTTTATGCCAACTAAGGTAGAGACAGTGTCATTGAACTTGGTACAATGTTGTCAGTTGGTTAGGAGGGAAATTACCCAATTATAAATGTAATCAGGAATAGCAAGATCAGCAAGTTTGTCAGTGAGATAGGCATGTCTTATTGTATCAAAGGCCTGTGAGAAGTCAAGGGATATGAGATGAACAGATTGTTAAGAAGCGAGCAGGTCAGACAGATGGTGAGTAATAGAAATAAGAGCTGCAGACGTAGAACCAGTAGGTCGGAATGCATACTGGTCAACGAAATCATGATTAAGAGAATGTTGAATAAGAATAGAATAGAAGAATCTTTGAACAAAATGTTTTCACAGTAATCGAGAGAGAATTGATGCTATAGGTATTGAGCAGAAATCGTTACATGAGGTAGGGTTCGGAACTTTGGGAACAGAGGTATGCATATAGAGTTTAATGTATATACAGTTGAACAGTTACTGTATATGAGAGATGTGTACATTGAGATTTGAAATTTGAAAATGCTGACATTGCTGAGAGATATTGTAATGTTCGTTTTAACTCCATTTTATTGATATTATATAATGTATTGTTACATGAATAACATCACCCCAAGTCCCATGAAAACCACAATGTCCTCCCGATGTCAGATGCCCCCATACAACGAATGTCGGGAGTCCACATCTATTACAGATGTTGAACTGTGACTTTAATGTAGTTGAGAAGTCTGAAGTTGTTTTTGTTTTTGAGAACTGGTTGTCGTACCAAGGTTTAACACTTTATACAGCTAAGAAGTTGAAGTCACAAGTTATTATAGGCAACTATTGATTAGGTTTAATGGTACAAATCACAGTATAGGGAAACAGTGCTGAGACTAGCAACTGGTGCTGTAGCTTGGTTTCTGATATTAGTCAGCGAAAGAACTATATACAATAAGTCGCCTGACTTTTGGCTATGACTACAAGATTTGAAAGTATATTACATGTTCTTAGGTTTGTGGTTTGATTACTGATGATGACAAGGATTTTGGAGAAATATATAAATTACTGATTGAGTCTGAAACAGAATACACACTTGTGGAGTTAGATTATGAACAGATAAATCATTTGGTATTGAATCAGCAGAAATAATTGGTGGATTTGTTAACAAAGCATGGAGGTCATTTTTCTTCTGAAAAAACCTGCTTTTGTACTGCTGTTGAATATGAAATTCTGTTACCACCTGATTTTAAAGAGAAAGAGTTTACTACCTACAAAGTACCTCTGATTTATTGACCTGAGGTAGAGCGTCAGATAGACGAACTTGTACCAGAGGGGAATATCAAACCATCAACCAGTCGCATGGCTAGCCTGTTGGTTATTGTCATAAAGAAAGATTGTAGCTTGTCACTTGCTTATGATTATTGTTACATTAACAGTTTGACCTTTGAGTGTCAGTATTCCTATCTGTGTGGTTTCAGAAAGTTTTAAACAAGGCTGGAAAGTCAAATTTATATCTGTATTTGACTGTAGAAGTGTATACTGGACATGTACTGTTAAAGAGTCAGACCAGTAAAAAATGGCATTTGTTACACTTATGGTTTATTTGAGTGGACATCTGTACCATTTGGCATGATTACCTCAGTGTATGGTGGAAATGGAGAGATCAAAGCCAAGAAACAAGTCGAGCAGATTTTTGGGACTGTTTGATTAGTACCAAAATTTCATTTCTGATTTTGTACAGATTGCAAAACCGTTGTCAGGTTTAACTTGTATGAAAGTACCATAGAATTGTGTTGGTTAGATGTAAATCAGAATGCTTTTGAAATGCTAAGGCGTTGTTTGTGTTCAAATTCTGTTTTGGCTATAATTCGTGTTGGTGGTGATGTAAATTTGTGCTGTGACAGCAGTGATGTTCCAGTAGGCGCTGTGTTGACATAATTTGAGGGTGAAGGTAAACTGAATAACTTTATTTTAGGTTCACATACTGTTGTATAAACTGATCATGATCTGTTGACATATTTGATTATTTCTGTGTCTAAATTTATGAAATCTATGAAACTTGGAAAGATGTTGCTACTCGTTTATTTGAAAGTCAGAATGAGGAAATTCAGACACTTAAGGAGGAAAACAAGGTACTGAAACGTCGCATTGAAAAACACTGAGAATTATTCGAGATTAGATATTCTCATCATTCATGGAATCCCTGAGGCGAGAAATGCTCAAGTGAGATCTGAGTCATGTGCTACTCTTCAGTCTTCTTCTCAGTTGAATCCTACAACAGAAGAAAGTGTTCAGATTCTTTGTTGTGATCGTTTAGGCCTGGATATCAGTGAACAGGACATTTCCATTGCACACCAAATTCCGCAAGGGAAAAAAGACAAGCATCATCTGATTGTGGTCCGGTTCACATCTCAACGTGTGCGTAATAGTGTTCTGTTGGCTAGAAGGTCCTTATGCAGTTCTTCCTCAAAGTCAGATAGTGAAACGATCTACATCAACGAACATCTCTCAAAGCAAAATGCCCAAATTTATGCCTGCACCAGGAATATGATGAAAGAAAAGAAGTTCATGGCAACCTGGACAATGGGAGGATCCATCTACATTTGGACTTCCGAGTCTGTCATCGAGAAGCCAAAGAAAGTTGCTTTCACTCACGGACCTGGACAGATTCTGAGCCATGATCACTGTCATTGGTTTCTGTTTGAAATGGTCGCTTTGTTCTTAAACTGTCTTATTCGATGTGGCCAGTTTTACTCTGTTACATTTATTCTTTGATATTGTTATTGATATTGTTGTTTGTCCTAACAATATTCTTCCACTGATGTCTCAAAGCATTTGCCTCCATTCTGTTCATAGTGATGGCTTTGGGTCAGTCACCATATGATATCAGACCTGATGTTTGTTCATTATGTATGCGCCAAATAAATAATCGGCGGAAATTAATAATCTGCGTTTTATGTGGGCATTTGTCATTTCAGTTGTAGTTCATATGGGTCATCTATTTATACTTTGATTGACTCTTGGTATTGTACTAATTGTATTGCTAATATGTTTCCTTTTAACCATATTATTGATGACAGTGATTTTATCCTTGCTGTCTCTGCACTACCTGATAATATTTCACTCTTGTACACTTAATGGGATTGAATTGAAGTTCGATCCTTTTGCTGAGGAAGAGATGAACCGACCTGTGTTGAATAACGAGGACCTAGATCCTGATAATAATTACTATGCAAATAATTTGTGTTCTAGCTTGTACTCTGTCACTAAGTGCAAAGTTTAACTCCTCGAATTGTGAGTTTAATATTATGCATCTTAATTGCAGGAGCATCATTCCTAAAATACCTGAAATACTCCTTTCACAGTTGCCTGTTACGATACTTGCATTGACTGAAAGATGGCTGGACTCTGTTAATGCTGATACATCTGTCCCTGGGTATCAATTTGTGTCAAAGTGTAGAACAACTGGGAGGGGTGGTAGTGTTGCATTTCTCATCACAAATGTAATTAACTTTCATGTTTTAAACTTGAATCAGGCAACATCAGGGCATGTTACATATGAAAGTTTATTTGTAAGTATTCCACAAAAAAGGGAAGTTGATTGTATTTTAGGAGTTGTCTATCAGCCACTGGGACAAACCCTTGAAACTTTTAATGGGGAATTTGATCAGTTACTGTCTTACCTTTTGAAAACTGATAAAAAATCTTTTTGCTTGGGGATTATCATATTGATTTACTGAAATCCCAGGATCATATTTTAACTCATAATTTCTTCAGCTGATACCAGTGCAACTCTAATTGATAACATCTTCACTAATGCATGGTCAAAACTTGTCGACTCTTCAATTATTATCAGTGATATACCTGATCATCTTCCAATCCTGGCCTGGGTTGACTTTGCTCCTACTTTATCTAATGACAGAAATTTCAGTACCACTCGATTAATAAATGATGAATCGAAGGAACATTTTGAGAAGTTGCTTATTCAATCAGATTGGACTCCAATATCTGATGCATGTGCCAACAATGACCCTTCTCTTGCATGTGCACTATTTATTGATCGATACAAAGTTGCTTATGATCTTGCATTCCCATTGATCCATTATAAAAAAGGGGCGTAACAAACCTAAACAGCCATGGATGACCCCGGCCTTGTTCAAATCATGTAAAAAGAAATCTAAATTATATTTAAAATACTTAAAAAAACCTCGCAGGTGAAAAAGACTAGATTTACTGTATATCGAAATAAATTTAAGCAATTAAGGATTAAAGCTGAACAAAACTATTATGCTGCTGAATTTTCTAAACATAAACACAATTTAAGAATTCATGGTGCATCATCAGATCGTTAGTAAAATCAGGAAATATAGGTTCTAACATTGATCGTGTTAATATTAATGGGAGTGTGGTTAGCAATCCGGGATTAATGGCTAACAAATTTAACAAATTTTTTACTAGCATTGGTCAGTCATTAGCAGCTTGCATTCCTCCTAGTGAAACTACTTTTGAAAAATTTCTTAGGCCATCACCCCCAAACTCTTTTGTAATCTGTCCGATATTCCCTGAAGAAATTATGCATTTGGGTCCTTTATTCCTTATCATGCATAGTGCAGGTCCTGACGATATTGACCCTTGTATAGCAAGTCCAAATTTGCGTGCTGTAGCGGCTCCTTTATCTCGAATTGTTCGTTCTCTACTGGAATTGTCCAGTTAAGTCTAAAAGTTGCAAAAGTGGTTCCTGTATTTAAAAATGGAAAAAAAGAAGACATTACAAATTATCGACCAATTTCTATTTACCATTCTTCTCCAAAATCTTTGAAAAACTAATGTATGCTAGACTATATAGTTATATAAAAAAATGAATATTTTATACCACCAAGAAGATGGATTTCAGACGGGCCACTCCATGCCTATGTCATTGTTAAATATGCAGGATAAAATATCTCAAGCTATTGATAATAATGAATTCTTAATAGGATTTTTTTTCGATCTTGCAAAGGCCTTTGATACTAGTGTCCTGTTGAAAAAGGTTGAAAACTATGGTGTTCGTGACACTCCACTTGTTGGTTTAAAAGTAATCTTGATCATAGACAGCAACAAGTTATTTGCAATGGTGTTTTATCACATATAAAACCTATAAGATGTGGGGTTCCACGAGGATCTAAATTGGGCTCGTTGTTGTTTCTACTTCATTCTTCTTGTTTACTACATTTAATTCTTTTTGCGGACGATACTAATGTTTTTATTGCATAAATCCTTAAACACATTGTTAGAGCTTATTAATTTAGAACTTGTATCTGTAGCTAACTGGTTCAAGGCTAATCGTTGATCGTTGAACTTATCTAAAACTTGCTACATTTTGTTTAGTTCCCACAGAAAGCCACTCCCACATCAAAGTATGTCTGTTTCCATTGACAGTATACCTATCTCTCAAACTAAGTCATCTAAGTTTCTTGGTGTTTATCTTGATGAGCATTTAACTTGGAATGAACACATAAAGCACATATCAACTAAAATTGCTAAAAACGTTGGAGTACTGTCACGTATTAGTCATGTCCTACCTCCATACTTACGAATTTATATTATTCACTTATTTATCCCTATTTATCTTACTGTAATGTTGCATGGGCATCTAATTATCCATCCCGGCTAAAAAGATTTGTTCTGCTTCTAAAATGAGTTGTCTGCATAATCTTAGGAAGATCTCCTTATTCTTCTTCGGAAAAAATTTTCATGAATATTTTTAAGCTTGATCAGATAAACAAATTACAGATTGGTGAATTTATGTATAGGTTCGCACATAACTTACTTCCTTCTTCCTTCTCTGGTTATTTTTCATCCAACTTTGAGTACCACACTTATAATACCAGATCAAAGGATAATTATCATAGAAGTTATGCCGTACAAACACTCGTCTATTTTCTATTAAATGTGCTGGTCCTTCTTTATGGAACAATCTATCTCATGGCATTCGTATTCTGCCCAATATAAAATTATTTAAACATTATATACGTGCAAATTTGAATGAACTCAGTAAGTGAATTCATGTGAATTACTTCATTCTGTTAGTTAAGTTTTTTTGGTTCTTGTTACAAAGGTTCTGTTTGCTCAAGTCCAGTTGGACTATAGGCCTGTGAAATTGATTATTTGTCATTTCAAATAGCATTCCATGTGACATAGGCATCCCTAATAAGCAGAACATGGTTCTTTCTGGGACTGCCTGTTGTATCCCACATGAATTTTTTAAAATGTAATATGTTATATGCTGTTGTCTTTTTGTGGAGAAATAAAAACGAAATCAATGAATGGTGTTTGGAGTGACAAGTCTTTGATCTTGAAGTGAGATATTGTAAGGGTATATTGAATGTGGTGGCAGATTGCCTCAGGCTTGTAATTGTTTGCTTCATAGTTAAGGTTGTTTTGTGTTTGAACATTATTTTCTTTGTTCTGCTGTGGATTGTGTAACTTTGCATTATGTTCCTTTTAAAAATCGTCTGAGATTGATTTGTAAACTTCAGAAAAGTATGAAGGTTATGTGAACATAATATTTTGCTGCTTAGTCAGCAAGTTTTAAGCGCATGTTTGCATAAGAAATTGTCATGAGGCATTGGGATATTGATTTGTTTTTGCGCACACTGAGAACATGCTTTTAGCTGCCACACATCAGATGCGTGATATGGGTGGTGTGATTGGCTGGCAGATCCCTGCAGGCATTTTAACTGACATCAGCAGTATTTATTACTGACAAGTATTTTATCAGGTGGCGCTTGCATGGTTGTGTTGTGATGATTATATGAATTTTGGCTCTTTCGGCATCCATAGCATTTCAGATGTTAGAGTGTTAGAGCTAAGGCGAAACATAACCGTCTCTATTGAGTGACCCTTTCTGAAGTGACACTGCAGCTTTGGCATTAGGTTGCACGATTCCATGTAGTACAATATCTGCTGAGCCACTGTTTTCTCTACAGTCTTAGAGATGAACACAAGAGTGGGGATAGGCCAATAACTATTGATGTCCTTGTGGACCATGCTTGGCTTCTTGATGGCTTGCTTTTGACCCTATGGAAGACATCCTTCAGATAATGATGCACTGCAGAGCCACACCAAGAATGGAAGCAGCTTATCAACAATTTCTTGAAGGGGGAAAGTTGGAGGCAGATTGATCGATCACATCTTTTGGGCAATGACAAGAGAAGTGATCTCAGCTCAACATCTATAACCATTTCAAATCTTCCTAAACAGCACTGAGTTGTTTCATACATTGGCAGAACTGAGCTCTCTGTATTTCGGCAGACTTGTGACTTTCTTGGTAAGACAGCACAGTTAATCCTCAGCAGAGAACTTGTAGAAGAAGAGTGGAGATAATATATTATTTACTTGCCTTTCCTGGCAGTTCTTTGCTTCATGGGCAGCCAGTGCAATATGGGTGTAATATTTTGATATTTAGGGGTCTCTGTTGGACCATGGATTTTTAAACTGTTTGTTGATTCTGCAAATCTCTTAGTGTTATAAATGAGAAATGAATTACTGAAATTGAGTTGGGTAAAAATCAGGGCATTTGCTTGTGACACCAAAACAGCAGCCAGTGTAATGAATTGCAATATTTGTAATATTTTGATATTGGGGGGTCTTGGTTATGACTCTTGCCAGAGATCTCTGAACTATTTGTTGTTTCTGCAAATCTCTGCTAGTGATACAACTAAGAATTGAATTAGTTTAGTTGAGTTGGCTAGAAACTGAAGAATTTGCTTGTGACACCAAGACAGTTTGAGGCTTGTGAGATCTGATTCTACAAATATCTCATATCTGAAAGTGTGCTGATTTGCATGTGGCCTGAACATTTTGAGCAAATGACATGGTTGAGTCAAATACAATGCTTGGACTTCATGCACTCTTGTACTATTAGCATCCAAACCACCTAACTGAACAGGTGTAGGCTAGTAAAATTTGCAGAGTTATTGACTTGTGTTTAAGAGAAGGATTCGGGTTTAGAAGGATTTAGAAGTTTATTAGTAGTCATCCTTGACTGAATCACCAAAAACAGAAGTATCCCGGTAAGTAGTTGGAGAGTGGCATCAGATGTGGAACTGCAAAATGAAAGGAATAGCTGGGTATTGTCAGCATACAAGTAGTAATCTAGAGAGCTATCAATAAGTAGTTAACCAATTGAAGTCATATTTGCTTACCTTATGCCTTGTTTCATTTTATGAAGCCAAATTGCAGATTTGGCATGAAATTGCATAATTCCAGCCAGTGCAATGTCTGTCTAGTTACTACTTTCTCTACAACATGGGAGATTAATTAATGTAAGGTTGGACATAGGCTAGGTAATTATTGATGTAATCCAAGTACATGCCTGGCTTTTTGAGAGATGGCTGTATTGTGGATTGCTTCTGACTGTCTGGCATCAATCCAAAGAAGCAGACCCATGTCAGAGCTGCTCATTTACAGCTTTTTAGAGAAGGAACGTTTAGAGAAGGAACATTTTCGGGTCAAAAAGATTCCTCTTTCTCTCTCTGTTTCCACGTTCAAAGCATTATGCCCTTCTGCGCCATGACTCGTGGTCCAGTCACCATCCTGCCCTCTACTGGCTGGGCTGCTCTCCTTTTACGTCGACCTTCTACGCCAAGTTCTCCTCGCTTCTGGAAGTCTTCGCCACCTTCAACTGTCAGCTAATCATAACCGGGGACCTGAACATTCACCTCGAGAACCGTGATCTTCCAGAGTCTGTCCGCTTCAACGATCTGATTTTCCAGTTTGGCTTCAT